>VRYO01001463.1:22796843-22807541 GCA_009812075.1 Sialia sialis
CAGTCTGTGAAAACTGTTTGCAAATTGTGCACCTGATAGCAAACCCCACCTTTGATTCTGTTACTAAGTCATTACTTTGTTGCACATGGATCCTCACCTTTTCAGAAAAAAAAAAAAGTGCAGCTTATCACCCGGTGCAGCTTATTTATGGTCAAATTCCGTGGTCTTCCCAGCTACCGGAAAGTGTGGCTTATAACCAGGTGCGGCTTATGAGTGTGAAATTACTGTCTATCTGCAGTCTGTTTAGTTAGGAGAACGGTATCTTGTTATTCATGGTAAAGTTTTAGATTAATTCAGGACTCTGAGTAATTCACATAAAAATAAAGTATCTGTTTTCAAGATGCATTTTCAATATCAAACCCTGTATTCAATGTACTTCCACCAGTTTAAAGAAAAAATAACCAATTGCAGAATTATTTTTTTCCCTTTCAAGGTACTCCCATCCAAAATGACTTGCAAGAATTTTATGCATTAATAGAGTTTGTGAATCCAGGAATACTCGGTTCTTTATCCACGTATAGAAAGATATATGAGGAACCAATTGTCAGATCTAGAGAACCTTCAGCAACAGAGGTATTTGGTTAAGAAATTCAATTCTAGAAGAAAATTCATAGTAAAGTGAAGTTTGCATTCTGTGGAGTAAAGTGAAGCTTGGGACTACTAATAGTACTTAAGGCTTTTCACCTTCCTATTTGACATTGTCACTCGTTTTCCAAAGGGAGTAGAAAGAGAATGCACATGTTAAAATCACCTAATTTCAGCTGCCTGTTAAATATCAGGCAACAACTGTGCTCCAATACCTGCATTCTCCAAAATGCCATCTCTGTTTTCTCCACAATACTGCAAGGTCTGCTTTCACTGCATCTCAAGAAATTCCAGAATGTAATTCAAGCCTTGGATGTCATCTGCGACATTCTTTTTCTTTGTTAAGGCTTTAGAAACTAGACATAGAACTAATGCAGTGGTACTAATTGGAGAAGAATTGGTCATTACTGTCCCATGTCAGAAAGTAGTATCATACTTTTAAGAGGTTATTTAAATACCTAATTAAAATCACACAGAACATTGTTCTGATGAAATGCAAGATTATAATTAATTCTGTGCTTTGTTCTTGTAGGAGGAAAAGGAGTTAGGAGAAAAAAGAGCAGCAGAACTCACACGCCTCACTGGCCTCTTTATTTTAAGAAGAACACAGGAGGTTATAAACAAATTTCTGCCCTCCAAGAAAGAGAGCATAATCTTCTGCCGACCAACAGCGCTGCAACTTGAATTGTATCGAAAACTGCTTAGTTCTCGTGTTATTACATCCTGTCTACAAGGCAGGCTGGAAAATAGTCCTCACCTAATATGTATAGGAGCTTTAAAAAAACTTTGCAATCATCCATGTCTTCTGTTTAAAGCTATAAAGGTATCTATTTGCATGAGAGTGTGTGTTTGCAATTAGTGATTAGAGCAGACACCGGTCACTAAAACTGTGTTATCAAATGTGCCTGTTGCTTAAGGTCATTTCCACACTCTCACATATAACTTGCTTTCAAAAGTCTGCTTTCAAAAGCACAAGTGTTAGGAAACCTGAATATACTCAGGAAAGGTATCTCACCATTTTCCTGTTGCCTTATCCTGTTTTCTCTTTCTTTATCCATCTTAACCTTGTCTCTGAATATTGTAAAAATACATATAAATGTGAGTTTTACAAGGAACACTGTTAACTAGAGATTACTAGTCTAGATTACTAGTAAGTACTTCCTCTGCTGGTTACTCTGCAACCTCTCTGTCCACATGATAATTTCACTTTTTCAAGGTTAATGACACTGAGTTTAAGGTTTAGGATGTCAGTGATACTAGATGTCTCTGTTACCACTTATTTCTATAGGCAAATAGTATGATAGTTAGAACTTGGTAGTAGTAACTTCTATGGCCACTAGCTGAAGTCCAATGAGGTAGGTGGAAATGTAAATCTTTCTTAAAAGACATACTTCATGAGCTTGGTGGAATATCCACAGTGCAGTATCTGTGTAACTTTCAGTGCTGCCAAGTAAAGTTAATTGCCTTTACTTCATAGTATAAGCATGAGAAACTTTTCATATGCAAAAACACAAGCCTTTATTAAATATTGGGATGGAAAGGACTGTATCGTGCAAGTTATTTATTGCCATTGTGGTTTTGGCATTTCAGTGGTCTGGCTTTTTCCTTCCTGCGAAACATGGATTTTCTAAGTACAGCAAAAGATTACCTTTTTTTACTGCTATTTTATTGGTTTTGCCTGCTAGCTTTTCTTCATTTCCAGTAGTATAACTGAATCTTAATGACAGTATTTTCCTAAACAGAGCGAATGATTGGAAAATTTCATAATAAGATATTAGGGGATTTAGAAAGAATAAACAGTGTATTGATTTCCTCCTCACTCCCAAAGTTTAGACACATCTTTACTGTGTAAATACATTTGTGTGATTGTTTTAAGTAGAGAAGTTGTACACATTTTTCAGTTTTAAGTATTTCAACTTTCTACTTAGCTGCAAACAATGTCTTTGATTAGAGAGTCTAAACTAAAATAAACACTTGTAAGTATTTTGAAACTTTGCTTTCAATGCTATGTTGGGAGGTTGTCATGCTCATGCTCACTTAATACCTTGCTTTATGGCAGCTTTTTATGCCCCGTTTTATCTTTCTGATAAAAATATATCAATACTAAAAAAAATATGTTAGAGGGGATATGGAATTTTAACCCTTCATTTTCAATAGGAAAAAAGCTGTGATCCTATGTCTGAGGAATATGATGAGTCCAGCCTCTATGAAGGTGTAATAGATGTCTTCCCGCAAGATTATACTTCAGACACTTTCTCTGAAACCGATTCAGGAAAATTGCAGGTGCTGGTAAAGTTGTTAGCAGCAATTCATGAGCTCAACTCTTCTGAAAGGCAAGTGTGAAAGAAAGGTAGAAGGGAGGTAATGCAAGTGACTTCCTGGGTATTGATTTGATTTTCAAATGCATGGGAATGCAACATTCAAAATAAAAGTATTGCAGCTGTTTGCAGAGCTGCCAAATTAATTTAAGCATTGTAGTCCTGGCTTTCTTGTTAAATTGTGAAACTAGAATTTGTACCTGGCATAATTTTTAAAGATGGTTTTCATATTTTTTGCAGATAGTGATGCTTGTATTTTTTACACTGTAAAGCAAGTAAGATAGCTTGCTACAGCCCTTATGCTGCTCCCTGCGCTTGCAGAGGCTTTCCAATGCTTTGTTATCTTCATGAGAAGATGTGTTAATCTATTAAATTGCACTGAAATATTTTCATTACTAGATTATAAGTTATTTCCTTTTTAATCACGCTTAACTGCTCACTGCTTGCTACCTTTTGTAAAGTTCAGGGCAACCATTCTCAACAGATGAACTTGCCCAGCAACCACTTATTTCCCCTGTGGTAAATGCCACTGACATGTAGGAAAACTTGTGTTTATCCTGGGGTAATAGGATGCACATGATTAATTTCTGTGCAATTGCTGATTTGTGGGAATCTCACATGACCTGGTGTTCCAGGATAATTTTTTATGGACTCATGCCTTAAAGCCCAACAATTCCAAAAGTATTTAACTTTTAACATGTATTTCAACTGATGTTTAAATAGGACACACTCTAATTCAGTAGTGGGAAGTAACAGCAGATCTCTTGACACTGATGTAATGGAATATGAAGATCCTTTCTTTTTACAAATCAGAAAGTTGAGCCTGTTGCTGGAGTTTATATACTTAGCATCTATTGAAACCAATGACAGCTGGATATCTGGATGTACTGGCCATATTTCGTTTAGGTCAGCGAAACCAGGGGTGTCAGTAAAATGTGTGTCTCTCTGTAGCAGTACTTTAGGAGCTGCTGAATTGAGGCATTATTTTATGCCTTTAAGTTCTGTTGCATTAATTCAGTGCAGCTCATGTTTATTTTTTCTTTGGTTTCTCTGCTTTCATTGGCACTAAATAGTTTTTGAATATACAGACTCAATTCCAGTCCTAGTCTGAAATTTATATTCTATTTTTGAGTGCAGACAAAGCTGTGAATGTTGTGTTGATTGACAAAAATATAAGTCTTGCAAAGTCTTTACAAACAAGTCATGCTTGTAGTTCAGTTGTATAATAATAAAGATATTCTAAAATACTTTTAAAATGTTAATATTTTCATTTTCCCCTGAAATAATTTGTCTAGTTCTTCAGAACTTGTTTTTAATCTAAATTATTTTTTAAAAATAATGAAATGTATCATTATTTAAAAAAAAAAAAGAAAGAAAACAAAAGAAATACATTACATGTAGTTTAGATTACAAAAGACTTCCAAATGAGATCTGGCAGAAAATGCTATATCTGTTCTTTTATGGCTTAAATTATCTGGCTTAAATTCAAAAGATGTTTGTCTACTTAGTAGAATCATCCTCAATATTTGGAAGGATAGGAATGCTAGATTTTCAGACCTTTGAAACCTAATTAGGCAAAATTTCAGAGAAAATAGACAACATAGCTTGGACCATTACTGTAAGAGATCAGACTGATTTTGGTTGCTAAAAGAACGCAGTGTCTATCTTCACCAGTCTTCATCCCCATTCTTTTCAGCCATAAAATGTAGGAAAGAATCTCTGATTTCCTTCTAGACTTTCTTTATCTTTTTTGTTAGAATTTTCTGAGTTTTTCTCTAGGAATTCATAGTAGCTTTCTCAGTAAGTAGAGTTATATATATATTATTTATTAGCTCCTACAACATCCTCTGCAAATGCTGTCTTAACAACAGTTGTTTTGCATAGAGATTTAAAAAGAAAAAAATCTGTCTTTGTGATTGGTTCTGAATGCCTGCAAACTGTGCATTATGCCAAATTCTGGTGCAAAAAGAGACATTAATTATTTAACATTCGAGTGCTTTACAGTAGGTATAAGGCATCCAGATCTGGTATGTGGTTCTAATTAATTGGAAATGTTTTATTTCATAGAAAGTAAGAGTAACCCTGGGTTGATGTTTAATTTTTCACTCTTAAATTTGTTTTCTTATATGTCTTCGGTAAACTGTAACTGGACTTTCATTTTTCCAAGGTTTAGGATGATGACTTTGTTTTACTGTTTGACAGAGTCGTGTTGGTATCCAATTACACTCAGACATTAAACGTGTTACAAGACGTATGCAAACATTATGGATACTCCTATACTAGACTTGACGGACAGACTCCTGTCTCCCAGAGACAACATATTGTTGATACTTTCAATAGTAAATTCAGCCCAGCTTTTATCTTTTTGCTGAGTTCAAAGGCTGGTGGAGTGGGACTGAACCTGGTTGGAGCATCTCATTTGATCCTGTATGATATCGACTGGAATCCAGCTACAGATATTCAGGTGTGTACATGGGGGTTGGGATGGGCATCAGATTAATTCTTGACTGATTTTGAATTGCCTTGCTTTATGTGTCTTACTGCTACCATTGTATCTGGACAACAATGAGGGAAAACTTCTGAGAAGAAAAGAAGAAATATTTCTGTAATTTACATTGGGATCAGTAGAAACCCTCTTGCAGTAAAAAATAAAAAGATTAAATTCCAGTTTCTTCAGAGGATTGAGTCACTTATCCTCTTTGTCTCTTGATGTCTTTTTATTTGTGGAGTTGCTGTGTTTCTAAAAAGAAAAGGAAAATGGGATTAGATTGCATAGCAAATGTTGCTGTTGATTTGCAGTCCCTGAGAAAAAGGGAGAGACTCTGATCAGAATTGCAAGAATGGAAAAATCACATGGCAGTGATGTCAAAAGAAAAAGAAAGCCAATGCTGTGCTATTCTTGTAAAGGCACTGTTGGCCTCAAGGGATTATTTACTTGGCATAAAGTCTTCAGTTAAAATAGTCCTTAAAAATAACAATTTAAAAAATCTTTTTATGATCTCAGTAAGAAACTTTTTATTGTAGAGTAATGCTGTGTCCTTAATACCTGAAATAAGCCCTGATCCTTGGCCTTGCTCCTCTTCCCAGGGTGAATTGGTACCCTCATGTGGTCACTTGTCTTGTTGCTTGAAAAGTCTGCTAAATCAGACAAAGTTGCCAGAGACTCTGAACCCTGTTGTGTGTGTTTGTACCAAGGATGTAGGTGTAATCCATACATTTTTGAAAAAAAAAGATCATGTAGCAGTACTCAGTTTTACATTTTGTTTGTTTTAGAAATAAAGGCTGTCCAAACAATAATTTTTAGAGTTTCAATAGAAATGTGAAAGTCACTTCTAAGATGTATTGTGGAAAAAAATCCCAGTTTTGGAGATGGGGGAGAATGATCAGTATTCCAAAATATTAAATAGTTGTTAATGCTTGGAAAACAAATATGAAAAGGGGTTGTCTTTCAGGAAATAATTGAAACACCCACTTTCCTACTTTAGTATACAGAAAGGAAGGGAAGCCTAAAGGATCGAAGGTAAATGATATTTTCAAAACTGTTTACAATTAATACCAGAAAACTTACACAGCCAATCATAGAGAGTTGTTGGGGAATTCATTATCCAGACAACGTCTCTGAGCAAGTGAGCAGAATTAGTAATTCCATCAGTGAAGGCTACAAGCTTTAGTAAAGTATCTTTGTATAGCTGTTAATTTTTTTCATCTTCCTGTTTTCTTCAGGCAATGGCTAGAGTGTGGAGAGATGGTCAGAAACATGCTGTCCATATCTACAGGCTGCTTACCACAGGTCAGAGATGGTGCTCAGCTTACCCAGAGTGAGACAGATGTTGATGTTTTGTCCATAAAAGAAAGGGAATGTTTTTGGAAATAATTTGTTCTTTAAAAATATATATTATTTGTTCTTTAAAATATGTATTTGTTCTGAGTTCAGTTAATATGGAAACAAGACATTGATTCAGTTGCCTTTGCTTTGCTATTTCTTAAATAATTGGAAATAGTGATTTAGCATTTTCTATGTATATTGTTATCAAAAAATAGATTTGACTTCTTTGTAAATACTGGTGAAAAATTATCCCTATTTTTCTGTTTTACTTTTCAATACAGGCTCAATAGAAGAAAAGATTTATCAAAGACAGATCAGCAAACAAGACCTTTCTGGGGCTGTTGTAGACCTTTCGAAGACATCTGAACACACACATTTTTCTGTTGAGGAGCTTAAAAATCTCTTTACTCTACATGAAGATTCCAGCTGTGTTACTCATGATTTGCTAGAATGTGACTGTATGGGAAAGATTGACCATCAAAGTGAGTTTGTTTTTCATTATCTCTGGCCACTGCTGAGGAATCCGTTCTTAATATATAGTCTCTGGAGAAAACTTTGCTGCTAAGTAAAAGAGGATTGAAATAATGAGGTTCATTATGGAATCTTCCACATTCTGGCTGATTTATCTAATCCATAGGAGTCCTTCATGAAAGGGGGAGGAGGGAGAATAATTCCTTGCAGTAACAACCAGTTCATTTATAATGCAAGTAGCAAACGTTCACATCTATCCTTTCTGTAGGAACCTGTCTCCTGTTCTTTTGGCATATCAAAGTTGTTTTCATACCTTGCTGTGTTTAAGTATATAGGTTTAAGTTGAAAACAGGATTGAAAAAAAATTATTCTAAGTTATGTTTGCATCTTATCCATTTCAGTTTTTATAGCTCATCTAGTTTGTAAAAGGAAAGTGTCTGTTGCCTTGGTATGTTTCTCTTTTGGGGCATGAAGAATCCATGCACACTGTTTACAGAAGTGATACTGTGGTACCAATACCGTTGTCTTCCAAATGCACACAGAAACCTCAATAAGAGCTCAGTAAATGAGTACAAGAGCATGTGTTCTCAATAGACAGGGGCAAGAAAACCCAATACTTTTTTGCTTGGTGGTTTGCATGTTCCCAGGTAATAGGTTAGACTTGTACTTCTTTCTCGTCTCATTGTACCCAAAATGGGGAGGACTTGGCTAGTGATAGCACAGGGCTTTTGTAGCCATAAGAATTTTATTATCTCCTTTATTTTTGCTTCACATGCTGATTAAATCATCTTCGTATCATGCTGATTAAATCATCTTCGTATCATTTTTAATGATTGAAAAATTAGACCTTCTGTTTCTGCATAAGTGATTTTCTAAATGTACCATCCTCCACATAGGTACTATTACAGGATCTGTGTGGGAAAGGCACCTTTTGTGTTAAATGTTAGCCACATTTTCCCAGTGGTATGCAGTGAGGCAGGTGTGCCTCCTGGATTGCAGAAATCCAAAGGAATTTTGTGTTGCTAATGTGATGAATGCACTGATGCTTGTAATTTTATTTAGCACCTTGCAATTGTCTTAACATCTTGACTTCTTATCTTGAGCTTTGAACACACTTTGGTTTCATCAGTTCAACCACAACATTGGCCTCTTGGGTTCTTGGCTGACCTTTTCAAGGGTAGTTCCTGGTCCCAGTGAGCGAAACTCTTTGGCAGTAAATCAAGGAAAAGCCTGAAGGCCATTATTAGACTTAAGTGGTGGTAATGATGAAGTGAGGGGAAGGTTTGCCTTCCTAAAGAGCAGAGGAAAACCTGGCTCGTTGTCCCCCTAGTCAAAATGTTCTGAGTCATGGGCTTCAGTTTGATCACCCCAGAATGCAGCTACCACTAGCTGGTCTCTGTGCCTTTGCTAAGAACAGAAAACTGTAATTTGCATCAAGGAACCAGATTCCAGGTTGCTGGAGATAGATTCTGCTGCACGGAGAAGCCAGGAACTTTCAATTGTTTGTCTCCTCCATTTCTAGCAAATATGCTTCAGAAGATAAACTAAAGAGTAGCCAATCAATATAACACAGGTCTCACAACTGTCATCTCCTGAGGTCCATTCATACTAGGGTCATCTTTAGAAAACTACAGGGGTCTTGAAAGCAGGAAATTTCCTCTGGGTGGATCATGTAGATGGGTTGTTTGCTATTCTGCTGGCCTTCACATCAGCTACAAAGCTGTAAACATGTTGTTTTACCTGATCATAGTGTACTTTAGGAGTTAGGAAGGCAGAATCTGTAAATGCATCTATTTTAATTTTTTTTCTGGCCAGTAAAAAAAATATATTTCAAATCTACTTCAAATATCATATGTCAGTCAAAAGGAAAGTTTTGTGTTTATGAGTCTTTATGGGCTCTCAGAAACTTAAAAAGACCAGGAATAGTCTGAGTCATGCTGCTTACATCACTGGTCTTTCCTAACGAGCACGTAATGCTGCTGGGAAAATATTTGATGACAAATTTTAAAGTAGTGACAGTAATGATGCAATTTTTTTCCATACAAAATTATTTCTTTGTTTATGCCATGCATGAGATGAATCATAAAGCCATCAATGTATGACGTGCACTGCAATGGCCTGATACTATCTGGGGCTTTAGGATCCTCTGTTAAAAGTGAATTAATCTCACAGCAATAGTCTTTTCCTTACTGTGATATACAGCATTATTATATTGTACAACTTGGCATAGTCTGGATGTACAGACTGTACAGATCTAGTGTGCTGAGTCAATGAAACAGCTACTCAAATTATTCTTAGCTGGCTGGAGTGATTCCTCTGGGAAGAAATTGAAGCTGGTGTGAATTTTGATGCAACATACATCTAGATTCAGATTTACCTAAAGAATGGGAGTGGGCCAAATGTCACAGAATTAGGAGGATAGAGGAAAGGAAATTGGCAGATAAGAGATTTCCTGATTTCCTTTCCTATCCATGTGTAAAAGGATTTGTCTTTATGCTAGCATATGGTAATTTTGATAACCTCAGACTCTGAGCAAGAAATAGGCATCCCTCTCTTACTGTGGGTATATGTTTGGATTTTGTTAGTACAGAATGATTATGTGTGTTGTTCTATTTTCCCTCGTTTGTTTTCACCAACTGTCTTATTGATTCAGACTGAAATTTTCTGTCTTAGTTTTCTCTGATTAGTCGACTGCATCATTTTTTTCAGATACTTCCTCAGAAAAGCCTCCCGTATCTAGAAGCTGCCAGCTTGAACCAAACCATGGGAAGCCTAATTCAAAGAAACCACTTTCCATGTCACAGTTGATGCAATGGAAGCATTTCTCTGTGCAACATCAGACTCTTGCTGATCCTTTCCTTGAAAGGATAAAAGAGAATGTTTCTTTCATTTTCCAGAATGAAACCACTCCTACTTCCCCACCTAATAAAACTTGAGTGTCTTTTTCTGCATCCTTTTTCTCATAGGCCTTATAAACAACTCATGTGCAGTTACCTATTGTTCTTTTTGCCAGGTTCTGTTTTGTGTGTTTCTCATGAAGTTTCTGGGTAAATTTGACTCTTGTTGTTTATACGAAGTTACAGTTATTACTAAGTTAATCATACTTGCTAAGTATGCTGTTAATCATACTTACTAAGTTAATCATACAGATTTTTTAAAACTAACTTTACTTTCCAGTATTCTGTTCCTTTGTTATGATAATTAATAAAATTGTTTTTATGCACATTCCTACTATAAGCCTACTTTGGTTTATAGTTTTCATTTGATCATAATGATTTATTGCTTGTGAAGCTGGCAACTCTTCAGCCAAATTTTATAAATTAGGTAATACATGTATATTTTGTTAACAAGACTCTGGCTGGATTTTTGTTGTAACAATGTTATGTGTCTGTACAAATGCAGCTTTATAAAAATGTACAGTAGTTTCACGAATATAAGCCGCACCTTTTTCATTGAAGAATCCAGCCTACCCCAGTGGTGCGGCTTATATTCAGGTGC
>VRYO01001463.1:22808466-22858824 GCA_009812075.1 Sialia sialis
GCACCTGAATATAAGCCGCACCACTGGGGTAGGCTGGATTCTTCAATGAAAAAGGTGCGGCTTATATTCGTGAAACTACTGTATTTTGCTTAGCAAGGACAAGGTTTGCAGCTCTGTAACTCAAGGTGGAGATTCTGGCACTCTGTATAATGATGGTAAGTGTAATTAATGACTATCTGAGACTGATGATGCTTATATCTGTGCTGCCCATAAATCTCTCTGAGTTTGCTCCTGTCCCTGTCTGCAGGAGCACGTGCTGGCCTTCTCTGCTGATGCTGTCACACTAAGTAATGTTGCTTCAAGGTCAAGAAGGGCAAAGCAGCCCATACAGACACCCTCAATGCCAGTCACAGCTTCACTACAATTCCCTGTCTATGCCCAGGTATGCCAAGCTGCCCCAGATCCCTGGCAGTGGCAGCTGCGAGGTGATGCTCAGGGGACAGCTCCTCCAGCATCCACCCTGCCAGCCAAGTGTGTCTCCCCCTTCACCTGTCACGAGTTCAGGGCACGCTGGAAGTTTGCATGTGCTTCTTGGTTGTGTGGGTAAGACAGTACTATCCAAGGAACAGGTTGCACATGGCATTACACATGATGCGATTAAAATTTTGATTCAGAAATTTTATTTATCCTAAAAAGTTATGTTTCTCACTGGAAGAATACATTGTGAAAAATATAGGAAGCATGAATACAGACTCTAATTTACTGTGCCATCTGTGGTTCTCTCATAGTAGTCTGCAACAGCCTTCATAGTGAGACCAGCCCATCCTGCTCATATTTTATCATAGTATTATAATCAGCATTTTCATACAGACTGCAGCAAGTGGGCATGTGAATTTCTTCACTCTTAGGAGAGAAAAGGAAACTCTTTTCCACTCTTAGGAAAAGTCCCTGTGGTGAATTTACCCTTATCTAACTGCTGACGGGTAAGGTATAATGGGGATTTACCTCAAGTCTCCAGTTTTGACATGTTGCCCCTTCTCTTAACAAGTGTGAAACCTTAGAGAATGGGGAAGGTGGCTGGTGCTGAAAAACAAATACCTGGAGGACCTGATTCTTGGTTAGCAGATGGTTTCAGATGCAGCTTCTGGATTCCTTGCTGGTGATGCCAGCTCTAGAACTGTATGTGGTTTATGTTGCATGGTCTCACAAGTCAGTCTTAGTGTCTTAGATCAAAACTTGCTCTGCAGAAAGGGGGAGGCAAGGGATTTTGAAGCAATGGCAGTGTTCTACTGCAATGCTTGAAATACCAGGTGTTCATTAATGTACTTGGTTGCCTTTTCCAGTTTCTGAAGGACACATGTATTCATCCACCAAATGGTAGTTCTTATGGACAGATGCCAAGGAGCAAGGCAATTCTGCCTAACAACAGGTCTCAAATGCTGCATCATCATTGCAGCATAAAGAGCAGCAGATACTACATGTGTAAGCACAGTGGCAAGCAGCATATTATTTCAACAACTTCTGAGCAAAGATTGCCAATATTTGACATTTATTAGTGCTGTGGGATCAGTATAGAGGTATGCCTGAGGCGGCCTGTGGTGAGTGCAGTGCCAGCTAAACATCCCAGTTCCTTTCTAAGTGTGAGATGTTGAGAGTTGTCAGGTCAAGGTGTGCTCCATCTGAGCTAAGACTGTTTTAGGGCACTCCCGGGAATAACACCGATTTGAGCTGGTTTTCACCAGTGGCCCAGAGAGGAGTGCTCACCCTGTCAGAAGAGAGATCAGGAAGACACACTGCTTAGGAAATGATCTACTTTATCTTAGAATGGCTGCTGCAGTTCTCTGAATCACACTGGGCAGGGAGGCCTGTCAGCCAGTCCTCAGACAGAGCAATCAATATTGTGTTTGTTCCTTGTGAGGTCTTAGATGGGAGGAGGAGATTTTTGGAAATTTCAGTTACTTCTGGTACAGGGCATGCTGCCAGAGAGACAAGTGTACTGCATGTTCCTGCCTGAGACCAACCCTGATTTTAAAAAGCAGGAGTGGTGTTTTATTTATTTCTGTATACTGCAGCAAAGTTTTTTAAAAATGGGTTTCATATGACTGTTTTTGTTGATTCAGCTTTTAACCATCTTGGCACGAGTTTTCTTGTCACTGAGATTGTGACCCTTAATCATTATTCACTTAAAGAACAGCAAGCTGAATTATAACTCCACTCACTTGGATGACATACAAGTTTGTATGGCAACTGTCTTGCACTCTGACAAGAGGTTGACATCAAGTCTGGTTAAGGGTCTGCCTTTGTCAGAGGTCATAAAGTTCTTTCACTTGTCATCTGGTACAGAGAGGTGCCAAGTAGTGACTGAATGATTCTGTAATGGAAAAAAAAAACTCTTGGGAAGTTCTTAAAATGCCAGATATGGAACAAGCTTTGACAACTGCTTGGGTTTACCACCAGGCAAGTAACGCACAGAAGGAAAGTAGCTCTTTCATGTGCTTTCCATTGAATGAAAAGTTGACGTAAATCATGGTTGTTTATGTGTGGCTTAAATAAATTATGTGTTTGTGGCTAGAAGATCTGGGAAGGCTATAAAGAACAATGAGAAAAACCACTTTGGGCTTTATGGAGTAACTGAAGAATAAGCTGAATTGAAAACGATTTTTAACGGGGCCTTATGTACTTTTCCTTAGTACAAAAGCAAGGCTGCTTTTGTAGGCATGGCTACTGACAGGACTTAGAATCTGTGATGCAGTGTTCCACTCTTGTGGGCTGGTATGTGTTTGCACCGGCAGCACCAGGCAGGACCAGATAAGTAATCCTGAACACTGCAACCAACTTGTGAGTGTTGTGCTAGAAATTTCCCTTCTCAGGTACACTGGTTGCTGCTACCTTTCTCCAGCTGTCCATCAGCATGTGGAAATACAAGCAGATTTGAAGCAAATGTGTCCATCTAAAAACCTCTGTGGCTGTTGCTGCATCCAGCCTTTTCTTCTCTCTCAGCCTTGATGTCAGCCTGAGTTCTCCCTGTACTCCTTTGTCTGCTTAGTTTGATTTACACCCACTTGACAACATATGCTCTTCATTCTCCTCTAATTAATTTCCTTCCAAGTAGGCAAAATGTCAGTCACTGTGACAAAAGCCTGGGCCCCTGTGAGCTAGCTTTTTGGGAGTTTTCTGTCAGTTAGCCATAGATCTTTTCCCTCTGTTCATGTATCACTACCTTGGCCCAGGTTTTAGTTTTCTAGAGTGTGAGTTATGATATGTAAGCTCCTTCTTGACCCTTGACTTTTCAACGTTCCTCTTGAGGGAAAAATTTGCTCAACAATAGAAGTGCAGTCTGAAATTTTCTCCTTCCACCTGGAACATGTTGCCTTTGATGGGGTTCTCATCCTGTAGGTGGTTTGGGCAGACAGGTCTCCACAGCCTCATTGAGACAGAGAACTCTCAACAGAGAGTTCTGTGCAGCAGTCAAGGCTTATCCAAAACTTTGCAGACCCAAGATCTAAATTCAATTTCCAAGCAAAAGTTAAGTAGATGGACCTTTGTGTGTGTTCATGCTAATGTCACATTTGATGTATGTGCCACAAATGTAGAAGGGGTTAACAGGGCTTTGTAATGCTAAAGGTGGCCAGCACTTCCTGCCTAACACCACTTTGCTCTTTCTTTTCCTATTATGAAACTTTACCTCTTTTTTCCTCATCAATTTTGTGTTCTCAGGCTGATTTGTATTTGTGTTGCATCAAAACCTTCAGAAAAAATATCCGATCTGTTCCAAAGACTGGGTAGGAGAAAACACTTTGTTTTGTCCTTATTCCAGAACTGGAAACCCTTCTGCTGAATGCCTTCTTGCCTTCATATTTTGGATAAGGACTTAAAATAGAGGTGGGAAGAAATAGGAGGAAAAGGCATGGCTTCTGCAACTAGCATATTTTTCACTGTTCCCTTTAGTTTCTGCACCAGTTTATAAATATTTGCAAAAAACAGGCAGTAGGAATATTCTTTTTTTTGAGCAGCTAAAATGTCCCTTGATTTCTTCTACACTAGGCTTTTATGAGGCTCAGAACTGCAAAGTGTTATCAGTTTGAGCAAGCTGCATTCCCTCAGAGCTTTTCCCAGTGACCAGGCCCTGAATGCCCCACATCCCACAGAGTGACTAAATGCAGTGTGACCAGAGCTGTTTCAAGAGATTCTTTCTGCAATTCTTGATTCCAGTTGCTCTCTGCTGGGCAGGGCACAGTGCTGCAGTTGACAGCAAGGAACTGTCTCATCCGTGTCCTAAATCAGCCATCCCATCCACCTCCAGGAGGAAAAACAAGCCATGTCACTTGCTGCAGTAACACTAAAGCCAAGGTGGTATGGGATAAAGAAACTGGTGAGATCAGGATTGCCATGGAGAGAGAAAAGGAAGTGGAGGGAGCTTAGGAAGGCAAGGAGATGTTAGGAGAGAGGACCAAGACTGGGCAAACAAAGGCTTAAATGGTGACCTGTTGACTGAGCAGGATGTGCAGGGATGAAAGGTTAAAAAATTAAAAATCGAGTTGGAGCCAGATACCACTACTAAACAGAAGGAAGGACTGAGTTTGGTGAAAGGAGTGAGAGTGCTTTCCTCCAGATCCTGTAGTGGACTCCATGATTCCTGCTCTCACCTTCTGCTTTTGGTAAATGCTCATTGCGGTTGGTTAACCTTCATTGGAGACTAGGTGCCCACCAAAGCTGTTTTACCACTCCCCTCCTCAGCTGGACACGGGTATGAAAGTATGACAAAAGACTCACAGGTTGAGATAAGGAGAGAGAAATCACTCACTAGTTGCTGACATGGGCAAAACAGACCTGACTTGGAGAAATCAATTTAATGTATTGCTAATCAAATTCCAAATAGGATAATGAGAAATAAATCTGAACTTCCCACAGCTTCACTTCTCCTGGGCTCAACTTCATGCTCAGTTTTCTCTCCCTCTTCTCTTCCAGCAGTGCAGGGGAATAGGGAATGGGGTTGCAGTCAGTTCATCACAGGTTGTCTATGCCTCTCCTGCCTCTTCAGAGACAGAACTGCTCATACTCCGCTCTTTTATCAGCATAGGGTCTCTCCCACAGGAGACAGTCCTCACAAACTGCTCCAATGTGAGTCCTTCCCATAGGCTGCAGAACTTCACAAACTGCTTCAGAGTGGGTCCTTTCCACGGGGTACAGTCCTTCAGGAACAGGCTGCTCCAGTGCTGGTCCCCTGCGGGGTCACCAGTCCTGCCAGCAAACCTGCTCCACATGGGCTGCTCTCTCCATGGCCTGCTCCAATGTGGGCTTTCCATGCAACCACAGTTTCCTTCAGGTATCCACCTGCTCTGGTGTGGGGTGCTCCAGAGGCTGCAGATGGGTCTCTGCTCTACTGTGACCTCCATGCTCTGCACCAGGGTTCCAGGGGAACCTCAGCTTCAGCACCTGGAACATCTCCTCGTCCTCTCTGCCAGTGTTTCTCTCATATGCTCTCACTCCTCTCCTCCAGCTGCTCCTCCACATTTCCAGACCCTTCCTTCTGCCAGCCTTTAAACATATTATCTCATTATCTCACCACCATTCTCGACTGACTCAGCCTTGGCCAGCTGTGGGTCACCCTTGGAGCTGGCTTTAAGCACCTTCTCACAGACACCACACCTGGAGCCCTCTGCTGCCAATATCTTATTCAAGCTGAACACACCCATGAAATCACTGGCAAAGCAATTGTTGCCTCTCAGATCATGTCTGTAAGCTTTTAGAATAATTGACTTTGCCACTGATTTGTGAATCACTGGAAATTTGAAAGTATAATCCAGATGAAAAAGTTTGCAACCTTCATTGCAGCATGATCTCTTAAAAGGACACAGATACTGTTTTGCAAGCTGTGGATGTTCAGGATTAGTATTGCCTTATGGACATTTAATGACCTTGTACAAATGCATCAGAGTGAAGTCTTGTGTGAGCACCTATTTAATTTCTTTGCTTCATCTAGCTAAGAGGATGGACAGCAACCTGGGAATAAATTGTGCTGCAGCTGATGTGAATGGAATTTGTGTTTTCTACATATACAGAAGTCTGGTATCATTTCATCGTGATCACATTAGCCAATGTCTTGGTCACCACAATATATGAAAGGCATTAAAGTACTAGAGAGCATCCAAAGGAGGGCAGCAAGGATGGTGAAGCGCCTTGAGGGGAAGGTGTATGAAGAGCAGCTGAGGCCACTTGGTCTGTTCAGCCTGGAGGAGACTGAGGGGAGACCCCATTGCAGTCTGCAACTCCCTTACGAGAGGAAGAGGAGGAGCAGACACTGATCACTTCTCTGTGGTGACCAGTGACAGGACCCGGGGGAATGGCCTGAAGTTATCTCAGGAGAGGTTTAGGTTGGATGTCAGGAAAAGGTTCTTTACCCAGAGGGTGGTTGATCACTGGAACAAGCTCCCCAGATAAGTAGTCACAGCACCAAGCCTGACAGAGTTCAGAAAGTGTTTGGAAAGCACTCTCAGGCACATGGTATGACTCTTGGGGATGGTGCTGTACAGGGCTGGGAGTTGGTCTTGCTGATCTTGATGCTCACTTCCAACTCAGCTTATTCTGTGATTCTGTGACTTTTAATTGCTGTCTTTAGTATCTATGCTCCACCTCATAAATTCAGTTAGGAACTCTTCATCAGATAGCAGTGATGGGAAGATTAATTAGACAAATTCCATGCAACACTTGGCTGTATATGGGAGAAATCAGTAATCTAACCTGAGGTTTAGAGAGAAGGCGGATCTGAACTCTTATCAGAGTGCACAGCAAAAGAGTAGGAGGAGACAGTTATTGACTGAAAAATGAGAAAATGTGAAATCTGACTGGAAATAACAACAACAACAATCATCCCACTCAGCAAAAGAGATTTAACATTGAAAGAGGCCTCTCAGAGTCTGTAGAAGCTCTAGCCTTAGCATTTTTTGCCTGAAACAAAATCCCAAATAACCTGATCTAATATTGAAGTTGGTCCTTTTCTCAGTAGAAGGTGAAACTAGAGGACCTCCTAAGGCTCCTTCCAATGTAAGTGAACTCCTGGACTGTATTAGGAATATGGAGAAAGTATAGATCGGCAAGGCATGTGACTGAGTAATGGTCACCAGCTATTGTCAAGGGCTCCTTGGAGTCTAAAACCTGTGATAGATGTAGAACAAAATAATCTTCTCAGGAGCAGTGAGGTTTTAAAACCTGGTATGATAAAAGAGTTCAGGAATCCTGCTTTGTAGAGGAAAACTCAGTATGCCCAGGACGAAACCAGCTGCTTAAAAGAGCTGTGAGGTCTTTTACTAACTGTGTGTTGGTAGCTTCCAGATACCAGAATAAACCAAGGAGCCTGGGGCATGCAGATGAACAGTAAGATTGCCTAAACCCTAGAGCCACTTGAAATTGTAGTGCCAGATTTCATCAAGATGCTTTTAGCAATGACTCTACTCTTTGTCAATTGACAAAGCCATTGACAAACTATGTTGTTTGGCATAGCTGTACAATAAAGAAAAGCTTAACTCAAAAGCAACAGTATTCTGTGTATCTCCTCCCAAAGATGTTGCAATGGTCTGAGGAGCTGTTGAAGATACTGCTGAAGTGTTGCAAAAAAATCTCACCTTTGATTTGAAAGCTGAACACAGCCCAGAAATTACCTTGATGGTCCCAGGAACCCACAGATGCTGTATTAAAAGGGAAGAACACACTGGAGATGAAAATATTGTTGAACCTGACACTCTTATGAACAAAACCTGTTTGGAAAATAATTTCTGCTTTCCCCCTACTTTGGCATGCAAGCACCTTCTGGAAAGAAGCTCCCAAGAAAAATCTCACACACCAGCATTTACCTTGAGCATACATAGTCCAGAGGACATGAAATTTCCCTCAGTACATGGCTTATTTAGTTCTGCACTGAGATGTGCCTGTAAAAGTTAACCTCAGACAAATTCTTTTCCTCTCCCTAGGAGAATTGCAGAGGTATCACAGTGCTGAAAAGACCAGAGGTATAGCAGCAGAGCAATATGAGCAAAGATTTGGCCCGCCTTCAAGTTGATTTTTGTTTAACTGGCTAGGCAGTAAAAGCCAAGCACCTGGCTGCAAAGGACTGCCATAAGCCAAGTTCTCTCCACCAAGCTCTACCCCCGCTCCTGCAGTGAAGCAGCTCTGGAATTTTTGAACACTGATTGCCCTTTGAGTGATACCCTGCCTATAGCACTGGAAGTTCTCTCCTCTGTTGCTCTCTCATCTCACCTTTGTCAAGGCACATAGCCCTCAGCTGCTACAAGCTGATGTAGGTGGTTCCTGGTGGCATAAATGCAAACAAAACACTGGTTAAAAAGCAATTGGAATTGCCTGATGCGGTGCTTTTGTCCAACTTTGGCCACAGCAGTGGTTCTAGCTGTGAATGCAAAACTATTACTGGGTAAGTGTAAGGGTGTGAGTGTCTCATTTCACCTGAGGATTTACCTGGGGCATTGGTAGTGGGGAATTAAGGTGACTTGAGGCCATGTCCTTCTTTTGCGTTGGTTTCCAGTTTCCCTCCTGCAGTTCCAGTCCTTGCAGATATCAGGCTGCATGGGCAGGCACAGCTTGTTTTGAACTATGTGTTCCTGCAGGCTGGGTGCAGTTGCCTGGCTGGCTGCCCAGGTGTGCTGGGCTGGATTTGGGAGAGCTGAGGCATCATGCAGCACAGAGGGACTGGTGCTGCTCCCTGCCTGCAGCTCTGGTGCTGCTCCCTGCCTGCAGCTCTGCGTGCAGCCCCGTTCCTGGAGCTGAAACACAGTGGTGAGGCTTCTCAAGCACTGGAACAGTCTGCCTGGGAAAGGGATGGAGTGGCACTTGGGGACATGATTATTGCTGCACTTGGCAGCGCCAGATTAATAGCTGGAATTTATGATCTTGGAAGTCTTTCCAACCTAAACAATTTTATGATTCTATGACTGTGGCCCTGCTGGTTCTCCTGCTCCACCCTTCGATGTCAGAGATGTCTCTGCTCCTGCTCTGACACAGTGCATTTTAGATTAAACCTGTTTGCATCCACAGTGCCAACACCGCAATAAGGTGTGAGAATCCGCTCAGCTCTGCTGAGTTCGCTTTTCACTTCCTTTTTTTTTTTTAGAGTGCTTCAGCCAAGGCAGACAGCCTCTTTCTTTGCTGAGAGGGTGACCGGAGGGTGGCAGCAGCCGCTCGCGGTCCGTGGTCCCGGAGCGCGGAGCTGGCCCGGGAGACCCGGCCCGGGGAGCTCGCAAAGGCCACACGAGATCAGTCAGGGAGCCCAGGCAAGGGACTTGGTGTGAACCCGATCGCTCTTTCCAGGCAGCAGTAAAGCACAGTCCCTCTGTTTCTGCATGAAACCAGTGACATCTCGATCTGGTGACCGGCTCTGTCCTGAGTTCCTCCCGGCTACAGGCTGATAATTGCTGGGAATGACCAGAGTTTGTAAATCACAGCTGCACCAAACACCTGACCGTGGGCACCTGGCAGCTGCAGGAAACAAGTGCAGACACTGTGGGTTACAGAAGCCAAGGAATTTGGGTACCTAAGTACTGCCCTATTCCTGCTATAGGCGCTGAAAAACTCAGAGTCCTGAAACCACTTTGCCGCTGCAGGCTGAGCTGTGAGACGTCTGAGCACACTAAACACCTACCCCAAGCAATAAATTCCCTGAGGATAATCTCAGGTCGGTGTTTAGTTGTCAAAGACTTGCAACCGTGATTAAAATGCCCTTGTGTCTTTCCTTTCTCCTCATGCTGTAGCTGTTTGTGGACCCCAGCTGAGGTACTCAGCTCTCTCCAGGCATTGCAGAGTATTCCTGCGTGCTCAGCTTGGGGCTGTGGTTTCTAAACATGGGGAGAACACTGAAAAGCTTGATGCCATAATCCTGAGTTTCAGAGCATCTGTGTCTCTGCACATCTGGCTGATGTGCATCCCTCTCCAAGGCTGGGTTATAAGCCAAGGGAAAAAAGTGCAAACGACTGCACAGAACTGCTCTGTTCCTTTCGTTTCCAGAGCCAGCACAAGTCAGCAGGATCTTGCAGGTGATTTAAGCCTGAGCACTTCTATAAATTACAATGTCTTGTAATAGTTTGAAGAGGTTGTTCCATCACATTATAACCTTCAAACCTTCTCTCGGTGGTGGTTAAGACCATGGAAGGCCCCAACTCTATCCTTTACCAAATTTGGCTACTTTGCATCATTTTATCAGGACCCAGGATCTTGGAGTTTCACTTGGGAGGGTCAGAGTCCCATGGGATGTAATTATTCTTACTGCATTACAGTTAGGCAATAAAATCTTGAGACCACACACAAAATTTCTTTCAGGCCACACTTCTGCTGAAATCCTTGGGTAAGAACTGAGCAGAAGAGGATCAATGCTTCAAGTTGGGCCTATTGGGGTTTTTTTTGCTGAATCATGAGTGTGCCCAGAGGCAGTTCAAGCAAGCCTGGCATTCTCCAGCAGTTTTTTCCTGCTACCTGTGAGCTACAGCACCTTAGGATGCTTGGCTGCAAATAGAACAGAATTCAAGGTACAAGTGGTGACCTGCTCTGGAAGGTATCTGAACCTACTGAGTCTTGCTTGCTTAGTCTCTTCAGATATGACCACTTTATTCCACCTTCAGGTGCTCACCATGTGGCCAGTACACATCCCACCAAGACACATCTTCTACAGCATCCAAACCAAAACTGACTGGGTTTACTCCAGTGTGATAACATCTGAAATTTATGAGAACTGAGGAGGTACTACCTGAGAAAGGTCACAGGGAAAAGTCTGGTAAAATGGGGAGCATTCTCTTGCATCACTGATAACTGCCTATTAAAGTGGGTGCTGTTTCCTTTTCATTTGGCAGTATGCTGGACAGAAATCCCTTGCAGAAGTTGTTCATTATTTGCCAAAGTTCTGTGCTGCTCTGCTTTGCCCAAACCCCTGAGAACCTGCTGAGCTGCCTAGAGCTGGGACTGATGAGAGCTTGTGTTTGAATGAGTACAGCTTTTAGACAGTCTCTGCCAATGGGGCTGATGCACAGACTAGTTTAATGAAAAGTTAAAAATTAATTACCCAGTGTCCAGCCCCTGGCTGCTACCAGCAGCTGTCAACAGCAGGTCCTGTTTTGGTGTGGGTGAGGATGGTTGTGCTCCCAGAGAGGCAGGAGCTGTCTGGACTCACTGCAGGCTTCTGCTGAGCCCTGCAGAACATCTGCAACAGGAACCCTTTGTCCTTTCTGCCAAGGAAAGAGGTTAAGAAGTAAAAAATCAGGAGAAGGAAATGAGAATGAGAAGTTTCAGCGAGAAGGTGTTCCTCTTAGACTGGAAATCATGCAGTCTCAGTGCTGAGCTCCTTTGAGACTCTCCAGTTCCCTCTCTGGCTGTGGGAGCACCCGTCCTGCTTGTGGCAAGGAGCTGCACCCAGGTCAGGGTATGGAGACCCATGCCAGCCCTGGGCAAGGCAGAGTAAGGCCAGGTGGGAAGGGTAATGCCTTCTTTTTAATCAGATAATATTCAAAGTAATTTCTCCCTCCTCCTCCAGCTTCCCACATGATTTGTCAGGGCAGGACCTTTGTCCTCAGGGAGTCTGATAGAAGGAGTTCAGTATGTGATTTGCAATGAGCAACAGTTGTGCTGCTGAGTTGTGCTGATAAGGAGCTCTGAGCCTGTGCTGCCTTGGAGCAAGGGCAGCAGTCTCTTGTCCCCCAGCCCAGCTCCTGGGGACTGTCCCAGCATGGCTGTGGCAGTGATTGAGGGGCTGTGTGGGGATGCTGCTGCTGTCACCCCAGCCCAGGTACAGTGGCTGCTGCTTTCTGACACCTCCCTGTGAAAACACAGCCCTGTATCTTCCCACTCCCACCTTGAGCTTTCCACCTAATGCTGCTGTGAGCGGCTGGACTTGGGAAAGAACAACTTTTCTCAATCATTTGGCTGGCTATCCTCAATAAAGGATCTCTGCCCTATTTAAGAGGGGAGACACATTTGTGGTGCTGGAAATGTGTGTTAGAGGACACCTGCAGAGAAGATGACATAATAACTACTGACATGATGTGCTGCTCAGAGAAGACAAGTCTGATGAGGACTCATGCCAATCTCCTGAGTGGGTAGTGCAGTGATGCCTGGAGAGAGGAGCACCAGCATTTCCCAGATCACTTGGACATGCCTCTCATCACCAGAGAAGAGTTCAATGACAATAACATGCATTGCATTATGTTTAAATGAAAAATTAAAAAACCCCCAGATTTCTAGAATTTAAAAATTATTTGCAAGTGTTAGAGCAGGAACATCAATTTATAACCACTGGTAACATGGGTGAGGATTCCTGATGCACCCTTTGTGCACTCTGGGCTCACAGAACTAATCTGCAGCTGTTAAAATTGTCCCCGTCTATCAGGTGAAACTTCATACTCCAGTATATGATGCCAGGCAGGAGCCTTAATCTTGGACATTGTCTGTGTATATTCTTATTTCCTGGAGATGCCTTGGTCATAAACATTCCTTGGGCTTTCTGGTAATATAACATGTTGAAAATTAACTAACTGCTATTTAAATTTCTGCTCCTCATGTTAATTAATTTCAACAAAGAGCATGTAAACTGACCTCCTGTAGCTGGGGCAGCACTGCAGGTGGATGTGCACTTCAATGTAGAGCAGTTACTGGAAGTAAATCAACAGCAGTGGTGGCAGAGTCTCCTGGTTTGTCTCAAGTGTAAACATTGGAGACAGATGCTTTTCTCCTCAGACTTCAGGAGGCTGAGGTGCCTCTCTCTGCTAACTTTGCTTAACTAATATTTAGTAGTAAAAGTTATTTTTTAAAAACTCAAGGATAGAGACATTCTGAAGTAGCACCTTAAAAACCAGTCGATGCCAAGTCAGGCAGAGGGATTTAATGTACAGTAATTCCATGCCTACAAGGTGTACTACAGTATAAGGTGCACTTATGGGTAGCTGGCAAATCACCGTACTGTTCCATATATAAGTTGCACCAGCGTATAAGGCACACTTTTTTTTTTGAAGCGAGGATCTGCCTCCCAGCAGCCCCGCCCCGCCTCAGATTGACAATTTTCTGAACTTTGTCCACATATAAGGCACACCGGCGTATAAGGTGCACTTCTGGGTTTGGATCACAACTTCAGTCAAAAAGGTGCGCCTTATACGCGTGAAACTACTGTAATTCTGCAGGAAGTGTTGGGATGTGACATTTTCCTCAGTAGTGCATCTGAGAAGCTTCCATGGTGGAATATGGAGCCTGAAGATTTCTCTCACGCAGCTGGGGTATGCCAGAGTGACAAAAATCCGTGGAAGTGTGGAATTGCCCTGCATCCTGGACTGGCATGTCTCCAGTTTTTTATCAGCACTTAATGCTGTACAAACTCACTGACACAAGTTCAGTGGTTTAGGTGCCTTCCAAAGAGGCCAGTCATCTCTGCAATTCCTTGTCATTTGCTGTAGTGGACACAGAACTAAAGCCTGAGTGTGTGGCTTCATCAGCCTTTCCGGAGAATGGAAGAATTGCTAATTAACTACACATTTTACTATTAGACCTTCTCTTCTGGCCTGCTGTGACTGTCTGTTGGTCATGCTGTTTGTCCAGACACTGATGGCATCTCAGAAAGCATTGAGGTAGGTAAGGTTTCCTTTAAAGCCTTCTGAGCTCATGAGAGTGAGATAGTGCATTCCCATGTGGTTAAGTTATACACTTACAGGCTCTGGCTAGAAGTGTTAGCATAACAGCCTTGGGTTGCTAGGAGGTGCTGTGTGGGGATTAATTAATCAGGACGGTTGTGCCTTCTGTTTGCTGTCATTGCTGATATAGAGGAGAGGTTTTCAGAGCCAAAAGCTGTGATGGACTCTTGTCAGGCTGACAGATTTGCATATAGAAACACACATTAAGGCAGTTGTGGCAAAAGCTAGTCGTTGCAAAAGGGAAAAATCTAAACTGTGAGGCCCACAAGAGGTTCTGTCTGCTCCAGGCTACTCCTCTGTCCACACTGTTATGGGCAGCAGTAACACTGAAACAGCTGAGACCACTGTACCAAACGCCTTTCCTATGGCACCAAAAGGCTGATATTTAGCTCATAGATTTTTGGTGTGGTTTTGAAGCAGCATCCTAAACTTTCTTATTGCACAAGTAAGAGAATTGGCTTGCCCCCTGCAAGAGCAGGGATGCTATCTCAGGTTGTATTTCCTTTACTGTAGCTGGTTGAGCTGCACAGATGGTCACTTTCTGATGCAGTTCTACCCATATGGTTTAAGGCAATAGATGGGAAGGGGATGGGATAACAGTAAGTCAGCAGACAAAACAGAAAATCCATGAAGAGAGTGAGAAAACCTAATGGAGTTTGGAGCAGTCTCTTCCAACTGGACAGCAATGAGTGCCCAGAGCTCCAAACTGTAGTAGACACAAGACAGTCCTGATCCCATTCACACAGAGGACTGAATCTACACAGCTTTTAAATTATTTTAGACACTAAATTCATTGGACAGACAAGCTTGCTGCTAGTTGTTTCCAAGCATCCATTCCTGGGACGTACTATCCAAACAAAAATATTTAGTTTCCCCTCAGCTGAAGTCAGGTATTTGCTGAGCTCTTTGAGAAGACTGTAAAAGGAAGGCAGGCACAGTGCTCGTGTAGGTGACCCTTCACGAGGAACTTCAAGAGAACTGACCCTAAGGGTCCCATAATCAATATGCCCCTGACCAGCGAGGAGTGCTCTAATTCTCTAACACTTCTCAGAGCTGATGCCTGGTGAGTGCTACGTGAGTCTGGGGTTCAGAGTCCCCCACCAGTATTGTCTGCTGACTGAAGCTCTAAGTCAGTGCAGTCACAGAAGCTTGTTGGGGGTGTCAGACAGGGAGAAGGCTGGATCCAAAAACGAGCACATGAACTCTTCTGCTACAGTATGGGGAAGCACAGAGGCTTAGTCTTAACAGAACAATCCACCAAAGCACACTTAAATGCCTGTGTGCACCCTGTTCTGTTATCCTTGTCTTTCTCTCAGCTGTGACGAGAGGAACCTGCATGGAAGGTAAAACAACTTTTTGGTGAACAGTCAGTTCCTTTCATCACTCTTCCATAGGGGAGCTCCTTATTCTGAAGGAATTCAGCTCTGCAGCTTCCTTTTCTCATTAGCATGCCTGACCCCCTGGTTCATAGAGGAATTGCAGGTGACCAAGAGCTGCCAAAACTCATGCATTGGCCTGATAATCTTCGTTGAAACAGTCTAATATATAAAAGCATGAATGTAATGTAGTGGACAAAATATTTGGTTTGGAAGGGAGGACTTGAGCTTCCTCTTTGGGGCCATTTCCTTGGGGGTACAGTGCAGCAGCAGCCCAGGGTGTACATGGCTCTGAGTTCCTTTCAGGGAAAGAGAGGAATACTGCTTTCCCTTTCCTGCATGAGTGCAGTGTCCACAAGGCTGTTAGGGAGACCCTGTTGGAATTCATTTCAGGACAGAAATGACTACTGTGTGTGGTTTTTTATTTGTTTTTATTTGATTTTTTTTTTTTTTGCTAAATGGATATTGCTGAGTACTTCAGGAGTGTGCTAGGAGGGATCAGACTGTCAAGACAGTGACGAGTCTGTGGTTCTCAGCAGAAGAATCATGATAATCTTGGCCTTTGGTGTAATGTCATTCTAGTGGGCTTTGGTAGCTTGTTTTGCTAGTGTTGATCACCCAAATTCCCACTCGTATTGCATTTAAGAACCCATGCACACATTTTTCTCCCTTGCACCATTGCTAGAGATGAGGATGGATACAGTCATTGCCTCTTCTGTACTCTCAGTAATGTACAGGTGCTAGATGTGACCCTAGCAACCTCCCTTCCTGTATGCTGCGTGCTTCCCCGACAGCTTCAGTGCACAACACTCCCTGCCTAAAGCTGAGAGTGGGGGAAGGCTGAGCAGGTTTTGTTTTGTTCCCTCCAAGGGGTTTGAGCCCAGGCACTGCAGGATCATGTCCCAGCTGCTGCTCTCACTGCTCTGCAGCACTGGAGTAGCAGAGTGCTGCTCCTGTGATAAGCTGCAGCGACACTCTCTGCCATTTATAATGAACAGGGTTACTGGAATATTGGAGACAGCCGTCCCAGACCTGCAGAGCAGGCACTGCAGCTATGGTAAATTAGGCTGTGGAGTCATGTGTGCATTTCCAGGAGAAGAAGATTATGCTGCTGCCAGCATGACACATTTGCCTACAGGTGCTGGCACCTCTCTGGGCACTGTGGATTCTAGCAAAAGGTTTGCATAAGGAGAGTTGTTACTGTACAAGCTTCTATTTCCTACCTGTGGTTACCTGCACCTACTGGGCTTGTTTCTGTGTGCCCACCTGTGTTAACACACATCAGCTGCCATG
Source organism: Sialia sialis (assembly GCA_009812075.1). Lineage (NCBI taxonomy): Eukaryota > Metazoa > Chordata > Aves > Passeriformes > Turdidae > Sialia > Sialia sialis. Next base: position 22,824,746 of record VRYO01001463.1, read on the forward strand.
CCAGGGTCATGGCAAAGCTGGGGCTTGTGGAGCTCTGATCAGTGCTGCCGCTGAGGTCTGTTAGCCACTGCTAATCATGGCTTTTAATGCAGACAATTCCAATCTGTTTTTTACTTTGTACCCCTTCAGTGAGTGGTGGTAGCCCTGATTCTGCAAGTTATTTAGGTTCCTGTTACTGAAATCTTCAGGGACATAATGTCTAAATTTAAATTTTCAGAAGGTGGGGCTGTTCTGCTTGCTGCAATTCAAATACATAGAAGGATCCCTATAAATATTTCATGGCCTCAGGGACAAACGGTAACGTGGCTGCAAAACTAGGCACACATACATCTCCACAAGAAAAATCACATTGCAGCAGCAATGGAGAAAATGTGCTCCTAACCTGTCAGTACTTACAGCTGACAGATGCAGAAAGACAAAATATAGTTAATGTTTTAGAAATAGGCTTTGCACCAATATAGGTTTTCAGTTTCCAACATGTTTTTAAAAGAAGCAGAAATTACATGCCTGTCTGCCCTCAGATTTTCCTCGTTAGCATTAATCAAGCACACTTGACTCACAGATGAATTTGATTAGGATCATGTATACTCTTAGGAACTAAAAATAATGAATCATGACTAGAGTGTACATGCTGTTACAGCCAACATTGTTGCTTGGTGTTTGCTGCAGCAGTGAACTACTAGAAAGCTCCTAGAACTGGGTTCCAAACCATTGGCAACAGGAGGTGGTAAATGGCACACATGAAATAAGGCAAGACCACACAAAATGGAAAGCTATAAAGTGCACAGCTATTTAAATGTCTATGTAATTGGTTGAAATTCTTTATTTTCTGACATAGAAAAAGCTAGAATGGAAACTTGACTGTGTCTACATGAATACACAAATATTTTTGCTGTATTCCAGCCTCTGGCCCACAGATGTAGCTTTTTAGATCTGTGAGCTCACTTACATGTCTTATTTTATAATGCCAACAGATTCTTCTGCTTGTCTTTTAGCGCTACGGAAAATAGATGCCTTCCAAAGAAATCCCCAAAACCCCAAAAAACTCCACATACAGTAGTATAGCTCTGTGTGTAAATCTCATTTTGCACATTCACTGCTGTACATGTAAATTCATGCAAAGCCCATGTGTTCATGGGCTGGGTCAGAAGCAGCCACGGGATGCAACATTCTGCCTGTAAAAATGTTTGTTGATAAAAAGACAAACACAGAAAACTGTTTCTGTTGTGACATTTTATTGATGTTCAACATAATTAATTCTGACCTTCTGTCATGCTCCTTTTTTTATTTTTTCTTCTTTTATAGTTAGTTTTATTGTGCAGTAATTCTTTTTATACTCATCTCACCAGTGAGGTCCATGAGGACTGTCTGTGTGATAAAATAATATGTAATATCTGCTATCTCTATTATCATGACAACTGCCTGGGCTTTTGACAGTTCTGCAATCTATTTAATCATTTACCTAAGTGCCAGAAAATGCCTGTAAGAGGAAAAGTAGACACATGAAAAGGGAATAATACATAAAGAAACATCTGCATTGAGATCATTTGTCATTTTTGGAAAGACTTTGGAGAATGATGCATGCATTTAGTATAGTGTCATGCTCATGACACTATGGGTCTTTTATTCTACTTACAGGCCTTATCTGGCAAGTATTGAGCTTTTATCACGTCTGTAAGATCCCTGCTGTGTGTCCTGGCTGCAGGGCCCTCCCTGGCCCTGCCCAGTTCTGGACTGCCCTCCATCCTATTCCATGCTTAGCAATGCTCAGTTTGCAGCAGGTGCCTTTTTCATTAGCTGTTTGCTTTTATTCCTTCTGCCATCTCTTGTTTGCCAAGCAAGCCCTGGGGCTCCCTGTACTGTCACTGCTTTCATTCTCTGTCACATTGCCGCAGACCAGGGTGACCTCTCCCCAAACCTACTCTGTCACAAGGACATCCCTCCAAAGCCTGTTTTAAGAACTGGCTTTTCAAGAGCAAGGACTGCCTATGCAATATATGCCAAGACCAGAGAAGGCAACTGTGCTGCTAAGGAGCAGAGGATGCCCAGGCAGCAAACATTGGTAAAAGAATTCCACATTAATTCAGATCCATGCCACGGAGTTGCAGTTACCTTGAATTATCTTTGTGATAACAGCAACAGAAAAACTCCCTCAGTCCCACTGCTTGCTGGTTTATGGAACACTGGAATGGCCTTGGAGCTAGATCACTGGCAATTATGAAGATATTAGGAGAATACAAAAATAAAGGAAAGTTTGAAAAACATAAACATATTTCATGCAGAGTTTTTATGGACATTTTCAAGGGTAGATGTGCCAAAATGTTTCCACTGGAAACTTTTATATGAAATTATTGATGTAAAGGGGTTCTGCAATCCTGGCGTCTCTCTCCCCTCTCCTGAGAGCTGCTGTAGCTCATGACAACTCTGTTCTGTGTACTGGGAGCATCAGCAGCTGGAATTTATCAGCTGTTAGTCTCAGTCTTTGTGTCTCATTTTAGAGACTCCACTGGTAATGACAGCTCTTGCCCTTTTACCTTCAGGACAGCTTGGAATTCGTCTCCTAGGGCCAGAAATCACTCTAGCATCAAGTTTATAACAAGAATAAAACCAGCCATTTAGTACAGTATCAGACCAATTTTTGGCATTCCTTAAATTCCTTCAAAGGACAGGCAGAGGGACAGATGTGTCATTGCAGCTCTGGGCTCTCTTTCACCCCTCTGTAATAGTGTGATGCTTTTCTTAAAACCTTCCCTTTGCTTTTTCACACTTCCTTGCCTGTCTAAAGATTTTACCTAAGAGTTTTCTGATGTTTCATAGACTAATAACTACCTTTTAAGTGCAAGTTAAAAGCTGGTTTTCTGTTCTGGTGGCCATGCAGTGGAAGGTAGGTTTCTCTGAGAGGGGGGGTTTGGGGATCTGTAAGTTCAGGAAACACATTTCCCAGGGCTTCTCATAAGGTGGATTGTGGGACATTTATTTTGGTTACACCTTTACCATAATGTCAAGTTCTACTGAGCAGAGGGTTTTCCTGGTAGCTATTTGCCTTCCCAAGAAGGTGGGAAGAGTATATCTTCTCTTCTTGCTTGGCTCACAAGAACTATTTCCATGAAAAGACATAGAGTAATTTCATGATTATAAGCCGCACCTTTTTCACTGAAGAATCCAGCCTACCCCAGTAGCGCGGCTTACATTGAGGTGCAGCTTATCTATGGACAAATCCCAGTGAAATGTCAACCCAGAAGTGAGAGCTGGCCAGGGAGGGTGCCTGGGGCTGCCTTTAAAGGCTTCTCTGGTTTATGAAAACTGTTGCAACTTGAGCACCTGACACCAAACCCAGCTGGCAGCGATTCTGTTACTAATTTGTTACTTTGTCGCACATGGACCCTGGCTTTAAAAAAAAAAAGAAAAAAGTGCGGCTTATATTCAGGTGCGGCTTATATGTGGACAAATCCCGTGGTCTACCCGGTTACTGGGAGGTGCGGTTTATAATCAGGTGCGGCTTTTAATCGTGAAATTACTGTAAGTTGAATTCCTGCACAGTAACCAGAGGGGCTGCAGTGATGGTGTCAGTCCTATTCTGCCAGCACGTGCTGTATGTCAGAGTTCTTAGAACAAACAGGGTATATTCAAAAGAGATTAAAGCCATCAGCTGCAGCCAGTGACAGCCAACAAGGTGTCCTTTCCTTCCTCACTTCACTGATCATTGTGCTCACTCTGCCTCCCGATGGCTCAGTCTGTCCTCCTGAGGAGCATAGCATCCTGAGCTCCTCCTGCCCCAGCTGTTCTACACCCAGGCAGCCTGGTGGCTCATCAGTATCTCTGTGTGAATCTCCTTCCAGATGGGAAAGGATGCACATCCATGCCTTGTCTTCAGGAAGTTTCCAGCCCAGGCTGCCTGGGGGAGGGCAGTGAGGTGGGGCTGCCAGCAGGCACCCCGCTGCCATGGGGATCCCCCCTTGCCAAGCACTTCTTTCCAGCCTTTTTTTCTCCTGATGCCAAGGATTTCTGCTTAAGGAGCCAATGAATCTGCCACAGGAATCTCTTGTATTGGGATTACATGTGCTATTAATAAAAATTGCCTTCAACTTCTAAATCGAGGCACTTAGAACCCACAATGAATGCATTCTGCAGTAATGAAAAAAAACCCCAACTTTTTTGTTGAAATTTAAATAGACCCATGAACTTTTGTATCATGCATGCTATTTTAAAACTGTAAATCTATTCCATTTTTTCCATTGTGGTTGTTTTTATGTTTCATTGTGCTCTTACATAGGAAAATCTTTGGTCTTTTAATAGAAAAGATTTTATGTTTCCAGGCACAGGTTTTTGTGCCTAGCTCAATAGGCTTGGTAAGAAGCTAGTTTTTTGACACTCCTTTTTCTCTGGTACACAATTTAAGAAAGGAATTAAAGAAAGTATTAAAGTGTAAGGGCATCAAGAAATTATTGTTAACTTCTGGGAACTTAGATTAAGGTGTTCTGAACATTTCTTTAAAATAAAAGAAAAAAAAAAGGAAAAAATTGAAATAGCAGCAAGCTGTTCTTTTCTGTGATTTCTGTTTCTGACAGAAACATGGAAAGTGGATGATAAATTCTATAGGTATTGCAAAGGTGTCCTAAAGGCCCCAAAGCTATTTAGAATTCTGCTAGAAAGTATATTCAACTCTGCTGCCCCACCAAAAAAATCCCTAATCCATTGCATTGAAGGAGAATTTATCTACAGGTTTTTTTTTCTTCCATATCTTTTTGTCTGCTGTCCTTTGTGCCTAAAAGATCCTTAAAAGATCACAGAGCTATTTCATTCTCTGTTAGTTTGCATAAAAGTAATTGACTTTTCTGCATGTATTTGATGCCTGTTGTGATGTTGATTTGCTCTGGCCATTGCCCTTCCTGTTGACCAGTGCTCTCTCTCTTTGTTTCCTTCTGTTTCCCATGTCTCTAGTTTAATAATGAGGTTGACAGTTGTCTGGGACAATGGTTATATTTTTGATATATGTTTGTATAGTGGTTGGCACAATGCAGCTTGGTCTCTGACTGTGTATGTCAACCAATAATGATGTTGTTTCCAATTGTTTGAGTCTCCTGCTTTGCAACTATTTCAGAAGTCCTCTTTTAAACAGCTAGAAGCAAATTATTATTTAAACAATATTTTCCACATCAGTTATGATTTCTTTAAATAATTTAAGTGCTTTTTCCAATACTCCTCACAAGTACTGTGTTATGCCTGTGTCATTTTACTGATTTAAAGCCAAAGACCTAATGATACAGAGATCTGCTCCAGATGTCTGGATAAAACTGCCCAGGGGAACCACTGAAAACCAAGTGCTGCTGCTCTGGAGCGAGTGCCTTGCTAAGGAGAGGCAGCACAAGGAGTACAACAGGTGCCTTCTAATACCTGGCATATGCCCTCAGTGTCAGCAGTGATTAATGTACTTCCCTTGGAGTACTTACCTGTCTTGAAATACTTAAGGGATGCCCCTTTTAAGCACAGGAAGTGACACAAACAGCAGAGATGTCAGATCACTGTCACTGACAAGCATCCCTGAGTAGGGAAATCCACGATGCGTCACTGTGTGTGAGCTCTGATGTTATTGTCAAGTTAATCTCTTTCTATTTCCTACATGGAAATCAGGATCTACTTCTGTACTAAGCCAGTGTCTAATCCTTGTTCCCAGCTAAACATAAAAACAATCTATTTATATATTGGGCTATCCCCAATTAAACCAAAAAATAGTATAACCTAGTTCAGCTGTTGGGTAACACCAAGTATTAGCAGTGGTTATTTATATCCTTAAGATGCTGCATTAACTAAAAGCTTGGACTGAGCTTTTTTATGTTTGCTGTCACTTACAGCCACATTGGCTTGAATATGTAACAATGTGATCATGACCCCCAAATTTTCTGGGCTGGCCTGGCTCAGCTGTGAGCAGTACTTGGTATGCCTGAGCCCTGCAGGAGACAGCTCCTGTGGCAGCTGGGAGTGTTTTCATGAAGCTTTGAATTTGGCAGCTCCTTCCCTCCACTGGAGCTGGCGAGGTGACAGCAAGCAGGAGGGTCTGTTCAACCTGCTCAGGAATTTCTCCATGTATGTTGGTGTTTGACAAATCACTTTTGCCTCAGATGCATATAGGAGAGTTTGTGTATTTAAACAGGTGGGTTTTGGGAACTTGCTGCTCCATTTGCAGGAAAGTATACACTCCACAAGTGCATCATGGAAAGGCAATAACTAAAGTAGTGACGCAGACCTTAAATAAATAAAAAGGTTACTACTAGGTGATTTGTACAGGTCTAACATAATTAGTAATTAATATTAGAGACAGTACATTGCATTTGACTCTGCAAGGCACTATATCTTACTTTCTCAAGTATGAGGTTAGGTTTGTGCTGTCTTTTGCATTGTTACAGAATGCACAGAGCTGGTGTGGCTGTCAGTCTTCACACATGACTATAACCATCTCTGTCACTGTATTTACATATATTTTTTAAATGATATATGATTGTTACTTCCATTACTTCTAGACCAAGCCAGCACCAGGATAAGGCAGCTCCCTTAGTACTGGGTGCTGAGCTGTTGAAAGAGGAGAAGTGTCTTCAGCAGGGACCAGTGGTACATGCTGCCACTGAAAAAGCACTGGTTTATTTGGTCTGGAGGTGAAATTAGAGTGGTAAGGCCAATAGCAGAGTGTTGCTGAGTACATTTAAGATATGGAGCAGCAAATTAAAATGCTCACTTCTCACATATTGTCTGTTAAGTATCTGCCCTTTCACTTCCTTTTCTTTTTATTGCACTTTTCTGTAATTTAGGAACTTTTCTCCTTAATGTGCAAAATGTTTTCAGGTGCTCTTCAGACATGAGAAAAAAAATCCAAAAAACAGTGTCATGCAAGCCAGGCATGTCCTTCACAGAAATTTGCATTTTGTGTTTGAAACCCCAAAACCTGACTGCTTCCTGGGGGAGTAACCTCACTTGTCTCATCACTGATAAAACACTGTTGATGAAGGCTGTCCTCATCTCTGCACCCCATCCCCGCTTTATCCCAGTCCCACAGACCTTCAGCCTCAAGTTGATAAAATGTGCAGGTTTCCTTTTGTGTTGACTCGGTACCTTTGCTGTGCAGCCCCTGATGTGAACGGAGCAGCTGATGATCACTTCAGGCAGAGTTGTAATGGTTTGGGAGCCAGCCAGTGCAAGGGCACCCATGGGGGAACTTCTGGTTTATCAGGAAGCTGAAGAAATACCTCCCCTGCCTGTATGCTAGGTGAAAGGGACTGTTAGTCATGGTTGAGGAACACTTTGGAAAGCTGAAGTGGAGCAGTGCTTAGCTCTCTCCTAGTTCCTCTGGGCTCAGAAGGCTCCTTAGTGTGGTCACATGAGTGTGAGCAATGAGAGACTGAGACACTGGGAACTGGGAGCCTCCAGAGAGCGTGGCAATGTAAAAAGTGTGGCTTGCACTCTGCAAATGATATGCTATCTGCAAATTAGGGACACTTGTTGAACCTTCATGGTCTCAAGAAGTCTATTCTATGAGAAGGACATCTCTCTCGGACACTCTGTGTCTTGACTTCTTTCTTTCTTTCTTTCTTTTTTTTTTTTTTTTTTTTTTTTTTAATTCAGATACAAGGTTAACAAGTGTTCTGGTTTAGGGCAAATTTGGGAGGAAACCTCTGAAGGAGTCTCTCTAAAAGGCAAATTCAAGCAGCACTTCCCTCCACCTGTTCGGGAGATAAACCTCCTTTGAGAAAAGGGAAATGTTTATTTAAAAAGCAAAGTATTCACAAACATGAGAAAATGAATAGTATTAAACAATGGAATCCCTTCTTGTTCTGAAGAGATGGCAAGCTCAGAGAGTTTTTGTAGCTCAGAGTCCTTCTCGTGGGTGTGTGCTTGGCTCTGTCTCAGTCTCCCTGGGGCTTGGGTCTGGTGTCCTGGCCTCAGTGCAGTTTGGGGGCCCCCAGATGATAGCCCTGATGTTCCTGGAATGAACAATGGCTGAACAGTTCCAAAAAAGCCTTGTGGCCTCAGCTGACAAGAGAAAAAACAGTGAAAACAGCAAGGGAAAACTCCCTGTCTGTCTGCAGAGAACTGCTTATCTCTATGTTTTGAATACAGCTGTGAAAAAAATTCCACTGCTTTTCCTTCTCCCCGCTTTGCTCTCAGATCTACTTTTGAAGGTGCAGAATTTATTTCTGGGCTAAACAGACGAATGGGGATACAATTCAGCATCATATAGTCACCGCAGGACAACAAGTTAACAAGCTACATGCAATGTAATCAGAAAATAATTCAGCAGCAATGTTGGAGGCTTGCAATGAAGCAAGCAAAGACAGCAGAGAGAGTCCAGGGTAGTGAAGGCAGTAGATGTGTTCTGTTCTCTGTGAGAAGTGTGAGCATCCAGCACAGGTGTTGTGCAGTATTGTCGGACCAGAAATGTGCAGGTATATGTGGCACAGAGTCTTCATCCCCTGTGGAACATGTGGACTTTTACTGCTGTTTGGCCTTTTCATAATTTAGACACAGTTTTAAATCTCAGTTATGCTTGACTCTGACCAAATTTAAGGGTGGCCTCTGATATATAGCAGTGTAAGAGAAGAGAGGTATTTCATAGGAGTGGATATTTGAAGGTGTTCAGGTATGCTGTCAGAGTTTTTCCATGTGATCCTTTAACGAAAGAACATTTTGTCTCCAAGGGTGCTTTTCATTTCAGCTCCATCTTTTCCTAAGCTGTGGGTGAGGCAGAGCATGGGAGGCAATCCAGAGCCAAATCCTACCTTAGCTGCTCTGCTCTCCTTGCTGAAGGAGCCCATTTCCCTCCACTGACTCACTGAGATGAAGCTGCTCTCTACGTACCCTGCTAATGAGGCTGAGCTACTGGAGGCAGCGTTCTGCTGGCCAGCAGTGATGTAATTGTCAGCAGCAGTCTTGGGTCAGAAGTCAACCAGGAGTGGGCTTGTAACTAGGAGATCTAAATATTTTCCCTGCCTTTTGCAAAGGCACGTGTCTGTATTGTTCCTCCTTGCTTCTCTCTTTGTTCACTCTGATATGTTTTATCATCCCAAGTTCATATTTGTGGGTCTTACTTTACCCAGCGTGACAGAATTGTTTAAAATCTGTCAGACCAGGGCTGCAGAGTGCAGTGGGAGGGACAGTGGGGCTGTGTGGCTGCCTCACTTGCTCAGCTCCAATTTTGAGCTCATAAGACTGAGAGTTGTAGAGCAACACAATCAGATCCACTTTATAAGTCATGCTAGAAATACATTCCTTGAGCTTGTGACTTTGAATTAGCTATTTTGCTTTTAGTTTCTAAAACTGTCAGCCTGACCGTTGGTTAAACTTCCAGTAACACAGAGGACTTGTGAAAAACAGGGCTTTGGCTACTTCCACAGGCTCAAGACATCAAATCTTTTTCCTACCAGTTTCTCTAATTTTGTATTTCACAGGAGCAATGCATGTCAGGTAACCAGTTCAGAGCAGCTCACCTGAGAAATGTGACGCACAAGTGACATGTTTTCTTTTCTAGTCACTTACATCTTTTAATCAGTAGCATGCTCAGTGAGATGATGAGAACAAGTCCTTTATTAATGGGAAATTTTAGTGTAGAAAATGTTCAGAAAGTATTAAATATGTTAATTGCCATGAAGGAGGAAAACATATCAGAGACCTTGAAGAGTCCACTGCTAAAAAGGATGCTGTTGCTGCACACATTATCACAGAGAGATACATTTTGCAGAAATATGATTTGTACTAGAGCACAGTGCAGTGAAATGATTGGAAGTTCTGCCAACTATCAAAAGGGTTGATTTAGAGTTATTAATGATGGCCTTTCTTTCTATGCCCAGCTCCTCTGCCTGCTTTCAAAATAGATAGATTTGATTATAACAATAGAGAGAAAGCAAAAGATAAACTAGTGGCTGTTGTAGGAGGCCACTCAGCAGCTTGAGCATCATTTTAAGTGTGTGCATGTGTGTGTCCTAGCTAGAGGGCTCAAGAAGATCCTGCTGCAGCTGTGCCACCCCTTTCTGGCTCCTACAGAATGCAAGAGCCTTTAGTTCCAAGGAACTGGCTTCACAGCACGAGATTGAAGCTGACAGCGTTGCAACTGCTGCTGTTTTATTGAGTATGTTCCCTGTAAAACGTGCTGGCTGGATCTCCCTTTTTCAGGAGGCTGGCTGGATGTAGTGATGCTCTGACAGTATGCACTGGCTTGCAGAAGCAGGGCAAGAAAACTCCACCAGCCATGTTGCCATATGTCTGAGGCTGTGAAAACACAGCAGTTGGTGCTTGCTTGGTCACTGTGGATGGCAGCAGAAGTAATTCCTCCCCAGAAATGTCTCAGCAGCTACTGGGAAAAGACCCCTGTTGCCATCTGTGGTGAACATGGGACATGTGTGGGTTTCTCCTGTTTAATAGCCAAGTTGCTTGTATATTTATGCCCCCTGTGTACTAGAGGGGAAAGTTCTAACTGTGGGCAATGATAAAACTTAAACCTTGTCTTACTTATTGCCCACCTGAAAAGGACATCAGTAAAAATCATAATAAAAGTTAGCCTTTAAGCCATTAGGGATTTTTTCATTTCACTTGTCTGCCATTACAGCTTTCAGACAGTGCAGTTTAAAACCAGCATTAGTGCAGAGAGGCTCATCTCCCCATCCCTCTGTTGTCAGTGGGGCATCTCCATGATTCATGCAACCTGTGTTAGATGAATCACCCTGGAGCTACTTGGTCAACCCTGTCTGTGTCACTTTGGGAAACAAGGCAAGCAGTTTAAATAAAATGGGATGAATCCTACCTGCAGGGGCCAGGGATCAGTTAACCTGCCATGAACACAGTGCAGCAGAGGTGAAGAGTTAGATCTTCAAAAAGAAAATAAACAACATGCCTTCAGTTGTATGTTCATTATCACATCTTACATTTTGGAAAGTGGAAAGTCCATGATAAATGACAAAGAGTAAAACCATGTAAATAAAGAGATGCTGTTGTTCAATTAAATAGACATTATTTACGCCTGACTGTGGAGAGCATCTTGCTCAAAGGCATTTTGTATGGCTCCAATCTGCTTAAAGCCTGACACTGGAGAGTGTGTGTTTTGCTGATAAACATGAGCCCAGGAGCCAGAAAATCCAAACAAGGCAGTGAATCAGTGAGCAATCACATGAAGCATCACTTTACTAGGTGCTAGTGTGGCAAGCAGGCAGCTGAGTGCTGCACCAGGGACATGGGGTGGATGGTACTGTAAACGGGAAGAGTGCAGAGCTCCCTCCAAGCAGACCATATTTAGCTGTGGGTTTGTTCCTGCTGGATGACTGCACAGTAAAGAGAGCTGGGCAAGGATCTGACACCCAGATACCACACTCCAGCTGTGACCTGATGTTTTGGAGGGTGAGCTGGTTTAGGCACTGCCATGTGTTTTGTGTGACATGTTTTTTAGCATGTAACTTTTCTCCTGGTGCAAATGTGAGTAAGAGACCCGGTGTGACCTGGACTGAACCAGCCCAAACAAACTCAGCTCTGCCTCAATCACGTGCCACCCCCTTTCCTCAATCCCTCAAGTGGGGTTGGGGTCCTGCAGACATCCACAACCCTGCCCACCCTCCCAGGGCTCCTCCACCCTGCCTGGGACCCCATGTCAGCCTGGACCCAGAAATGGGACTCCTCCACTCCGACAATGAGTCCAAAACATTTTTTCATGATGCAAAACTGAAGGTGTTTTTCAAGCCAAAGTGGGTCAGAGAGCTCAGTGTTACCCTCTTGCCATCCCAGGCTGGCTTGTTGTGTACATAAATGCAATCAGGATCTGCAAGTCAAGATCTGGCCACCACAGGGAATATCTTTAAAGTAGATTTTCTTCTATTAGCCAGATTTTGAGGGCTTCCTTTGTATTTCTGTGTGAGTATGCCTGGGTATTTATAATTATTGTTGATTGCACTCAGTGTAAGAGTCTTGGACACCACAGTGAAGAAGAAATTGCATTTGGAGCAAAATACATTCTTGTGGATCTCACTTCAACAGTTCTGAAGATCAGAACAAGATCATTGTTCTGCTGAAGTTTCTAACTATGGTGTGTGATGCAGCAGTTGCCTGTTGGTAAATTACCATCTTCACTTAGTGGTGTAAAATCAAGGTATAAAATTCTGTGAATCCTGTAGCTGCAATGGAGACAGTGGATCCTGAACCTGATTTCCCTGAGGACTGCAGCGTACTACAAAGATTCCAGCTACAAAAAAATCTTCTGTGCTGGTGCCATTCATCTAAAGGTTTTTTTAACTCAGTATTTAAAGAACATTTATGGCTAACTCACATCCTACTATTATTAGTATAGTATGATTTTTAAAAATTTGCATTGAAAATCACATTTATTTATGTCATATATGACTTAATCCCATTCCCTGGACAGTTATCAGCAGAATTCATTAACGTCATTGAGTGCAAGAGTGGGAAATAGGCAGTCCTTTTGCTAAGTAACTCTTACTGAAATAATCCATTTTTGTCATTTACTCTTTATCATTGCTCTTTTTTCCCCCTCAAAGCTGACAATTGTTTTAATTTCTTTTCAGTTAACTAGACTAAAAAGTAACTTGTATTTTATTATGAACTGAATTGCATTGCTTCCCCTGGCCACTCATTTCTCATTTTCTGCTGAGTCTTCCACTGTCCTGGCTTAGTGCATTAGTGGAGAAAATACCTTTGGACACCTGTTATAGTCAACAAAGCTCTGCAGTGCACATATATAGAGCACACATTCCTTTTGGAACATCCAAAATCCAGATTATGTGCAAGTAATAGACTAATAAGGGGTTCTCCAATGAGTCAACTGATTAAAGGCAATCCTATTCCCTGGGAGCTTTAATGCTGGCTTTTATAGCTAAACTGATTGCAGATCAGTGCTTCTTCCCTATCCTTGTGCTCATCACCAAAGGATCATGTTCTGCTTTTAGTGCTCAAAGAATTGTAAAAATGCTGCTATGATGGGGAAGGAAGGAATCTGGTGGAGCAAATTCAGAACCCCCTAGAGCAAGCAGCTATAGGAACAGGGTCCACTAAATCTACTCCACTGAAAAGAACAATGACTATTTTTTAGATTGGATGGTGGCACTGTCAGATGCTTCTGACTGCTTCCCTTAAAATAAATCAATGTTTTATTATTCCTTGATTTCTCAGTGTCTTTCTCTTAAGACCCTCAGTAATTCACGTCAGGCACATAATCCTTCATTTCCCTACCTCATCCATCCCAGTCTCAGAGTGTTTGATTCCTTGTACCTTTTCAGTCAGTATGAAACTTCACACTGAGCCCTTGGATGTGAATTGGGATAGGCAAAGGCATAAATTGGTGTAAAAAATGCAATGGTCCCATTGCTGTGGGCCCAGTGCTGCTTCATCCCACATCTATTTTTGCCTTTTGTTCTACATTTGCTCACCAAACTGCCTGTGGCTGCCTGTGCAGTAGGAATGAATGGTGACAATGGAGCAGCTTCCCTAGGGCATGCAGTGACTGTGGGCACTCCCAGTGTGTCCAGCACTACCCAGCACCCAAATTAATTCTGTCCACAGCTGCTGTTGTTGGTAGGGCTGAGAATAGCCAGGGGCCTGCCAGCACCGCCAGATGTGAGAAGCAGAGCAAAATGTGAAATGCCACAATGGTCTGGAGGAGAGGAAGGCAGGCAGATCTCATTCACTGCCTGGGCAGGTAACTCACTATTGGGAATAAGTCTACTAAGTCAGGCCTTTTGAAGGGAAAGATGAAGGTGAACTCCTCTGCTGGATGCGTAGGGGGACAGTGCACTTTCAAACATGCTGCATTCAGTTTTCATTAAAGGAAATCTAAATTTTGTTTTTTCCTGCTTTTTAAAAATTTTTTGCTCCCTTGAATTTCCCTCCCACTTCAAGATGATTTGTCTTCTGTGTGGATAACCCTTACACCAGAAGGTTTGATGAACTACTTTTGCCATCATATACATAAATTCCAACTGGCAAATTAAGTGTCAGCTGAAAAGCACTGCTTTTATAACCAGCGGGAAATTTCTGCCTAATTGCTCTGGGCATCACCTGCTCTAATTGTAATTGGCTGGGGAAGGATTGCAGAGCTGCTACTCTGCAATGTTTACTTCATCCTGGCTGCAGGAAGAATTCCTTTAAGATGTGATTAATGAAACAGAGAGTGGATAAGATGGAAGAAAAACAATGCCTCTGGATTTCAATATTGCATCAGGCAGTTACGTTCAAGCACTCATGTGGTTTGCAACAACACTGGCCTTGTGGTTTGTCTCTTCTCGTGCCTGTGTCTTGGGCAGGCACAAGACTTGTGGAAATGCTGACCATTGAAGAGTGCAAAAGGGCTGAACAGGCTGCACCAGTCTGCATCAGTCTATGGGATAGGTTTTGTCCCTGAGAAGGACTCAGTTCATATATTTCAGTATTCAACCTGCTGTTTTCCCTTGTAAGTAAGCACCTGGAGGCTAAAAAGGCTGCATCTCTCCCCAGCTTTAAAAATAAGTGAGAAAGTGTTCCCCCACAGATGGAGTGAGTGAAGCTCATGAGTGCTGATGGCATTCTCTGAGGAGCAACAACACTTCATCCTCTGGATGCTTAGTGCAGAATGGGACCTGGAGAGTTAATTGTTAATTGTCCAGTTGGAAAACCAGAGTAGGCTCAGAAGAGACAGTACAAAGGAAAATACATTCGCAAGCTCTCCAAGTACAAGCACATCATGCCATGTTGGGACAACTCTTCTGGTTGGCTTTATGGAAGAGATATATTGTGTAGTTCTGGAGAGACATGTTTTCTTTGTCTGCCTTGAATTTTATGAAGAGGATATGAAAGATGACGTCCAGCAATTCCTAATCTAACGGTAACTACAACTAAACACAAAGGCTTTTCTGCCTTTGGTTTATTTCTTCTGTCTGCACTTTCTGCTGTGATATATGTTAAACAATTGGGTGAGACATTAGAGCCTGCAGTTCTGCTGCAATCTCTCTGGCCATAAATCTCTCCAGTCCTGCAGTGGACAGGTTTTGCTTTTTTACTCAGCGGTGAGAAATTACAGACAACTTACAGAGAGCTATGCAAAGCTGAGGTGCAAAGCCTTGTACTCCAACCATCCACTCATCTTCATGGTTGCCAGCGTGTTTCAAAAAACACAAGCAACTTCAGTTGAGTATGCCAACATGAAAAGTATTGTGGCAAAGTACTGTCCATGCCACAGACAGTCCTGGAAAGAGTTGCAGTTTCATTCTGGGCAGTAAGTATTACAAGCCCCTCTGTACAGCCCACACAGAAGGATGTGGCACTTTGTGCTCTTTGGGATTATCACTCAGCAGCAGAAGCCCAGAGCCTGATGTGTAAGAGAGGTAAGGTGAAGATGCAGGACCTGGAGCCAGTTTAGCTGCTGCCAAGCACTGAAATACAGGTGAAGTAAAATCAGGGCATATTTCTGCTCAATTCTACCCTTGGTAGATCTGCATAATTTCCATGTACATTGATGAGTACCTATTACTATGTGAAAAGCTCTTGGCTTTTAAAACTTGAGAATGGCTCCCTGAAAATCCTCATGAAAGACACAGGAATGCAATAAAGCCAAAGGGGAAACAAAGCAAAGAGATTTCAATTGCAGTGTTAGCAAGAGATATTTTCTGCACATTAATGTTCCCTTCAATAGAGGCTCATTGTCAGTTAAAGATTTGCTTGCCTGTAGCATGGAAAAAAAATTCCCCTGTTTAAAACCAAAGTTGTTCAGACTTTCTAGGATAAGAACTTTTCCTATTACAGTAATTTCATGATTATAAGCCACACCTGAATATAAGCTGCACCACTGGGGTAGGCTGGATTCTTTAATGAAAAAGGTGCGGCTTATATTCATGAAATTACTGTATATTTAGGAACCAGGAGATTTTAAATATAAAATGTAAATATGTAAATATAAAAGAAAGCTGTAGGACCTTGTTCAATCTAGAGTCTGGATAATTGGGAGCTGAGTACAGGGTTCATGTATACTCATATAAAAGTTTTGGTAGCCCTTGCAAGTAGTTCTGTCACAGTTTCTTACTCTTCCTTTGTTAATGAAGAAGTATGTTGTTACAAGTTCCAACAGATTTGGACTTTTTTCCTTCTGTCAAAATTTCTCCTGCCACTCAGCTATGAGGCTGTAAAAATTTGAGGACCAGACCCTGGGTTTGTGCATGTACACTGTATAGTGATTGTTCCTGTACACAGCATCAACACTGTGTGACTGTGTAGACTTTGTGTGTTCTGACGCATCTTTGCCAACATCCAGCTGCAGTGAGACTGAATTCGTAGTCAGATGTCATTCCTTGGTAGTAAAATATTGAAGCAGAAGTGAGAGAGAGATGGTTATGCAGTTCAGGAGACTGGGTGCAGTCCTTGGAGGCTGGCAGAGAATAATAGGTTTGTAAATATTGGAGCTTTAAAAACAAACAAACAAGAAAAACTTCAACAAAGCCCCTAGAATAATATTCCTACTTCTGAAAAAATTTCAAAATAACATTCAGATATTTTATTCCAGAGAAATGTTTTGTCCAGCAGGGGGTTAAGTGGGTTTTGCAGACAGAGAACAGATATAATGCATTTAGAGAATTTTATGCATTGAATAAACTTAGGTAATTTCAAAATCATAATTAATTTTGATAACATTTGAATTAAAAGCTGCCTGAGGCTAAATGCCACGTATTATTTATTTTTGTTCCACTTTCCTGTTTTCATCATGCAAGAACCAAAAGTGTTTATTTTACTGGCAATATTAAAACAATCACGTGATTTTGAGTAAGTCTTTTGAGATTGTTTGCAAGTTTTTTCTCTTCTGCATGTCTGCTTCCTCCCAGCTGGGGGCTGGCTGTTGTATGGAAAAGCCAGCCACGTCACGGAAAAGCCCTGTCTCTGATCAGATGGGCTTAATATAAACCAGGTTTGCTGAGAGAGAATTAAAGAGGCAGCCTCGACGCAGGAGAGGATTTACTTCGGCAGAGCTGCTCAGTGTGTCACAGCCCACCGAGAGAAGGGCGCAGGGAGCAAAGGACTGGACTGGCTGCAGGAGCCTGGCACAAGTAAGAGTGGATTTGGACCCAGTCTTTTCCTGGAGATGCTGGAGATCCACAGCTAAATGCAGCATGGGGTAGCAAAACCAGTTTGAACTTGGAGCACAGTGTGGGACAGGGACTCGTTTGGCTTTTTGTAATGAGGGAAGACAGTTTGTTGGGGGCTAAATTGTAAAATGTTTGTGATGGTTTAGTGAGTGACTGCTCATTGCAGGTTGTGAGTTACTCTGTGTTGTTTGACTGAATGAGATCTGGCTTTTTTCATCTGGTCTTTTCAATGGGGATACTGCAAGGAAAAAGTGCGTTTCGGAATTCGACCACAGTAAATATTTAATTTTGTTTGTGAAGCAGCCTTTGCTTAGTGTGTGATTTCTTCTTTAGGTGTAGTTTTTGCCGACAAAGTTACTGTGACCAGGACCATGCAAATGATCAAATTTTGCCCCAAAGTACTGCACATCACAGAGAAAACATGGTGTATGCTGTAATAAGTTCAGACAGTGCTTTTTCTATATATTTGTCCTAGGTCCTGCTGGGAATTTATTCACAGAAGTTTTCAGACAGTTTGGTGTGAAGAAGAATAGCAATTTGTACTTGTTGCTTTACTGTACTTTTTTATTGTTCATCACTTACTGAGGTTTGTAAGTGGTTGGGTGAATTTTATGAGCAATTATCCTATTTACTGATATGGAGGAGAGAGCCAAGAAACATCAGATATAGGGCAAATAAGAAAAATGTCTAATGAATGGTTACTTTGGGAGCTGAAATGCATCAAAGTAACTTTCCTAAAAATGGTAGCTATTGGCCTGTGAGAATGACATCACTCTTCTCTGCCTCCAAGCAAGGCAAAATAGAGTTTACTGTATAAAATGTAATTAAGAGCTATGCTTATGTAAGAAGAGTGAACCTGTCTAATTAATTGTGCTGTAATGAAGTTGGTGACTTAATATCTGTAAATTAATCAGCCTTTTCTCCCAGTTATATCTCCTGTTGAAGCTATACCTTGCACCTTCTCAGAAAAGCTGTTGGATTTCACTATGTCCTCCTTCTTATCAGCCAAAAAGTCACTGTCTGAGACAGAATCATTCTCTGTTTACCTGGCCACAGACAAGATCCAAATCCACCCCATCACAGCAAGACTTGCTTGCATGACTTTTTGTGCCAGGGCTGTCTGAGCGTGCAGTGAATTATGCCTTACTGCTTCCCCACAGGTTTCAGCTCTTGACTGAGACTGTGAGAAAGATGCTGTAGACCCAGCTGCACTGGCAACTGGAGACAACTGAGACCAGTGTCAGTTTGTCCCCAGTTAAGCCAAAAGGAGGTGAAATTAATTGCCTGTACCACAGGCAGCCTCTTGGCAGGGCTGCAGCTGCTGTGTGGGACTGGTGTGGTGAGCACTGTCCCTTCCTGCTCCTCCTGCGACACAGCAATGCCTCCCTCTTCCAGGACTGGGCTGCATTTAGCACAGCCCTGAGCCAGTAAAGGCTAAACGAGATGGGATTTAGCATGTGAGGGTGGTATTATCCCCAGGAAACAGGCTCTGTCTCATTAGCTAGTAACTAAAATATCTCTTTGTCCACCACCAAGTACACAAGAGTGCAGAAAGGCTCATTTTTCTCTTCTCACATATTAGGTCCCTACAGAGGAGCATGATGTGGCCCCTGGAAGCTAGGAAGAGAGCATTTCTCAATACTTAGTGGGTAATGTTTGTGATTTCCCTATTTGTCACCAGGGGTTAAAAATGACTCTCAACAATGTCACCATGCGTCGCACCCACAACAGCAGCCTGCACCAGCAGCAGCAGCGATGGAGCATCCCTGCTGATGGCAAGAATCTGCTGGTCCAGAAAGACTCCAACGAGTACAACCCGCAGAAACGATACACCATCAGTCCTGATGAATATTACAGAAGGAGCTGGTCCTCAGAGTCATCCGACTCCGTCATCTCCTCTGAGTCTGGCAGCAGCTGCTATCGCGTGGTGCTGATCGGGGAGCACGGCGTGGGCAAGTCCTCGCTGGCCAACATCTTTGCAGGGGTGCACGACAGCATTGACAGCGACTGTGAGGTGCTGGGAGGTAGGTAGTTGTGTCCTGGGATGATGTGTTTGCTTGTAGTCAGCTCTGCTTGTAGGAATTGGCACAGCAAAAGAGACAGGCCATTTAATGTCAACCAGAGGTAACAAACATTTGGGTCTGATCACCAAAACTGATTGAACTCTATTACAGAACAAGGAGAGCAAAATAAGATGAGTAAGATCCTCTCCAACAATGATTGAAAGCCACTGAGATCCAGCAACTCAGACTCCCATGCTATTTAATTCCAAAATACCTGTTAGAAACTGCCTTATTCCTGCCTGTGATGATGCTACATGAGACTCTGCTTCAGATTTTATGCTGGTCCAACATTTGTGTCACCACTGGCATCACAGGGCTGACTACAGCTCTCCTTGTGGCAGAGAAAGCAACTGAAGGTCCCTATGATTTACAAGAATTCAATACTTTAAAATCATATATAAAGAAAAAGTCACATTCAAAATACTTGTCATTAGAAGTCATCTCAGTCTTTCTATATAAACACCTTGCCTTAACACAGGCTGTATGGACTTTGAGTAAAATATATAAAATTTTGAGTAAAAACCTTGTTTCATGTTACTTGCACCATATGGGTTCCTCCAGGAGGAAAAAAGAGAAAGGTCTTTCAACAAAGTAGGAAAACTTCTGTTGCCTGTTGCCCACTGCAGGAAAGACACAAGCTGTGGGGTTCTCTTTGATGCTTCCCCCTTGCTTTCCCCCTTGCTTTGTTTAGGATTGCAGAGTGTTCTTTAATCCCAAAGATGAGACTGTGCAGAAGCTGTAGCACCATGTCCTGAGATATGTTGTGTGCAAGATGTTGATGTGGAAGGCTGTGCTGCCACAGAAATCTGCTTTGTCTCTAAGGATATAGTTGCTGTTGCTTTCAGGGGACATGCAGTTTGCTGCTGGGTTTTGTTTGTCACTATGCAGGGTTTTCTTTGTCTCTCACATATCCCTTCCTCCTGCCTGTATTGCCTTGGTGTGATAGTGCCAGTGCTACCACAGAGAATTTCTGGGTTTCTCCTCCAGCCTTCAGTGGGGCATACGCAGGACAGCTTCTTTTTTGTGTGTATTTAACTCTCTAGTTAGGAGAAGTTTTGCCCAGGATTTAAAAAAGCCCAGTATCAGGAAGGTCAAACTCGTATTTTCCTTGCTTGCTGTCTCAGACTGGGTACACAGAGATCTGTGCCTTTGGGGGATTTGAAATTCACTGATTTAGATGTGCTCTGCCTTCAGCTTCTGCCATCAACTTTTCTCATAGTTCTACCAGCTCCTCAGCCCAGAGTATCTCTGATAAAAGCTTTCCCAGTGCTAAATGACTGAAGTAGAGTAGGATCCTTGGACAAGCCACCAGAAAGTGCAGCTGATTTGGTTTGAACACCTCTGTCACGCAGTTTTCTCCTCCATGTGAAGCTGTGTGGTTTCCTCTTTCCATTGCACTACCAGTAGCATTGCTTGGAGTATAGCAGTGACAGATTTTCAAGGCCAGCTCTGAACAGATAATTGGAAATCTTGCTGTTGTCTCTCCTTCTTTAGTGTCAGCTTCAGAAACCATTAAATTAACTAAGCACTCAATTTCAGTGTGTTTTATGTTCTACAGAAGTTCCTTAGACTTACTAAGGTTCAAATCAGTGCTGAATATGACTATTAGGCATAGTATTTTCAAGGAGTGTGAGTATGCATTTGTAGCTTCTCTATAAGTAATGCAGTGCAGAAGGAGTCTTTGGATTTTGTCCTCTGGCCTGCATGGAGCTTGTTCTTTCACAGATGCTCGGTCACTTGAAGAAGCTATTTACTTTAGCTTTGCAAACTGGAACTTTAGCTTACACACTTTAAATTTTATTACATGAGAGGGTAGTTTCAGGGTAGCCAGCTCACAGAGAAGTACAGCTGCTTTTATGGAGAGGCTTTGCTACTGACTGTAAGATGAAGCTAACTCATGAACACAAGCCTCATACTCTTGGGACCTCAAGAGAAACCACTCCTAGCGAGTAGCTGTCTTTTTAGACTTGACATTTTAAGCATGGGCTCCATCTGACTATTTTAAATGTGTAATATTTTTGGCTTATTCTTTTTCTGGGATGTAGATCCCTAGATTTGAGGGAAGGCTCTGGTTACAATTTAGGGAAAAGTTCACTTCATCAGTGCACAGCAGAAGTCTTACGAGGCACAGCTTAGACACAGCCCTATCTACAAGTGTGGTTGGGACCGATCCTTTAAATGTTGCAGTACCTAAAGTCTGGTCTTTTTTTCACTGACCAGTAGTGTGAGATTAGAAATGGGTCCAAACCCCTCAGTGCTCATCCTAATGTCCCCAGCTTTGGGGAAAAAGAAGAAAGATTGGCATTTGAAGCATATTTCACAGCAAGGGCTGATCAAAATTCAAAGTGGCAACAGCCTCCTTGGATCAAGGCAGAATTTTGCCATGTGGCATTTATAATCTAGGTATGAATTTTTATGGCTGCTGTACTAAATAACTTACCTGTGCTTTTTTCATTTTTCTGCTATTTGGCATCAAAGGTGATGGGGGAATCTGTGTAATGGGAGAGATAGTGTACAACAGAAGTCTCAGTCTCTCTCAAACTCAACAGCTGTTGCCTCACAACACCCTGTCCTCTTCACTTGGTAGGCTGCTCGCTGTATTGCTCTCAGCAGCAGTGACTGTTCACCCGTAAATTGTCCATGCTAAAGCGAAAGCAAATATTTTCCATTACTCAGCCTCGCTGGACTCTGCTGCTCCCATGGGGCAAATGTTCAGTCTTTGGTTATTTCTTCCACTGGTTCTATTTTCTTTCTCCCACATAAGATAAAGAGACTATCAGCCAAAATAATGAACATTTTGTTTCCTGATCTTTCAGCCTCCTTCATCTATCATGGAAAGTAAGGCAACCAATAATGAACAGAGCACAGATTCAGTGCTGATGGAAATGAGGAAAGAGCTGGATGTGAGCCGGCCTAAAATTTGGCTCAATAACTCTGTGAAAAAATCCCCCACATTCAACAACTGGGAGTTTTGTAATGTATATGATGAGACAAAATAATATATCACCAACCTTTGTGCTTTTCTTTCCAGAGGACACATATGAAAGAACTCTGATGGTGGATGGGGAAAGTGCGACTGTTATACTGCTCGACATGTGGGATAATAAGGTACTTTCATTTGTTCTAGTCAAATGCTGAAAGGGAAGTGTGTAAGAATAATTGCTAATTTAAAAAAATAGATTTCCTTTGGGAAAGAAAATAGGTGTTTCCCTACATCAGGATCACCATAGGATTAACCCTACCCCATATCAAGGCAAGCATGCTTAATGGCTCCACACTGTGAGCCTGAGAAATTTAAGTCTTCATTTTTTTTGTTGATAAAGCAAAACATTCAAGCTTTCTTTCCAGACCTTGTTCATTCCAGCCTAAAGCCAGCACAATAAATTATCTGGGGCAAGTTTTTGCCCTCCTTTGTGGTGAAGTATTCATACCATCACCACATTGGAATTACTTGTAGTATAACTGTGATTCAAACCATACCCATTACAGTTTACAGCAGGAATGCATTTGGATTCTCTAATGTTTTACTTTCTAAGTAAAATCTGCTCTGGGCATAACGATGTCTGACCATTTAATTTGAACAGCGTGAGGGAGAATGGATTCGA
Organism: Sialia sialis; assembly: GCA_009812075.1. Classification (NCBI taxonomy): domain Eukaryota; kingdom Metazoa; phylum Chordata; class Aves; order Passeriformes; family Turdidae; genus Sialia; species Sialia sialis. The sequence goes on from VRYO01001463.1 coordinate 22,847,504, forward strand.
GACCACTGCATGCAAGTGGGAGATGCCTACTTGATCGTCTACTCCATCACAGACCGAGCGAGCTTTGAGAAGGCCTCTGAACTCAGAATACAGCTCCGCAGGGCACGCCAGAAAGAAGATATCCCCATTATTCTGGTTGGCAACAAAAGCGACCTCGTCAGGTGCCGTGAAGTTTCAGTGGCAGGTAAGGAAATGATGAGCATAAACCTGAGATAAACATTAAGTCGTCTAGTAGCTTTTGGACAAACTGCAGTGCTCTGGCTGAGGGAGTACATTGTGATCAGGACTGGGCAATAAAAGAGTAATAAAATAAAAGAGGACTAGGAAAGAGGGCAGAGGATTGGGAAGGATCTGCCAAGCCTTTAAACGTTCCTTGGTAATACTGTTATATGTCAGATAATCCCTTTTCAATATTTATTAAGTGCCATCATAAAAGGGATTTCTTCCCTTCCAGTTCCTAGTGTAAGACCATTGCAATATATGATTTCTCTGGTAGCTGGAAACCCTTTGTATTCCCAATGCATGTTTATGCATAACAAGTTTAGCCCCTTTTATTCTGCTGCCAAATTTTCTTTTCTTTATAACCAGTTTTCTTGTTCTCCCTAATGAATTAAAATTCCCTCTCAATCTTTATTTTGCTAGTCTGGGCAGGAACTGTGCAGCCTTTTAGAAAAGGTCTCCTTACTGCCTTGCTTTGGGATGCTAAATCAGCCTTCCCTTGGCTGCACACAAATGGATAACCACGAAGCCCATAAATAGGAATGGAGAGACTGTTGGGAACACTGTTGCTGGCTCTCAACATCTGCAGTCAGTAAAATCTCTTCTTGGAGAGTCTTCCCTAAGGCTGAGCTGACACACAGTAATACACAGCTGTGCATTAGATGTTCTTGTCTTGGCCCATCAGAAACATGGGTTCTGCTCAGCATTTTGCTCTCTCTGCAGCTGTTCTGCTCTTTTGTTTCCCATCTGAACTAGACTTTTTTTGCTTTCTCTGTGGATGTGTGCAGTTCCTCTGGCTCCTGTCACAACTGCCCTGAGTGAAGAGCTTGAACTGAAGGGTTCATGGGGAGACCAGAGTTGCCCTCCCAATCCTTTTTGCCCAACTTGCAAGAGCTTTAGGAAGATGGCAAGTGAATCCATGTCGCTTTAGTGGCCCAGGCAATGAATTCACAGCAAGCCAGAAGACAATAAATTGGCTTGTGTGTGAAAGAAAGCTGTCAGGTTTAGCTTAGGCTCGTGTAATTGAGAATAAGAGCTATGATTTCAGATGTAGCCCTGAAGCCATATACACCCTTTATTAGGGTTTTGTACATGTGTCTGTTCCCACTGAAACCGCCCCAGTTCCAAGGCTCTGGCTCACACCCATGGCCCATGGAGGAGGAAAGTGCCCTGTCTTCAGTGCTATGCTGTGTGCCTGCAGAATGCCATCATCCCCCTGCAGAGCAGCTTGAGGGAGTCTGCATCGAAGGTGGCCAGGTGGTGTTGAGGACCTGCTGGCCTCCCAGCCTTCAGTGTCCCAGCTCAAATCCATCATTCTGTGCTGCCTTCACAGCCAGCAGCACAGGCTGGGCTTTCCTGGGAGGGGATTAACCCCCTTGCCCTGGGACAGCTGTGGCACAGGGCACATAGATCATGGGCTGGCAGGCAGCACCAGATGATTAAAGACTTATCTGTGCCTAGATCAGGCTTGAGGAATTCCCTGGTGGCTCAGGCTGCCTCACAGGTGGCAGTTTGTCCCTAGTCCTCCCTCCCTGTGCCTCCACGTAACCAGGTGTGCACCGTGTGGTTTTTGCAGAGGGGCGAGCCTGTGCCGTGGTGTTCGATTGCAAGTTCATCGAGACGTCGGCAGCGGTGCAGCACAACGTGAAGGAGCTGTTCGAGGGCATCGTGCGGCAGGTGCGGCTCCGCAGGGACAGCAAGGAGAAGAACGAGAAGCGCCTGGCGCTGCAGAAGCGCAGAGAGAGCATCCCCAAGAAAGCCAGGCGCTTCTGGGGCAAAATAGTTGCCAAGAACAACAAGAACATGGCCTTCAAACTCAAGTCCAAGTCTTGCCATGACCTATCAGTACTTTAAGAACACTGGACTCTGCCAGAGCTTGTGGCATTTTGTGGACATTATCTAACTTTGTCATAGGACAATCAATCAATCTATATTAGATTGGGCTATCAGTGACTTAGGTTCACAGTTGTGATTGTGACGATATGTGCTGGCATAAGAACAGCACAATGCATGGAAATATCTCTTCCTTTTAATTATTTTTATTTTTTTCAGTAGTTTTAAAAGAAAAGTATAGACCAGAATGACCCAAAATTATGCTGGGAACTATTCTGGAATACACCCGTACTTTCTCCTCTCACCTTTGGATAATAGTGTAAGAACCTCAAACTCCATAACTTGGGAAGTGAATACTACTGTCTTTAGTCTTTCTCCTTCTTATTAATATTTCTTTTTTAAAACTGTGTAAAGAATTGAGGAACTGACTGGAGATTGGTCCCTTGTCAGTTGGCTGGTCAGGCTTGAGCACCCACAGCTGAAAAAAAAAAAGCATTTTTCGTAGAATAACCACAAAGACACCTGTTCAGTATTTTATCTTTATTTTGATGATTAGTTTCAGTGAATTTACACATCTCTTATTTTGAAAATATTTAAAGGACAAATCCTATAGTCAAACAAATTTTCCTATCATGTTTTCATATTATGGGTCTGTTTAAAAATCATAGTAAAATTAAAATTAAAGTGTAATTTGTATCAAAGTGCATCAAGTGCCGGATGCCAAACCTTTAAAAATCACCTAAGCTTTTTTATGCCACCACATGGACTTCTTGTATCCATCCTTGGCCTTTCTCTATGCCAGAGCTGTGCTGTATTTATTGTTGTGCAAAATAACAAGCATTTTAATGGGGAAATGTATTTATTACCAATTTTCTTAAGATAATAATGTTAATTTTATTACTGTTTTCTATCTAATATCTTTTTTCAGATATTCAAGTTTTTACATGCCTTGTAATAAAATAAATAAAATGTATGACTGCCTTTGAGCCTCAGTAGAAAATCCCTAAGAACGTTTCCAAGTAGAGGAAAGATTGTGCGTGCTGGGCAGGTTTTCTGCCTGAGAAGTGCACCGAGGATTCCTTAAATCTCTGAACATAGGCTGCACAGCAACCCAGGATCTCAAGGCAGGAAACATGAGGAGCCTCAAAGATGAGTGCACAATATCCCTCCTATAAAATGGGGTTGTGGTGACAGAGTTAGAAATAAATCATTCTAGCAAAGGGGTTCGGCCTTTAGCCTGTAACCACTTTAGAAATGTAGATGAGTGCTGTTACCCCAGTTTTGGAGATGAAGTGAAATGAAGCATTCAGGGTCAGAAAGCAGGTAGCTGGCATGCTGTACCCTAATCCTCACTTGGTGTTGGGCATATTTCTGCTATTTTCCTCTTGCCTGTGCTGGTCAGAGGTACAGTCATTACATTTTTGGCCACGTGACTCAGAAAAGCCAAATCTCTAGCCTGGCAGCTCATCTTCCCTGATGAAACTTGGATTCCCCATTTTGAGCTGAGCAGTTTTCATGCACCAAATGCTCTGGAGAGGAATGAGCATGCTGAGTGTTTGCCCACAATTTCCTCTGCTGAGGAGATGACTTCTAGCAGTTCTCTAGGGGTAAAACATCCCACTGCAGAATGACTCAATGCTTGTGTGGTATTAAGATCTCCCTGGAAGGAAATTTCTGATCTAGAACAAAGTGTTGACATGAACAGAAAAAAAGAAACCTTTTGAAATGAGCACATACAAGATGTTGCTGGATTTTGGATGAATGCTTTTGAGCTGTCAGCATGCAACCTAAGGTCAAGCTAGAGCAGTCTAGAGAATTTAATTTTCAGAATTTTTTTAAACTCTCAGAACCTTTCATCCATTTCCAAAATGAAAACAAAATTGCACAAATTAATTTTTATATTTATGAACTGAAAGTATAGCTGTATGCATTCCTTAGTCTATTCTATATTTGTCAAGCTACAAATCTAAACCAAAAAGGTTTTGAAGAAATGCAAAATGTCCATGTTGATCATACACCCCTTAGGAATAAAAGCCATCCATGTTCATAACATGATTATATCAGGATACATCGATGGTTTGATAAAAATTTGAAATTGCCCAGTAAGTTTTCATATCCTTGCTCATCTCCTTCCAGTTTTTCCAGGATAACAGAATTTCCTTTTAAAACATCATTTTTCAAAGAAAAAGCAGTGAGGTAGCCCATTCCCCCGAGATGTCACAGGCTGCCACAAAGAGCTGTGCAGTGGGCATGGCATGCCACCTGACTTTCCCTGTTCACAGCAAGCAGGCATCACTGCAGTTCTGGCTCCTGGGGTGGCTGCTGGTCTCTGAGCAGCACAGTACTGCCTCTGCACCAAAACTACTTAAACATGTGCCTCCCCCTTTCATGTCCCAGTCAGCCTCTCACTGGCCCTTTTGGTTCATGCAGGCTCCATGCTCGCCTCAGGTTTTCAGGCAGAGCATGGGAGAAGCTGTGGGGGGAAAATCCAATAGTAGCAGCTCTGCCCTATGGATCTGTAGCTCAGACACCAGCAGAGTGTGTTATTTCTCACCTGTGAATGTGCAGTGAGAGAGCTGGTGCTGAGCATCTACACTTTGCACGTTTCAGGGCTTTTTTTCTTTTAAACCTGGTCTGATCTGGTCCTGTGGATTGAATGTCCACCAGGGACTGCAGTGCCTGAGATGGTCTGCTGAAGGGCACTGTGAGTTCCAGCTGAAGGAACCCAAAGCATCTGCTCTGATGTGAATGGCTACAGCAAGCTGGGTGTGGGGGAAGGGCTGGGGTTTTCCCTTGCAGTTCATGAGATTAATCTGAGTCATGGTTGCATCGATCATCACCAGATTACCAAATACAGAAATTCCTGCTATTTATAAAAGCTAGTGTACCTGGAATGACTGATTAATGCTAATTTATTCTGGAATACTGGTATTTCAATTCTTTAATATCTTTAACAGTCCCTCTGCTCATCTCAGATATAAGTGTCCAACACTGTGGAATGGATCAATCAGCAATTCTAATCACCGTTCTGCTGTTTATTAAGTCAGGGCTACAATGACAGATCCTAATGTGATAATTACAGTGCTGGACCCAGAGATTTGGCAGTGGCTGTGGAATACGTGAGTCACAGCACTGAGCACAGAAAGGCCAAAATGGCAAAACTCACAGAGTCCAAATAAAATAAAAGAAAATAAGTACAGAAAAAAGAAATCTAAGAACATACAAAATGCCTATTATTGTGAAATAGCTGTTATAAAAAGCTCTCTTCAAGAAGATAGATCAGATTTGTTAGAGGAATTACAGAGCATGTCCAGCTCTGTAATCTTTAAACATGACAGATGAAGTGCATAAAGAAAAGTTTACTTCTGCTTTGAGACAAAACACACTTTTTTGTTATACACTTATTTGTTATAATGGCACTATGTGGATTTGCAAGATGCTGTAGGATTTTGGATTTGGGAGAATTACTGATAAAATTTAGTCAAGTGAAAGAAAGGTATTTTCCATAAAATCAATTGATCCACTGTGGATTTGATCCTCACATATACAAGCCTTTCAACATCAACCCGATGGAAAGCTGTAGAGATCTGAGTTCTCTCTCTTGGGCTTTTTGGGGTTCAGATACAAATGGAAGAAACAGCAGCAGTATTGGGGAAGATAATGGGATCTACAGAGGGCTGCTGCAGAGGAAGGAAGCATTTGAATTCTGTGTCTTTACAATCTATTGCAGCTCTTCTTTCTCCCTGGGAAGACTTCTCAGAAAAAGCTGGGACACACAGAGAAGAGACAATGCACTGATGGCATCCCTGGACTACTAAACTACCGACTGTCCAAAAGAGAGCCCTGCAACTCATTTCTTACAACACCTCTGAAGACTGTAGAGTGTAATGAATCATGTAAATAATTTCTGTGTCTGACTCACAAGCACGGGAGACAAATGAGAGTGAGCTCTGGGGCTGGTCCTAACTCATTGCTCCGTGAGGAGGGCAAATGCTGTGGGCTGAGGTGGTGCTCAGCACACAGGAGGTTTTATCAGATGTGGCTTCCAAGTGTATTAAATAATATTTAATGAGATCTGTCTGCCTTGCCTGCAGTCCCCACCAGTTCTGGTTCATTGTGGCAGCACAGGACAGAGAGGATAGGACAAAACACCTTCTTTTGTGTTTTTTCACTTCTGTGACCATGCAACTGCAGGTTTGCAGTAGCACCCAAGACACACGTGGCATCTTGTGTTAAACTCTTGCTAAAATGTCACATTGCAGGTCATACACTGCCAGCACTTTTAAATATGGCAGACTCTGGGAGAGATCTATAGAGTGACTTCTAATTCTCTAAGTGTAACCCCCTGCAGTTAAAAGAAGGGAGCACCATGTTATTCTCTTCACTATGTTCCAGATAGCTGTGGAGCAGCCTTGTTTCTGCCATTGCTTCCAGAAGGGACCATGGGCCAGATGTGGGGATGAAACGCTGGGTAGGGATGGCTGCAGGAAAAAAGGGTGAATCCCAGTTTATGGCATGACCAGAGAACCCATGATGTTAGTGTGCAGCCCGACAACTTCTCCACCTGCCCCTCCTGGCACTGTCACTCCAGAAATCTCCCATGAATGTTGCAGCAAACCCCTGCCTCAGTGACCACCTCACACAGGGGCCTGCAATACTTCTGCATTTATCCTCTGTAACCACAGATGTGACATCATCAAGGTAAAGGAGGGTTTTTTTTTGCCTTTTTCAGAGCCATTGAAATTCGCTATGCAAGGTACTTGTGATTTTAGCAGTTTTGCTGCAGCAGGTTCCCTGTCAGCCAGTGGGGACAACACACCCACGAGAGAGCACACCAATCCTGTGAGCCTGATTTTTACAGTGCTACCTGGAACATGGCTAATAATTTACTGAGAAAATGATTAGGTCACACACTTCCTCCAAGTCTTGAAATTTATGCATGAGTCATTTTAAAATGAAATTACTTTCTAAATAGGAGTTGCTTCTGATACTCAGCATGTATGCACTCGAAAGCCTCCTGTTAGACACAAAGGTTGCCCAGACAAGAACTTTGACTGCTCTTTGGGCCAACAGGAGAAAGGCAGGTGGGAACTTCAATGAGAAAATTCAGACTGTCACATGGAGACACTGAAGGATGCCTGACTTCAGCTCCTGTATCTGTTCTAACTGAATGCAGGACCAGCATTTCTGCCCCACCTGCACTTAGTGGATGTGGCAAGCCTGGGGCTCCATGTCCCCCCAGACCTGGCACTGCCCACCTGAAGGGGGACTGGTAGTCCTCCCATGAGGGATGAGGGGGAGTTTGGTGGCTGCTCCTCTGGAGGAAGGACCTCCAGCTCCACTGGGCTTTGCACTCATTCTCTGATGCTGTGTGTTTCATGGAATTGCTTACTGCTCTAACTTCCACTGAGCTCAGAACGGAACACAACAATTTTGGCATGGCCAGGCTGCTATTTTTGTGTCTACCTGTGGCTTGCAGTAACAGGTGTGTATTTATACAATTCACAGCTTTGCTCTCATTGTTCCGGATGTATTCCCTCTCTACACACCTTGAATCCCTGAGCTTGAGAATCCCAGTGGGATGCTCTCAAGCTTTGCTGTCACAATCCCCTTTTAGTTGCTTCTTAACTCTATTCTCAGTCTTTCGGGTTTTCTTCCTTCTCTTGGTGCAATCTTGTGTCATGAAGGGCTGCGTTTGCTCCTCCTCACCTTGCTTCATTCAGAAGTAAGGCACTGGAGCTGGAATGCTCCCTTAGCACCCATGGTAGGATTTTTGCCAGCAGTAGTATTTGGAAGTTGCCCAGCCCCAGCAGGATGTGCAGCACATGGACTTTGGCAGAGGCAGCTCCACGGGCATCTTTGCTGGGGCTGGGGTGGTGTGCCCAGCTGATGAAGCTCTGGGAACAGAGGTTGACAGGGCAGCATGGAAAAGCAAATTGATATTTCTTGGTTTATGGACTTCAGACTGCCCCTGACTAATTATCAAAATATAATCTACAGACCCAGAGAGAAGAAACGCCCTACTGCTTTGGACTTGTGGTGCTTCCAGCTCTGTGCCGTTTCTGAGGAAAGAGGGCAAAGCAGCAACAGGAGATGCTGTTTAGAATATCGCCTACAGGACCTTGTGAGCAGCAGTTTTTCACTCACTTTCCCCACTAGCTTTGTGAAACTGAAATTATCTGCCATTTCCCCCTCAGCCTTCTCCTCTCCACACTGAAAAGTCCAAAACCTGTAAGTATTTCCCTTAAGGCAGCTGCTTCTACCACCTAACTGCTTTTTTCTGCCCTTCACGATTTCTTCTTTAATGCTCTGCAAGAGAAAGAGAGAGGGAGAGAGAGAGAGAGGCTGCAGTTCCTTCTGCTCTAGATGCTACATGTTAGAGAATGATAAAATATAGTTCTCTTTCTTGTGTTAGAGAGTAATAAAGCATAATTTTCTTTCCTGCTTCCAGTCCACTTTTTGGCTACGTCCCATGTCTGTTGACATGTTTGTTGACATGTTTGGCTGCCATTACACACCGTGTTCAGACCACAGTGAACTGTGACTGCTCACCTGCCATCTTTCTACCCACTCAGTCTTATGAGATCCTTCCTCATCAAAACCAGTTTTTATGTTAACTATGCTCCATTCAAATGCATCTCTTTCATGCAATATTTTGAAAATTACCAATTTTTAATGCACAGCTTTTGTCCTAATTAGGGATTTCAATACATCTGTTTGGTTAGTGGTTACAACTTCCACAGGCTGAGTGCAACAAGGCTTTTTTCATAAGTATTATCAGATCAAGATCTTGTAGATGTGTATCTTATATGGAAACTTGAAAAGAGGTGACAAGTAAAGGGCAGATCTGTCACCCCTGCCAGTTTTTGGGATTGCATCATACAAGGAAGACGAAGAGAAGACAGCTGCCTGCAGCAAATATGCTTGCAGATTTTTGCTCAAGCAAGTAGTCTGGTGATGTCACTTGTTCTGAGGACCAGACAGTGTCCTTTCTATCAAATCTAGAGAGTACTAAGTGGCAAAAAAGGATCTGTACTTTTGCTTGTGAGTAAGAAGTGACGTAATTCTGCTCCATGAGAAGGAAATATGTCATGGTTTCACCTGATCCATCTGCCACTTCCTTTAAGGTGTGCTCTTATCTTCCCTGGGTGGAGGCCTGGAAATCCTTTGTACTTTGACACACACAGAAACAAGATTGTATTGAGAATAAGCATAGACTTTTCTCTAAACTGCTTAGAACTGGAAGTATGTTGGATGAAGGAAAATGAAATTTCTGTGCAAGTGTAATTTTCTATTTAGTTAGTAAAGGCAACATCTTTAATAATTTGTGGTCCAGATTTCCAAAAGCCATTAAAAAGACCTGCAGCCCATGTGATAGCATGTAGATCTACTAGTTGACTCACATTTTACCTGAAAAAACAATTTTATGAATAGAATTTGGTTGTGAAGAGATTCTTCTGAATTTATAGCAACTTCAGTGTCGAGGATGGCTTCTTAATTTTAGTTGTAATCTGTTGCTTGACTTCAGATCCAGTCATAGACAGCCTGTTTAACAAACATGTATCTCCTCAGGCTCTTCTCATGCTGAGAGCAGTACTGCCTTCTTTTCTGCCATATGTGATTGAAAGATGTCATTTTGAGTGCCAGTGCAGGACTCAATGCTGCCTGCTGTGTTTTGGGAATCATGTTCCTCAGGAAGAAGTAGGTGACCTCCAGCCCTGCCAGCTGCATGTGGAGCATTGTGCAATTGCTCTGCAGGGACATGAGGATGATAAGAAACATGGGCTCTGCCATTAGAAGGCTGAGGACTTACAGACCTGCTGCTGGGAGAGGTCCAGACAAACCTTATTTATGGTCCAGCTCTACTCCTGAAGGCCACTGCTTTTATAGTTTCTACTTGCAGTATTTCACCAGTGTAGTGATTGAGAATTTCTGTTTACAGAGGAGAGACAAATGGCCAGCGTGCTTCCAATTTAAATCAGGTACAAAAAGATTTAAGTATTTTTCCCTGAAAAGCAGGAGTTGCTACAAGTGCCACAGGGACTGTGCAGAACATCTGCATCCCTGGTGGATGGCACCTGCTGCAGTGCTGGAGTACAAGCTAGCAGTGCCAACTCTGGCTTCTGGAGGGAAAATCCTTGCTCCTGGCCCACCTGTGGGTGGTCACAACTCTCTAGAGTGATGTATGCTACATGGTAGAGGAAACCCATCTGCAGAACTGTAGTCTCAGACAATGTGCAGGCTCTGCCACTGTGCAATTAGCGCAGTGATTCTGTCTATCCTTGGCAAAATCTTTGCCAACATTTACTGCAATACAGATAAATCAACAAACTCTCCCTCTCTAAAGAAACTAATTTAGCATGATGGCAAGTGAATGCTTGTAAGACATAGAGTTATATAGTGTTGAGATTTTGACCTTGAAACATGAGATTGAAAACTACACTTGTCTTCAGAAGTCACATTTTTGCCTGCATGCAATATATATTTGAAGCAGTTTCAGAAATATTAACCACATTTGCAGAAATAAAATAACCTTAGTCAAATGTTTACACATACACCAAAATCCTCAACAGGCTCAGCTAGAAGCAAAAGTCACCTACAGAGATCTCCAATGGCATGAAAATGTATTTCTGGAAGACCTTTGACAAAATATTAGAAAGGGTTTTTTTCAGATTGGGTAATAAGTAAAAAATTAGTAACAAAAATTTAGAACAGTGCTACTGGTACCTTTATAAAGGTATAATGTAATTGTGCTAAAGATATGAAGTGTTTGTATTATGCATATGAGATAAAAAGCAAGTACATAAAACTGAATTAAGAACATATTAATTTATATGTTATATTAATAAAATATTTTTATTTATAATAGGCAATAAAGATACTCTATTTAAACAGGATTTATTTAACATTTATATAACATTCCCTTATACTTGTGCTTACTCAACAAATTGCTTTTCTTTCTGTGGGCAACCTAGAACATATCTACATAAAAATATGTACGCATAACTTCCATAGTAGCAAAAAGCAAAGAAGAGCAAACCCAAATCCATTAAAACTGACATTCACTCCTAACGAGTAGCAGGAAGTCTGCAGAAATGTGGCATATTTGAAACAGGACTCCATAAACAGCAACAAAAAAAAAGAACAAAAACAAAATGAAGGGAAAAAATTGTTTCTGTCATTCTCACCAAGCTGAATTCAGCCAAAACTTGCAGAGATATGAAGTTACCAATTCTAAGAGTACAGTAATTTCACAACTATAAGGCACA
>VRYO01001463.1:22859824-22905284 GCA_009812075.1 Sialia sialis
ATTGTAATACAACTATGCGCATGAACTATATACACATATATTTTTACTTGGAATGCTATATCATTGTCAAAACCTGCTTCTTCTTTCAAGACTGCTTTTAAAAACAGCCCGAATATCAAATGCATTTCTAGGCTTGTGCATCTCTCTTTCCTTCTGAGTTATAACAACTTGCATTTTTTTAATGTAAAGAAAATTCAATTGTTAGTAAAAAGATATTTTAAAAACAAAACTTCAGTTAGAGAGAGAATGAATAAAAGAGTCAATGTCTGGAAAAGTTGATCTTGTTAATTGAGGCCATTGCAGCTGAGTCTTGATGGGAGCTCCCTCCCTCCAGCAAAGCTGCCTGGGCTGAGTAGGGTGCAGCATCCACATGGGAGTGCCTGTGCAGAGCACAGGGCTGGGGAATGCCTGTCACCCACTGTCCCCCCAATGGGCCAGGTGTCCCACCACCACAAGAGCAAAAGTGATGGACATACCTCTTAAATACAGGATATAGTCTAAAAAAATTTGACTTTTTTTGTAAGTAATGATGTACCATAACCAAAAGATGCAAATAGATTAAGACTCCAGGTCCATCCAAGGGCTGCAACAATGATTAAGGGACTGGCGCATCTTTCTTAAAACTCCAAACAGAGTTGGGCCTGTTTAGCCTTGAGAAGAGACAGCTGAGAGGAGACCTCACCAATGTCCATTGGCCTCTGAAGGGAGGGAGTCAAGAGGATGGACCAGGCTCTTCTCAGGGGTGCCAGGCAATAGGCCAAGAGGCAATGGGAAGAAACTGAGGGCACAGGAAGTTCCACCTGAACATGAAGAAGAACTTCTGTATTGTGGGACTGACCAAGCACTGGAACAGATTGCCCATAGACATTGTGGAGTCTCCCTCACTGTAGGTGAGCAGGGAGGTTGGACCAGATAACCCACTGTGGTCTGGTCCCTTCCAGCCTTACCAATTCTGTGATTCTAAGAGAAAACTAGCAAAGAACTATAAAGCACAGAAATCTAAGGACTGAAGTAAAAGAAAAATATTTGAAAAATATATATTTTGGGCAGCAAAGGACAAAAACCCCTCCAGTTTTATTAAAAGAATGCAGACAGGTACCACAAAGAGCAATATCCCAATGTCCCATCCTCATTCATAAAAGCCTACTACCAGAACTGCTGTTTCATGAACATAACTCGAAGATTGATAACAAACTCTTTATGCTTTAGATTAGTTAGAGATAGGAGATAAATATCTCTGTAGTTCCAAACAGTTTGGTAATTTATTTGAAAAGTACATAGGAAGTCCAGAAAAAGTTATATTTTTATTTTCTAAGCATGCAGTGTTGAAGCAGTCTTATTTTTGTTTGATAGCTCCTACAAATTTATGAGTATGTGAGAAGGTTGTTCAAAAAACTCCCTCTAATCTCCATAACTGTAATGAAACATTAAGGGTCACACAGCAAAAGGTGAATAAAATTATATTCATTCATTCATTCATTCATTCATTCACTTTTCTGTTCTTATTAAGACCTTTTTAGGACTACCATGGTCTTTTGAGGCCTGAATTATTATTTTTGAATTCCTGGAACTGATGGCAGTACCAGTTTTGTAGAAAGGAGATGCTTTTTCAGAATTTGATTGATCCAAGTCTACAAAATATTTGGAACTCCTATAATGCATTATAGAAATGTTAACCAGTAACCATTATTAACCAGTAATTGATGCAACTTATTCAATATCCCATTAACTGCTGTGTCCACTCAGTGCTTAGACAAGACACATTAGGACCAAGAAGCTCAGGCAGAGTATTTTTCATCAGGCTGGTTTTGGTTTTATAGATGTGCTACAAAGTGTGCTGGTCTCCCTTTGGACTGGGAGGAGATTCCAACCTGCGGCACTGAGGCTGCTGGGAGCCAGGACTCTTGTTTGCTCAGCCCTGCCCTGCTGTAGCTGTGCTGCTGATATGCCTGGGCAGTGCCTACAGGAAGGAAATGTACAGTAATTTCACAATTAAAAGCCGCACCTGATTATAAGCCACACATCCGGGTAGCCGGGTAGACCACGGCATTTGTCCACATATAAGCTGCACCTGAATATAAGCCGCACTTTTTTCTTATCTTTTTTTTTTTTCTTTTTTTCTTTTTTCTTTTCTTTTTTTTAAAAAGCGAGAATCCATGTGCAACAAAATAACAAATTAGTAACAGAATCGCACCAGCCCAGGGTTTGGTGTCAGGTGCTCAAGTTGCAACAGTTTTCATAGACCAGCGAAGCCTTTAAAGGCAGCCCCAGGCACCCTCCCCGGCCAGCTCTTACTTCCGGGTTGGCATTTCACTGGGATTTGTCCATAAATAAGCCACACCTGATGATTAGCCACACTACTGGGGTAGGCTGGACTCTTCAATGAAAAAGGTGCAGCTCATAATCGTGAAATTACTGTAAATCTGACAGCAGACATGAGGTGCTGCTCTGACCCAAGCCCAGGCAATCCCAAGACCTTGCGGGAGTCAAAGGTAAAAGGAAGTGGCTTTGTGCTTCTCTAAGTGAAACTTTTGACCTCGTGTTTGGGCTCCTCAAGAGGAAGTCTGTCCTGTTTTCTTTGAGCATGAAACTAACCCCTGAATGCATTTAGTTTCAGCTTTGCTGGGCTTGATTCACTGGGGTCTAGGATGGATATTGGTACCAGCAGCCAAGGCCAGCACTGTTGTATTTCGGCACAGCACCACAGCACCTCTCTCATGAGCACTCTCATGGTTGATCCTCTGGCTACACTGACCTTGAGATGAAAAAAGGCAGAGATATTTCTGAACTGAGGAATTTACCCTGCCCATTGTCCTTATAACTTGAAAGGTAATAAGACAGATGCACACTTGAGGCTTTAAGGTGGGAGATGATGGAGGGCATTAAGTCATGGAGCTTCCATAAATGTCGAGCAGAGGCGTATGTCCAGGGGGCATTTCCATTTTAGTCACAAGGGAGTCAGAAAAAGAGCTAAAATGGCTGCACTGCAATCTTTGGTAGCACAGAAGTGAACACAAAGTACATACACTGATAGCCCAATACCACAGTTATTTAGTCACAGAAATGAAAGTCCCTTGAGGTCCAAGCTTGTGTGTGGTGTGCCAAAAAAAGCTGGTCATCCATCACTGGCAGAAATTAAAATTATGTGGTATTTTTGATATTTTCTATTCTAAGCACGGAATTAGTTCTTTAAATAGTGTTCATTGTAGGTGCTGGCAACACAAAATGTGCACCCTCCTGTCTTGCAGACCATAGGCCTTATCCTCTAATGGCTTGCCCGTGTGACTAGGTCTTGGTTACCAAAGTAGGTAATTGAAATTAATTGGATTATTTATGCTTGGCTCGGCCTCTAAGAAATATAGAATTCCTTCCAATAGCTAAAGGTCAGTCTCAGCATTGATTCAGGTTTATCAGGTCAGCCATGTAATTTGACTCTGATGTGAAATTGCCAAAGCCCTGGAAGGTTTGGCTACAATTTTGTCACTTCCTTGGAAGTTTGTACTGCTTTCAGTGGAGGGCACAGCTGCAATCAGAACTCATGGTCCTGCTGAGATGAGCTGTAACACAACTCATTTGTGGTAATTTTCTAGCAGTAATCACATTTAGGGCCACCTGGAATCTCCTCTGAAAAGAATGTGTGCTAAAATGAAACCCAAGTTTGGTATTTAGACATAAAGTACTTTCATTGCATGTTTAAAACAATGTGAATATTCAGTCACTGTAAAAGGCTTCGAGGAAGCTAATATAGGGTTTGAAATGCAGATATCATTTAGGGAGACCTACTCTGGGAACTCAATGACCAGCAAGAATTCCTGATGAGCTGAAGTTTGCTGCTCTTCTCACTATCATGTTGCTGGTACAAGTATTCTTCAAGGAAGCACTTGGTCTCTTATCAGGCCTTGAAAGTTCCACCCTGTAATGTAAAACAGTGTCAGTATGAATATTGTCTTCATGGGGAAGAGAAGAGCTAAAACCGAGGGGGAAATGAGCCACATCTGACTCATCTCTGCTCAGGTAGACAGCACCTTTTTATTAACCTATCCCAGGATAACAAGCTGGTTGGTTATAAATTGTAAACCTGACCAGTTTCATCTTCACTGGTCAAGCTCTGCATTTCTGAGGTTTGTACTAGTGTGGCAACAATAAATCCTGTCCTTTAGAGGAGTTGACCTGAGGGTGTTGGAGTGATATTCTTTCCTGTTGCTGGTTTTACACAGTCTTGCCAAAGGGAGAGCCAGGTAAGCCTGAGCAGCAGAAACTTATTCTGTATTCACAGCTGGGAGGTTGGGAGGGAGGGACACAAAGAGCATCACTTTCCAGTCATTTGTGCTGATTTTTGAAACATGTTTTCATTCAAAGGCCAGTTTTCCAGGTTCTGAGCTGAGGGACACAGACTGCCCAGGCACTGGAGATTCGTCTATATAGTCCACTGAATTTCAGCTGACTTTTTAAGTCAGTCACAGTAAACATATTCCATATATCATATACACAAAATGTGGATTATAATACTAATTTTTAACTAAGAAATTAAGAAAAAAAATACAATAAAATGTTGAAATACTGCTGGGCTCTTTTTCTCAAGCACAGAGCAAAATTCATTCTCAAAGCTCTAAGCCTTTAATTCCTGACTCAGCTCACAGGGCCAGCAAAAACCCTCAGGAGGTGAAGCAGTGAGCTGCAGTAGTGGGGACTTCCCTTCGAGGGAAGGCTTAGCACAGGGCTGAGTGTGAGTACCTGCCCCAGCTCTGGGGTTTGGATGTCTGCAGGAAAGTGTTCGTCCCTACACCTGGGAGCCGGAGCTGCAGATCCTGCCCAAGATCTGAGGGCTGTGATTTTTGATAAGGGAAAGACAATTAAGAGCACCTAAGTCCTGCTTGCTTCAGTTTGAGTTTCTTGGTATCTGGGCTCTGCTCCTGAGTTTATTTCTGATTTTCATGCAGTGATTGCTAGATGTAATGGTTCAGGCAGCAGCAGAATCTGTGATCACGGTGATAAACAAAGCCCTAGAGACTACTTTGTTTCATCATGCCTATTTCAGTGTCCTACAGGAGGGCACTCCTCTAAGACCATCTACATTTACATATGTTGTGAATAAAAAAAGAAGCCTCAATCTGCCAGCTTGATGGTTATTTCATGTTATAATACTATCAAGCTTTGTAAAAGGACTATAGATGAGGAAAGACTTGCATTTTCTTTTTAGCTTTGACACAGTGTTATAGATTTTGAGCTGTGCAAATTTGGACATGTCCATATAGGTATTGAGTTATGAATGCAAGAGGTAAAAAAATGGTTTCTTCTACATTTATGAGGAAAAAATTAATTTTGAAATATGCAACTTATAAGTTGTAATGCATATGCCACCCTGAGACATCATGTTACAGGACACCAGCATCCTGAAAGAAAGGGAATATCTCCATGCTGCAGTATGGAGCTCAAGTTTTAATCTTCTTTGGAGGTCTTGCATGTAGAGTAAACACAAGTAATCTCTAGAATATGCATTGTTTATTCCAGAAGAGCCACTTGGTTCCATTATGTCATTGCTTGCAAGAAGAAAAAAGAAAACTGAAATCTATCATCTTGACCTGTGCAAATTTAATAGCTGAGGAGTTCACAGCATTAGCTCAGCAGCTAACAGGAGCCAGGGCCAGGCAGCAGCAAACTGGGGAACTTCTCTTGTGCCAGGGCTGAAGAAGGCAGGGGAGTGCAGTCTGCCTGTGTACTGCCACACCTGGGACACAGCCTGACAGTGCCACATGTGTGAGACAGCTTCTGCAGGGATGGGGCTCACCAAGCCCTTCAGGGAGATCTGGGAATGAAGGTGCTGTCCATTAGGCAGATGTGCTGCTGATTCAGCTCTCTACTGCTTTGAGAGCAGCCACACCTACCCACAAATGAAACCAGCCTAGGAGACATCTGTCCAAGCTCTGGTGAGCTGCACGGTGCCAACACCTTGTGTCATTGCAAGCCAAGAATGAGGTGCCATGGGCAAAGGGCTGCTGGAGGTGCTGGCTAGGCTGAGACACAACAGTGGCTACTAGAATGACACCAATATAATGGACATGGAGTCCTGTGAGGACAGCCAAACAGAAGGTGGAGATACACAGCAGCACCAACAGGGAAGGACTGTGCCCCTCAGTGGGGTGAAAATTGTATGTGAACTTCCCTGAGAAAGAATAGAGCCCATGTCTTCCAGCAGATGGGCAATTCATAATGACTGTTGCAAGGAAGAAGCAAGCAGGAAGTGTCTCTGCGCTATGACAGTGTGGGGGAACCTTTTTATGTCCCTCTCCTGAGCTCCTGGTCATCTGTTTTTTGTTACCTCAGACAGGAGAACTGATCCAGCAGAATTAAGATTAGCAGGTCAAAACTGAGGAGCATGTTCTGGGAACAGGGATGATACAGCAAGGTTTTCATACCCAAGGCTGGTCAAAAATCTGTATTTCCTGGGCAGGAGAGCAGGGCCACACAAATGGTGTAGCTTCACTCACTGGCCATCAAGCATTAGTACTGTGAACTACTGGATACCTCTGCCTCCCCTCTTTTGAGCAGAGCTTGCCAAACAGTCAGTGCCATGCTTTGGTCCTATCCCAGCACAAGCCTCCATGGTTTACCTCTCCCCCTTATGCCCTTTACCATGATGTCTCTTGTTTAGGATGATTGCTCACAAAAATTGTTCATCTGCTTTTCTTGGTTTGTGCTTTTATGTCTACATACCCTCTTCTGAACACAATTCTCACATCATTGTATAAAGACAAATTATCTCAATGTGAACTGGGGTATAAACAATAGAAAGGGCAAAGGTATCAAAAGAGAGTGAGAGATGTCAAAGGAAGGTTTGAAGAATACCTTAAATGGAAGCAATATATGATCCTTTAACATTTAATACATTCTCAGGATTATGAGAACTACAGAGATTGGGCTGAATAATTTAAGACTGAATTGTTTGTGTAGGAGGGTAAAGTATTTCACAAAGAATTTTCAGGAAACTAGAGCTGTCAGGAGAAAAAAAAGGAAATGGGGATGCATATACTGTTTTTGAAGTGCATAGCAGGGATATCAGTTTTGGTAATTGTACCATGATAAGAATCCACAGTCCTCACAAAGGAAAAGAGACAAATGTAAAAATGTTGCATTGAACTTGGAAAAAGCAGACTTCTATAAAATAAGATTATTGATAAGAAGAATTTTACTAGAAATAAACCAAAGAAAAGCATTAGCAGGAATGACCAGGTCTCTCTATAAATGGAGTGAATGACATATGTCCCAAAGCAAGAGTAATATTAGGAAGGTTAGTAAGAATAAACTAAATCAGAGCTAATCTTTGCTAAATCAGAGCTCATCGCTGTTCTCAATGTCACAAAGAAGCACAGACAATAATGAGTAGGTTACACCACTAAACTGAGTATACAGAGTACGCAAATTCAGACAAAATTATAATTATGTCAGTGCAGCTATCAGTGCAATTAAGGTAACATGAAAATGCATTATAAGTGCATTGTAAGAGGTACATTGTTTGGGAGATGCTTTCTGTGGGAACTTTTCCTCAGCAGTGTTGAAAAGTCTCATCTTTATGAGAATATGGGAGCACAGGTCATCAGTAAAGGTGGAGTGACTGAGCAGTGTACAGAGAACATCCATGTGAATGAGCAGATGCTGAAAGTGCCACAGTGGATTATCTGTGGAAACTAAGACTGGTCATTATTTGCATTTTTTTACAGTCAAGGAGGTTGCAGGTAAAGGTGATTCTGCCTCATGAGATGAGAAGGAACAAGGTCAATAGAAATTGAAGTTTGTTTTCAGCTTTACTTTTTTATACTTCTTTTTCTTCTGGTGGTGCTATCTCATTTTGACACACATTAATTATGTTGTGAAATTATCGTACCCTAATAGATCCATAAAAGAAATATTTTCTAAACAAACAGAAAGGGGAAGAAGGTGAGGCCAGGCAGTTCCAGGTAGTTTGGTAAGTGGAAGAGGTTGAAACCAGGAGTAAAAGTAAAAAGACAAAAAGGAAAAATTAAAAAGGAGTGAGGGAGAAATGACAAAGCTGATAAATGGGAAGGGTGGAAAGGATGTGACTAATGATATGAGAAGAGTTGTTTCTGGAAAAACTGACTCGTTGAACAATGATTCACACAATAAACACCTGGACGTTTGCCTTTTTTTGTTGGATTTACTCAGAGAAACAGCTGGCTCAAGGACCCAGTCTCACTGCCGAGTTTCTCCTGTGATTTTATCTGTGGCACCATGTTATGACTGTTGTAAAGCCTTAAGTGCTTCTGGACTTTGTAATGTGTTTGACATGGGAGAGTTTTCTTTTTTCTCCTGTGCAGCTGCAACCTGAAAGCAGTTCTCTGTGCCTGGGAAACTCAGCCAGAGAAAGATCCTGGGTATGACAGGTTCACCTCTGACTTTAAATAGTGGGGACATTCAATTAGACTCACTAGGTACCTCACATTTGTGTATTTGTACTTTGTAATACACTGCACTTCCTTGTAATTGAACTTCCAAGCAGAGAAAGCACTTGAAAGACAAATGCTTGACTTGTTTATAGGGATCTCGCTTCTGACATCATAACTTGAGTTACTCTGTACTTGTCATGTGAAGGAGGACGAAAACTGTCATCAGGAGTTTGTGTATGTGAATTTGGTTCTGACGTGTGAAGTCTCACTGTTTAAAAATTACTACTTCATGTTGAAAGTACTGCTCATTCATATCCAACTAGTACACAGTTAATCTGCATGTAGGTCACTTAAAATCAACATATTCCCAAGAAACTTAATTTCCCTCCCTTTATTATATTTATTTAGAAATCATCAGCAATGAGTTTTAATGTTTTATTCAAAACTGGTTTTGAGCTGTGCTCTAAAGATAACTCACTGCTAGCTTTGAGAAAGTCTGAATCATTCTGAGAACACTTGTGTTTTAAAGCATGCAGAAAGCATAGCCTGGAGGGTTTTTCCTGGAGAAACAAACACTGATTTCGAGGGAAAAATATGATCTGAAACACAAACAGAAGGCCTAATTTTTCCGAGAACTGTACATCTTAGAGCTGAAATCAATTCTCAACACTGTTCTTTAGATGTGTAATTCAGAAAATAATTTAACAGTGTTCAAGAGCAATCTGACAGACTGAGGAAATTGAAAGCAGACCTTAGAACCTGGATGAAAAGTATCATTTCTCAAGATAATAAAATAAGCCTGTCCAAAACTTTTGAAATAAAAAGTGAGATACAAAAAGCATAACATTTTAAGAACTGCAATTAAAAAACCCAAAAACTTAAGCTTTTTTTCAAATATATTTTATTTATTATTTGTTTTACCTTTGTCCTTTACAGCCCAATTGATTTCAGTTCACTATACTGCAACTGTGATGCAGAGACTAGTGGGGACTAGCTCCCTTGAAAGGCTGCAAACACAAACAGACATGAAAGATGCACACAAGGGAAAGGAATGATGGCATCCTTTATGAGATAAATATCTGAAAAAGGGCAGACAGAGTGATTTTCCCAAAGTTACCCAAAGTAAATTTTTAGCAGAGCTCACACAGAATTTGAGCTTTCCAATAAAAAGAACTGATGAATTATTTTCATAAATTGGCCGGGTCCTTCCCATGAAAGGATCTGCTGTGAAAAAAAGCCACCTCTGTGTCCAAATTCTTGTCTTCTGAATGTGAATTATTCCTGTGACTAGGCAAGTGGCAAACATGCTCTCCCCCCATGTTCTGTCCTCTCCACCTGCTCTCCTACAGAAAATCTGTCTTTCCCCAACCCATGCCCAGCATGTTCTTTTCTCACAGCCTGACTGAAAAAAATTAAATCAGAAAAAAAATCCCAAAGGATTGAAGAAATATTGAAGGCTGTAAATTGTCTTAGAGCTACCCTGCAGTCTTACAGGTGCTGTTTCATACCACACCTAGTCATTACAATCAATAATTGCCCATGCAGTTAATGTTTGAGCTGCTGAATCTGAGGGCAACTCTGAGGAACTATAAACTGGATAAGCACCGACAGACATCACCTGTGCAAAGGTGGTTCCCACAGCTGAAAGAAAGAACCATTTTTAGAGCAAAATAAGCTTTTCATGTTACAGGTAAGGGATGATCTAACTGTCATTTCACAGAGAAATTTCGAAAGCTGGAGCGGGGGTTTTGCTAAAGGACTTTCAGGCCGTGTTAGGATCTCAGCTGTCCCTGTAAAATGGATGACGGCTGTGCTAAGACTTAGTCTGGTTAATATTTGATTTGGATTAATTTCCTCTGTTTTCTCTTTGCTGAATTTGAACATCTGAAATCAATCAACTAAAGAAAATAATATTTTTTTCCATTGAACCAAATACTTGTGATTGTTACTGATCTTTAATCTCTGAGAATATTCTTTTTTCTCTGGATGTTTATTATTTAAAGTCACTGGAATATTTGTTTGATGGTTATCCTAGAGATTTCTCTTCAGTCATGGGAAGCATGGAGGATTATTAGGGATATAGCCCTGAGACAAGGCTGAGAAATGAAGGAGAAAATATGGCTCCAGTCCTCAGCCCAGATCTCAAGCTGCTTTTTGTTAAGATGATGCTATTCTAATCCTGAAACCGCCTGTTACTGAAAACTTTTATATGAATCTATATATACTGGAACTCTATTCTGAGTGACAGAGGAATATGGATTTTGGGGCTTCGGTCTTGGCAATGAGATGGTTCATGAGACTTGGTAACACTTTCCATCCAGAAATAAATGTTTTAAGACTGATCAAGACTTGCAATAGGCACCGTAAATGTAATGACATAAGGAAATTATATTTATGTTCAAAGAGAAGGGAACATCAAAGGCACCTATCGTACAAACTGTGAAATGGCTGCATTTCCATGGCTGCATTTGGTAGTCAGATCTGGACAGAAGAATCTGGCCTTGACACAGCCACATTTAGCAATTCATTTTCCAGCATTTTTTGTCCCCAAAAGTAGGGCTGGATGTGTCCCTGAAACTTTTTTCGCTCCCTGGTAGGTGTTGCTCCTTCTTTTTCCCTGAATCCGGACCACAGTACCCCAGACCACCCCATATGGTTTTTCCTCCTTTTTGGTGCCTCCCCCAGTATCTTTAGCTTCCTGGTGTTCCTCCACTGCCATGTCTCCTCCAGAGGGGCAGGAAAATCCTGCAGGGAGCCCTTGGGCACAGACTGCAGCCTTACAGGATGCAGAAGGAACACCTTGGGTACTCTGTCCACCTTCCACTCCAAATTAATAAGGAATGAGTTTTTTGAAGTTCCCACATGGCTACTAAGTGCATCTGGAACTGGCTGATATATTCAGAAGAGAGTGGCAGGAGGGGAAGGGAGGGGAGGGGAGGGGAGAGGTTGTACAGGCAGAGGAACTGAAAGAATTTTCATTGACCACATAACCAGAATATCAGCAACAGTTTTGGTTCGAAGCATCCTTCCAGGAGGTTCCAAGTGCCTTCTCCTGTGCCACCTCCTCTGGCTTCAGGAGGTCTGTGAAGGACCCACTAAGGAGACATCACAGCCAAGCATCTGTAGTGGGCTCAGTTTCAGCCCTTGTCTCCTGACAAATTTAATGATTTTTCTGATCACTTCTGGTTTCAAAAGCCTGTTGTATTATTTTCTTCAGTAGTCACACAGTTATCACCGGCCTAAGAAAAGAGCCCAGTATTTTCAAACGGTGTAATTGCACACACAGTTTATAAAACATAGCTCAGAACGGAATTTGGAAGATAAAGTGGCGTGTCCTAGAATGAGTGCTGGAGAGAACAGCAGTGTGGATAGCAGTTTCTATATTTGCAGGTCTCCTTTTTGTTCAGCCATTGAGGAAAGAAAAGGGGGAGGGGAGGAAAATGTATGATGGGAAGCACAAGCAGGAAGGCATCTGGAAGGAGCTGTGCTTCCTCACTGTGTTCTCCCCACTGGGGGCCTCCATGGGACAGAACTGGGGAAGGATTCCTGTAAGTATGAGCCATATGACATGAAGCACCTCTGAAGATGGAAGCACAGTATGCCAGCTTCACCTCTTTCCAGAACTGGCCTCATCCTCTTTGTTAAAATCTAGAGGCAGCAAGGAAGTAGGATTGCATTTTGACAAAGCCATCCAGTTTGCAGGAGGATGTAACATAAATTTTGGAAGTGTGTACTCAATATTCATTTGAAAATTGAAGCAGAGACTCCTCCGTGTAAATTTTGTTTCCAGTAGCCATGTTGTTTTAGGGGATGCAGACTTCCTTTGCCTCTGCAATCTGCTGCAAATAGTTGTTTTTTGGAACCAGAAGGCAGAATACTCAGGATGGTCTGTGCAAGACTTTAGACCTCTGGCTATAGCATTTCCTGTGAATGTCTCATTGCTTTCAGTAAAGCAGAAATGAAAATGTGTTTGTGGTACAGAATCATGGTAACAATGCATTTGCATGTCTTGAATTTTTGTGCCGGGTTCAATCTTTGACAACTCTGGGGCTCTCACAGGTTGCATCTCTTGCACCATTAGTCCCCCTCTGATGGGCACGGCCTTCCTTGGCAGCCCAGGGTACCAGTGATCTCACCTGTGGTCTCAGAGCTGCACCTGCTCCTCTGGGGCTCACTCAGGAAAACTCAGCTGTTGTCTTTGTTTGTGAACAGACTGGGCCAACTCCCTGTGGCTAAAGTGACTGTCATCTCTTTACAGGAAGCAAAGCATACTCCAGTATGCTTAAGCTGCGTGGACTTCAATTTCTGCTTCTCATTCAGTCGGTGAGTTCCAGGTTTTCCTTTGTTTATCTGGGAGCAAACGGCAAAGGTTGCCTGTGGAGCTCTGATCCTTGGGTGTGCCGGCCTGCAGCTCAGGCTGGCGCTGGCGCCAGCACAGCGCCTGTCACTCTGGGTGTGGGACTGTGTCCCCATGTGTGTGGCCCCACAGCAAGTTAAGAAGACATCTCAGCCCTCAAGGGAAAAAACTTCAAAAAAATCTAGAAGGCACCAATTTACTTGTTTTGCCTCTTCTACTTTCTCTTTAGACATCACTGTTTCCAACACATGAATTTTATGATAGAAATTATTTAAACATACTGCAACAAATCACCAAAGAGTGAAAACATCAGTATCATGTGTTCTGCATTATAATCCATACATATGCTGACATATTAAATTCTAAGACATATAACTGCTCATGGTTTAAATTGTACATATTAATTATGTATTCTCATTATTTGGTTCCTGTGAATCCGTTTTCAGACGACTGGAACTGAAATGTATTAATTATGCTCTTTATATACCTTATGTATTAAATTTAATAGATTTACTGAGGTTTGTAAAGGTTACAGCAGTGGTGACTTCTACCTCACAACTGAAATTAAGAGAAAAGATTGGAAAAATGCATCAAATTCAAGTTCAGTAAAAAATGCCTCAGAATATGGAGACCTTGAGGGCTGCCGCAGGGAGCAGCTTCTTTTCCCTTCCCATTTCTCAAGCTGCTGCATGTGGCAGTGGCAGCCCCCATGAAGTCGCTCTGCAGGCATTGTAGCCATCTTCAGAAGAGATGCCAATGGATGTGGAACAAGAGATAAAGCCTCTTTCCTCTTCAAGCTCCTGAATAGTGATTCATGCTGTAGAAATATGACTGGAAATATTTATGGTCCACATAAAGTAATTTTAATCGACAGAAGCGATATTGCTCACTCACTTCATAGGCTGCACTTTGGACTTGTTGGGTTTTATAGCATCAGCCTTTGTTCCTCCATGGCAGGGAACTTGTTAAAGCAAAATCTGTCCACAAAATGGCCCCAGGAAAATCCTCCAGGAGCCAGGCTGTGCCAATCTGTGTGACATGGGAATAACCTTGGCAGGTCAGATTCAGGGTCCTGATATCTGGCCCCTGGCAGAGGCCAGCAGTTGGCATTTTGCAAAAATATTAAAAGATAGCTGCAAAGTGCATTTTCCAGGATGTACAGCTATCAGATTGCATTTGTTGATATTATTCTGCTGGCACTAGTGTTCACTAGCATCCTTCCCTATCTTTCCCCAGCTCTCTGCTTTTACTATTTTGAAAAAGAGTCACAAAGCCTTGTAGGCCAGCAGGATAGCATCTCTGGCTGTTATTAAGAACAATATGGAATTATTGGAACACTACTTGTGGTACACACTCACAGAGCAATGCTTTAGGGTGAATTGTGCTGAAGTTAGCTATGTTTTTGTCATAGGCAGAACTAAGCTTTCCCTTGGTAACATGCGGGCTCCACTTTTCTGTGAGAAATTGAATAACTGTCCCAGCAGTAATAGGATCAAATCCAGAGGAAAAGTCAGGCAGCAGAGAGCACACACACTGTGGTGTGATGGACAGGGTGGCAATGGTACTCTAAATCTGTAAAGCAAAGTAAATTGCTTTTTACTATGGAAGAAAAGAAACTGTACTTGTGCAGCCAAATAATGGAGCCCTAATTCTGACAGGCAGATCCTCAGTGTTGTCAAGAAAGGTGTTGAAGAGAAGGAATTTGGGGAGGCTTGGTCCTGCCTTTGAAGAAACAGGTTGATTATCTGAACCATAGTGTGAATTGTCTTGAGTGCAAAACCTGCCCTGAGAGACTAATTTTTGCTTTGCTTTTTTAGTTTGGAAGCAAGAATAGCCCTGAAATGTTAGGGCAGGAGTGTGGAGGTGTTTAGACACTGAGGAATGTGTGGTTATAAAGTTCATAAAAATTTGGCAGAAAAAACCATGATGTTAAGTCATTGCTAGCCATTAGGAAGAAAACAAAGGCTGAGAGAGATTTGTATGACATTTTTGCCATCAGGTAAAAGCCAAAGATCTGAAAAATATGTTTGCTCTCTCTGTGGTTTGCATTTACATTAAGTTGATGTGAAGGCACAGGGCTCAAGTGGCTTGCCTAGATGGCTGTGGCACTGAGGGGGTTGGTGTAGGGCCACCTCATTCCCACGCAAAAAGATTTGATTTACTGGAGAAATTACAAAGGGGGCAGCCACAGCTCCTCCTCATCTTCAGGTGTGATGTTTGGTTTCTAGACACACTTGTTGTCACAGGGCTTTGTGGCTCCTGAATGGGTAATGGATGGTCCTGCTGGGGACACAGAGGACATCCAGCAATCATTTTATGAATTCTTTTGCTCTCAGTCTACATTCATCTCTTTCTTCTCCTGTTTGCTCTTAAAGGTAGATCCAATCTCATTTAATTATGTAGTGGTCAGAAAAGGGCAGGACACAAGCCTGTGTTCTCTAATTAATTAATAAATCCCACTGCTTTAAAAAATTATGTACTAAAGAACCTGGAGACATTCAGTGCAAACCTGGAAGTATTTCTGCCAGTATAATATACCAAGATAGCTTGCAGGAGGCTCAGTGGTGGGAGCTGCTGTTTGAGTGGGGTGGCAGCAGACATCTCTCAGCTGCTTTCCTCCACCCCTCTCTGTCTCTCTCTCACAGGCTATATGGCTTAATCTGGAGGGCCTTAGTATGAGTGGCCCTCTGAAGGACATGGACTTCTTTGTTCAAGAAGGAGGGGGTCCACGCATCCTTCACCAGGTAATCAAGCACCTTGTGCTATCCTCTCTGGTTGAAAACCCCATAGCCAACACACAGAGACCACATATAAAGTGTTGTCTCTGTGCTGGTGGGAAGAACAGTCCCCAGGATCTGAAACTAATTTTTAAATCCTCTCTCTGGGAATTCAAGAGTCTTCATGCAAAGAGCAGGAGACAACCCCCTCTAAAACACAATTTTAAACACATTAATCCCCGTTTTAGGATATCCTAAGACAGGGATTAATAAAATCAACATTCCTGGAGAATTTCTTTCCATGTAACTTGTGTCATCATTTTCCTTTGACTCTGAGGTTTTCCTCCCAAACCCATAACCACAGAAGGACAGATCCAGCTCCCAGGCAAATGGAGGATGTGTGTCATTTTTTTCCATTCCCGTGCTCAGACAAAGCCTGTCCTAAGCAGACATTTGCTTTGGAAACAAACTGCATTTGGGATTTCTTGCAGCATTCAGGAAATAATGTGAAAACTCCTCTGTTAAGGATCAGAAAAGAGCAGACTTGTTTGAGCAGACTCTTGGAATGTCATTCTCCCAGCCAAACACATTGTTGGCAAGAGATTTTTAAAGTCACAAAAGTGTGAAATTATTTTTATTATGGTGAAAATGATGGAAAAAGAATGATTTTTCCCTCTGTTTTATTTTTGCCATTGTAGTTCACACTTGAGTCACCTGCTGTGAGCTTCAGAACGTCTGGTGAAAAAGCTGGAATTATTGACATTGACGCGAAGTTAGGCATCCTGTATATCAATGGGTCTCTGGACTGGGAGACCCAACAAGTGCACAAGCTGCAGGTAAAAACTCAATAAAAAATAGGAAAGCAGAAATATTCACATTCACCCCCTTTTGGTAAGCCTGATATTAAGAGAAATCTGTTGAAATTTTGAATCCTTTATTTTGCCTATATTCACAGGTAGCTTTTTCATTTTTAATGTCAAGATTTGCTGGAAGACATACGTTTTTGTGGTTCTCAAAGACTGAAAAGGAAAATGCTCCTTAGCAGAGAAAACCAAAATTGTGATGTCAACACCAACCCTTTAACTCTCCTAATAGGAGGGGAATACTTGATTGGAAGTAAAATCTGGCCTCATGAATGAGTTTCTCTTGTTATCCCTGAAGGCTGATAGGGTGAATTCCATATCTGGAGTGGAAAAACAAACTGTTACAATAATTTAGAAAGGTTATAATATACATGATGGCAAACTGAGATTAGCTCAGTTGGTTAGAGCATGGTGCTAATAATGTCAAGGTTTGATCCCTGTATGGGCCATTTGCCTCAGGACTGGACTTGATGATCCTTGTGGGTCACTTCCAACTCAGAATATTCTGTGACTGTGTGAAACAGTGTGAATGAAAGACATTTAGGCAGAGAGGCACAGATCTAACCTCTGTCAGGTAACAGTAGAAAGCTGTTTGGCAGATGTTGGACTCTAAGAGAGGAAAAAGCTTTGTATTCTTGTGCTGCTATTTTACCCTTTTCTTGAGGATCTCCCTGGTGTGAACACTGTTGAGAATGGAGCAGGGGATAAGCAGTCTGGGTCTCAGTATAGCCTTGTCCTCTTAAACCAGGTCAAAAATGGTGTTGTCTTTTTCTGAGGCACTAGCAGCTGAGAAGATGATCATGAGAGGATCAGTATCTGAACAGACATAGTATATGATGATTTTTTAGCCAGACTTAGCTGTCTTTCTAAAGTCTAGCACTTCAGGTTTCATGGTTTCATGTTCTCAGCTCTAAAGCATCCTTGCATAGGAATTAGAGAGGACAGTTTTCTAATCCCAGAAGTTAATAACCTTAAGCATGTGAATCATTTATAGACAAGAAGTGATGACAGAACGAAAAAATTTTGCTTGGTTAGGCATAAATTGTGATTTTATCTATTATGTGCAAATAAAATGAAGTGTGACAGATAAAATATATACTTGGTGCTTTAAAGAAAGCTGGAAAATAAGTCAAATTGTTTGGAAAAAAGTCAATAGAAAAAAGAATTAATTTTTCTTTGCTAACCCTTATACCAGACTATTTATCTGATCTATATTTATAATAGCATTTAGGTATAAATGCTATATCATGTTAAATTTTCTCCTTCTTTGTTAGAAAGTATATATTTCTGTTTAAAGAAAAACATGAATTTTAAGCTGTGCAAAAGTACAAGTAGTCTGCTGAAACTGGAAGAGGAGAATTGTCCTCTGAGAGGTGTCATAAGAAGCAGGAGTAGTTATTCTGTTTTGTTGGCATTATCTGTGGGAAATTTTTCTCGGGGAGCTACAGTGGCAAATTTGTCCTTGTATGTGGAGCTACCCAGTGATGGCTTTCACCAGATTTACATCGCAGTAAGAGTGGCCTGGCATTTGACATCCTGATATTAATTTACACTTTATAGCTTATTGCATGAAAATATTTCTTTGCTATTCCTTTTTTTTCAAATCAGGTGGAAAGTCTGGATGAAAGTGGAAGCAGAGTTAAAGGTCCATATACTGTTACAATACATGTGGAGGATATCAACGACAACCCCCCAGAATTTAACCAGACAGAGTACTCTGGAGTAGTGAGGCAAAACTCTCGTCCAGGTAATTACCACCATAATTCAACTCAATAGTATTGTTAATAGGAAGGTAGGTAAGTTAAGCAGGAAAGTGAAGTGGTTGTATACAAGCTGGAAAAAGATTGGTTTTTCTTCCTGCAGAACTGTACAAAATAAGGATGAAAGCCTCTATTATATAATGAAAGGGCAAAGAGGTGACCACTATGCGGTGTAAAGGGAAGAGTGCAATCAGGAATAATTTTTATTACTTATTATTTGCAAGTATCACTTAACAGACAAATATTGCTGCTCTCTCCATTCCTCTGGAAAAAAAACAAAACAACCCTTATGCTAAGAGGGATTTAAAATTTAAAGGCTACCAAGGACTATACATAAAGAGAATGGTAAGACTATCTGAATCTTTACATACCAGTGAAAGAAAGTGCCAGGGTAGATATGGGGTGTGTGCTTGCCATGACTGATGCTTCTCAGAACGGGTTGAACCTTAGCATTTAAAAGAGAGTCTTAGATTATGGATTGCATTGATCCAGTCCAAGAGTCATGCAAGTGTCAAAGAGCAGTTTGAGACTTACATCTTGAAAATAAAGCAAAGGACTCATACAGCTGTTCTTGCTGTGGCTGTGGACTCAAGAAGAAACTTTTACTAAAGAATATGCATATAAACCTTCATGGGGTCAGAAATCATTCTGAAATGTATTCTTAACTGCATCCAATCAACCAGATTTTGAATGTTGCACTGGTGCTCAAAAGGTAGAAGTTGAGTTACATTACTGTGTATTTCCAGTTTTTTTTCACTGTATGATTGTTCTTTTATTATATCTGTGTCACAGGCCATATGCCACTTTTGTCAAGGTGCTTTAGGTTTAACTGATTTGTGTAAGACACTGCAAAGTTGCCTAAAGGAGAGATCCCAGTGAGTCGACTTCAGGCACTGTCGTGTGATAGAGAGCTATCTTCTGATTTAACTCTGTCACCTTCTCCATCAACTGGTCATCACACCTATTGTGCCCCTACTAAAAAGACTTGGTGGAGGGCTGACCTGGGATGGCATACAGCAGTTTAATGAGAGATGCATTGTGGAGCAATGGTTGCTCCCCATAAATTGCTTTCCTGGCTTGAGAGCTCTGCTCAAATGTGTTCAGTCTCTTCTCTCAGTGCTGTTTCTTCTCCAATCCAAACAGGCAAGCCCTTCATGTATGTCTATGCCACTGACCGTGATGATCCTTCAACTCTCCATGCACAGCTGTCATACAGCATTTTACATCATTTTCCCAAATATTTTGAAGAAATGCTTTTCCAGATTGATAATGTAACTGGAGCAATCTCACCAACCAAGACAGGTACGTAAAAAGATTCTTGTTTGCAAAGAGCAAGCTTGAGTTCTGGAGTGTGCATAGGAAGAAAACAACAACACAGGTCTGATGCTTCATTCTGAATAAATGAGTGGGACACACTCCACTAAAGCCCTGGTTCTGGGGAACTTGTTTTTTGTCCCAGCAAATTCAAGGGAAGCTAGCAGAAAAGAAGATTGTGAGCAAAAAGTACACTGAGAAGAGAGATAGACCCTTTGGCCTTCAGGCCTATACTGTGTCATATCATGGAATTGATTTTCTGCCTTGAAATCTAGAAACCCAAAAGCAGTAACAGGAAAAATGCAGAGAAAACTCAGCTGGACATGTGATCCCAACTAAATTACAATGATTTAGAAACACCCATCTGTTCTGCTGGGCTGAACAGGTGCCTGACTGGGGAGAGGTCTGTTCAGTGATGCACAGAATGAGACCACAGCACAGAGGCCTCATATGAGTCCATCCACATGATGCTATGCTGCATCATTTAGAGAACCCAGAGGAAGCGGCTTGCTGAGGTTTGTCCCAAAGGACCATCTGAGGAAGAAGTCTGATCAGCTAAAGAACTATTGTACATGCAGGAGGCAAAGAGCAGAGGAACAGCCCCCACAGCCTCCGTGCCATTTCTCTTGACTCTTTGCTCTGTCTCTAGGCTCTTATTACTTGGATCCTCTAAAGCAAGACACCTTCACACTTGTTGTCTCGGTGAAGGACATGGGAGGGACAACAACGAATGCTTTTGCCAGCAGCGTCGATGTGCTCATCACTGTGATGGAGAGCCTGTGGAAAGCTCCCTCCACAATCTACATCAAAGAAAACTCAACACAGGTCCACCCTGTCAACATCACCAAGGTTGGGTCCTTGACCGCACTCCCTGAACCTCTCCCTGTGCCACACAATTGTTTCTTCACAACTAACTGAAAGTGCTCCCTCTGCATTCAACACCAGGTCCTTCAAAAGACTTTGACATCTCCCAGATATTTTTTCAATATGGCATCCCTTGCAAATGATTGTTAATGGAGGTCTCATTGACTTTTTCTTAGAATGAAAGTTAATAGTTTGAGGGTGATTGAGATACAGTCAATACAAACACTAGAGTGACTGGACTTTGCCTTTCAGTTTGGGAGCAAAATCCAGTCATGGGTCCTCCAGGCTTTGAGCAAACCAAGAGTTAGTTGGAGCTTATTTTGAGGTTGGCTTCTTCCACCTGCAGAAAAGCAGGGCAGGGGACGAGCTCTACAACAATCCTACTTGTGGGCAGTCCCCCACACTCAGGGACACCTGCTGTGACCAGTTTTGCATCATGCAGCACAGCTGCTACATCAAAAGTACCTAGAAAGGACTGAAACTCTCTCTTTCATATCCTGCATTCTCACCACATTCCTCTTTTCACGATTCAAGCACAAAATATTTTGCTGATAGCTCCAGGCCAATAGCAGTGTACTCATCAGTACATATTAACTAACAGGCCAACAGCCTTTCAGAAATATTTGACTTTGAAAAATGCCTTAGCAATGACACCCCCAGTGCTCTCATCCCTTGAACATGGCATGTGATCCTGTTCACAAGAGTAACTGTCTTGGTGCTCTTCCCCCTGGCCTCAGTTACCAAGGAAGTCCAGAATGAAAACAGGCAGAAGAAGACTAACATGTAAGGGTGCACCCATTCTGGGGTCACTTGTATATGAATTTCATATGGTAGCCAATGGCATGTTGATTCTGCCCAGGGGGAAATAAAATGGAGTTGCTGCTATATAGAACATAAATGTTAATACTGACTCCATTAATTTGCCAGGCTGTGTACTTCATTTAATTTAAAATGTGTGGCACCCCAGAAAAGAGCGTTCCTCATAAGCTTTGATGAATGTAAAGACTGTGCATGCACTTTTTTTTTTTAGGTGCAGTCAAATGAACCAGATGTAATTTATGATATTTTTGAAAAAGAAAAGCTGCCAAGGCTCCCATTTTCCATCAGTAAAGATGGGGATGTTTATGTGACTCAACCTTTGGACAGGGAAGAAAAGGATATTGTAAGTAAACACATAAAACTTCACTGATGGAAGAAATCACAGCAGGAAGCTAATTATTGGTGTGGGACTAAATATGAGAGAGCTCAATAGAAGGGAAGGGGGATGAGGAAGGGAAGAATAGATAAAAGCTTTTCTTCTTGACATTTTTGTGTAGAAATGATGTGGCATATGTGAAAGTTCATCTGCCTACTATACTGTAAACAGCCTTCAGGTTCTCACCCTAGAGTAGGTCTGGCAGCAACAGTCACTGCCCACAGCATATGTACAATGTACAGAGTGGACCAGCTATGGCAGGGCTGTAGGTGCATGAGTAAGAGGTGGGAAGTGTGGAGTGCATGAGATCTGGAGGTTTCAGATCTACTTCAGACCTTGAAGACCACAGATTTTAAAAGCTTTTGAGAATTCAGGCCGCGGAAGCTAAGAGGTAATGTAAGAGTTCTGATTTAAACAGAGAGAAAATACTGAACAAACTCATGAAAGGATATTTCATATTCCCATAGTTACATACTAAAATGCAAAATATTGTCACAGTGGACATTTAAACCTTCTAATTGTTATATTTTTGTTGCAGTATACATTCTTTGTAGTGGCAAAAGATAGCACGGGAGAACTGGTGGAAAAGCCTTTGCAAATTCAAGTTGTTGTGGAAGACATCAATGATAATCCCCCTGTGTGCCAGCAGAACCTCACTGTGCTTGAAGTTCAAGAAAATGAACAGGGAGGTAAGAAAAGAGTTTCTGTTAATTTGTATACTGCTTTGTAGTCCTGTTGTTTCCAGCTGTGTGTGAATGAAGCTGGAAATTCTGATCCCAAAGACTAAAACATGTCTGTCCCAGGGAAATATTTTCATGTGCAAATAGCCCTCCTGTTTCCCCTACAATAATTCCAGTGGAAAGGTGTGAGGTTAGAACCTCTGGTGCTCTTGATGCACCATTTCATGTCGGGTTATCTCCAAATGATTAAAGTTGCTAAAAAGGCTGTTTATTGTAAAAGCACATCAGTTTCCAAAGGCATAGTCACAGATGTTAAAGTCCAGGCTAAATTTTAGCATAAAGTCCCAAATAGAAGCAGGAGCTGTCCCCAGGGGTCCCAGTGAAGGCAGGTGTTGCTGCCGGAGCTTCTGTCTTCTTCTCGGCTGATGAAGATGCTGGCAAGCAAAGCAATAGCAAAATAGAAAGCAATGACAAAGCGATGGCAAGAAGCACCAAGTCTCCCTAATATATAATCTTATACAGGATTTTTCCAACAAGCTAACATGTAAACTCAGACTACTACTTCTTAACCTATTAGAATTCTAATTTCTTAACACTCTAGGATACGTGTGAACTACGTATACGATCTATCTTGTTCTACCTGAAAAATGTAAGCAATATTCTCACTGGAGGCCTGTTTTGTCTAACCATGGTCTCCCAATGAACTTCTGGACCTCTACTGAAAACATCAATATGTTTGTTAATCTTCACTAGAACTTCTACTCTGGTATCTGAACCTTTTACTTAGTAAAAGCACTGCAGCTCACACTAAAACTCACCTTCTAACTTACTTACTTACTTATCCTAAAACTAATACTTACACCTAAACTTAAACTGAATCTTCTACTTAGACTTCCACTCTATGTATGGGTGGCTTGATATACTTCAATCCATCCAAGGGCTTTAATTCAATCCCTGCCCTCTGGCCTCTGCCTGAGGGATTCAGGCAGGCCCTTGTCTCACTGACTCGGACAGAAAGGATTTCAAGAACCTGAGAAGGACAGACTCAAAGCACCTATTTTAAAAATGCTTTTTTTATTTAGAATATATAACTGCATTTCCCCACAGATTCAGATAGCTGCTTAGAGTGTGAAAGGAAAGGCACCTCTTTTATTGCCAATACAAGAAATACTGTTCTTAAAGTTGTATGAACCCATTTTCCCTCATCCAGCTGCTCCTCCAGCATAATGCCTTTGAATTCAGTGGACCATTACCAAAATCTGCCCAATGTCTTGATATCAGTCACCTGGTTTCAGGACTGAAGAGTCTGCTGTTACAGTCTTTTAGACTGCCCTGACCCCAAACCAGTATGTTAAGATGCTAAAGGAAAAACTCCCAGAAGTGAAATGACTGTGTCCATTGAAGTGTTTTCCATGCAGCTCTCTTTTTATTTGCTCTCTATTCTTTGCACTGGTATCACTGTTGTCTCCGTGTACTTCTGAGAAATGAGACCACTGCCTTATCTGACTCCAATCTCTGCTCTGCTACAGGAAGTAGTATTGGCACCGTGCTTGCTACGGACATGGATGAAGAGGGCACCTCCAACTCTCGTCTGCGGTTCCACATCCAAAGCCAGGAACCTGAATATCCCTCAAATAATCTCTTCTATATTCAGCAAGACACTGGGACTTTGCAAATACTTGGTTCCTTAAGCAAGCGTTATTCAGCCAAGTATTCCTTGAAGGTCCTGGTGACAGATCAACGTATGTAATGCCTGCTGTTGACTCTGTTCTCACTGGCATGACTTGTGTTCAGTGTCCCAAGGATGTGGGGAGACAAGGAGGATTTGCTGAACAGGCAGTAGCACTGAGAGCTGTCTTGCTCTGGCATGATACTTGTCCTATTCTTGAGATGCAGGGAGATTCATCATGATTCATAACACAAGCATGGAAGGGAACCAGCTCTAGGACAGAGTGTGGCTAAATTGGGAGCTTGTTAACAAGTACTTCAGTAAGAGATTTCTTTCCACAGGGGGAAAAAATGAAGAGATCATAATTGTGGTTTTCCCCCAGTTCTTTCAAAGGGACTTAGCCGAAAAAATAATCAAGAAATTAAACACAGCTGCTCAGACAGTACAGAGAATATTTTAAAACATTAAGAGAAAATGAATCTGAAATTAAACTTCAAAAATAATCTTGTCCCTTACGTAAATTGCCAGGAGTCCTTTGTGATTCACTGAAGGGAAAGGAAATCAAACTACATACCAAAGCTTAAAGCTTTGTGCTGGAATCCCTACAGTCAGATAAAACTTGTGCACGAAGGAATTAGCACGTAAAGAAAGAAATGTGACATGTCTGTTAATGAAATGGCATCATTTTGGCAGATGTTGGAAAACCTTCCAGAGGGAAAAGCTGGTGATTTTTTTTCAGATGCTTATTTGAATTCCATCAGAACAATGTTGTTTAGAATTTTCCTTAACTTTCAGCTCATGAAGTATATTCGTTAAAACACTAAAATCCATCTATATATGGCTATATTATGCTTTTCACAACCTGCCATTGCTATGGGTGCCCCTGCCCAGGTAATGATTAGATTCACATGGATCTGAAGTTTAAGTCTGGCTGTAACAAAACTGAGGGTGCTGCCTGATGACCAAGAGGACAAGCGAGCATTAACAACCCAGGGCTTACTTTCTGACAAAAAAGTGGCACTGAGATGGCTAACACACTTCATAGCTGTCATTATCCTGCTGAAATGGTTTGGTTCATGGTTTAAAAAGTGAGGGAAATGAAACAGGAGAGTATGGTGCTGAAGAAATTGGGAAGATTAATGGTAAGATAGAGAGTGAGGTTGTCATTGACTAAGAGATGTCTGAGAAACGTGCTTTTTCTCAACTTAGTGCTTAGACTGGGAAATCTGGCAATGCTCACTTTTGCTCACAGTGAACCTTTCTGGAGGAGAGTTATTTTTGGTAGAAAGGCTGGTGTGACGTTGTTTGTCTCTTTCCATGCAGAATTCCAAACGATCTGTGATGTGGAAGTACATGTCATCGACATCAATGATCAAATTCCCATCTTTGAAAAATCAGACGTGAGTATTTTTAACACCATTTTGTATGTTCCAATAACTTTTCACAAGTGTTTGAGCATTCATTCAATGTCTATAGAATGTCAGTGGGAAGTTAGACATTTACAAAACAAGTAACAGAGTAACCCACTTGGGAAAATAAAGGCAAAATATTGCTGCAAGTATGCATATAAGCTCTATCTAGAGAGTGAGCAATGGGACAGAATAACAGCTAATTATGAAATTTAAGGTAATTTGCTCAGTGGAAAACTATGTGTATAGTAGGAAATTATTCTATTAAAGCAGTTTATTCCAGAAATACAAGTTCTGAAGGGAAAGGAGGAAGAAAAGATTTAAAATTAATCAAACAGCTAAATGGAAAAAAGCTGGCATCTCCCAAGTACATTTCCAAACACAGCACTAGTGCACCCAAAAGAGCCAGAAGGTGAATGGTAATCAAAAGCCCTATGCCAGAAACAGTGGCCCAGTGATCCATGCCCAAACACATACCTGATTCCAGGATGGGTGTCATGCTCTTGCCTTTTCTCTGGTGGAGGTGCTGGCATCTGGCAGAGACCTGCAGATATTTTGTGACTTCTGCCTGATGGCCCAAGCCTCCTGCAGACACTGGAGTGGCTGAAGTACGTACACAGAGATGTCTCAGCTCCCACCATTCCTGCAGGTAGTGTAGGTCCTGGGCTCAGGAGAGCTGTCTGGCCTCTCAGGCATAGTTGTCCTTTCAGGGAAGCTGTGCTGTTTTTTGGGCCTTGCAGACTACATTGCCCAGCTCTCTATTGATGGCACTGGCAGCACAGTCAAATGCAGACAAGGTGCCTGCATAGCAGATTTTACACCATCTCACCTCAAAGTTCTCAGTCCAGGACCTGGTCTCAAGGTGAGGCTTCTGGGCAAGGGCACACATTAAAGAGTCAGCAGACGCCAATGTGGCAACAGCCTATGATGCATGAAGCAATCAGATATTTAACAGTGAGTGGCCAGGGTGCCCACAGGGTACAGAGAGGCTGTACTATCCCTGCTGTGTGATCATGGGTTGGTTTTGACAGAGAAGCTAAAGATTTGGGACTGGTGTTGTACTAGTGACACTCACATAGATCCCATCACCTATAACAAATGTGTGGCTAAAAAGCTTTCCTCTTCATGTGGCTGCTGTGGGTTAAAATACATTCATGGGTCACAAGCTTGTGGCTGTGCTGAGATTTTTATCCACAAATGGTGCTTTGGCATGTGATGTTTCAATAACATCTCTCTCTCTTCAGTATGACAGTGTAACTTTGGCAGAAAACACCCCAATAGGAACTGTGGTATTAGAAATTCAAGCTACTGATGGAGATGAGCCTGCCACAGGGAGCTCCCTCATCGTTTACCAAATGAAGGAAGGCGATCCAAACAACACGTTCATCATAGAGACAGATGCTGACACAAACCGAGGGTTCGTCAAGATTGACAAGGTGAATAGATGGATTTTATTCTTCTCCTTTCGTGTTACTTATTTGTCACACATAGTTACTCCCCTGATACTGATTTGGGGAGAGTGTTGACTGGTGGTGGGGTGGGGACACCCTAAGCATGGTACAGAGGCTCCACTTTTGGACTCGGGCTCCGTGCATGTGCAGTGCTCACACACACATACACACACCTATCCTCCTGCCTTTGCTGTGCCCTCACCACCCACCACCACCACCAGCTCCCTCCTGATCTGCTGCTGGCTGCTTCTCCAGAAGAGTGGGTTCTGGCCAATGAAGTAGGTCTTTATGCACCATGAAGACTGAAAAAATGACATTATTTCAGTGATTTTGCAGCAGCATTTCTGGACAAGAGAAAGCCAGCTAATGCTTCCGTGGGCTGTGGTGGGAGTGGTGGGCTGTGACAGAGCAGATTTTCCACCCTGCAGTTGCTCTGGCCTTTAGTGGCCTTTGCAAAGCAAGGTTCAAGTGTGGCCAGCATGTCTCGATGTCAGCATGGAGACACATTCTGCTCCCCATGAGGGAAATGTTGACTGTGATCAAGCCAAGGACAGTGTGTGTGCAGTAGATGATACAGCCCATGTGCTGAATGCTGGATTCAGGAATATAAGGCACACTTTTTGCTGCATCCGTCAATTTCAATAGCAAAATTGCTCTCCCTTTGAAATTTGCCTTCTCGAAGGTGCTTGGACTATGGGTCCAGAAAACCTATCACTCATTTTCCAAGGGGTGCGAAACTGTGTGCATCCAGTCCATGTGCTGCCAAGGGCAGGCAGAGGAATTTTTGGTGGACCATCTTCAGGAGCAGGCTCAGCCTCATTTTTTTCCCAAGGAGGCAGTTGTGAGAAACTCTGTGGTGTAACAGCCCTTGCATGACTTTTGACACCCGGAGGTCATTTGAGGCCTTTTCATACAGAGCTATAAATACTATTTCTGTAAACAGGATATTGTTATTAAACTTAGTTGGGCAGGTGGCAACATTATTAGAAAATGCAGTTGCTGAGGAGGCCTCTAAACAGGCATATGGTTTCATTTAAATTGACTATTCCCAGTATCATTTTCTGCTGAGAGCTCTCCCTTATTTTGCCTGTATTTGGGATTCCTTGAGAAGAGGGGAACTTTGTAGTTTCTCATTGGAGGTCCCCATAGCAGCAGGGCCGTTGCTTCAAGAATCTTTTTTTTTCTAATTCATCCAGGCTCTTGATTTCGAAACAATGCCTGTGTACAACCTGGTGATCAACGCCACAAACCCCGAACCGCTGGTGTCAGGTGTGCAGTACAATGAAAGCTCTCTTGCCACATTTAAGGTTTTTGTGACAAATGTGGACGAGCCACCTGTTTTCCAGAAGCCAGTTTACAAAACAGAAGTGTCTGAAGACATTCCTGTCAATACCTTGGTCATGACGGTGGAGGCCTATGATCCTGAAGGGGATTCTGTACGGTAAAATGGAGTGACTGTGATAAATTAACTGAATTTAGGTTCTCAAAAATTGTTCTAAAGGAGGTGCAATGCCCAATACTTGGCATGTGGAAAAATACTGTTTTTACTGAAGTCTCATCTCCTAGTAGAAGATGAATGGGGGGAGGGGGGCAGCGACCCACCTGCAGCAGACTGCTGGGTAGTGCTTTTCTGACCAAAATTTCTCTCTGTGCTGTGACAAACATCAGCCTTGAAAAGGAAACCACAAGGGAAGCAGGCTAATTTATATCTCCAGGAAAAAGGTAGAGCTGAACTGAGAATAACAAGGTTCCTTGTCCACAATGCCTTTATCAAAAAAATGAAGCATATACTGTGTAGCCCTGCACTAGTAGCTGTTTTTCATGGCATGCAGCAAACCACCAAAATACACAACCTCAACTTTTTCGCCACCAGATCTACAATTGAAAAATAATTCATTTTCTTTCCTAGCTGTCAGAGATGACACACCTCTTTCTATTGTGTATGCAAAGCTCTGTGCAAGACAACTCCTGTGCTGTGTTGCACGGTGTAAATGTACCTGACACAGTAGAGTCAGAGAAGAATTATTTGTGATTTCTGCTGTACAATTCCCAGCTGGAATGCTGAACAGATCAACTCAAACTAAACAGTTATCGAAATTTAATTAAAATTCAGCAAATCACCAAGTGGTTAGTGGAGTTGCACAATGTGACTCTTAGACCTCCCGTGGGTTCTTATTCCCAGAGATTTCTCATCTGGCTTTCTACTTGTCCCTAACTTTTGGGAACTTATCATGTTTGGCCTTCTGTCAAACTAATTTGAAAATGAGCCACATAGTCCAGAAGCTCTGGGGGATGATGACAGAGACACATGACAGGAATTCAGACATACATAAACCACATTTCTGCTAAAAATAGGTTAAAGGGCATAAAATAAAAAGTATAAGATGCACAAGCATGCTGTTTCTACTGTAAAGGGTATAGAAAGAACAAAAACATTGAATAAGAAGGTCGAGTCACTTCTACTCAAGCAAGTGCCTGTGCTTTAACTGGGTCATATGTTCATGGTTAAATTTATATAAGTAAATACCCAGGGACCTTGGTGATTTTTTAAACAATGATATAAATGCAATGATGTGGTGTTGCTTAAAGCACTCTCTGTTCCAAGGCTGCCCCAGTGGTAGTTACAGGCTGCTCCAGACTGGCAGAAGATATTCGCCATAGCTCTCCTTGAGGTCCTGGTCCTTCTCCATACATAGGGTGCCTGCCCTCTGCCCCCCAGCCCTTGGCTTGGGCCCCCTCAAAACCAAGATGTGGGAGATATCACGGGGTGAGATGGACATGGGGTTTGGACAAATCCCACTCCTGGACTAAAAGCTCAGTGCCATCCCAGGTTCCCCATTTAGAAGGAAGGTGGAATTGCAAGCACACAGGCTGCAGTGGTGATGGCATTTCCATAGTTCTGCTCTTACTCTTATTCTGGATGATTTTGGCCTCTCTTCCTCTGTCTCCTTCCTGTGTCTCCTGGTTGGCTGTAGCACTGTAGTGCTGCAACTCTTCCAAGAACTCTCTCTTTGAGTACAATTGTAATCAAGCTTCTTGCATAAAGTCAACAAAGAAGAATTTGCTTTGTTGGAATTTGTTGCCAATTTGGAATGGTATATGTGACTTTTTTCCCCTACTTCTTTCCAAAGATATTCCTTGGAAGGTGATACAAGAAAATGGCTGAGAATTGATTCAGCCACTGGGCAGGTGTACACTGCTTCCCTTTTGGATCGAGAAACACAAGAAATATACTCAATAGAGGTTGTTGCATCAGAGCAAAGTAAGTGTGAAACAACTAAATACACACACACAGAAGAATGCATGTCCTTACTCTTTTATGAGGAATTATCTACTGTGACTAAACCCATGAAAAGTATTGGAACATGCAATATATACAGGATATACATCCTGTGGTGTATCCTTAGAAGTATATATTTCTTAAGAATTTCAATTTCTTGCAGAAATCTTGATGCTGTAGATAACAAGGATTAAAATAGCTTTCAGAAGCTGGGCATAGTCTTATATTTGGTGGAACCACATGACATAGAGAAGATTAGAATTTTTTCACTGTTTTCAGTATTTTCTGCTACTTTTTTCTCTACAGCTATGAAGACTTTGGTCTTTCTCCTAGGTATGGTTAGGCTTCCTGAAAACATACTTGGAGCGTAGTTTGTAACCTTCTACAGAATTTCATTTTATTATGATTAAAACTAATGCTCTCTCAAGTCTGAAATATATTAGGATTTCTAGTTCCAGCTATTAAAATCTTTCAATTTTGGATTGCATTTCCTGTATATAGAAGAGGGTGAGAAACTCAAGGCATGTCATTCTTAAGGATGCTCCAAAGAACACTGGTCACTTTGGATATGACTGCTTGCCAGACATGATGGATATGACAGATTATTAGGTATCTGCCTTCTCTCCCTTGCTAGTGTCCTGTAGTTAACAAGAACTGGTGGTAAATTAACCATGGTCATTAAAAAGTAGTGGCAGCCACCTCAGATCCCTCAGGACCTCCTGAGACCTTGTTTCTGCAGCCTTCAGAGAGCACCACCTCTCACTGCCTGTCTGACAGTGTACCTCTGTGACAGCTGCCAATGCAACAGCCCAGAGTGTAAATCCAGGTTGTGCAGTAACTTTGCATTCTGTTAAACTTGACAGATAATGCAGCTCAGAAATCCAAAGCGTTCTTGGTTCTACAGTTACGTGATGTGAATGACAACCACCCACAAATAGCCACGGATAATCCCACGTTCTTCTGCTACCCAGTCAGTGGAGGAGAGAAAACTCTTATTCAAGCCATTGATGCTGATGAACAGTTTTTTTATTCAAAATTTACTTTTTCTCTTGCGAATGAGATGAATGCAAGAAATAATTGGGAAATCTCAAAATACAATGGTAAGCTAATACAGCCATTCTTACAATGATATAGAACTTGCTCGCTACTATGGTGAATATGAGGAATTACAGAATTTCTTTTCACCCTTATTATTGCATAACCAGTGTTCCATATAGAAAAAAAAAGGGTTTTTGAGAACACCAAAGTCATTAACTATTTTTTGCGAGAGAATAAAACCTAATATGTTGCAAGCTATAATTTCATGAGTATTTTTGAGGGAAGCATGCAAGTATGAAATATATACGTGTTTAACTAACACAAATCACTGCTGAAAAAGAAATAGAGCACTTTGCAAACTGCACATTTTCTGACATTTCATGTGCAAAAGGAAGTCCTGCCTCATATTGTGAATGGACCTTTTGAAGGGGAGAGTAAGCACATGAATAAGTGCTTGGCTGATAGAGCCTCTCTGAATTAATAAAACATTTTTGATGAATTGTCCCACTAGAGAAAGCTGGGTTGCCACAAATTTAAAGTTATGAAAGAATAAATAATAATTTAAAATTCAGGACTTGGAGTAAACAGTCAGCTCTTGCAGTGAAGGGAGTTCATGTGTGGTTTTCCAAAGGTTTTTTGCTGGGATCTGCATAACTCAATACATATGATTGTGCAATGAGGAGGCAAAGTTTACTCATTATACAAAGTTATTTGAGTAGGAGCCAAGTGTGAAGAATTTCAGAACAATCTTCCAAGGCTGAATTGGTTGAACAATAAAATTCACAGGTGCTAGTGAACCCTGGACTCCCAAATTCACTTTTGAAATCATGGGTGCTGACCTGGCCATTATGAGTCAGGAAGGAGACCTATAAGTTGCTCCATGGAAATATGAGGTCAGTTGATCAGCAATATTCAGAAAAACAGATCAAATATTGAGGATTACCAGGAAACAATCAGAGAAGAAATCTGAGGACATCATTATGTCCCTGTATCAAATCATAATTTCTTCAAGTTTTGAACTCCAGCCTCCATAAAAATGCGGTAACTTTCCAATAACTGGAAACAGGTTTAGATAGGGGGACAAGGATAATCAGAGTTATACAGTGGCCTGATAAAAAAAAGTGTATGGGAGCAGCAAAGTAAGCTACTACTTTTTATCTTGGAAGACAGTAGGGAAAAAATACAATAGGGAGATATAAAATTATGAATTCTATGGTCAAGGTGGCTCTTCCATTGCACAAACCTGGGATTCTCAAATGAAGCTTGTGAAGTTATTTCCAGTACAGATAGAATGAGAAGGTAGTTGACTTGAGAACTTGTCTATGCAGAAATTTTCTACTAGTTCAAAGCAAGAAATTACATCTTGCTCCAGAAGTCCCTGAGCTGAAAATGTTTAAAGGGTGAGAGGGAGAAAATAAAAGACATGCTTGCTTTTTCATCGTAATCTCCATTTATTCTGGAGACAAGACCTCAGCAGACCTTTGATCTGATCCAAATGGCTATTATTACCTTTTCCAATTTTTAAAGAGTCTTAGATGTGACAGGGTAAATTCACTAGAAGGATGGTCTGTCCTACATTTCCTTGGGAACAATTTAAGCTGGTTATGGTCTCTTTGGGTGTAGGGGACTATTCCTGATCTAGATCGGATGCTATCGGTGTAGCACTACGCAAGATCACATTTGACCTGGTGTACAAATTAGGAAGGAAATTTTATAGTCATATTATGCTGAAGACCAGACTAGGCTTCTAGATATTCCCTTTTCACTTAATGTTTGCAAACCAATGAGATCTTGGAAGACATAGAGGAAAATAGGAATTACTATCATGTGCAAAACAGCCTTTAATAAAAGAACACTTGCAGCTGGTGTGACTGTTGAACTATCTTTCTTGTGCTGACATGAATGTCCCATTTCCTGTTTGCAGCTACTCATGCTTACCTGTCCCCAAAACATGCTAACTTTGAAGAGAAGGTGTATGATGTTCCAATAATCCTTAATGACAATGGAAAGCCACCTTTGGAAAACAAAGTGAATCTTAAAGGTATTCTATGCACAGAACTACTAGCTTCAAGACAGCTTTTGCATTTATAAATAACCAAATGTGACTACTAAACTTCTCAGTAACCTCATGGCATTTCCTTTTGCAGTAAGCATCTGCAAGTGTTCCAGTGAAAATTCATGTTTTATTGAAATAGACCGTCAGCACTCCCGGCCAAGTGTTGGGCTGGCAATTGGAATTCTACTTGGGGTCCTGATCGTCATTGGTAAGCCACTTCTGGGTTGATTTGAAGTCAGATCTCTGAGATATGGTGCTGCTACTCTGACACTAATTCACTTGTTGGGTGAAGATTTGTCATGTATGCTGCAGAATGAGTGGAAGAGGGAAGATCCCATGATTGTGTATCATGATGGCTGCAAACTTCTAAGTTTTTGGTTGTAAGAAAAACATCCAACAGAA
The DNA here is from genome assembly GCA_009812075.1 of Sialia sialis. Classification (NCBI taxonomy): domain Eukaryota; kingdom Metazoa; phylum Chordata; class Aves; order Passeriformes; family Turdidae; genus Sialia; species Sialia sialis. The sequence goes on from VRYO01001463.1 coordinate 22,893,282, forward strand.
CAAAAAGCAGCTAGGACAGATGAAACTGCTGAACTTGTAGCATAATGTCATTTCATTGCTACTTACTGCCCTATGCCTGTCAGGGAGGGGATTTGTGCTTTGTCTTGGGCATCCAGATTATAGTGAGAATAGTGAAGCTTCCTACTTATGATATCTATATCTATCACCTATTTCAGCTTTTCAGGTTTACATCATTCATATTCATTCTAACACAGATAAAGGGGAAATAAATTCATATACAGTGTATCAAGTTCATCATGATTTTAAAAGATCAAATGATGTTATATATATATATATATATATATATATATATATATACAGTAATTTCACAACTATAAGGCGTACCGGACTATAAGGCAACTTTTTTTCCTGGTGAGGATCTGTGCAAAACAAAGTAATGCATTAGTAACGGAATCACACAATTGTGGGGTTTAGTGGCAGGTGCTCAATTTGCAAACATTTGTCACGGATCAGTGTAGCCTTTAAAGGCAGCCCCAGCCATCCTCCCCATGCTGCAGGCCCCAGCACTCCCGCCTGCCCCCGGCACTGGCTGCTGCAGTTCTCGAGGTGCGCTGCTCGTCTTGCACTTTCGGGTTGGCAAATTTCCAAACTTTGTCCATATATAAGGCGCATCGGATTATAAGGTGCACTTCCAGGTTTCAATCAAAATTTTAGTCAAAAGGATGCGCCTTATAGTTGTGAAATGACTGTATATATATATAGGAGGGACTACATCTCAAGACAAGCATGACAAATCATTGCTCAGAGGGAGGGGGTCTAAAATAGATACTTTGCCATCTGATTAGATCCTAGAGGAAAACTTTTCCTTTGGGGTGAAGGCCTCTGAGCCCCAAGCATCTCATCCTGCCCAGCAGTGCCATGCTCTTAGTCCCCTGCTGCACAGCCCTTCCTCAAAGCTGTTTGCTTTTGCTCAAGTGGCAAAGCACGGTGGATATTACAGAGCAGTGTCAAGGCCCTTGCTGGAACATCTTTTCAGAACGTTTTCTTTTCCCTTTACAGACAAACACTCTCTGTTTTTCAGGTGCCATTTTAGCAGGTGTGTTTTTGCACATGAAACACAAAGAGAAAAAAGGAAAGAGCCAGCCCAAAGATGCAAAAGATAATGCTGAACTGAACAGACTGACTTAATGACTGTTTCATCAAGAGACAAAACCTCCTTTTGGGTTGTGACTGAGTGAACTGTGAAGCTTCCAAAGCCCAGAGGTGTGCTATCACAAACAGCATAAAACCATGCAAAAGTAGACTCTCAGTTGGGTTTGGCCTCACTTTTGTACATAATGCTATTTACTCACAAAACATAAACGTGTGTTACCTTCAGCAGCAGCCATTAATAAGCATATCAACTTTGTCTGAAGTGTTAACTCATGGCAACACCAAATGCTGAGTTCCTTCAGGGACTATACCTGGACCAGTCTCCTTCATCTGACAGCTGAAGTAAACATGGACTTTGCAGAGGACTACATTTTGTCAACCTGCCCATATTTGTCTCTTTCCAACTCAGTAAGTCACTGAAGAGTAGATTGGGGAATAAAGTTCTGTCATTTGAAGATACCCCATGAAGTTGTAGGAATCTCTCTGACTCTCAGCAAAGGAGATCCCAAGTTTACTGCAATGTGTAATCTGCCCTGGGTAATGCCTGCTTCTATTATGCTGAATTTGTACTATCAATGTAAAATTTCAATGTTTCTTTTTTGATACCCCACAGAGTAAAATCAGTTTGTGAAGCACCATGGCCTTTCATTACAGTTTCCAAGTTAAAATTTCCCTATGATGAGTCATGTGGGTAATATGCTGTTTTATCATACTACTGCAAATATTGTTTTTGCCCCCTACATATCAGATAAGAATAAAAATGTTCTTTAAAGAATTTAGTCCCTGCTTATTTTATAAAATAAATGAAAAATGGGAGAGAGTGCAAGAGAACAAACCATTGCTGCTTGGTTCTCTATTGTATTTAATCCTCACTTTCAAATAATGCAGATTAAAAATGGCTGTTAGACCAGAGTGATACGTGCCCAGCTGATTCAAGATGCAATCATTGCTGGAGCCACTTCTATCCTAGTTACAGTAAAATGTATTTGAGCTCAGGGTGACACTCAGAGATAAAAGCCTTTCTCCTGAGAGCATGCCTATAGAAGGGCATTTTTGGTGACAGTTTGAGGAAGGCTTTTCTTTTAAGCTATAAATAAAAGCTGACAAATATTGTGTTAAACTGAAAAGACAATATACTTTTGAAGACATTGAAGAAAAGGTCATATGGAAAAGAATATATTTGTTTACCCAGGATTTTTTTAATGGCTTTTGCATGCAGCATAGAACTAGAAAGAAAAGAGCACTTTTTTGGTAGCATTGCATTTATAATAGGTTTTCCTAGAATGCTGCCAGCAAAAACTTTGCTTTTGGGCTTCAGCAACATAACCCAATTGTTGTACCTCTTGCCCCAGCTTCCCCAGCTGTTGGAGCTCTGTTATTTGCTGGGGGGCTCACTGCTGGAATGTATTTATTTTATGATGGGAATGTAATCCATTATATTTGGAAAGTATGACATTCAGTTACGTCAGTGTGTCCAGGGATTAAGATTAGTATATTGTTTTATAAATAAAGGAGCCAAAGTTCAGCAGTCGTTGTACTTGTGTATACCAACAAGGCTTTATCTGAAGATGGGGAAAATGTGCAGAAGTTCCACTTTGCTCTATCTCCCTGACCTCTCTCTTTGTGTTTTCTGAGTTTACTCAAGTGCATCTTTTATTTTGAAGAATTTCTTTTCTCGAGAAAGGTCAAAAAATTTCTTTCCTCATTTACCTACATTCAGGACTGGTTTGACAGCAGGACCTTGTCCCTGTCCCCAGCCTAACACTGCCTCTATTTCTTGTGTCTCATGGGGTAATTCACTGCACCTCTCTCGCCTGCCACAGATGGGGGGGAAAGCACAGCTTCTCAGACAAGCAAAAAATTCCCCCTCCTCAGGGTCTTAAACATGTTTTCAGTCTTGAAGAATTTCAGTCTCTGTGCATTGAGAATCAGCCCTCCTGCAGGTATTTACTGAATGTTGATCATATGTGGCAGGAGAGCCTGAAGGAAATCACCCAAGCAGGGCGGGCACCCTGAGTGCCTCACCCACCTCTGCCCCCTTCCCCAGCCCAGCTGCCAAAAGCCCAAAAGCTCAAGGGCTCAGGATGTTCATGCTTGCATGTGTGTACCAAGCAGTGCAGCTGATGGCTAACCTGTGCTGGCAACCACTGCTGCTTAGTGCTTCTTGTCCTGATCAAACTTCAACAAAATTAAAAAAAAAAAAAAAAAAAAAAGAAACCTCATTTCCAGCCCTGACACAAATATTCTCATTTTTTCACCCTCCTCCTGCCTGCCTGCCTGCCTGCCAGGACTTCTCCCCCAGCCCTCCAGGATTTATTTAGCCGAGTCCTGCTCTGGCTCCTTCATTGGTTCAGTCTTTTTTGGGAGCCAGACAAAAGTTCTCACCCAGCCTTAGCTCTCCCCCTGCGGCAGACTGCTGCCCCCAGCCTCCTTTCCAGAGGACAAATTCAGTTTTCTTTGGGTCTCTGGAGAGGAAGAGAACTAATACTTATTATTATTCCTTCCCACCATGCTTCCCACCAGGTCCAGCTGGTTCCCAGGTCCCTGCAGGAGTGGCAGACATCAGGATATTTTGCTCTTGTATGTGACAATTTTGCTCCAGTTCAAAATGAACATTTCTTTTTGAGCTCTTCAAAATCTCGACAGTCTGTTAGTCACTGCATCCTCCAAAGTTGTTTCATTGACACTTACTAGTAATAACTGACAACACATATACTGGACTTTACATATAAAAGTATAAATGCAAACGTATATAAAACTATAGACAGCATTGAAACAAGAATTTTCTATGCATTAAAAAAAAAATAGTGCTCTGAAGCTGGCTCCATTATTACTTTTTAAACATATTGGAAATATTGTCTTCTATTAATTCTAGTTGTTTGTTATTTTTTGGGAGGGTTTTTTTGTTTGGATTTTTGGTTTTTTTAGTTTTTTTGGTGGGTTTTTTTGTTTGTTTGTTTGGTTGATTGGTTGGTTTTGGTTTTGGGGGGTTCTTTTGGCTTTTATTTTTGTTTTTGTTTTTTCTTTCTTCCTTTCTCTTGAGAAATAGATATTGTATACTGGCAGGATTTTCACACCTGCAGGAATAACTATGAAGAAATTAGTAAGGTCTGCAAGCATTAGAGATGAAGCAGTGCTTTAAATATATGATACTTGCAAGAAAAGGATAGAGATGTGAATGCTCTCCTAATTTATATCCACAAATTCTTAGAATAGCTTTATACATTGATAGGAGGAAAAATTCTGAAAACAACATTGATGACTTTGGACTCCAGTTTTTGCCAAGAATAATATCACACAAGAAGTCCAGTGATGAAATCTGCTGAGAATATGTCCTCTGGCACTGCTCCTTTCCATGGCTCCTCCTCCAAGCATGCAGCATCTCATTAAAAGGTTTACAGATCGCAAAAGATGTTTCAATGCCTTCTAATTCTTTTTTACAAGATTAGAGACTTATCAGGCTTTTGATTATCTCCAGGATTGATGGCGTACATTAATTAAACAGTCATTATGCCTCTTTTTCCGCCCTTTGTAAATATAAACTTGAAAAGTAAGAACAAGATTTTTATCTGGGTTTATAGAACAAATGCCACAGAACAGCCGTTTCCTTTTTTTTTTTTAGGGTGGGGAGAGGATTATGTCCTCAATCTATGTTTTGCATTTTGAAAGAGAGTTCATCAGCCCTCACATGATCAAAGATGCAAGGCTGTATCCAGCACATGCAGGTACTGCTGTTCCTGTTAATGAGGAAAAAGGTGAGGCAGCAGCTGGTGGCACAGGGATGGATGGGGAGGGTGAGTGGCAGCAGCATGGCTGGGATGGCTGTGTCACGCAGCCACTGGCACATGTCGGGGGACAGACTCCCTCTAGATCTGGGGAATGCAGGGAGAAATGTGTTTTCACCAAAAAAAATGGGTCTGCAGTGAGCTGTGCAGTTGGGGTAGGCAAGCACCATGTAGAGGAGCAGAGAGGGAATTTAGGTGGGATTAGGAAACTGGCTGATAAGGAGCAACTGGTTTTGGCTAAAAGCAGATAGGTTCTCTCCCAGTCCCTCTGTGTAGCAGCTGTTCCTAAATGGGCCTCCCTAGGGGTTTGAGAAGAGTTTGTTTTAAAATAAATAAACACATTTATTCCTAGTGTTATTTTACACAGATTTACCAGGACTGGGAACTGAAATTATCTGATCGCTTATACAAACTGGAGCAAGGAACAGATGTAATCCACTGAGTTACCACTGTTTCTAGACACCAGAGATCTTGCCCTCAGTCTTTAAATGGGATTCCCATGCTATTCAGCCACTCAGAGAAGTTCTCGTCTCTCTTAATTGACTTTAGGTCTTGAACAGAAGACCCAGAAATTTGCCGCTTCAATTGCCAGACAAAGCCCCAGAGCTAAAAATCTCTGCTGCAGCAAAGGACCATCCTTTCAGCTTAAAATATTTTGTGATTCTGTGGTCCTCTATGGACAGAGCTCAGAAAATGAAGCACCACAGGCTGTGTCCAAAGGATTACAGTCATGTACATGAGCATCCATTAGTGCAGTAAAATACCACAGAAACATTCAGCAAGATGATCATGCTAAAGGACCCTAAGCCAGGAAAAATGCTTCTAGGTTTTTGATTGTGTATTCCAAAAGAAAAACAGAAGATTAAAGGCAAACCAGCAGCAGCTTTTTGAACTCGTTGCTGGACAGCATGTTCCTCCACTGATAGTGAGAGACTGTAGAGCCCAGGGAGACAAACTGCTTGAGCCTGTTCTGTTTACAGCTTTGGGGCCAGAAATGGGTGATGGGTACAGCTGCAAAAAGATATTCTGTCACAGATGAGCTCAAGGAGAAGAAGTGTCTTTTGTTTGCAGCTAAGAAGATGACAACTTTTATTGCCCACTTACGTCTGGTTATGACATCAGTATCAAAAGAGGGGTTAAGCAAGCACCATCTCACCATTCCTGAATCATTCCATAATGCTGAATATGGGCAAGAAATGTGTTTCTACAACCTCTTTTTCCAGTTCACTATTCCTCAGGACTAACATTAACATGAAAATCCTCTAGGGACGTGTAGATCTAGCACGTGATTTCTGGCTGTCAGAAATGAGCACAAAGAATAGAAGGTGGAATGTGGCGACCTGGGAGATTCCTCTGGTGCATTAATCCCTCCACCAAGTGAAAAGAGCTGCAGTCCAGCTGCTGGCAGTCACCATAGTCAGACACCTCCTGCTGTTTCTCCACCTGCCACAAACAGCCTCTGAATATTTCACACCCTAAGGCCTTCATTGCAGAGCTACATACCTACATTTGAATTATTTCTTTTGTTTGGCAAAGCTGAAGTGACTCAACAACTGAATCCACGAGACATTTCCTCACGTAAGGTTCACACAGGGTTTATCCCATCCCTCTGTGCTTTGCACATGAGCTCACCTGTGCTGCCTGTCCTTTCCTAGCAAAATGACATGTCTGTGCTCACTCAGCACAGAAAGGCCATTGTGGAAAAGCCATGGAGGACTAGTAGTACCAGACTGATGCCAGTAAAGATTTACTGAATTGATTCATCTTAGTTATAACTCCAGAAGACTTCTGAAATAACTTGCCCCAGCCAGCTGAGCAGACTAACAAGAGGTGGGGACTGGCATAGCTGCTGCTGTGCTGCTTTCACACGTTCAGTCTGGACAGCAAAGGGCTACCAGCAGAGGTAATGGTGGGAGAAGCAGCAGATAGAAGGAACAGGAGCACCAGGCAGACACAAAAAAGAGAGGAGAAGTGTACTCGAGCCCCAGTTGAAGGCCTGAATGAGTGGACAGGCCTGAAGGCTCTGCAGCTCCTTGGAAGCGTCACTGTCCTTCCTACCTGGAAGGATGTGAGTGAACTTCAGGTTGCACATCCATTCTTCTGGATCTGGTGGCCACAGAAGGATTAGAGGCAGCAAAGAGCCAGGGACTTCAGAAGCTGAGTGCTTTCCAGCTGCCACCCCTCTGGAGCTCTTTGTGCTGGTGGCTGCTGCTGCCAGACCTGACTGAGAAGGCGCCTGTTTTTCTTTCATTTTTGGCCAACATCTGAAAGGCTACAGATCTTTTTCTTGCCCTTTGAATAACTTTGTTGATGCTAATATCTACTCTTATGAAACTTTTTCCATTTCCCCAGGAAATATTTTGTGTTAATATATTCTTATCCTTTCCTTATTGATTTTATCTGCATTAGACTTTTGCCAAGTCTAATTTTTAGAGCCTTACGTTTATTGTCTTAGGTCCCAGTTGTTAAGTGTTTTGCTGGGCTCCTTTTTTTTTCCATGATGCACAGTGCACTTCTTTTAAGTGAGGCATAGTTAAGAGGGGTTTATTATTTCAGTGTGAGTCAGACTGTCAATGTGGGCTAGCAGACTGGATGAATGTATAAGAAACAGGGCATATTCCTATGTGCTTACATCAGGCGCCTGAGGCCAAAAGAAAGTGAAATGAATTATTTTAACTAATCAGTTAAAATAAGAAGGTAAAGAGAAGGGGACACATGTGAAGCCCTAGGCAGTGACTGTTTTTACTCATTCTTCTGGATGTGTGGGTTTGGGCATCAATAAACCATTTTGTCCTAACAAGTAATTTAGTCACAAATACCTTGTATTTTAAGAACAGCCTGGATGCTGGGCTTGTAAGTTTGTCACTTGCTAATGTCTCTTGCCTTTCCAGAGCCCTGTGATGGTGCAGGAGAGGATGGCCCCAGGGACTGCAGGACTCTGAATACCGCAAGTTAGGGCATGCTATTATGTCCTCTCCTTGTATTGGTAATTTCTTTGCTTTGAAGATATCAGCCCATGTGTGAGTGCCATTTTTAATGCCACTGGAAGATCTAAGCAGTTGCCTTCTCTGCCAGGTGCACACCTCATCTGCAAAAGCCTGATAAGACCTGATAAGAAATGCCCTTCAAGTCAACTCCTGGAATTCCATCACCTGCATGTGGCTGTGGACATTCCCTGGAGAGCCCTGACTGGGCTGCTGGCTCTGGCAGAGCCTGCCACCCACGAGCTGCAGACACCACCCAGCTCCTTCCAGGCTGCTTGTGTGGATGATGACCCAGCTCTGATGGCACAGACAGCTCTGTACAGAATAAGCAAATTTCTGGCAGAAGCAGCACTGAGCACCAGTGGCAGTGCAGGGGTGGTCCAAGGTGCCTCAGCAGGGCACCCTGGAGTGAGAAGAGCCCTGCCTGGGAAAACATCAATGCCAGAGAGAGAGGAGGGGAGAGACTGAGCTTGGCCAGAGACACTGAGATGCTGAGTGACTCAGTGGGTGCCATGTAAAGGATGCTCAGATTCCAGGGAAGAGGAAAGAGCTGTTTTCCCAGAAGTTCAGAGAGGTGTTATCACAGCGGAGCTGTGGTGATAGCATTTTCCCAGAATATTGGGAGTGAAAGATACCCTAAATATTATTAATACTAGCAATCTCCAGAGCCTGGTTGATTTGCAAGGGCCTATCACCCAGCCTTGGTCTGCCTTTGATGTGCATTCCTGCATATGCACAAAGCACATTCATTTCCTTTTGCAGTGCTTCATTTGCTGCTAGGAAATCTCTCAGCCCCTCAGACCTGTGGCTATTAAACCAGTGTTTTAAACCAGTTTTCATATTACTGAGAGCCTTAAACAAACTCTGCTAGCTTTCTGCTGCACTGCATACCAGTGTTTTACCATGGTGCAGAGAGTTAAAAATTCCCACAGTAAGACCTATGGCTCATTTTCAGAAATTAGCCACCACCGTCACTGCAACTCCACAAAATATTCATCTGAAAATTGAATTCTTGCCAGCACCCACGGTGAAGTCCAATTTTCTAACATTGCAGTATAAAACAGGGCTTCCCTCTCCCTCAAAGGTGTCAAAAGGTGCCACCAAAGCATACAACAGGAGGAATACAAAGAGGTACAACTCAAACATAGCCTGAAGGTGCTCTTAAAGTGTGGAAATGTTAGCTGGAGGTAGTCTTAACAAAGAAGAGTTTCCATAAAACACTTCCACAAGAAACATCCCTGTTAAAACTAGTATGTATGGGAGACACTGCAGGTCTCTGTCATCATGCTGTTTCCTGTGCCTTTTCTTGTGCCATTTTTTTGTCATTACATAAGGCTTGCAGCAGAGTGACTATAACCAGGCTGCCAGTATCATTATTGTTTCTCAGGGTGCACCACTATGCCTTCACTAGCCTCTGGGCTTCAATTATAAAGCCATCATGACCATGGGAGATGGCATGGTCATATAAAGAGAGTCATGACCATGACTAATGGGACAGGAGAATGAGGAGATATGAGCAAACAGAAAAGGGTTCAGCAGTGTAATGGGACCGTCTGTCCTGTCTCAGATGTCAGCTGAAAAACTAAGGGCTTTAAAAGAGACGCAATGCAAATATTCTTGACAAACTTCCTTGGCACGGTGGTGGATCAGCTGTGCTTTGTTGGGGATTCAGATGCATCCAGTAAGTTCAGAGTGGAAGAAGGGGAAATCCCAAGCTGACAAAGAAGCACCCTGGAAACTGAAGACATGGGAGCATTGTCCTGAGCAAGCCTGGCCAAGGGTTAGCTATACAGCACATCACAGGATGAAATTTCAGAAGATGCTGGTATCACCTAACACTGATTTCCAGCACTACATAGTGACAGCACTATAGTAGCTGACAGAACAATGTAGAGAGATTTGAAAATGACATTTAGAAGACTAAGGATTTACCACCAGCTAGAAGAAATCAGCCTGAAATTTTTCTGATCAGCACTACATGGAATCAGATGCCCTAAAGGGCAGTGGGGAATCCTTGCATGAAGCCATCCATTTCCAAGGATGGTGTCATCATGAATGGTCTTGTGAGGAAGGCAGCTCAAAGATGATTTCTGAAGACAGGGAGGCTGATGTCTGGATGAAATGGAGTGCTGCAGGCTTTTGTGGATTGTCCTGTTCTCAAGTATTACATGACTCGAGAGATATTCAGATCTCTTGTTTGTATGTCTGGCCACAAATTGTCCACTTTCCAGGATTCCTAATTCAATTTGTACATATAGGATTAAATCTCACTATAACAAAGCAGCCTTCAAGTCTTAATTTAAATCCCAGGTAGATGTTTTGGTCTTCCAAGATAGGGCAGATCTCTTCTAGGAGTTTTACTGGAACTCTGTTACTAGGATAATTCCAGCAGAATGACCTCTGTAAATTGCACATTTTTTCACCGTTGGAACTGGGAGGTCTCAGAATAGTGCAATTTGTATTTTCCCTTTACTCAGCATCTGTCTTGATGTTTTGATTACTTGCCTGATAAGTTAAAGAGATATAAACACTGAGGAAAACAAGGACCATCCCGCCTGTTGCTTTGAGAGCTCAGACTTAACTGCAGCATTAGAAGAATCTGTTCCCACAGGAAGAGTTCTGATGAGTTTCAGTATATACATGTAGAGGTGAGGTGATCATCTGCTTTGGCTGCTCCATGGCAAAATGGACTTCCCCAAAACATTAAATCTCCATTTGGCAGACTACAACTAGAGGGGTTACTCATTTGCAAAACCTTTAATGAACTGGTAACACACATCAAAAAGGCAGATTGTATTTTTCAGTTGATTGGAGCAGCATCCAAGCCCCCAGTATCAAAACAATGATCCAGAAAAAGAATGTATATGGTCTCTTGGAAGGCACTATGCAGAAATACCACTTATACTACTATTCTGTCATTTATTTTGGATTAGATAGACATATTACATTTAAAAAGATGTCCCAGGGCAAAGGGAATGCAAAGATTACTCTAGTTTTTCAAGAAAATAGGTAGTTATTGTATTATGTCATTATACAGCAATCTAATCCTAAACACTATGGAAAAAATTAGAAACATTACTGAAGCATTCCCAGACACTTGGGTATTTAAAGATACCAAAATTTGTGTATGAAGTGTAGAATATGGTCTTCCATTCATTGTTCTGATAAATGCAGGTGTGTTCCTTGAAAGCCAATTTAAATTGTACTACTTCCTATATTTGAAATACTTTATTTCGGAAGAGTGCAGAATCCCATTATCTATATCAATGACAAAAGCTTGGACTTGCCTTTAGTATGAACTTCCCGTTTCACTAGCAAACTCCAGAATACTCCTGGGTGCACCAGGAAGGAATGGTATTTTCTTATTCATAGATTAGGAAAAATATCTCTTTAATGTTGTTAACTCAATAGAACCACATGACATTATGTATAGTAATGCATCAGCTACTCCAAGATTTGGCAGAATAACTTCAATGTCTCCCCATCCCCCCAAACAATGTTTTGATTAGTGTCTCTAGCTTTTTAAATCCAGGTCCAGGAGCATTCTATCTTGGCATGGTGTCAAGTGTCTTGGCTGTGGTAATGGCATGGCGTTAAACAGCTGCACTGGAATCAGGACAGCCTGCAAGAAGGAAACTCCTCACATTCCAGGATCTGTCCCTACCTGCAGGACATGTGATGATGCTGAGGGCAGATTTAGGATTGTGCCACTTAACTGCTGTACACAGGGAGTGGAAAGGATTTTCTTTGACTGACTAGACTGGGCCACACAAGAGGAAAACAATGAATAAAGGCTATAAAATGGGATTTAGAGTTCCCTGTAACAACTGTGAAGAAAAAAAGTAAGGATGAAGAAATTCAATGATGGCAATTTAAATTAATTTTTTAGGGCAGGAGTAGAGATATCTCCATGTCTTGGGTTGCAATACAGGATGTGACTAAAGTATGTCTTCTATCACCATCTGTTGAAACCAAGTGGGGCAGTGAGCCTTATCTCTGTGGGAGATAGCCTCTGCTAATGGGCCATCTGTTAAAACCAGGTAGGGTAGCGTTCTTTATCTTTTTAGAACCCATCCATCCTCCAGGAAGATATCTTCTGTTAATGGGCCACTGAGTCCCAT
>VRYO01001463.1:22916904-22945423 GCA_009812075.1 Sialia sialis
CCAAAACTATAGGAAAAATCTCTGAATGCATTCAACCCTGTGGCCAGTTCGCTGCTGCTTCTTTCCTGGGGTTGCTCCATTCCCATGTGTCACTGAGCCTTCTTGGCACAAGTCCCTCATCCCGCAGCAAATCACACACAATTCCCTTGTGCCTTGTGTCTGGGACTTCTCCTACCACTTCCCTATACTCTGCCCAGCTCAGGTCATGCTGAGCTCTCATCCTGGAGAGGAGTCCGTGGAAAGGACTTCAGCTTGTGGCAAAAACACTCCTGCAATGACTCTTAGCTTGCTTCTCCCCATTGTAGTGTCTTGTCACTTACCAACTTTCTCAGGGTCAGGTAGGGGATCCCAGGCCAGCATCCTTCTCTGGGCAGCTGGCCTCCCCTGAGCCTGCTCTCATGCTCCCTTCCTCCTGGGGACGTGCTGTGGCCGAGGTGAAAAGTGCAAACAAAATCCTTGCAAACATTTTGGGAATACATTACTGTAAGTGTTTGTATATAAACTCTTGGAGTGTCACCAAGTTTACTCTGTGTCATGATGCATACAAACACTTGTGGGACAATTGCTTCATTTCATAGATAAGATCATTGTTCGCTTATGAGCTTTCTTTGATTCGGTGGGGTTTTTTGTTACATGTACTTCTTTCATATACTTATTCCAGATCTGTTTTTAATGTTGCTTTATTTTCCCTTGTGATGAGGTAAACACAACTACAGACTCCATTTCTGTGTTTCCTCGCCTGCAGCTCACAGACACTGTTGTAAATGACACTGCACAGCTGAGCCAGGTCAGAATCCAAAGCTCTGGATTTTGACCTTGCTCAACCATGCAGATTTGGCCAGATGTTTAGTGAAGAGATCCTTTCTCTTAAGCCACTAACAACCATCAAACACATGTTGAGCTGTGGCATTGAAAAAAACCCAACAAAACCTGTGCCTGTGGCTTTGGTGAACAACAGCACAAAAGATCTCCCATGAAGAAAAGAACCTCACAGGAAGTTATCTGTGTGCTACCTTATGTGTGGAAAAAACACAACAGCCAGAAAATTATTGAAAAAGCAGGCACACATTCTGTCTGATTTTGTGCTTTTGCCAACCAGACTAGTGTGTTCTTCTCATCTTTTCACAAAGGACAATAGGGAAACTATGGCTTCTTCAAAGGAGAAGTTTTCTGTCATTCAGATCTTCTTGGCCATAAAGGAAACACTTACCAGTATATAATGGAAAACTGGCTGAATGTTATTAACCAGCTTTTGTGGCCTAACATAACCCACAGTGCCTCACTTTATCAAACAGCCAATCTCATTTAAGATGTTTGGCCACACTAGAGAGAAAGGACAGGCAGCAGCAGGTGTATCTTCTTAAGCATCCTGTTTTCAGGCTGTAAGAGCTAAGGAGTCTGGAGGGCTGTGGGGAGAAGGTAGGAGCAGCCAGGAGATGCTGAGCTCTCTCTACTATATTAGGTAACAAGGAGGTGGAGAAAGCTGTGCAGGATTACAAGTAGGATGAAGAATGGTATGTTTCTCTCTTGCCCTCTTCACTGTATTTCTCTGTTGTACATATCCAAGCAATTTATGGCTAAGTTTCAAATTCTTTTTGGAAAGTGATGGCTAGCTAAATGTTGGTGACAATAATAACACATCTGCCATATCAGTGCTTCTCTTGCAGCTGAGGCTGGTGTTGAACAGAGGGTGTGCAGAAGAAGTAGTGAACTCAGCTGTGGCATCTTGAATCTACATTTTTACAGTACAGGTATCTAAAGCTGAAAATCACTGCCCCCATCAAAACCAGCATACCATAGGAAGAGACACCTAGAATAAATAAGGATGGGAAATCAGTTATTCTCTAACACTTAGAAATTAATCTTGTTTCAAATAATTTGCAGTATAGGCAAAGTTGGAGGTACCACAACATCTACACGGGCCTGAAAAGAATGATGACTGCTTCTTATTGCCATCAACCTCATCTTTGTCTTTGCAATCTTCCTAAAATCAGCATCTCACCAACATCACACCAGTTATAAGAAGTAGCTTGTTAGGAACTTAGTGATCATAATTTTTATTATTTTTATCATTAAAATATTATTGTAATAATGGTGATTGAACATCTGGTGTGGAGAGGAGCACAGCATGTGATGGCACATTGCCTGCTCACTGTTAACACCAGCCAACATTACTCAAACAGGGAATACTCATGCCTCTAGACAATGGCACTGTTACCACGGACACATAGGTAGGAAACATAGATATCAATTTCCTGATACAGTAGGTCCCTTTTCAAATGGGTGATATTTTTCCAAGGTTTCTATATTTGAAACAGTAATTATTTTTGCCTACAAGCAACATTAAAATGAGTGGTAATGTTCTTGAGTCATCAGCTGCATCAAAGCATGCAATTTGCAATTTTGGAATTAGCATTTATCTTACTCATCCCATTAATCTTATTTTAGAGCTCTCAAGCAAGACTTAGACTTAACTCCTAAACTTTTTCATACATTGGATATTAAAATCAACATATTATAAACTGTAATATAGTTGTTTAATGACAAAATTTGCTGTTTCAATAGCGAATAACAACAAAACTGTTGAAAGTATCCACAGAATCCTCATAGCAAAACATTAGAACTAACAACAAATACCTTAACAGTTTGATGCAGAAAATATTGTGAAATGGCAGAGTAATCCAAAATAGATTTTTTTCTAAACAAAAGAAGTGTTGTGTCAAATCTGAGAAGATCGTTATGTCTGGTAGTGTTCAGTGTTTTTCTGTATTAATGGACTTCTCTAATGTGTTACACAAAACTGTTGATTCTTTGAGGATATTAAATTTTAATTGTTATGGGCTATTGTGCACTACAGATTCAGCGCTAAACTCAACATCTGTTTACAGTCGCAACTTTTTATAGAGGTCTTTTAGATCAACAACATTACATTTCCAAAACACATAGTGCAAACCAAACAGGCAAGCACTACAGAGGTGGCTTGGCTTTTACATAGTCCTAGTAGGCAGAATTCCCTCCAGCTCCACGAAATTTCTACTGCAGAACTGAAGACAATGAGAATTTTGAGTGAAGTGAGGCTATGGTATGTGGACCATGGTAGTTGGAGGAATATTTCCTGACCTTTTGATCCTATTTTTCATCTATCTGCATTTTTCTAAAATAATGAAAAACTCTAAGCAGCATGCAGCCTCTCATAGCCCAGGATGTCTGAAATGTAAATACTTGTCCCAAACCATCAAGATAGATTTTTTAATTCTACCTTCTTAGTTATAATTTCATCTGCAAAGTGTATCAAAATAATCACAAATTACAGATGTATCATCAAATTCTGTCAGTATATTTCAATGATGGTTTTGTAAATTTTTCTCACATTTGTTAATGACAGTTTGCTAGTTAAAATGGTGCATACAAGGATAATATCATAAATGGTCAACATACATACATTTGTATAAGTACATTGGACATATTGTCACCAAAGTTTCTCAAGTAGATGTCTTTGATATCCTCTTCAGTTTTGGTGCCTTTGAGTTTTTAGCATCAAACATTACATTTGAAATCTTTCCCAGATATGCCTAAAGTTATGTGGTTTTTGAGATTTAAAGGTGCTACGATTTGATACAAAGGCATTTAGATTGCCTTGCAAAAATAGAGCGATCTAGAAACCAGCAGTATTTGCAAAATACTTATTTTTGTGAGAGAAAGGTCATGAATGGATATAGCCCTTTTGCAAGTTATTTTTAGCACAAGCATTTTCTAACTGCTAGGCTTTAAAGGAAATATCTGCTAGAAAAAAAATATTCCTGGAGCAGGCATTTGACCCATCCTTGTGTTTGTAAATACAGAGATTACCATAAAATGTTCTTGTTTATCAAACAATCACATTTTCCTGAGAGCTGTTTGACTTTCTTTTAATTCTGCAATGGCTCAGTGTTCACTAGCTGGGAAGAGTTTATTCCCATCTCTTCTGTTTTACAGAACTCAAGGAGCCAAGCCATGTCAGGTGGTGACAGAAATCTTCTCCAGAGCTCCTCAAGTAAATGACATCCCTCCTGGTCCCTCACTTCCTCCTTTTGATTTTCCATGTGTACAGCTGTTACAGGGAATGAGAAAATGAGAAAACACAAAATCCCTAACCCAAACTTCTCTCACAAAGAGGAATTTTTTCCAACCTTCCAGCCACATCTAGTGCAGACTGCCTGGTCGTGCTGGACCTGCAGCCCAGTGTCCTCCACAGCACCAGGCAGTCAATTTTTGTAAATGCTTTATGCACTACAGTGTCCCTGACCTGTGCTCCTATGAGATGCACACTGTGGCTGTGACCCACATGGGAGCTCCCCAGTGCCCTTGGAAAAGCCACCCCCACTCTCCTTCCATCACACTACCTTCAAGTGAATCCCACTGCATTAAACCTACATCTTCCTCTTTCCTATTTCTGTACATCTGGAGGACAGAACGTGCTGTCTGTATTTAGTGAAAAAATAAAACTGTCCACATTGTGCTCCATTTAAATCCATGGAGAGCTTTGTTCCTGATTTTAGCATGGAGAGGATAGTGACACTTTTTTCTCCCTGGGCTGGAGCTGCAAATGCTGAGCTGCTGCCCTTGAAGCCCCAGCACTGAGTCAAAGCCTATAAATCAGAAAGCTTTGTGCACTAGCAAACACATGCCAATGGGCACTATAGGAGACACTTCTGAGAAGCCACAAGACCATGGAAAATAAAGATAATATAAATTATTGCCAATTATTATTAAGAAATAAAAGGGAGTGCGTTGTTATGCTGCTGGGCTGATTTTTGGTGTTGGTTTATATTTAACCTACTTAAATAAACTGCAATGGCTGTTCTGTGAACACAGAAATGGATTGAAAGTTTCCATTTGATTAAATAAGGAGAAGAAATTAGCCTGTGGCTAGTCTGCACATTCACTGATCAACAATGAAATCTCAATGGAAACTAGTGACCTGCCACTGTCAACAGACAACCAATTTGAACAGAGCTTGAAGGGGGCAGTCATGCAAGCACCACTTTGGACATTCATTTAACACCACTTTAAAGAACAGCTCTCTGTCCAGCTCAGGCAATTTTCCATGTATTGCTGACTGAGATGTTGGCTCTGGCTAGACAGGTGGGTTGGACAAGACCAGCCTGTTGTACAGCTGCTCCATGGAATCCCCACCGGGGACACCAGGAACATTGGGAGATGGTGTGGTATGGGTCTGCTCCCAGGGTCAGGCAAGCTGGCCAAACACTCTGGGTCAGCAGGTGCCAGTACAAGAAAGCAGCCTGAGGAATGTGTCCTTTGCATTTTTCTTTTGCATCAGTGCTTGCAATTGCAATGGACTAAAATAATAATCTTAGCTTGGTGATGTACAGTAAAATGTGCCAATTTCTTCTGATTTTCATCCATCATTAAAAGCAGCTCCAAAGAAATCTGACAGACAATAATATTCCTGGAGATGATTTACCCAATGCCTGCAGCTACTCAGCAAGGCAGGGCCCAGCTGCCAGGTGCCCTTCAGCCCTTGCTCTATATCAACCATGCCAGAACAGGATCAGCTCCTCACAGAGCCACCCCATCTGGCTGCTCTGCACCCTCAAAACTAGTCACCTCTTGTTTTTTCTCCACTTCAAGCACCCTGGGAAATGTAAATTTAACTACACTTCACACACCTTGGGAAGACCCAGGGGACTTCAATGCTTAAGAGTCCAGGAGACTCTCTCAGCCTAAAATGATAAGATTCAGCCTAGAAGAATTCTTGCTGTGAATGCATTTCAAGCTAGAAGAATTCTTGATGTGTTGTCTTGCATGTTGGAATAAAAAGACAGAAAAAACAATTATGTAACCACAGATTGAGCATATTGCTAAATTTTGCCTCCCTTTTGCAATTTCTTCCCTTAAACAGCTAATGCTTAAAATACAGAAGAATTTGCAACAGAATATTCTGCTCTCAGCTTCCCTCCAGGCAGAAACTGGACTGAGGGAGATGTATGTAACCCATATAAAGAATTTTAAAATAAACAACCAACCATCCTCCCACTGGTTTCTCAGAAAACTAGTCTGTGAATTATCCTTTATTTCAAGATTCATTATCTAAAATGTGAAAAACACTCAGCACTGCTTGCTTAGTTTAGAAAAAAAGTTGCTGTGAAGTTCTTGTTAATTCTGTTTTCTGGAAATGTAAGAGTACTTGCTCTGTCCTTCAAATATTTATTGGCTTCTGGAATTCCATTACTAAGTTTGAAGGAAGACAAAAACAAGGCTGCTCCAAGGTAACATCTCCTTGCGCTTTTGCAGGACCTGCATTTTTTCCATGCTCTTAAATCCATGACAATTTGCCCCATAGAAACAGAAAATCTTTCTCCTTTGGGGGAGATAAGTGATCTCTGAGTCTCTCTCAGGCAGTCTTGTGCCTGATAAGGAATCTCTTCGATTTCAGATTTCTCCACAGATCCCACTTTTTAATTTTCAATAATTTGGTCACTTTATTGGCCATTGCTTTCATCATCCTTGCAAAGTTTTGGTTGCTGTGTAGTTGCCTTTCCCTAATAGCAGAAGGAATGGTGACAGCCAAGACTTCTCTTCCCTCCTTCACTGAACATTCAGTTCACAAACACAGTTTTAGGGGAAAGAATCTTGCAGGTTGGAGAGCCCCAAATACACGTCTTTGTGACCAATGCTAAAAATGACATTCTGGATGCGCCATCTCTAGGAATACTATTGTGTGTCAGATTTCTCTGGAATTGCTTTTAATGCTGGATGAAAATCAGAAGAAATTAGCACTTTTAATTGTATATTAACAAGCTAAGAATGATGTTTTAGTCATTGCAATTGCAAGCAATGTTGCAAAAGAAAAACATCAAGCAAGGAAATGCATTTACAGACCCCGTTTATCAGCAGGTCTCCTCCTTAGCTGATCTGAGGCTTTATTTACCTAGCAGAAACAGGGATTAAATCTCTCCTATCTCCTAAGATTTCCAGGGCCACTTGGAGCTTGCTTTTTTATTCCTGCCTTCCCCTGTTAAAGGTGGAATTGCTCTGTCTATTTCTTTTTTTCAGCCATCAAATACTTTCTCGCTTTTAATTTCTTCCCATCACTGACAGCTGGGAAAAGGAAAATTGCCTCTCTCACCTTGGGAGCTTCTCTGATTCTGCAATTCCTTTGGATTTCTAAATTAGCATGTTTCTGACAGCCTGAGAAAGTCCCAAAACCTTCAAAATCATCCTTTATTTTAGAACTCGTTAGACACTGACAATACTGACGTATTTTAAAGTCATGCCTCCCAGTTTGCTGTTAGCTTTACAGCACCCATATATGACAATCCAGTAGTGAGGACTAGAGATAATAACAAGATGGCTTTGAGAACTTTTTTTTATAAATTACCTTCTTCACCGTGGGAAAGACATGAAGCTGCTTGGAGGGACTGGGTAATAACTCACAAATTGGCCTGTACATTGTCAGGAGAAACTTTCAAGACAAAGTCAAGGCATACAAGATAGGAACAGTCTGTCTACTTTAAAAAAAAAAAAAATCCAGGGCTGTGTTTGCTAGCAGGTGGAGTGGGAACAGTTTCATGCCATGGAAAATGAGGCCCTGACGCTGCTGTGTTACTGGAGCAAGCTGTGCTGTCGATAGACCAATAAAAAAAGGGAACATTGGCTGTGAGTACAAGGAGTGTGCTGACCTCATGAAGAGCAACTCAGCTTGGCTGGGAGAGCTTGAAGGAATGATTAACTAAAACAGAACATTTTATTAGCCCTTTTCCAACATCATCTGAAAAGACTAGGTGGGGAGACATGGGGATTTATATTTCTGGGAAGCACCCATCCTCAGCAAGCAGGGGCTCAGTCTCAGCGCTTGGTGGGCTTTGTGCTTTTTTTTCCTCTCATGTCCCACATTTTCTATGAAGCTTTGGTCTCTGACATCATTTATTGTGCTTAACACAACTCTTTGTTCTCTAAGGAAAGGATGAAAGTTATCATAAGCCTGCTTTCAGTGCTCAGAGCTATAGACCATGTATATCTGATTATTTCTGTTCAAAACTCAGGGTAAAACTAAAGAGGCACCAATGTAAAAGTTTAGAACAATTAAGGATGATGCTGGCACTGACAAAAAGCAAGTAACTTGCAGATTAAAGCTACTTTCCTGAGTTGTTTTCATGTTTTCAACTCCCAAAATATCACAATTCTATTTGAAACTATAAAACCACTTGTAAAATATCCTCAGGGAACTTACACTGTGAAAAAAAATAATTGCCAATGGATTGGGGTTTTGGGAAGAGGCTGGACACAGAGATCCTCCCAGATGCAGGGGTTTGAATTGCCCCATCGTTCTCTTATTGGTTTGTAGTCACCAACATGTGGTAATGCAATTATCATATTACAGACAGCCTCGGGCAGCTGAACTTTGCTTTCTGGTGGCTGAGCTGCAGTTCCTGTCCCATTGGCAATGTTAGGCTGTCAGGCTGGCTTGTGTCATGCCAATTATAGATAAACCAAGTTACAATAATGTTACAGCCCTGAAAGCAATAACCAAGATCACTAAAGCAAAAGTCTTACAAGACTTTCATGCACAAAGATCACTTGGAGCTCATGGTCCAAGTTTCAATTATAAAAGCAAGGGCTGAGGATTGCAAGCCCAAGCATTTCCCTGGAGCTAGCCATATGTCTCACTTCAGGCCTGCATAGGTTGGGGGCTGACAAGACTCACACCTCAGACACAAAATCCTAAAAAGAATACAGAAGAGAAGATGTAAATATGATACTAATTTATGTTAAAATTAGAGATTTCTAGATCAGCTCAGACATTTTTTTGAGGATATATTTCCTATAAATAAGAGAATGGAATATAAGAGATACAAATTCAGTGCCAACTGCTCAGAAGTATTCACTGTAAAGGACTCCCACTGAACACTGAAAGTTGTTTAAACTCAGAGCAAGAGAAAGAATGCAGTCAAAACTGTAACAAGTGGGAGTTCAACAACATTTGAGAATACTGTGTAAAATCCAGCTTTATATCTATCTTTTCTTTCATATATCTTCAGTTATAACAAGTAGGGGTGAGTTTTGCAATGAACCTCTGCCTGTGTGCCATGTCCCCATTCCCTTTGCTTTTCCACTTTACTTGTAACCTCTGCAAGAAAATAGTTAGACAAAGAAGTAAAAGGAAGTGGAAATTAAGAGTGAGACATGTATCTCAACAACACAGCTCTATAAAAGGGAATTACTCAGCAGCATTGGAAATAAATCAGAAAGAAAGAAATCCAGGATTTACTGCCCTTGTCAGCTATTTTGGATGAATCAGATCCAAAACCAAATCTGATGTCTTGTGAGTGGAAGAAAGAGTGGTACTTAGTCACGTAGTTAGGCACAGTAATGTTTCAGACTGGAGTGGTAGTGTGCCTCAGCTGCCTCCTATTTTTGTGATCAACCCCCATGCTAGGTCTGTGTGTTCTAGAGAAGCACATTATCCTCAATTATTTGTTTTTCAGGGACAGTTCTGAAGATTGCTGACCCTGCAATGGAGAGGCAGCCGCGTGGCTCTGCAGGCACGTGTCCTCCCTGAACACGAGGCTCTTATGAATCCCTTATGGTTCATGGACAATTTTCTGTGGCCTTGATAACCATCAGTGAAGCACATCTTTGGGATTACTGCTGGGGGTGTCTGCATTTTGATACTCACTGACACATCATCCAGGTGAGTGACTTGAACCTTAGCACTCTGCAGGCACATGGTCGTGTTCAGCCTTCATGCCACGCTGCAAAATAGTGATATTTCCATTTATGTGACAGTCAGGAAAGCAGTGTACTGAGCAGAGTGCAGGACAAAAGTCAATCTAGTTCAGTTCAATATTCTTATTTGAGAGTTACTGTGGGCTAGGCAGAGAGCAAAACAGCCCGCAGCTTTCAGTGCTGTTCTCTTCCTAAATGATGCCGAATGATTTTATTGAAGTAAGCCATTCCCTCCATTTAGTGTGAGGCCTGAATTGCTTATGAACCCAGATGAGGTGTCATGGTATGCATTCAACAATATCATGACATTTTGCAACTGTGTATGAATTGTGAAGACAAACTACTTGAACTAACCAATGTGAGCCCTTGCAGCTGCAAGCTGAGGTCTAGCTGGAGCTTTCTCTGCCCTCACCTGCACATCAAAGCCCCTTTTCTAATTTAATGTAGTGTAGATTAAATTAAACAATAAATACATCTATGCATTTTAGGGAGCAAGAGGGCTTTCAAAATGAGTCAGCAAGGTAAGTCCATGAGTGAGAACCAGGTAAAGAGGGAGGATTTGCAGCCTGGGGAAACACAAGTGACTGACAGGGATGCTGCACACTGGGCTTCCCACAGGGGTAATATGTACAGAGATGGCCACCTCTGGAAAAGAATTGACATCCCACATTGCCCTCTACAAATTTAATCTTTCTGTTCTGACTGATCACCTAGGGCTTTCGTTCCCCCTTAAAACAGCTCTACTCTTCAGAGGCTTAGCTGGAAAGTGAAACACAGGCAGTTTGATCGCCCCTGAAAAGAACAGCAGGATCAACAGAACAGCAGAAACATACATTGACGTGCTGTGCTTGCTGCCAGGTCCACAGGGTAGAAGGGGACTTTTCAAGGTCAGAGACAGTTCATAGGTATTTTCTGGCTCTTCTGATTCAACTGAAGGGAAAACAGGATCAGGAAAGGTTCCAGGCAAAAGGGCAAAGGAATTGTGTGTGGGTGGAAAAAATTGCCTCTGGTTTATAGCTTCTGATCCTGGATTTGGTGGCTTGCTGTATGTGAAAGCACCATTTTTCAAATGTGCTTTGTCATGAAAAGGCTGTTACAGGAAGCTGGGGGAAAAAAAAGCCTTGCAGTGAGCAGGATGCTGACTCCAGCCCAAAGATGGTCACACAGCCCCTCAGGTGCACGTGTCCAAATGCCCTTGCTCTGAGCAGGCAGAGACAGAGGATGTGCAGCTGCTGCTGCTCCCTGCCTCCAGCTCTGCACATCCCAGCCTCCTGTTAACCACTGTTTTGGAACAGTTGCTTAGATACCGCAAGAGCCTGGCTTCAACTTCAGGCGAGTTAATTTGACATTAAAACTTGACAATACCAAACGTATTCCAGGGTTGGGACACACTTACAGATGAAAACCACAACATTGGTAGACATCAGTAGTAAATCTAATGGGAATGAACAAACCTCCTGTCAGAGATCTGGTTGAGTCACCCCCTTTCTTCTCCTCAGGCTCTCAAGGGTCATAGCAATAAGACCCACATGTGGAATTTCATGTGCCCTTGGCTTGCTGGAGGTAAGTGTCAGCTCAGTCCGTCCTGAAGGGGTCCCAGGGCCAATCTTACATTTACCAGCCCTTGTAGTTTCAAGGCCTTACAATTTAAATAAAGGTCATGGCTGCAGACCTAATGCCACCCCTAGAGCTTGCACATTCTTTCTGATGTGAAAACTTTCTGGCTCATCATTTATTCCTGCAAGGACAAATGTTAATGAAGACACCACTCTAGACAAACAAAACTTCAAGAGGTTACAACTTAATTACCTAAGGAAAAAAGAAACAACATACAAAAATGGGATTGCATGAGTTAACCCCCCCTGCCACACTCTCTTCCATCCCAATTGGAGTCTGCTTCTCTCCAAGCTATCAAGGTCCCTTGAACCTGTAGGTAGTGACCCTCTTAGCCTTAAGCAGTAAAAATGGCTGAAAGACCAGGAATGGAACATTTCTTATTCTTTTGTAGCTTTTAGGGTTTGGTTGATTGGGGATTTTTGTTTGTTTGGAGGGGTTTTTTTTTGCTTTTTTTGGTTTCCTTTGCCGGCAAATTATCAACAATAATACAGACAATCACAAACCCCAAGTATCCTGGATGAAAGATCATTTATTTCCCATACCTCTTTATCTTGCATCCAGAAATGCATATTCTTGTTTAGGAGCTAATGGGACCTGTTACTGCACTGTTATGAAGTGTTTTAGTGACTGATATATGAAAAATTCTTCTGTGATTTTTCCCTTGTTACTAATACATTGATGTTGTGTATGACTTGCTGCAGCAGCATTTCCTGTTGTACCTGGTGACTTGGTGACTGTCTGGGGCAAGCACATCTGAGCTTTGTAGATTCCTCTCAGAGCAGCCACATATTCCTCCCATTAACTGGTTCCATCTATGATTTGCTACAGTCAGAAACAGATTTGAGGAGATTTCACTTTCTTTGATAATATTCATTAAAATAGAAATTCACTGGATCAAGTCTTTCAGTCTTTAATCAAATATTATTCTCAAGAACAATGGAAAGGAGCCTTAGATTAGTGAGAATCAGAGCACTCTTCCATTGTTTTCTTGTTAATATATCTGCCTTCATTTGGAATGTCTCTGAACTCATTGCAACAGCTGAATAATGTGGCCCTTATTTCCCTTGAGAATAATTTTAAATGATGTAACATGCCACTCAGAACAAATAACCTAAGAAAACTGGTGTAGATAACATTTTAATAAGCTTTATCAGATGATGAAAAACATAATGCTTTCCTCTGCAGCCATGGGGGAAATCATGAATCTTGATGCTGACAGTGGTTCTTCAAGAGAAAGAAGCAAAAACTGAGAAAGGATAAGAGCTTTCTGTGTCAGTTTTCACCTTCAAAAACCAGAAATGCTCTCCCATTTGGTCTGCACAAAAACATTTTATCTACAGATATTTCTTATACTCTTCCTTGTAATTCCACAAGAAATTGTTTTGAGCCATACTGACAGATTGAAACAACAACTGTATCCCAACAAAGGTATTTATTTTTGCTACCATAAGCTCCAGAAGAAAATAACTTTTAATGAAATCTTGGTCAAAAAGTTATCCTAAAAACAATTACAAAGACAAAAAATATCCCTTAACTATTTAAAGAGAAATGTATTTTCTCAGTTAGGCATACTCAGCTTTCTTAATCAAAGGTAGAATGATTGAAAAGGAGATCTTAAAATGCAATTGAAAGTATTTATCATTTTTCATATCTAGGCAAAAAGAAGATCATTAAATAAGCAGGAATAAGGGTGGGTTGGATCTCAGGGGTCTTCCTTATGGTTCTTTGCATTTTTGGAGTTTCAGTGGATCCAAGGAGGTGTTTTCTCCCCATTGCAAAGCCTTTCCCTTTGTGTTTATATTTTCCCAGTTTTACTGCCAACTAATTTTACAAGCTACCACCTGTGCCATTGTGAAATACTGCAGTTCATGAATTCTGGAAAAACCTTTACAAGAAAAATTAGGCACAGCAAATTCATAGTTGTTATGCTTAATTAATGTTATATAAAGAATAAACAACTACAGTAATTTCACAACTACAAGGCACACCAGATTATAAGGCGCGCTTCTGGGTTGTCGGCAGATTTCCAAACTTTGTCCATATATAAGGTGCACTGGACTATAAGGCGCACTTTTTTTTTGCAGCAAGGATCCGTGCGCAACAAAGTAACGAATTAGTAACAGAATCACGGGATCGTGGGGTTTGCTGTCAGGTGCTCAATTTGCAAATATTTTTCACAGATCAGCGTGGCCTTTAAATGCAGCCCCAGGCGCCCTCCCTGTGCCGCAGGCCCCAGCACTCCTGCCCGCCCCTGGTGCGGGGTGGCACGACTCACGGCTTGGCTTGCAACTCGGCTCACGTCTCACACTTCCAGGTTGGCAAATTTCCAAACTTTGTCCATAGATAAGGCGCACCAGATTATAAGGCTCACTTCTGGGTTTTGATCAAAATTATAGTCAAAAGAGTGCACCTTATAGTCATGAAATTACTGTAAATGTCTTTCTAGACAAAACCCATATGGAAATGAAAATGAGATTTAGTGATATTTTATCATAGAATCATAGGGACCTTAAAGATCATGCAATTCCAACCTCCCTACCACATACAGGGAACCTTCCTCTAGACCAGGTTGCGCAGAATTCCATCCAGTCTCACCCTGAATACATCCAGGGATGGAACACCAACAAATTCTCTGGCCAACCCATTCCAGTGTGTCACTGCTCACTGAGTAAAGAATTCCTTCTTCTCTCCTGTTCTAAACCTGCACTCATTCAGTTTAAAACCATCTCCCCTTGTCCTGTCACTATTGGCCCATATAAAAAGTCCATCTCCCTCCTTTTCAAAAGCCCCTTTAGGTACTGGAAAGTGCTGTAAGCTCTCCCTTCTCTTCTCTAGACTGAACAACTCCAACTCTACCAGATGTGAAGGGTCCACCTCACAAAAAGTACGTTTCTTAACCTGTTTTCGTAAGAAAAAGCACAAAGCAGTTACTGTAAAAAGACGGTAAATCACTTTAAATAGACAAGTGAAATTAAGTGGAATAAACACAGGAAATGTTGATAGCCCTGTGGTGTAGGGAAGGGAAGGGAAGGGAAGGGAAGGGAAGGGAAGGGAAGGGAAGGGAAGGGAAGGGAAGGGAAGGGAAGGGAAGGGAAGGGAAGGGAAGGGAAGGGAAGGGAAGGGAAGGGAAGGGAAGATGATTCAACCAAATTTTTTACTGAAGGTGTGTTAGGTGCCTTCAGTAAGGTATTAAAAATCAGTATGCTACAAGGGAAGATAAATGGAAGTAATAACTTCTTATCTAACAGTAGAACAATGAACCTCAGAGGTGAAAAAACATTTATAAGTTACTGCAAGACTTCGAAAGACAAACTAATTTTTTATTAACTCGTAACAGTAAAGTCTGCATCTATCTGGACACCTGCTGACAGATTTATTTTTGAATTTAACTGGAGAATATATTTTTAGAAAAGGGCAATATATTTTTATTGTAATTTGAAAGTTCATCAGGAAGAAGTAACTCAGTCTTGCAAAAAATTCCTACTGCAGTACTTAGTTTTATGAGCACAAGATTTTACCAAGATTAGTGTTCAGCAAATGTTAAAAAAGAGATGTTTGCTTTTTAAAGACAGGAATTGCTTAATAAAATTGTGATTCTATTAAAATCCCTGCAATCAGGCTAGCAAAACAAAAGGTCCAGAGGCATAATGGGAAAGGGAGTTCCAAAAATAGAAAAGTTTTTTAGTATCGTTCAGACATTTACATTCTTCTGTGATGCTAGAATCACTTATCAAAAACATGCCTCAGTTTTGTGTGAAAATACAGAATATGGAAATACAGAAAATACAAAAGGGTCCAGACTCAAACTTTTAATCTAAAATGCTTTTATATAGTGAGAAAATAAGAATTTGCCTCATGGGTGCACACAGGGGCTGACTGGCTGATATCTCCATGGAAGAGTAAAGGCTGACTGTCTTATCAGCAGCCCATGGTCTACTCCATCACAGTATTTGTGCTGAGTGGATGTGGCTGGAAAAACCTAGTGAAAACACAGCAACCTTCACTCAAGCAGAGAATTAAATTCAAAATTTGAAGGCCAAATAATTGATCCTTAAATTTAACAAAGAGGATTAATGCAGTCCATAGTAAACAAATGCAGCATGATTTGGATTGGTCTCCCATTTTCAAAAAAAATACTGAGAATATTAGGGTTTTGAGTAAACAAATTTCATCACAAAGAAATAGGTGGCCACCATGGAAAATGTTCATGCCATTGGACAAGCAACAAAAACACATTTTGACCATAAATATCTTCTATTTTGAAATATCGTTACAATATTCCATTAGTTGCAGGAGCTGAAATTCAGCTGTTTTCCATCCAAGCTCCTCTGTGGTCTGGACTTCATCACAGAACATCACATTAAATGTGGAGCTCAGTAAGGGGAGAGGTACCAAATCATGCAAGATGGGATGTGGCGAGAGACTCTGCCCAGAGGAATGGGATGGGGATGCAAGGATCCTGCTCGGCCACTGGCCTGTAAGTAGAAGCAATCAGGAATTTATGATCTGGCTGAAGAGATTATAATTGACTAGTTAAGTTTCTGATACACCCCCCAGATCTTCTGTTTAACAGAGTTGGTGAATACTACCTCAAAAAAGAAAGTTTTGCTGGCCTAGGAAGCAGCTGAGACCGTGCATCCTTTGGGACTTTGGGGCAGGATAGGGCAGTGCATCTGAAAAGCACCATGAATAACCTTCACCTTCTCTAGTGATCTGTGTCTTGAAACAGAGCTGAGAGGGAGGTCCAGCAGACAGGAAAGCTGGGACACCTGTGATACCAGGGCCTTGTGCTGCTGTACATGTAACAGCAGTTAAATGTGCTGTAAGATGCTTTGAAAGCTAGCAAGGATCAGGCAAAAATGTTATTTCCTTACATTGTTGGATTCTTATTTTGTGTTTCAGGCAGAGAACAGATGGAGTCAGCTGGAATTAGGAGTGGCATTACAATATTCTTTGTGTTTATGTTATGATTCAATTTTTCATCTATTTAACAAGAGGAATCATGATTTAATCCTAAAAGCAAAGAACAAAATTTGTTGTGAATGTTTTTATATTTTCACATACAGTAACAACATTTCTTTTTAAATTAAGACATTAAACTGTGAGGAAGGAAAGGCCTAATTTAGATCTAGATACAGTTAAGTGTTGCACAATCTTTCTCCACATAGGCACTCTAATGCATCTCTTACCTATCTGAAACATAAACTCCAAGCTATCCTGAAATAAACTCACTTCTCAGGATAATTTCATGTATACTTCTTATGTGTTTTATATCTATATATAGACTGGTTTTAATTACTACTCAGTGGAAAATTCTACAATAGGAAGTTCTTCACAGAAGGAGTGATTGGACATTCACTTCCAATGAATGAGCTGCCCAGGGAGGTGGTGGAGTCACCCTCTCTGGGTGTTTAAGAAAGGCTGGATGTGGCACTCAGTGCCATGGCCTGGCTGACATGGTGGTGTTAGGTCATCAGCTGGACTCAAAGACTTTTCCAACCTAGCTGATTCTGTGGTTCAGTGTAAAATAACATCTTTACCTTTAAAAAAAACTGCACTTACTGTCTTGGTAAAAAACCCAATGTACCTACCCAACTTGTCCAACTTGGGACATCCAACTTCACAAAGGTCACTGATGTTGCAGAGAAGCTTACTTGTTCCTGTTCTCTTTCTCTCCATTTCCTCATTACTGAGCTTCTCCTATGTCAGACTTTGATCTTCAAGCAGTGAAGGAGGAGTTCAAGGCCAGACTGGATGGAGCTCTGAACAACCTGTTCTAGTGGAAGGTGTCCCTGCTCACAGCAGGGCGACTAGAATGATCTTTAAAGTCGTTTCCAACCCAAACCATTCTATGATTCTATGAATCTGTATTTCAGTTCTTTGAGAGCAAATTTCTTCTTGTGCAGAGCCCATAGTTACTTAAGATTTCTACTGAGTCTCCAAAGTTCAAAAGGCCATACGTGCTTGAGGAAGGCCATAATATTTGGTTCAGTTTGATTCAGGAGCTGCAAATTTACTACAAATTTACTGCTCTTCCTAAAACTAGATTTTGGTTTCTTTGTTTGGAAACATAATCACTAAATGTCCTACTTTATACTGGTTGTCTGTGTGTGTACAGTGTGTGTACCCCTTACTTGTCCTGATTGTGGAAATGTTCATGTTTATCACAACCAAACTATCTCTCTCACCTTCAAACAGAAATGGAGAAAGAGAGAAAGGTTCTTTTCTGAAGGCACTGCTGTTTGTACTTAGTCCTCTGAAAGACAGAAAAATAAAAGGAGAGAGTGGAGCTCAAGCAGGATAAAGTGAAGGAAAATAAATAAAAGAGAAGGAAAGATCCATTCCCAGTGCTGCAGCTCTATAATCTGGCCTAAGTGTCAGCATTTGGAGCAGCATTTGAGGATTACTTGTCCCTACTGAGAGCAGGGAGGATGATAAAACAATAGGAAAATAACAAGCAGACACTCACCAGAGAAATGTTTTCCATTTGTAGTGAGGCTAGAAACAAATAATCAAAACAAGACCCAGTGTAACTTTTGCTTTTTCCACAAAGTTTTCCCAGCCAAAAGACGTAATGTCACATGGATTTGGTAAATCTGCCAGCCTGGAAGCTCCACCAGGCTGCTGTGGTGGCTCCCACCAGAGTGCTGTGCTGTGAGCACACAGGGGATGCAGCATGATGTCCTCTCCTTGGCTTTCTGCTGCTCCCCACACCTGCTGCAAAGCCACTTTCCCTGTTTGGTGTGAGACCATGCTGTCACCACCTGCCACTGCTGTCTTTGTCCCCAGACCCTGGACCTAGGCTGTGTTCATTCCTGCAGAGACCCACGGAGAGTCAGCCCACCCACAGCATTCCCTAACACCATCCCTAGGGAACTTTAAAAAGTTGGTACAAGTCAAGTACAAATCCAAAGCCTCCCTGGAGCACAGCAGATGCCCCATCTACCTGCCACAATCTCCATGTCCTCAACAGAGAAGTGTGTGCGCCCAACAGATGAGAGTTATCCCCAGAATTTTTGTGTAACTGCCAGATTGAAGAACAAATACAAAAAGTAACCTTCAAAAATCACAGTATTTATATGATAAAATAAGTTGTATATGTCACAAGACAAACATCTCAGAGCAAAGGCATGATGCTGATTGCAGAGAAAAACTAAACAGACCACAGCTCAGCTCTGGGAATCTTACAGGCTGCAGACTTCATTGTGCTCAATTGCAGAGGCAGCAAAATTTTGCAAAAGGCATAATCTGTGACAGTCTGAATGTGAAGGTGATCAGGGTATACAACCATAAGCAGGACACAGCCACGTCTTAGGTTGTGCAGGCAACCACTCCATAATCGTGGTGTTAGAGAACATGGTACACAAAACTGCAGCCTTGATCCTACAATGCATTAAGTGCAAGTCCAGGTATTCCTGAGTTTTGTATTTCCACAATTCAACTGCACTCTCAGAGATAAGGAGAGAGAGGGAGAGAAGCACAGGCTACAATCACAAGGTCACTCTTAGAGACTGGAGACATCCTCATCAGAAACATCATGGTGAAAAAACTACTGGTAACAACAGGTTGGGATTTTTTTTTGATCAAGTGAGGTCTACATCAACTTCTCCCAGGTATTTAGGTAAGCTCAGATGCTCAAAAGCTATGGCAAATTAAACGAAACAATTGCAAATGTAGTTCAGTCCTATTTTAAATCATATGAACATAATTGCAGTGTTTTCTTGTTCAATTACTATTATAGAAAAAAAAGCAGAGATAAGCCTTCAAGAAGAGTGTCTGTATAATGCATTTATCTTGATGAAGTTCCCCACAAAACCCTCTGCAATATGAAATTATTATGAATATTCTTCATACTGGCAGCTCTTATAGTCTTATTAATTCCTGCACTGAACACAAATATGAACAACTAGTTTCCAGAAGACTTTCCCCCCAGAGAATATGAAAAAAGTAGGCTAATCTGACTGATTTTATTGTCATTGCTCTTAAACATGTGGAACTGAGCTTATGCATCAAATTTGATACAGAAGATTTAACACAGAAAGTTTTTCTCCTTCATAACTGGTATGAACCCAGAGAGACAACGAAGATATTAATAAAAATATGCAACATAATCTACACAACATTCTTTTTTGGGCTCCTGCAGGAGAGCATGGTGTGTCTCCAGTCTAGGGGTTTCTGTAAATCAAAGGATCGTTGTGACACTGAGCAATCCTTTTGCTTAAATTGTTGTCAATGTGATCTGCAAGGTGTAGGATAGAAAGCAGAAATGTAGCTGTGCTGTATTTGCATTGCCCTCCAAACTGAGAGAGAATGGAAAAATTAAGAGCAGACTGGAAAAATAAAATCCCTGTTTCTAAACAATAAGAGCTGTGAGATATCCACTGTTTTGGTTAATATTTTTTCCGTGTTAAAAAAAAAAAAAGAAAGAAAGAAAACTGTCTTTGTTTTAAGGTGTATTTAAAGAAAAAAAATCTCCTATTTTGCATTTTACTATGGCTCTAAATTTAATAAATGCACTGTGGCTGCAAGCAGGGAGAAGCATCAGTTCAGAGAAGAATTTGGGTAGGTGACCAGCCCACTTCCCACACAGACCTCCAAGCCATGGCAAGGCTGGAGACAGACTGTGCCTGGGTGTCTCCAGCTGTTCTGTCCTGGCACCACAGGCCACTTTTCTCCCAGAAATCTGTACATTAAAGGCTGAGATTTCATTGAGCAGGAATAGCCCCCAGCTATAGGTTGAGTCTCTTGACTTTGTGAAATGTCACACATTCATGGCCTCAAAAATTTGCACCAACAGATGGAAAATGTGGGAAATCTTCCTAACTTAATGAGATTCATCTTACTTCTTGTCCAGGAAAACTGGCTAATTCCTTGCAGGGAGGACTGAGGGTATAACACTCCAGTTATAAAAGACCATCTTTTTCCATCTTCAGAATTATTGAACTCCCATGAGGCCTCAGGATGTTTTCATAATTATTTCCAGTTTCTAAAATTTCTTGTAAATACATCCTCCTCAGTCCCACCAATCTGAACAGACTAAACAGGGCAAGCACTAGCACACTGCCAGGACGCTGCCAACAGGGTATGAAAGTGGAGGCAGTCAAATTCATCCTCTAGAAGGGTCTCAGGAGGGAGGAGAGACCTCCAGATCCTCATGCACACTGTGTTGCACAGGGAAGCAGGTCATCCAAAAGAGGGGCTAGGGGCAAACTGGTGCCATGTGGGCAGCCAGGAAGCAGGGATATAGATAAGAATTGCACACCTGAGCTCTCTGAAGTGCAGATGTCATCCTAAAGTGCAAAAGGCCATACTGTTGACTGATATTAGGAATGTTATTTAATCCATTGAATAAAATAGTCAATAAAAATGCTGAATTGAACAAATCCTATTAAAGCTGCCTACTTACACAGCCTCCCACAATCTCTCTTTCACACCTTCATTCAAAGAGAAGAAAGGCTACAATTTTGTTGTGTGGCAGGGAATGAGCGTGATAAAAATACCCATGTGAGAAAAATATCTTTTGATTGCACTATAAAAATTAGGAAAAGAAGATCCAGGGAGAGCTAGATGATTGGGTAAGAAGGTTTCAAAAAAAGGGGAAGCAGTCTGAAAAAAAAAAAAAAAACAAACCCAAAAACCACAACAACAACAAAAACAACGTAGCAAAAACCTGAGAAGCTAAGGCAAATCCATTCTGCACAAAGCTGACCATCTGGAACGTGTTACTGAAGAAGAGATGTGGGATCACAAAGATTGTTTCTGGAAAGGGAGGGGCTTGAGGAGCATGGAAAAAAACCCAACATGGTTGAATTAAGAGCCAGCCACAAACACTGAGCCAGATGGCTTTTTCTCATCTTAAAATGATGTATGTTCCATCATTCTATATCTCTGCTAATCGCTTTAACACAGGAGAACTACATGGAGCAAGATGTTAAGGAGGAAGCAAAGGCACCTGGGTAAGATGAAAAGAACTTTACTGTCTTGTGTGCCTCTCTGTCCTGTAAACTGAAATTCAAAACAGGGATGTCTCTCTTATGCAATAGTACATCTGTTGCTGTTCTAAACTCTTTGGGCACAGAAACTCTTTCCAGACAATGCAGAGCAATCATTTGAGTGTTTTGACAGGTTTCCAGCTGTAAGCCATATATTTGTTTTATAGCAAATTTTAGATTAGTTCCTAGAACTTAAAACATATTCAATCTGCTTTTGTTTTATAATCTGTAAACACTTTTAGAGCTCTATTCTTTATTTAACGATAGATAGGCACAACACAGCTGTTCTCCAGTGGCCTGTATTTTCAGCATAACCTTATTTTTTCCTACACCATCCAGAGTTTCAAGCATGTTAGAAGAATATTGGACAAAATATCAGGAGACCAGAAGTATGAGAAATAGAGAAGATTAATGATTTTTCATTTATATCTGCAGGACTTTACACTGACTGTTTTTGACAGTACCCAGTAGAGGACGGCTTGGCTAAAGCTAGTACATGATTTTGTTTCCACGGCTCAGCAGAAGATATTCAACATAGTGCAAGGGTACAAACAAAACAGGGATGTCAACACAGAGCATCTTGAACAACTGCATGTGGTTTCTCAGAAAGGTCAAGTGTTGCATCAGCACGATAGAAATGCTCCTGGTAGACAAGGCAGCTCATTGAGGGCTGGTGAGTCAGCATGGCACTGCTCCGTGCCACACAACCCCACTGTGAGAAGAGAGGAGGGCAGCAGGAGCCCTGGGAGCGCAGACATTGCATGGAAAGCATTAGTGCAATCGCCCAGCTGAAGTAAAGGCTGCTGCCTGCACAGCCATTCCAGAGGGCTGCTATCTCTGTTGAAGGATGCCCTCTGCTGTGCCCCAGCACTCTTTCAACATTATGACCTTCCCAACAGCAATAAAAAAAGCTGGTTTTCACTTTGACTTCAGTTTATACTTCAAATGCTGTAATAAAATGATCTCCCAGCAGCAAGGAATGCAATATGCCATTACAATGAACGAAGCAGGCCCCCAGAATTGGGTTGGCACCCAAGCTACATTACAAATGCTTGCATATAATCTTCCTTTTAGAGAAACTACACTGACAAACTTTAACTCTCTGGATATGCCCAGCTCACATTCCCCTCTGTAAACACTGCACATTAACAAATCAATCCCATGCTAAAGCAGGATGAGCAACAGCAATGAGACCAAATTGGATGGAAACACAGTGAATTCTTTCCTTTATACCAATCAATTCTTCAAGGAACAGAATTTGTTTCCAGAAAATCTTTCCCTCTCACTTACAAAGCTTTAAGATAGGAAATCCTGTCAGCAGGAGGCTTGACAAGCTATTTGTTTTCATATGCTCATATTAATAATTCAATCCTTCTTAGACACCACCCATGCACAGGGAACCCTCTGCAGATGCAGTTGTGGCCTTTTCCTCTGGCCTCTTGGGAAACCTGAATTTCTGTCCCCAGAACTAAATCAGGTGACTCAACCTATTGTGAGCTTCAGTTGGGAAAGAAATGGCCAGATACACTATTTTAGGTAATTCCTTTTCTGTTGTCCACTTTCCTTATCCCTTCGACACCCTTCAGTTGACTACTCCTTTGGTATATATGGGGCTGGAAATAGCCATCCTATAAGATCTTTTGCAGCTGGAAATCTACCTTAGACAGGGTTACCAGCACAGTACTGGGTGGAAGAAGTGCTGGGCAGAGTAGCAAGAAACTGAGAACACCATGTTTTTATTTTTATTATTATTGTTGTTATCCTTAAGGTGGACCAAAAGACCAATGATGTATAAATATGGAATGAAAATGGTCACTACCCCCAGAAGCTTGCACTTTAAATACAAATGTGTAGAATATAATAGGTATAAAAATACAAATAACCAGCATAAATAAGGTCCAAACAGGGGTAAGTAGGGAAATAGTATCTCATAGGAGGAACAGTGAGTGAGGATCTGATTTATAATGGAAAAAAAAGTAAGCAGACTGCACAAGAGAGTGCTGCATGGTCACACAATAACTGCATTGTGGACAGGCATGAGACTGCATTTGTTGAAAGAGGGAGAGATGATTTTGCAAGAATGTTTCAGTGCTAGAAGCAAGAGAGCTGTGACCTTTGTGATCCCAGCTGTGCTCTGGGGAAAAAAAGAGCTATTTACATTCTTCACAAATAAACAGAACTGCATCAAAGAAATTACTGGCCCTACCACTACTTTTTTCTCCTCACCTCCAAGACCCCAGATTTTAGCTCAACAGGGTGACTTAATTACTCCAAGCAATCCTAGAAGAAATGAAGTGAAGAATGTCTTTGTATCAAAACAAGTCCTAGTAAATTATGAGGACTGAATACTGACTGTTCAAGGCAAGCTGGGATTTATAAAATAGCTTCCCACAGGCACTGATCCAAGGCCTGTTGGAGTTAACAGGAGCCCTTCCTCCGACTTCAGTGGATTAAGAGGAGGACTCCCACCCATCCCACTGAGGCTCTTACACAACTGACAACAAGTTTAAAGGATCCACCCTGCACAGATGATCAACTTGCAGCACAGAGTAGGTGCACTCATCACAAGCTCCCTTCAAAGGCCTGGAGATAAGGGCTGATGTGTTGGATGTGTGCAACACAGGAGGTCACCTATTGAAATATAAAGTTTCAGAAGAGAAAGATTTTAGTGCTTCTGACAGAATATTTCTAGCACTCTAAGAGATAAGTGTTTCTACACACTTGCATGAAACTCACTTTGACTCCTTGACAAAGGGCACATCTTTACAGAAAAAACCAGAAATCATAGAGGCTGCCACTTACTGCTTTTTTTTCATATGTTGCACTCAAGACATTTACACTAATGAAAGGTGACTTCTCCCACATCTCTTCCTCCTCCCTGCAGATATCCCTCAGCCACATAGAAATTTTTGAAGACTTTGGCACTCTCCGCACTCTAGCAAGTCAGGCTGGAAAAAAAACCCCAAAACAAAACCCAGGCAGAATTAATGACAGGAGCTAGTCTGCAAAACAATACAATGTGTTAGCAGCAACCAAGGAAGGAGAGCCACCCAGATAGTCCTGCACACAGGATTAATTGAGAAAAATAAAATTGATGTGCTGGTGAAGTAGTTCACAATGAAGAGTTTAACTTTTACCACGGTAATGGTCCAATTTGTAAATGAACTGGGAAAAGATACACAATCTTTGCAAGGAATTATTCTAGAGACTCTTGCACTGATCGAGAGCTCGGGGTAGAAGGACACAGGACTGTGCTTTCTTTGGAGCCTCTTCTGATACATACTTAGGAAAAAGTGTAAATTCTCTTAAAGAAAAGCCATACATTAATGCCTTTGGCCGACAATAAAACATTCACATAAGGATTGAAGCAGAAGATAATTTGGCAGCTCACTCCACTGCACAAGTCAACAACTGTCCCAGAGAACATAGTGAAGGCAGTTTCAACTCACACTGACATAGATGCTTTGTTCTGTCTGCACAGAATTGCTGTGTATTATGTGTGTGACCACTCCAGGAATGTGGATAGACCATGTTGGGCAATGACTGATGACTGGGCAGACAGGCATGGGGCAGCAATGGAGCAATGGAGATGCCCCCCGAGCTAACTTGGGCTCATTACTTCCCTTTTAGCAACTGCAGGTGGGAAGTGCCAGTCTTCTAGCAGGCACTTTCACAGCAGGGGAGGAGTTCTCCTGGGTTTTTTTGTCTAAACCGTGTCACATCTGTGTAAGAACTTGTAAAGAGAGAGATATCAAACATTTCATTTCAGTTGCTTACTTACCTATTAGCTGCAACACTGTCATGCCTGAATAACAGTCATGTGTTTATTTGTTTAAATAAGAAGCAAATATGAGTTTTATTTCTGAGGAGCATATTTGCATATTGTTAATTACCTTTTCCGTGAGCATGCCAGCTAAAGTTTGCATGAAAAAACAGACAAAAGGATGTCATTATAATGGGTCCTGAAAACCTTTCAAATGGTTCACATTGGTCTTGTCCTAATTAAACTGAATGTGAAAACAAACATGCTTGCAGTTTTCTAGGATGATTCTGAGTATTTCTGAATTTTGACAGTCTGGCCCATATGTGAAAAAATGAAGCACATGCAGCTGAAGTTTCAGATCCTAATCATGAAGAGTAAGCTGCCTGAATCGAATTAACTTTGTAGACAATGACACAAGTATTTGATCTCACAAATCCTTACAGCTCTTGTAAGTAGTGTAGCTTGTTAAACTCATTGGAAAAAAATTTGAGTTTCAACATGAGCCCATTGCTGGAATAGGAAAGCATCTAATGTACCAAAACTTCAGCCCTGAGTAAGTCATAACAATACTTAGGGCCCCACTCCACCTGCTCAGTGCTAGCATGCGTATTTCCAAATTTATGCAAGGAAAAGCACTGAAAGAGATATTTCTTTTTAATGCAATGCATTTTTCTGTCTATTTGAACACAAGGATGGACTAACTGGAGGGCACTAAAAAGCTGGACATAGGTAACGGGCCATCAGGTTGGCTAGAGAAAGTGAGTAATTGCCTTCCTGGTACAAACCCTTTGGCTTCACTTGGCTTAACACCATAAGATGTTTAGAACAGCTGTAGACTGATCTAAAACCAACAAACCGTTTAAAACAGACAACCTGTGGAAAAAAATTAAACACAAACATCCATATCCCCAGGGAATCACTAAGGCATTTAGGCAGCACTGAACTTGTTGAGTAGAACACAGCATTCCCTGTTACAAAATGGATGGAAGTCCTTACACCCCATGGAATGGAGTCAGACATCTCTAAGTGGGGGGTTTCTGACTTCAATATGTATGACCCCATCTTATGAAGTGTATAGACATCTAACTTTTTTTAAAATGAAAACGAGGCGGAGGAAGGAAGCTGGAACTCTAAGGATCTGAGGGGATTAATTCAGGACTGCAGATGGGTGCTTGCACTCCTGTGGGAACCAAAGCCAGGAATCCTTCACACAAATGGTACCTACCTCATTTCCTTCAAGGAATGGAGCAAGATTCACCGTTTTCTTTCAAAGTGGCACCCACTTTTTGCTTCTTTGACTAGTGCTGAATACTTAGGAAAGCAAAAGACCAGAGGTCAAAATACCTGCAATAACTGCTAAACCAGGGAAGGGAAGAAGAGACAGGAACACAAGCCCTTCTGTAAAAATTGTATGCCATTTTCATGGGAGAGATGTGGGACACTGCAGAGAGAAGGGGACTGAGAAGACCTAGAGAAAGTACACTGGCTGTGGGTAAGGACATTTGATGAAGATGAGGGAACACTGTGGCTCCCTCTTGTGAGATTATGACTGTAGATTTATATTAAGAAGTCGCAGATATGAGGCAGAAACAGTTCTGCAGCAGTGAGAAGAAGATGATAGCCCTGGCAGCACTTTTTGCTGTCATCTACTCTGCCAAAAACGATGTACCCTCTGTGTCTTCCCAGGGAGCTCTGCTACACTGGCAAATTCCCCTAATCTGACCTACTGTAAGGGAAGCCCTGCACCTGCTGACCTGGACTGAGAATATCTCAGCAGGCAGCATAAGCGCTCAAGGGAAATATCTAGGAAAAGTAAAATTACTTCTGGACTGGAAACATCCAGTCTGTGTGAATTAATTTCTGAATATAGCCCTCAAGGACAAATCTTGTTCCAATTCTAAGGAATGACAAACCTCCCCTGCATGTCAGTGGGCTGTGGGAGGGATGGTATCTGTTGTTCAACCCTGGGTGAGGAATCAGCTGGGCAGTAATTGTACACTGCATCATGAATCTCAGTGTGCTAACGCAGGGAGGAGGATTAGTGGGCACAAAGCCATCATCTTAACAAACTGCCAGAGGGCACCGGCACTGACTTGCTGCAAGCTCATCAATGCCAGCCCAGCAGCCTATCCTGGCTTCCCGGGAATCCCCACATCTCCCTCTGAAAGTCTCCGTGGTGCAATCCAGAGCCACACCACACAAAGGAAACTGCAGCTGACGCACAGTGCAGACCGTTCTGCAGGAGGAAATCACTTTAATGATGCAGGCAGCAATCTGCCAAGTTTCTTAATGTCTGGCAGTCAGATGATAAAGGTACATCCAAAGCCCCAGGGGCTGGTGAGGGCTGGTGAGGTGGAGAACTCACCTGTCTGGGTCCAAGATTGGGTCTCCAACCAGTGCTTCGATGTGCCATTGTCCCTCTGCCAATAAGGTGCATATATCTGCATTTTTGCAGAGCTAGTATTTAACTTCACCCTGGTAAAAAGGTTGCAGAACACATAATCCACCACCTGTAACTCTCCAGTAAAGACAGCTGGGGCTTTTATCACCTGCCCAGTGATAGAGAATGCCATGTCAGGTGAATGGAGGCAATCAAAGACTGACATTCTCAAGGACCAAACACCTCACAAACATTTCACACAGTATTCATAGGAATAAGATGAAAGAAAGAACAAATGACATATGACAGACATTAATTGGTTTGCACAGGCTTAACTCCTCAAAGGCTCCTAGGACTGGTGATACTGACTGTTAGGAGCTCATTTTTGCATACTCATGGTCTAAAAAGGAGCTGTCACTGTTACCTTTTTTATTGTTTCCTTTATAGGAGGCTCAGGAAGTCATTCTATTAATCTTGCAATTCATGTCCTAATCTGTGGCTTCCAGTGTTAGCTGTGGAAGAAAATAACTGCATAGGTGTTCTGCAATTCAAATTGTCACCACAGCTGCAGCTTTTTGTGTCTCTACATAAACAAACCTGCCACCAAGAAAAAAGTGCCTATATATACATATATGAGAAGTAGTAACTCTTGGAATAGCAGTAAACTGGGCTAGTTGTCACTTTTTGATCTGCTTCAGCTGAAATCAGCGCTCCAGATAAAACAAGATACTACAGAAGTCCACAGTCAGATGCCCCATTTATTGTCCCCACTTTTCTTAGCACCCAGCTCTCCAGCCACGAATGCTACACCAGTGTTGTGGCAGCAGGTTTCCTGCCGCAGAACACTTTGGTAAGTGTATAAATAACCCCACCAGGGTTTGATACACCGCTGTCACAGACTCTGCAGCAGCACTTCAAAGAGACCCAAAACTTTTTTCCCTGTTCTGGCCAAACTTCCCGAGCGGCGTCAGCCACAGTGGGGCAGGAGCGGGGCAAGAGCGGGATAGGAGAGGGGCAGGAATGGGGCCGGAATGGGGC
>VRYO01001463.1:22946423-22973137 GCA_009812075.1 Sialia sialis
GGCAGGAGCGGGGCAGAATGGGGCAGGAGCGGGGCCGGAGCGCGGCCCTGGGCGATCAGATGCTGCCCCCTGCCTGGCTTCTTGATACCCGGCCCCGGCTGAGCTCTCCTCTCCTGTGATTCCGTGCCAGGAGAGGCAAACGCTGTGAGCTGCGTCCTTCACGTCTCCTGCCATGGAGTTATAGAACCAGAGAAGCGCCAAGGTTGAAAAAGACCTGTGAGATCATCAAGTCCTACCGTGAACTGCCAGGTGTGCCACTGCATCATTTCTCTAAGCATTATGTCTACATATGTTTTTGAATACTTGCAGGGGTGGTGATCCCATCACTTTCCCAAGCAACCTGTTCAGATGCCTACCTACTTTTTCAGTGAATAATTTTTTTCTTAATGTCTAATCCAAACCTCCCCAGGTACAACTTGAGGCTGTTTGGCTCTTGTTATCTGGAGAAGACATCAACCTCACCTGTATACAACCTCCCTTCAGGTTTCTGCAGATGAAACAACCCCACTTCAGTTGGCCACTCCATGATCATAACTCCACTTGGAACTCCAACAAGACAGTGGTGAAAGATGGGGGGAAAAAAATTTATTTCCCAGGGAAAATATTTTTGTAGGGACCAGAAGGTCACTTTGATTGAACATTGCTCAAATTGCTGGGCATCATTTAAAAGGGGAAGGGCCTAAGTCCATGTCATAAGACAGTGGTAGATTATCTCAGATCTTTTGGGGCTGCACTATGATGACTTTATGATATTTCATTAGTTTTGTGGTTTTTTGCATTTCCTGTTTTGAATGACAACCATTTCTGTAGCATCCTGTTATAACTGGAGTCTGCAGCTTGCTGGAGAAATTGTACCTAAGTAGACAAGTTGCAATTAAGTTCCTTTACTGTTTTGCTCCTTCCAGTTGTAAAAATCAACACTGCAAATCCCACTGGTTTCCTTCCAAGGTCTGACAAATTTCCAAAAGGAATGCAGCCTCTTTTTCCAAAAAACCCCGTCAAAGTCAACCTTAAATGCTGTAGACAGACCTTGGACAGTGTAGCAGCACATTCCCCCACCCCTCTCTGCACCCATGCTTAAGCCATAGCCACCAGTGGGAGTTTTGTCTACATCCAGCTTATTCTGGACTTGGGGGGACAGATGCCAACATGGGAGCCAAGGGCTGTCCAGAGAGGTGACCTAGAAGCCTTTCTGCTATGTAAATGTAAGTGAATAGAGGCAGGCCTCTATTCATGGGCATGATACTCTGGTGGACCTGCTCCAACATGTCCACATCTTCCTTGTGCTGGGACCCCAGAGCTGGATGCAGCAGTCCAGGAGGGGTCTCACCAGCAGAGAGCAGAGGGGCAGAATCCGCTCCCTCACCCTGCTGCACGCACCTCTCTTGATGCAGTGCAGGACACAGTTGGCTTTCTGAGCTCCAAGCACACATTGCCAGGTCATGTCCAGTTTCTCATTCACCAGCACCCTCAAGTCCTGCTTGGCAGGGCTGCTCTCAACATCTTCCTCTCCAGACTATTGATACTGAGGATTGCTCCAACTCAGGTGCAGTACCTTGCACTTGGGCTTGTTGACCATGATGAGATTACCATGGGCCCACTTCTTGAGCTTCTCCAGATCCCTCTGGATGGTATCCCATCATGTTATTACTCCAGTCAGCTTGGTGTCAGTGGCGAACTTGCTGAAGGTGCACTGATCCCACTGTCTCCATCACTGATGAAGACATTAAATGCACTGTTCCCAGCATTGACTCTTGGAGGACCCCACTTGTCACTGATCTCTATTAGAATACTGAGCCACTGATCCCTACCCTCTGGATGTGACCATACAATTAATCCCTCATCCATCTAACAGTCCATCCATCAAATCCATCTCTCTCCAATTTAGAGAGAAGGATGTTGTTTGGATCATGCCAAAGATCTTACACAAATACAGATGGATGGCATCCATAGCCATTCCCTTATCCTCTGATGTAGTCACCCCATCACAGAAGGCCACTATTCTGGTCAAGCAGGACTTACACATGGAGAAGGTGTGCTGGTTGTCCCAAATCACCGCCCTGCCCTCCAAGTGCCTCAGCACAGCTTCTAGGAGGATTTGTTTTATGATATTTCCAGGCACAGAGGTGACAGGTCCATAGTCCCCAGAGACCTCCTTTCTCCCATTTTTAAAAATGAGTGCAATGTTTCAATTTTTTCTGTCACAAAGGAATTCACCTGACTGCCATGACTCTTCAATTTCACTTATTGCCAAATAAGCATGGAGTATAATTTGACTGCTATCTGCAATGAGGAGGAAGCTAATAAGCAGCTTCACATTGTTGATACATGAACCCACAATGCTGCCAGCTTTGTTCATCCTTACATGCAGATTTGCATACCTGGGTATCTCTGCCAGAATGCAATTTCAGGTTCTGTGTGGACAAAAGCAGAGGATTAGAGAAGAGAAATTAAGAGAAACATGAGTAGTTGTAAGGACTGGGGAGATTTGCCATCTATTTCTAGTCCAGAGGAGTACCAGAACAGATCCCTGAGCAAATACCTGCACCAAAGCATCATATTGTGGCTTGCAAAAGCTATAGTCATCTTGCCATAGCAGGACAAGAATTCTCAGAAACTTATTTTTCCCATTGCACTGACAAAACAAGAAACATCTCAGAGGAACTCAGAGAAT
Source organism: Sialia sialis (assembly GCA_009812075.1). Classification (NCBI taxonomy): domain Eukaryota; kingdom Metazoa; phylum Chordata; class Aves; order Passeriformes; family Turdidae; genus Sialia; species Sialia sialis. The sequence continues at coordinate 22,949,098 of VRYO01001463.1, forward strand.
GTGACTTCTCTGTATAATTATATAGGCATATAAAGACATCTTCATGGTTTAAAAGCTGCAGGAAAACATTTTATTTAGAGACAGGGTAAAATGATGACACTATCAAAATGCCAGGCATTTTGTCACTGCCTTCACCCACTAGTAAAGATCTTATCAGCTATCTTCAGCTACAAATATATAATTATCTCAAGTATGCTTAAACAATGAAAGTCTGCAAAGGAGTACAGTAATTTCACAATTATAAGCTGCACCTGATTATAAGCCACACATCCGGGTAGCTGGGTAGACCACGGGATTTGTCCATATATAAGCCGCACCCGAATATAAGCCACATTTTTAATATTTTTTTTTTTTTTTAGGCAAGTATCCATGTGCAACAAAGTAACAAATTAGTAACAGAATCGCTGTCAGCTGGGTTTGGTGTCAGGGGCTCAAGTTGCAACAGTTTTCATAAACCAGCAAAGCCTTTAAAGGCAGCCCCAGGCGCCCTCCTTGGCCAGCTCTCACTTCCAGGTTGGCATTTTGCTGGGATTTGTCCATAAATAAGCCGCACCTGATGATTAGCCGCACTACTGGGGTAGGCTGGATTCTTCAATGAAAAAGGTGCGGCTTATAATCGTGAAATTACTGTAACTTTAGATTGGATATATAATCCTTTCCTTTTCATGATCAAAATTCTTGTTTCAATTTGGCTTTAATTTCACTGAAACTTAATTTAATTTTTAAATTAATTTTTTAAAAAATCTAATTGAAAAGTTGAAGTAGGATATTTGAACAACTTCTAGGCATTTTAAAAGAGGTTTTAAATTTTTTTAAATGGCTGTTTTAAAATACAGAGTTTGATAAATTCGTACTTTCTAATGAAAAATCATTATGCTGATCAACTTCTGAGCAACTCTACCACTGTCATATTGCGCCTCTCAATATGAGATGTTGCCAGTAGGACTTAATGGTTCTGCTGCTGATTTTAGACTGTTTAGATAATGAAGCCAGGTAAACTCTCTGCCAGAAGGACTGGGTTGGCAGCTTTTTCCAAGACATATTGGTGACTGGGCAGGACTCTTGCCCTGCTGTGGCTGACAGAACAGGTGGGTCACTCACTGCACCTCACTGCTCATGCACTGCTGACCCAGGCAGGCACAGTGACTGCCAGGGCCATTAGGTTTCATCTGAAGATAAAGAATTTTTTGCGGTGAGAATAATCATTCACAATAATCATTCCCAGCGTTGTGGAGGTTTTGAAGATGTGACTGAACAGGGTGGTTGCTAATCTCATCTACATTCCTTTTCCCATAAAATGTTGGACTAGGCAATCTTCTGAGGTCCTTCCTATAGTGGACTGTTCTGTGATTTATATGCCTACATGCCCATTAGGATATGAGTAATAAGTAAAACTTATTCCAGTAAATATTGGGTCCCCTAGTTTTTTGGTACTTTTCTATGAAATAGCTCTTCACACAGGAATGAAGAACATTGCTCTCCAAGACTTCAGGAGATGAGGTGAGTCCCAGGAGAAACCTGGAGGTGAGTCCCAGGAGAAACCTGGAGGTGAGAGTTTTACTGAGTGTGGCAGACAAGGGCTGCTCCTTTTGCCCTACCCAGCAGAGCTTCCAGATGCTGTCAGGGGATGAGACCAGAGCACTGTGAAAATGATCTAAAACCCAGAGTACTCCCGGGGTCACAGAGAATCTGCTCAGTACTCCTGTGTGGTGCTGAGAGCCTCTGGGCAGCAGCTCTGTGAGAAATGTGAGAAAGGATTCATTCTGACTCTTTAGACAAGCCATTACAGATTCTGTTGGAAGGATTGGCCCAATTCACTAAAATGTGAATTGCTGCAAATCAATAAAATTCAGTACAACACAAGGCTTCAGAAAATGCCAACAATAGTGTCTACACACTGGAATAGCCAATCCTTGTATTAACCTTTTAACATTTTAATACTATTATCCTTAAACTTCTGGAAACAAATTATGCTTGAAATAATAACAAGAAAATATTCCTGATTATTAAATAATGAGGGAATCCTCACTAATATCATCTGCAGACATCCACTTCAGTAACAATTAATAATGTTAAAGTGTCAAAATAATACCCAGACTACACTTGTGAACTGACTTCTCTTATTCAGGGTTTAAGCCAAGTTGTGGCACACCAAAGAAGGCTAACAGTAGCTTCCGCAGACAGAGGGGACTGCAATAGAACATCCATTTCAAATGTATAGTTAAAAACAGAAGAAAAAAATTCCTGAGAGGACTCTTGCCCGTATGAGTGATAATTTAAAATTATTAAGGCTGTATTGGTGCCACACCAAAGGACTCTCAGGCATATTAGTGTACCAAGCAAATGGTTTTGGTATTTTTACATATAAAAATGGCCTGTTTGAAACAAATTTTCCACTTCAAAGGTTGCAATTTTCATTTGGCATACCTTGCATCCTTCTGCCTTTACTTTTTGCCCTAGATTATGTTATTCTTTTGTTCTTTATTTTATTTTGTTTCACTACATTTTTTTGTCCCTTAGAACTGCTTTAACTATAGAGAAAGAAAACATCCTAGCTGCTATATTTATTAGGATCTCCCTACTATAAATGAAAAATTAATTTTGAATCCGTTTTGAACTTCTCATATGCCAAGAAGGATGGAAGAACTAACCAGAGCTATCAGACCTGCCAGCTCCTTGTGAAATCTGCTGCATGTCTAAGCTGCTAGGAGGTAGAAAATGAGAATAAAATTAAGGCCCCACCCATTGAAGGCACAAGCCTTGGTCCTTGTGTCTTTGCAAAATGGCCATATTTACATTCAATATTGAGTAACAAGGTTTCCAATAATTTCCTCTAAAAAAGATGCTTTTAAACATAACAAAGAGTTCATCTTTTAAAGATCATCCACTGAAGTAATGAGAGCAAAGGCCAAATAATAAATTCCCTTTCCACAGTCAGCTTCTATCACAGGGGAGTAGTATTTATTTCTAGGCTGAGATCTGGGTTACAGAAGCTCAGATACATTTTTAGCACTAACTGTTCTGCTATGTATAGGACAGTGATAAAATTAATATATCATAAATGTCAGGATTAAGTTCTCATAAAATAGGACTAATCATAGGGACAAAACTTTGAAAAAAAAAAAAAAAACACCTTCCATGAAGTGGCTGTTCATCTTCTACATGGTGAGACAGGCAGGTCATAATTTCATGCTTATGCACTCAAATACCAATTTCTCAGTTCTGTCAGTTCAAGTATTTTTCAATTCTTTGTCTTGTTAGTTCTTCTGAAACTGTTCAAGCTAATTTATTCTTTCTTTGAGGAACAGTATGCATACTGAATTTTAAAAGGTGCCTGTCTGCCAGTTTTCAGGAAGACAAATTTGCATTAATTACAGTACAGTGACATTAGATTCTGGAGGAAAAGCTTGTTTGGATTATTGACTGAACCAAGAATACAACCACCAATAAATCCACATAACATATTTATATATTTACACAACCATTCTTCTCACATTCAATTATCCTCTATCTTCTATACCTTCTCCAAAGCCAACATAATAGCTTTTACAGAAAGTTACAGGAAATCCATAGTTTGCAGTCAAAAATAACTTGTCACTAAAGCAATATACTTCCTAGGATGCTCAAAATAGCTTTCATCTTTAAAGGTATGGAAGTTGTTCTAATTTCTAAATGTGTTTATAAAATCTTGCAAGTACTTCAGCTGTTTTTGATATCATTATCTCTGTGACAATGACATAGCACAAAGATAATAACTGATTCGTTTCTTCTTGACAAGGTTGTTGACAGGTTGATTGTAAGAAACCCTCTCTTTTATAGTTCTTACTTTTATTTCCTTTCATGGTTGTTGAATATACTCTTTCCATATTACAAAGAGCAAACAAATTGGCTTATTTTCCTTAAATACCCATACAGAAAAAACTTCACCTATCTGTATAGGATATTTTTTTATGCTCTCAGTAGCATGCACAGTAGATAATGATTCAGTCAGATCACCTAGATAGGTTTTTAAATTATTATTTTCATAGTATATTTCTGCTGTTATAACTCTAATCAATATGGGAAATCACAACAGGACTGTGGTCATCTTCATGTCCCAAGGACCTGTGCATTTATATCCCATGAGAAATTCAAATTACTGGTTTGGTGACTCCTCTGGTTGTTCTGGTGGCACTTCAGGACTCAGTAGGATGAAGCTACAAGATGAAAAAAGGGACACGAGAAGTCCCTGGAGTGTGTTCCTGCTGCCAAGCAAGCTCACAGGAGCTGACAGATGCTCGACAAAGCTGCAGTGCCCGGAGCTTGCGGGCCAGAGCCAGCGCTTGTGACTGCTCACACCTCCAGGCACTTCTGAGCACAGGGTACTTTGAAAGACACAGAAATGGCAGTGCTTGTTTCTTGTCTAGAGGGAAAATCTGACCAAGAGCAAAGCAAAGGAGGACTGCAGAGGCTATTCCCTGTCTTGGATCTTGTTTAATCACCTGCACATCGCTTTTGTAGAAGTTTTGTAACAAATCCCTGATTGACGTGCTTGCTAGAGAATAAAAACGCATAGACATACAATTTTGCTTCCTCTTCTCCTTCTATCTCAAAAGTGCAAATACAACAGTACTAAAGTGAAATGTAGTTGAATGATTGCTTTTTCCTCCCCTCTTTTCCAATGAGAGTGGATGTTAACTTTCCATTTGCCAAAGCTAGGAGCTACAAACACCCCACCAGGACCAGAACCATCCTCCACTGCTTTTCCTGACCAGGTAATCTCAATGCTAAGTACAAAGAGAAGCAGTGCTTCCTAAAGACACCACCAAAAACAAAACCAAAAAAACCCCACCAACAAACCAAATAGTAACTACAAAAGAGAGGTTTTTTTCATAATTTCTGTAAAGAATGTATATAGTTTCCTTTTAAGAGTTTGCCTTTCACAAATAACCAATTTTAAATTAATGAAAATTCAAAAGGGTTATATTGAGAAAATCTCAGTTTTTATTTCAGGTGGACCTAATTTTATTTTGACTTTTCATAATTGAATAGAGAATATGTTTTGTGATTAAAAATATATATAATATAGAACATCAAAGAAAAATTGCCTATAAGCACCATCTATAAATTATATTAAGGTAAAACTTGAATTTTTCGAACTTGAATGAACAGTTTCAACTTCAACAGGACCCTTCATTTCCACATAATCTTCAGATACTATATTTTAAGGTTGAAAATGCAGCGTATTATTCCAGCTTTACTGAGAGAATATTTGACTGAAAAATCACCATGAAATAAAACTGCAGGGAGATTGGGTCAGGACCATTTTGCATTAATTCAGGACAAAGGAAAGGGTTTCCTCTAAGGGTCCTTGCCCTTGCCAAGGCCGATGCTGTTGATTAAGCAGCTCTGGTTAATGTAAAATTAATTTCACATGAATTGAAGAGCGGTGGTAACCTTGCTGGTATCAGCCATTGTGCCCTGCAGCCACTGAGACATGAGCTGCTGCTGTGAATAAAAGGCTGGCTGGGCTTCTCTGCAGAGCATCTTCCCTTCCACGCCTTGGCTTGGCTCCACAAAAACACCTCCAGAGCTCGAAACCACCAAGCACCCTCGGGCTGGCACAAAACCTCCGCGGTAAAGTGCTGGCATGCGACTGGAAGGCTCTTTGCATATTAATCGTAAATGGTTGGCTGTGCCTAAATCCAGGCAGCTGCAGGACCGGCTCTGCCCAGCCCTGTGCTATGAAGATCACCCACAAGGAGGAGCCCCATCTACAAATAATTCACTGGAAGACGAGAGTTCTGCCTTAGCCGTACCCAGGCTACACAGATTGGCCAAGAATCACCTCTTGATAGAAGAAACAGAGGGGTTCTTTTCGGCTTAACTCCCATCCGAAAGAAGATTCGCCAGATAGGGGATGTTTGCCTAATTATATTATCCCAACTTTTCCCAATTACAAGGAGAACAGATGTTTTGCGACTGGAAATTAATCCAAAGGGAGAGAACATTAAAAACAACTGCCTACAACAAGAGCGTGCAAAATCAATTCTTTTCCTTGCACTCGATTAGTTACGATGCCAAGCACGTTTTGCCCAGGCAGAAAGCTATGATTAAGTGAAACTGCTTCCCTGGGAACTACAGGATGATGCTGAAAGAAACACAGTAAAAATTAGGAGAAAGATTTACACAGTAAAGTTCCTTCAGGAATGTGAATTTTGAATTTACTGTGCTAATTTCAGTACAACCCACAAAGCTTTGTTTAACTGAGCATTGTCTTTGTGAATAGCCTCATTACTGTCTTACAGCTACAGCAATCAGGAGGAGAGTAGGAAGAGCAAATGTACAAACAGTTGTGCAGTTGAGACTTCCCTTGCTCGATTTTCAGATGTACCGAGCCCTCTCAGAGCTGTTAGAAGCCAAAAGGGTTCATGGGCACTCTGAGCCTGTATGGGCATGGGCTTTTGAAACTGTAATCCAAAGCCTGAGCTTTGCAAATTAAGTGACTGTGTTTCAAAACTCCATCTTGAGCAACTTGCCTACAGTTATCCAGTCATGCCTGGTAGAATAAGGAACAAAATCCATGCCGGTCAAAGATCAATAAAATGCTGCCAGGTACCTCAAAAGCACAAGCAATGATTTCTCCTGACTTCACTTGAAGAAGAATTTCATTCAAGACTTCTGTCATGTAAGTGGGTTTTAGCTCAATTTTCAGCTCACTCACTTTTAAAGCACTGTTGTTCTTCCTTTCTGTTTGTACATTGATTTTACACACCTGGAATCCACAGTAAGGCAAGCAGTTTCTCTCTTTTTATCTATATGCTGCTATTTTGATTACTTTTCAGTTTAAGTTGTTGCCTACTTTGCAAAATAAAATTACCTGAGCTGTTAAGGCTTCAGAAAAAAAAAAAAAAAATCAATAATATTTTTTTCCTGCATGATTCAGAAACAAGTACCTTCAACAGATTGTTTTAATAAAATCAATTAAATGCTGAATTTATGCATTCTAACCAAACACTGCCCTACTATGATACCTGGCTGGAAGGTCAACCCAGAAGGACTCAAGCAATCTGGGGGTCACTGAAGTGAACAGTTGATAACAAATATGATCACAGATCTAATGGGGGCAGAACATTCTGCAGGACCCCACAATTAAAACTAAGGAATACAACCAAGGAAGAGTTCATCAGGGATGTGAAGGTCACTGGCAGCCTTTGCTGCAGTAGCCATGAAGTGGTGGTGGATCCCTTAAAAAGGAAACAAGGAAAATAGCAGGATCAACTCCTGGGGTTCAGAAGAGCAGGCTGCGGCCTCCTAAGATGTCTGCTTGGAGAAATCCAGTGCAATACATCCATAGAGAGAAGAGAGGACCAGAAGAGTTGAGTTTCAATTATCGCCTCCTCCAGCTTCAGAATGATCCATCTCAATGTGCAGGAAATCAGTCAAAGGCAGCAGACAGCTGCAAAAATGGGGAAGGAGACTGATGAAGCTCAAATAGAAAAAGGCAGCGTTCTACAAGAGGTAGAAACAAGGACGGGTGAACTGCCAGGAATATAGAGATGCTACCCAAGCACACAGGGGCAGGGTTAGAAAAGGCAAAAAGGAATTGTGGACAGCAGCAAAGACATCTACAAGCATCTACAACCTGTGAGAAAGTCTGGAGCAAGAGCAAGAACAAATTAATAAACATTTAATTTTTAAAAAAGGGCATATTAATGTCCATGGGGCTTTATGGGATGTATCCATGTCTCCTGACAGTGCTGGCTGATGTCACTGTCAGGAAAATTAATTCACAAACACCAGAGGTTTATGTCCACAAAGGAGATAGAGGAGTCCTTTTTGCTTTATTCGAATAAAGGGAGAGGCCATGGGGCAGTCCCCTGGGATGTCTTAAATTTTTGGGAGATGCAGTCTCCTTTTTATCCTATTTTCCCAGCCACATTTCCCTCTCTCCCCATTAGCTCAGGTACTTCAGAGGTACAGACTTCCCAGAACGCCTGATACCTGAGATTCCCCTCTAATGTATAACCCTCCCTTTTAATTTTTAATTCTTATAGAATTCATAGTTTTACCCCATTGTTTCTTTCATCTTCCAGTACCCAATTTCATTTATCAGCAAACCTACAGTTTGTTTGTAAAGGCAAATACATTTTCCCATTCATCAATCAGTAGAATCAATCCCATTGTTTCTTTAATCTCTCAGTGCTAGTCTTATCTACCAGCAGGCCCACAGATTGTTTATAAAGACAAATCCAACATTCCTCTCATCACTGAGGCCACTCTCAATTATCTGTGAAAGATTATTAGGAAAATTTCCTAAACTGCAGAAAAGAGTGAATGTCACTCCTGTCTTCAAGTAGGACACAGGGTATTACAGGCTGGTCACCCTCATCTCTCTCTCTGGAAGGTGATGGAGCAAACATTCCTGGAGAGCACCTCCAAATAATTGAAGGACAAGGTCACTGGGAGCAGCCACTAGCAGTGGGCCATTGGTTTTGTGCTGAATTTGCAAGGCCTCAGGATAGAGAGTCTTCAAGTTCACTTTATCCAAACTTCTCTCAACATACCTGAAGCTTTACTTAAATTGGCTGAGCTGTGACAGCAATTTTGCTAACTGACCAGGAGATTAAACAGGAGAGTTGAACTAGGGGTTTCTGGCAACCCCCACTATTCTGTGAAAAGAGTCTAATGAAATCCACCTAGAATTTGCCTCTAATTTAAGAAATGTAGAGAGCATTTTTTAAATTGTTTTAATCAAGAAAATTTCAAACCACAATTTTCTCCTTATTTTGACCCTCTCTTTTTATTTTGAGTGAAGGAATGATAAGTAGAGCTGATTTAACATGTTTGGGAAGAGTTTACAGATTCAGAATGCCTAATTCAAGTTCTAAAAAAAAATAAATATTTAGCTTAACTGAAATTTTAAGGAAAAAAGCTAACTACAAATAATGGATATTGCTCTTCACTGCTTCTCTGAAGAGTAATTCAGCAAATTCATTTTTTTAAATCCTTGGAAGTATATTTAAGCATCTGAAAATTAAGACACATTTTGACTCCTAGGTGTCTTTTGCCATTGTAACTTACGCTGCTTCTTCATTTTCTCTTACAAATACATCTGCAAAGACCTATTTCTTAAGTAGGTCTACTGATTTTTTAAAATCAAGAGTAGATCACAACTGGTATCGATTTGTTCAAACATTACCTCTGCCTTATAATTAACTACCAGCTTTTCAGATTTTTACCCTTCTTTTACAAGAAAACTTTAAACTTACAAACGGAAATTATTTGTTTGTTCTAGGTGTGCTAGGCTTTTTGTTGATTTTGTTTGTTGGTTTTTGGCTGGAACAGGATACTTTACTTCATATTTTACAAACTTTCATCCTGACCAATAATGCTTTTATTGTCATGGTATATACAGGATTTCCCATGAAATTATTAAGCTTAAGATCCGAGTCAAGTTTTCTTTTTACTTTGGGTTTTCTTTTTACTTTTTCCTGTTATGTTTTGCAGTCAGGTGTGGATGTATTACTGTCCCTGTAGTCAAATACTCTAGAATGCCATTTTCGCTTAGTTCAATTAATAATTGATCGATTTGCAATTGCAAAGTTGAAATGTATGTTGCAGTTACGTTCCAGACAGCTTCTGCCCAAATGATCACTACATCAATACAAGACATATTCACTGTTCTACTATATTGCCACCAGTGGAATATTCTGGCAACTAAATTTATCTCAGAAGTTTCTGGAAATGAAACACCCCCAAAAAGTCCTATTTCTATCCTACGATTAAAAGTTTAGTTCTCTGCCTATGAAGCTGCCAGGCATCATGTGATACTCCCTGTTTTGCAAACAATTCTGTCATCTGATTATTTACTCCTCTCATGGTAGCAGTCGACCCAGTTTCCTCTGATGGACTGGCAGGATCTCCAAATGCCTTGAGGCCATCCGATTTAAGGAGTGCACATGGAGAGCCATTTGCATACTTGCAGCATTGTTCTTGGGTGAGGGTGATCTAAGATAGACAAAATGAACTCTCTTCAGGATAGCAGCATTCACCTGAGGTATGGGGAACAAGAAAAACTTGCTGAACAAGGGAATGCTACAACGATTAGCATTCATTTGGGCAGCAACTAGTGGAATGCAGGAGAGCAAAACTTCTAGTCTGGCATTTTAACAACTGTGAAAATCTCAGCGAGTAGTAGTCCTTTTAACTACATTCTAAGCCAAACTTAACTCCTTGTGGTCTACAAACATAGCCCCAGGGCTCAAAAACCTCTGAAAAAACCCACACAGGCATCATTCAAATTAGGAGACTGGCAGAAAAAGAAAATGAATTGACAAGTTCCCCTCATCTCCAGTTTTCTTTCCTCTACTTAGTTTTTTTCTGATCTTTTCTCTTTCATCCTCACTCAGAGCTTTGTCTTCTGTACTGCGGTGCCATTGCAATGTAAAAATCAGGAGAGTACTGTTTTGCAATGTGCACTGCCCTTGGATTTTAAAATTCCCTGCACCCATACATTTTACTTTTGTCTCTGTTTTCATATTTGCACAGAAACAGTAAACATTAAAAAATCAGAAAAACAGCAGCTATGTTTTGTTCAGCTTTTGCTGTTTTGTTTTAGTTTTTTTCCTTCAGCTTAAACATTTAGTAATTTCTGATCTCTTGATCTGCGCAGGACCATGTCACCAATCACCACTGATGCAGGACCTTTCTCGTCATAGCCATCTCTGACATCACTGTGGTTTACTGCCTTCTGCAGTTGTTTTATGACACACACCTAAGTTTTCCAGATATGCGATTTCAGCTTTAAAGGCACATTATGACAGGTTTTTCCTCCCTTACTTTTTCTACTTTATCCTGATTTTTTTTTTAGGATTCACAGTCTTGTATTTCTGTTTTGAAATACTTCACATTCTGTTGCTTTTCTGAACCTGTCTCGTAACATCTATTGCCATTTTGGTCACTGCTTCACAGTTTATGATGGGCTGTCTCTTCATTAGCTAGATAGACCTTGTGTCACTTTTTTTTTTTTTTTGAGCTAGCTGCTACAGCGAGTTTCCAAGCACTCTTCCTGCAGGTACCCTGGGAACACTTGATCTCACATTAAAGGGACTTTAATGATTCTCTGACTTCAGAACTGAACTTTTAATATCACTGCTGTGATATGCTTCAAATGCTCCTTTAAGCTGCAGCATTGGGAAACAAGACCCATAACACTCCAATATTTCTATTTTAATACAAGTTAGCAAGTACAGCAGACATCAGAATTCTTTTATCAATTTAGTAATGATATATTTTAACTGTCTGAACTCTTGTCATAGCTCAGGCAATTTTAATTCCCAAAATTTTGCATTATACAGTGGCTTTAAAATGCAGTACACCAGCTTAAATGCTTGCCACCTACCAACCTGGAGAGCCTACGTTATTTTTGGGCCCTAATCTTGCATCATCTTCTCACTGCATTTTTCTGTCAGTCGGATTTTTCACAACAGTTCCTTACATATTCTTCACTAAGTACTAGGAGTCATCATGAGCCTTCCTCAGCTGTAGGAAGTGTCTTACACATCAATTCTATAGAATATAGATTCTTTTCACCTCTTTGAACATTATTTGGCATGAAGTTACATAAACATGACCCAAATGTAAAAAAGCCCCAAATACTAAAAATACAAAGTGTCTGTCAAAAATCTACATGTATTTTATGCTTATCTATCTTTCTGACATTGAGCTACAAAGCTTCTCGGACTCTTTAGTGTCAGTTTTTGCTAAGCAGTGAATGGTACTTTAGTGTTTATTTCTAGATCAGCCACAGAAGAGACACCCGCTAGAAGATTATTCTACCTTCTGTACTACCAACTGTAAGTCCAGGCTGTTTTTTCCTTAATTATTAATATTTCAGCCTTTTACAAGCTACACTATTTTGATTAAAAGGCATCGTCTCCTCAGTTACGGAGATTTTACTTCTTTTTCCTATAAAGGGGGGACTACGTAAAGACCTGGATCATCTTTTCTGTAGAGATGCTCTTAGGATTGAGCTTCATAAAAGAATGAATAGAAGAACATAGATTCCTCTGACATGTGTTAGAAGCTTTACAGATTCCTACTCATGCAAGCAAGGAGTACTGAACACTGTTCCAGGTGTGGGCTTCAGAGGTTATGCCAAGGAAATCATAAGTTGCTCACTTAACTGTTGAGCGCTGGCAGGGCTCTGGAACAGGGGAGATAAAGAGTCCTTGTTGTAACAGTAACACCTCGCAGCTCACAGCAGTGATATCCTACACACCATCTGTGTAGGTCAATGTAAAAGATGACACTGGAGCTTGTGCTACACTTCCATAAGACTCAAAGAGCACGAACAAGCCCTTAGAATAGGGTTAATTACAGGAATATCAGGTACAAGACAATAAAAACTCCAAAGTAATTATGCAAAAGTACCAGATGCAAAAACTTCAGGACTACTGTACCTCTGAAGATCCAGGTAAAAAACGCTTAAGATTCACCTCCAGAAAACCTAGATGGAGCTACCTATGTGCAGACAAGGTGCCTAAGTTTCTGTTGTGCTCAGTCAGTTAAATGTAGGCATGGAGCAGGCTGAACAGCTACTGAGCTACCACAGCATGCACTAAACACAGCTCTACCACCTGCTTCAACACTCACAACGCAGCACACACGCCGAGTACCAAGGCAGGCATCTTATGAAAAAGCTGGTGAGGGATCTGCCTATAAGTGACAGTGCTTGTACATACACTGGAATACACCAAGTTTTGCAGGGACATTTGAGCTACTTCCAGAGTAGCAGGGTGGTAGCTGTACTAACGTAGCATGCTGTACAAATGAATACACTTTGCTTTTTAGCACGAGTAATAAAACCCTATCAAACACTGTTATGCTACAGCCAGGTCTTCTTTATAGCAGCCAGGTTTTGTTAAGAGAAAGATTTACTTTTTCCCCCTCCAGAAGAGGCTGCTACCAGGGAAACATCATTCATTCCTCTCCCTGCCTAAACCTGGGAATACTAACTAATCACTATTAGCCATTTTAATCAACTTGAACAAAATCCTGGAAAATAGTATTCTTATTAGACCAGCTGTTGCACCACCACAATGGGCAAAGTACTGAGGATGAGCAAGAGGAAAGACTGAAGAATTAACAACTATAGGCTTATAGCAATTTTGACAGACTCATTTCACTAACATACAGAGCTTTAGAATAAAACTATACTTAACGCATGGCCGTGTGTCAGCTCATGGGTGCTTTCCTGTTAACACCAATGTTCTCCCTATTTATTACACACCTTTCCTGTGTTTCAGCACGGCACATGACACATGATGTCAAAATAGACAGCCCTAACTGGATTATTTTTGCAATTAAGATGTGAGGAAATGCTTTAAAGCTAACTAAAGTACACATTTTGGATATTAAAACAGCAGTTTGTATGCTATAAAAATGGTTTGGTATTCCCAAGTTTTATTAAAGAGGATTTTCCATAAGAGAGATAGACTTTGCAGTTCTCTTCATCTTTTTTTCCTTCAACATAGAAAGAGATGATATAGGGCGAACAATCCTAAAACAATCTTGTACAAGGTAGTCCTTATTTTTTCGAGCAAGAGAACATTGTCTACTCCTTTAATTTGCTAAGTTCTTTTAAAAAAATCTGATTTCTTAATTGCCACAAACAAAGTATCTGCTTATCCTGGTATACACTGAATGGTGCCTGTGTTTTCTTATGCTGTTTTGTGTAATCCTGGAAAGTTTCATGACTGATTAGGTGGGTCATTTGCAAGAAATGCAGTTTAAGAAGATTTGCACACTGATCAATACATGAGATAAGTTGTTTGGGGTTTTTCTACCCTCAGACCTTGCAGAACAGATAGGAACAGACCATTTATACATCTCAGATTGCTTTTCATTTTGCCACACAATGCTCCTGCCAACTTAGACTTGATTTGTGATCCAGTTATGGAAGTCAGATTATCCTTTCCCTCTACCCAGAAGTTTATCATTAATACACATAAGCTGCAAATAAAACAGAAGGTATAGCCAGCATTGTGACAACTGCATCCCAAATAAAACCACCATCTCACTGGTGTGAGCAATTAGTACTGAAACCTGCCGAGGAAGCTTTGGAATACAGTTCTACATGAGCTTCAAACAACACTTGTACAACTGACATGGGCTGTGCCTGGCATTCAAATAGATGGGATGCAAATACAACACAAATACCACTGAACACAAGGGAACAGAGTTAACAGAACCTTAAATTGCAAGTACAGGTAACATCTCCTACTCATACAGTATTGCTGTTGAACTGACACCGATTCATCTAGACCAGTTTTAAAGATTAAAGTAAATCTTGCATTGACTGTCATGATTCAGCCATGCTCCATGGTTGCAACCACATTAACTGCAGCTGTGAAATCCTTATTTGAAAAAGCAATCCCAGCATCACCCTTACATACACAGTATCTGTACTTTCCACAATGCAGCAATTCTGGCAGACAAGCCAAAGGTGTCCTCAGCTTGGGGCACAAGAGCTGTTCCTGTTTAACTCACCACTAGCTTGTTCTTGCCCTGATTTAATCTGCACACCTCTATTTTAGACTGCTTATGAAATGCTGCCTTGCTTGATACAGAGTGCAGTACACAGCTTTAGTATCTGAAGTGATGCTGCTTCCTCAGCAGCACGCCCCTGAAGGTACCCAAGAGGTGCTGGGAGCTGAGACACAGTGCTATTAATGGAAGGATCTGAGCTTTGCTGTCTGGGGGAGGCAGCACCAGCATGCCTGGTGTAGGGTGGCACTGAGCCTCACAGTGGCATTGAAGCGCTCTGAAGCTAAATTGTGTCCATTTATACTTCGCTTTCATTGGCCATCTGATGCATTCATATCGAGGATCACACAAAAAAAAAACGGAAGTCTTAGCAGAACAGATACATTCTACATCAACTCAACACACGTGGATTTCTGCATAATTGATCATTTTATTGGAATTCGTTAAAAGATGTTTGTTCAGATCACCTGTTCAGCAAGCAGCTACACTGCTTCTGTTCACTGCATACATACTGAGCAAGTCTCCAAGCAATACATAAATATCCTCTGACCCCATACTTAAGTATCTTTACTACAAAAAACAGCTTCTCAATAAAAGTTGTATCCATGGGACCAATGTGCACTTCTTCTAGCTATGACTTGTACCAAATCCGTATCAACAATCATACGTTAAATACACCATTGCATGTTAATAGAGCTTTAACATTAAAAAAAATGTAAGAAAGTTAAATACTGCAACAGCTGAGATACATACTGCATTTGAATGATAGAACAGTCTATTGACGTAGTTAATGACACAGTCACCAAAACACAACATACAGAAGCAATGTCAACAGCCAGTACTTGTCTAAGCATTTTAGAGTTCCCCTTTTCCCTTCAAATAAAGAAGGGTTGTGTACATCTTGAACGTGAACTTAGCATCATTAACCTTACAGCAATATTGATGCTGACAGTTAAGGTTAGGTAGCGACATATTAAAGCTGCAGGCCACTGAGTACACATAGCATTTGTGAGTTTAAGTTGCCAATGTTTACTACAGAACAGGTTCATTGTTCAAACTAAGTGCGCCCTATGTAACAGTAGCATTAATTGGCAAGACATATTTGGCAGAATATGCCACTTTTGAAACCTAGCACATTTCATTGAGTTAACATTTCAGAGTTAATTGAGTTTCATAGTTAATTGAGTAAAGTGTTGATTTAACTAGCTATGATGAGGGCTAGGGAGATATTTTAACTGAAACATCTTGGTAAAGTGAAGTAAGCTGACATATCATTGTTCTCTAGAACCCAGGAGTAAAGTTAAATGTGTTCTCTCAGTCATCAAGGACTAGTACTTCAGAAGCATTTCAGTTTTTAACCTAAGGGCAGGTTAAAATAAATCCATGTACAATGCAAGGATGACCAATTAGCTCTCAGTCTCTACTTTTACCCTTACAAGCCCAACAATTTTGGCACACAAGTATAGCCGATATTTTAAGCTCAAATTCAACCATTCCAAGCCAGAGAGATCCATTTCAGAAACTGCTCTGTAATAGCATTCCGGACTGTAAAAACATGCATACACCAGCTGCCCAGAAACACAACTAAAAGTAGTTGCTAGAAATAGCCACTGAACATACACATGCATGCCAGTGAGTTTCCCAATTAAAATGCTATTTACAAGCCACATTTCAATTTTTTTGCAATTTGTAGTTTTTAACCCAACTTACATATATGAGCTCAAGTGAAGGACATATAATCTGACCTTTTGAAATAACAAAGTGAAAATGAGTGCAAGTTACAAGGCTACAAAGAGGTTACCAATGACTCCCCGATCTTTTTAGGTGAAAATTATTTACTAGATAAGCAATGCCAGGAAGAGGTGGAGTCCATGAAGGACAGGAAGGAACCTTCAGGAAAGCAAACACAGCCTTAACCAAAAATACTGACTTCTCAAAAAATTTGAAAGTTTCTTTATACTGAAAACTGAAGTCCTCCATGAAGTTATCTGGTATCTTGCTGCATGCTGTAAATGTGTTATTGCCCTACAAGTTGTGCAGAAACCCACAGCCAAGTATTAATGCACAAGAAATTTAGAAGTTACTGTGCATAAGATATGATTAAGCTGTAACAATCTCAGGTATTGATTATGGCTTAGACCTGCATTGAAAATCAACACTTAGACAAATATCCTTATGTGAATGACATTGTCCATATGAAAGTGAGACAACTTTGTTACAATGAAGACTTCCTTGGTTAAAGTGACCTTCTGCTTAGAAGAAACAACAGACAATATATTCACAGATAACCATTGCAAGCATTAGCCCTGTAAAAAATTCAACAATACTTTTTACTTATCTTTTCCTTAAGTGTATATATTTGCAGATACTTTATAAGCAAGCTGTTTCTTCAACAGCCAGATCTTCAGTTAATTCTTTATCCTACTTCCTCCCTCATCCAAACTTGCCAAATTCAAGACATTGTTCTAGCAGCATTCATGAAATCAATAGTGCAAAGTTGTTATAAAAAAAACTTTTCCCAAGCTAGGACAGCCTCTTCAAGTTTTGTATTGGATCAATATGTTTTTAGACCTCTGGGGAAAGGCAGGAACAATAGATATGCTGAATCTAACAAAGGAACAATTGTTTGCCAAAGGTTTTTTTAAATTTTATTTTTGGGTGGATTTTTTTAATCTGCTGCTCATACTGGCCCTTGTTACAACTTTGGTAACTAGTTCACTGCATTACATTCACAATTCCTCATCTTGATATGCACCTATCACATGTGAATTGAACTGCACCACAATAATTGTAATGTCATCTCTATACATTCGAGCCAGCTCTTCTGGAAGACTAAGCATCTTGGACAGTCGCTCGTGATCCACAGTTCCAAACTCATTGTTACCCACTGCATGACGTATCAGGTGAGTTGCTGCATTCTGATCTTCAAATACTGAAGAGATTCTCGCTCTCCTTTCTGTTAAGAGCCCATGCATCTGTCCCAAAGTTACCTTATAGCCACCAACAGCTATTGGTTGTTGGTGGTGAACACCTGTGAGGTACTCCCCAACAATTCTAGCCACATCTTGCCTGTGCATTGTCTCCCATAGCCCATCTGTGGCCAAAACCAGGAACTTATCCTGTGGCCGTAACTTGTGATGTATGACTTCTGGTTCAGCTGTGAGGTATGGGGGAGTGTAATAGTTTGGAGGAATAAACTTTGTATATTCATTGTCATTCAGCTGATCTGGGCCTGATTCTACTACTCTCTTCTGCAGTTCAATACTCCATTTAAACTTCACGTCACCAAAAGCTCTGAAAGGCATCAAGAGACCCAAGAGACGATCTTGTTTCACAAGACTTTTCTCTTCAGATTTTGGATGTTCCATTTTCACACGTTCCACTTCACGTTCATTTTGTGCATTGTGGTCATAGGACAGATTAACTGCAGACCAAGATCCATCTTCTTCCTGAACACCAAGCATTGCTCTACTGTCACCTGTGTTTGCAATATGCAAGTCGATACCATCCACATGGGCTACGCAGGCAGTTGCACCAGAAAATGCTACTCGCAGCACTAGGTAGTTGAGAAAAGAATTTGGATCTCCTACTTGAGCTTCCAAAGAAATATCATTATCAAGCCTCTTAAAGGCATTAATTAAAGCTTCTCTCACATCAGTAGTCTCCCCACTGTTGAGATCAATCAGCTCCTGCCAGTAAGTTCTTAGACTGTTGAAGTAAAGCTTGGAAGCCTCTTTGCTAAAATAATCGTTGGGATGCTTGTGCCACTGTAAAATGGGCAACAGAGCTCTGCCACTCTCCACAGCATTTTCTATTTCAAGTAAAGTCTCGTGAGGTAACAAAGAGACAGCAATGTAGTAAAACAGTCTTTCACTGACAGCTTGAGCACAAGCACAACCTGCGTGGCCATCAAACACACCCAGAAGCATCCCTCTTGTCTGTAAACAAGTGGCAGCACTCCTCCGGTCCTCTATTGGAGCATTAGCAGGCAACTGGTTGCTATCGAAGCCAAGAACAGAACTTACATTCTTACCATCAAATTCTGGGACTTTGAAACTGTATTCATTTGCCTTCAGAATGCTGTTGACCTGTGGAGGGGTGAGGTAAAACCTCTGTGGCGTAGAAGCATAATCCCTTGTGTGAATAAAATGATTAAAGTGCTCCTTCGGCCGGTAAAGTGCCGCAAATTTCTTCTGCGGTGCATATCTGAAGTGACTGTGAGCAAAATGAGATGACAAACAACACAGATGTCTATGGTGGCAGTAACACGCAGTACTGCCTATTCTGCTAATCTCACAGTTACGAATCAATGGGAACAGATGAGCTGGTGCTGGCATGGCATCAGACAACAATGGCAGCCTGGAGCTTCGGACTGGAATTGCTGAAAGACAAGAGAGCAACTATGCTTAGTGGAACAGCTAAGATTTTATTTTTTTCCCCAGAATTCTGTGTTAAGATGTTTACAGCTCCTAACCAAGTTGCTTAGCATATAGAATTCATAGTTCAAAGGACTTGACAAAGAAAGGCACTGCAAGATGGGCTACTTTGGGCTGTAACAAAAACAGCTATACCATGCTTCAGCACAGGTATTTTAGCTCTTATACCCACTGAGAGAGCAGGCAGGAAGTGAAAGCATCACCCAGACAGTCAATGAAGTTTCAAACAACTTAGCACAATTGTTAGCATGGAGCACTCTACAGAACTGCCACAGGACTTTTACAGATATTTGCTTTCCTGGTGATTTCACAGCTGATATAGCACACAAAGAAGAAAACTTTCTACAAAGCTGAAAAAGAAAAAGCACCTAACAGGAAGACTCAAGAAGCAACTCTGAGATAACACACAATGAAGATGGTTTAGACAGCAGAAGCAAGAAGTAGGTGATAGAGAACTGATATTCTTTATGCAATCCAAAGTCAGTAGCAGGTTTTGTTTCTCTCCCCCCTTTACATTGTAAAGCCTCAAACTTCTGTGACATATACAAAATAGCCACAGCAGTTTATGCAGCAATCTCCTAGCTTAGGATAGAAGAGGTGCAAGAGATAGAAGGGAAATACAGCTTTTCCAACAGCTATTCCATCCCAGTACATCTTAAGATTATAACACTTAAAGGTACTCAGTTGAAGGCCTATATGCAAACTGTTTGCTTCCATGTCTAGACTAGAGGCTTGCACAATACCCTAGAGCTAGTTCAGTGTTAAAAAAAACCACTAGTATCTGAAAAAATATTCTACTGCTACTTACCACATTTAAAAGCATTCCTTATTTTTCACTTCCCTGAAGACAGAGTATGGCATAGCATACTCCTTGTCTCCATTTCCATACCAAATCACAACATTACTGAGAGCGCCTCTCAAAAGCCTTATTCACCACGCCTCATTATCAGGCAGTCTTATACAATGTAATACTTGAGAGACAATTTCAGAGTGTAAATGGAGTTGAACTGTGCTGTGCAAAGCACATACATTTAAGGCAAATGCAATTCTCTTTTATGATCAAGTTTCATGGCAAAAGCTTTTTCTCAGAAAAGACCATTAGAAGGCTTACTGCAGTTGTAAGTACTAATCTATCAGCACTGCTAGGTGTCAAATTGTTTTACTGAAGAAATGGATGTTGCTGTGTTATGCAGGGTGCTTCAGTCATTCAATGGATTTTTTTTTGCCAAGCAGGCACATGAGTATTGCAGATGAGACTCAATCCCAATAAAACATGCAACAAGTCCCAACACTCAGTCTGAAGACTCAAGCAATATAGGAGAAATTGCATTTTGCATCACCCCATTCCATTAGCTTTCCATAGCTTCAGCCATGATTCTGATCACCTGGGCCAGCAGAGAAGTGTCTGGAAACATATAAAGCTTCACCCCATTCTTCTTGTTTCAAGAAAGGGAAGCAAGATATATTATTCCCTCCAAGCTTGTTCTTTTTAAGTAACCCAGAGTAGAGCCCTTTTCCCTGTTACATAACACATAAGTGCTGAAAGCAGAGTAGAATTCATGTTGCTGTCACTCTGCTGACTCCCTGGTACTAATGAGTGACTGTTGCACATCAACCAAAACTCCCGAGAGTCTCCCACTGACAGCTGAAGATTGAAGTTTTCTGTTGCACCGGTGCAGGAAGAGCTCAGGCTGTAATCCACACACCCATAAGCAGTGAATTGGCTGAAGCTCCCAGCTGCATACTGAATTTATGTTAGCCATTTGCGTCTCCAGGCCAGGCTGCACATGCACACAGCATGACAGCAGTGGACTGCAATTCCAAATATAGATTTTAAATTCTATTCACTGCCTTCCAATTATACAGGAACTATTTTGGTAACAGTTATGTGTATTTCTTCACGTGACATATAAAAGCAACAATTTTGCTTAAGGTTCTATGGATGTGCCTGGCCTACAGCAGCACCTCCGCTTCAGTACTGGTCTCCCATTAAGCTCCATCCTGACTGCTCAGCATTTGTGTTCAGTGCTGACCCACAGTGGTGCCTCTACTGTTCTGACAGTTTTGTTGGTCCGTGATGAAAAAAAATACAAATGTACTGCTGCTGTAGCAGTTGTGCAGTGCCACCAGAGCATATTTTTATGACTTCTAATCATTAGTTTATCAAGTGTTACATGAAATCCAAGAGGAAGTAGTGAGAAATTGGCCTCATATTTCCCATGGCTCAAATAGTTTACAGCAGATCTATGCCAGCTTAAGAGGTCAGTCTGTTTCACACACCAGCTTCAATAATTCCAAGTTGACTAGGAACATGCCTAATTCCAAGTGTCCAAACCTGAACTTGAAATTAAAAGTCACTCCCACTTACCCTCACAATACAGCCATCCCAAATATAACCAGACATTCCAGCTGCCCTTTAAATAATTAAGATCCCAAGATTATGGTTGATCAAAAGATGGCAGAGAGGAAAAAGTAGAAAGCAAGACTACTTGAAGTCTACTTCAAGACTGATTGAATATAGTTCAATCAAGATTTGCAAAGATATTAAAATCAATCCAGTGTAAATACCTCTACAAGCCCAGAGCAGGGTACAAGTGCTATTTTTTAATATATATCACCCATAATGAGTCACATCGTCAACCTATGGTTTTGTAGAACTACACTAAAAAAATACAAAAATGTTCCGCCTTACTTTAATGAAGACTCGTTATAGCCATACTACTAGGGCTAATTGACACTGCACAGATAGATTCGAAACACTGTGCCAAAAGACACCCATTGCTTCAGGTAAAAACACTCACTCGGGTGTCTTTCCTATATCTGGCAGATCTGAATAAGCCAGCTGGAGAGAACAGGGAGGAGGAATAAGAAGCATTCAACACAGCAGCACCGTTAATCCTTCTCTCCGGCCTCAGACACAGCCCAACCTAGCAGCCCCTTCCCCGGGTTCCATCCGACCCCCGAGCCCGTCGCTCCATGAAGGGAGATACATACCGATCCGCCTGGGCCCAGGACATACACACATTCTCCTGTCACAACATGAAGCCGCCAACATCCACAAAGCAGAAGCCCGGGGGGCGGGGGAAGAAGCAAGGCAGAGTTTGTTAGAGAAGACGTAGAGCTCCGGCACGGAGGTGGGACGGCAGACAGGAGGAAACACGCACACACAGCCCTTCTGCGGGCGCACGGCGCCGCTGCTGCCGCTCGCCCAGCGATGGGACGGAGCCAGCTCCGCAGGGACCGCCCGAACCCGCCGCCCGCCCGGGCACCGAGCCCCGCCGGCCCCGCTCTCCCTTCCGGCAGGGCCCGCTCTCGCTGCGCGCAGCCGTGGCGGTCACCGCTGCCCGCTCAGGCGCCGCGCGGCCCCGACATGGCCGCCCCTCCCCAGCCGCCTGCCCGCCTTCGGAACGACCACCACCTCCTCCCTCCGCCCGTCCCGGGCACAGACCTGGGCCTTCCCCGGGCGGCTCAGGGAGACGGCGGGGGAAGGACCGTGCGCCACAGGAAAGGAAGCGGCTCGATGGACAGCACCGCGCCACCGCAAACGCACCCGCCACTCCAAAACCCCCCGACAGCCGCTGCCTCACGCCCGCGGCAGCCGCGCCTTTATAAAGGGCCCTGCGGCGCGCGGCGCACCGCCCATTGGCTGCTGAGGAGGGCAAGGCGGGCACGTGACGCGGAGGCCGAGGGAGCGCGCGGGGGGCGGGGGAGGAGGGTGCGCTGCGTGCGCGCGCACCGCGCAGGGGCGGGAAGGCGCGGCGGGGGCGCGTGCCATGTGCGCGCGCCTCCCCCAAGGTGTCCGTGAGGGCAGGGACGGTCCCGGCGGGGCCTGTGCCAATGGGAAATGGGACCGCGGCCCTTTCCCCTGGAGTGCTCCAGGAGTGTCTTGAACAGGTACAAAGCGTTAACTCCGCAAGAGCCCGCTAACGTCTGTCCCCTAAGCCAGGGACCGCTCTACCCTGAATAAACCCCCCACACTCCTCTGGTCAGGAGTCAGAGTCACACAACTTGTGACTATTACGGAGACCGAATATGGGAAATATTTTATGGTCTACATTTTGTAGGGTGTGTTGGCATTTACTCAGAAATCCTCTTAAAGACTGGTGCTTTTTGGTTTTTTTTTTCCTCTTGAAATGTTCGAGTTGCAGTCACAAAGCATGTTAACTCCGCAAGAGACCACTGAAGCTCGTACGGAAAAGTGGGGGGTTCATGGTTTTTTTTAATTATTAGTAATTTTTCACATGGTGGGTTGTCGTCTCCAGAATCCCTCCAGGCAAAGCAGGCTGCTGTGCAGTGCCAAGGACCAGGGACCTGTGTCCTGGCAAGGGATGGCTTGAGGGCAGTGGCTGTGAAGAAGGAGCAGCCCTTCCCTACAAGGACAGCAGGTTCCTGCCGGCTCCAGCCTCCCCTCCCTCCCTCACTCCTCTCTTAGTTCCCATCTTGTCCCTGTTCCACATCTCTAGGGCAACGCTCAATTTTGCATGTCCTTCTGAGGTATTACTCTGCTCCAAGCTTACTCCTCATGTGCATTTCCGAATATGGAAAGTGCAGAAATTCGACAGTATTTTGGTTTCCTTGATCATCTCTCTGTTTATAGATGCCTGTGCTCTCACACCTTACTATTTTTCAGGGTGCCCACTTTGCTGTGTGTTATTGGCAGCAGATGTTAGCAAGCCTTGGGGTGTTGCAATTAGTATTCCCCCAGCAGCTGTAACAAAACATAGATTTTTGACTATTCTTACGTGTTTACTTGGTAGGTTGTGTACAGCTATGTACCAAATCCAGGAGAAGAAAAAAAGGAAAATCTGCACTTACTACCCAGAAGACTCAAGAGCTCTACTTGGAATGTAAGAGTGTGGAAAGTACTGCCCTGTGACCCTCTGTGTGAAAACCAGCTAAAAAGATAAAATGATGCCATCCTTAGAAATGCAAGTCTGTCATGGTAGTGGTTGAAAACACAGAGTATTAAAATTTTCATGTACTGGTGTGAGAAATTTGTTTATCCAGAATGGTATGCCATCGTTTTTGCTTTGAGGCTTATTTTAGAAGTAAAAAAAAAAAAAAAAAAAAAAAAA
>VRYO01001463.1:22973169-23001663 GCA_009812075.1 Sialia sialis
AACTTCATTAAACAGCATGGAAAACAAATTATTTGCATTCCTTTTTAACTCTAGCATATGATTAAAAATAGATTACCAGCATGTGCAATAACAGCCATTTACATAATTTTCTGCTTGCAGCAAGAATGACTGTAAGTTTGGAAATTTTCTTATAGACTATGTAAAGGTGCACTGTCAAGCCACCTTCTTCCCTCATCAGAGGGAACACAGACCTCTGCTTGGGTGAATTTGAGTCATCATTCCATGACAGACAGAAATGGGTTAGGATGAAGTCATCACTGATCACCTCCTATTCCTCTAAGTGAGGAGATTGGAGTGGCTTCATGTATGACTTTCACAGAGAATGTTGCTAGGAATGTACCTAGAAAAAAATTCCACAAAATAGTTAGCATTTAGCACTTTTGGTCTTCAGAACATCTTGTGCCCATTAGTTCAATTCTCCGTAATTTGCTGTGAAATTGAAAGGTTAGTGGTACAGCTCCCTGTTTATTGATTTAATTATCCCTTTCTTCCTGAGTGAAGGCCAGGAGAGGAGCTTCTTTTAGATCTGGTCTTGGAAGTTGTAGCTCTCTGTCTCACAGTCTCCTGCTGATATATCTGAACATCAGACAAAATTTGAATTTTAAACTATTAAATGAGAAAAGATTCTAGCCTAAGCAGCCACATATAAATCCCACAAATTAAAGACAAAATGCTAAAATTTGGCTGACATTTTGCTCCTCAAGCTTATGTGAGTTTGCTGGTGTGCTGCCAGAAGTTGAATGTTGCAATTAATTGGAAAGTTAGAGTTTTTCCTTCTCTTCATCTTGCTGCTGCCATGACCTTTTTGTGCACTTTGAGCAACAGTCCGTTTTTGCTGATTCTAAAGAACAAAAAAATATTCTAATGAATAAAACCATGTTGTTCCACATTTAACATTTTGTACCAGAAATTGGTAGAAAAGCAATTACTTGTAACTATTCAAGGTATGCAAAGTCTCCCTCTTTCCCTGGATGAAAGGATTATCAGCTGAGTGTAACAAGAGACATCAGTTCTTGTCTTAATGTGCCTGTTGCCAGCAGTGGCACATTCTGCACTGCAGAACCAACAGGCAGCTATGCATTATCACTGCAGCTAAAGTGCTGCAGTACTTACCCTAACACACATTTCCAAAAAAAATACATTTCCAGAGAAACACATTTCCAGAGAAACACTGTTAGAGGTCATCAAAATCCATTTTCGTTTGAAATCAAGTGTTTGCAATAACCTTTGGTTTGAACAGGTTCTTGTGCCTGATGTATAAATATTTTATTGATCCATTTTTATTGACTCATTTTTATTGAAAGCTAGTTCAGAACCACGGGATAATATTTCACTTGTTTTTGACTTGACTCCTTTAATATTCTTATGACATCCTTGCACATAATCTTACAGAAATGCTGTGTTGCTCCTGTGCTTGTTGAAAAGAGCAGTTGCTCATAAAACCTGTCTTAAAACTGAGTGCACAGATCAAACACTTCCCCTTGGCAGGCTGCCATAGCAACCTGGAGAAGGAAAAAAAGGGCAGAAGAATCATATAAGTTTTGAGAGCAGAAAGAAAAGCCTAGCAAGGGAGAAAATAAGGGAGACAAGCAAGCCAGGTATGGAAAAAACAGGAAGGATTGGACAGGACTAAACTGTGTTCTTTCCTTTTCCTGAGAGCATTACAGAAGCAGTGACAGCAATGTAAGTATGCTGTTCCACAGAGCAGCCATTTATTTTTAGTGGAAATCAGGAGCATTATGTGGCAAAAATAAATGTGTGAGTAGAGCTCAGAGCAGATGGAATACTTGCAAACAGCAGTGGCCTGTGCTCTTCAATCTGCTTCAAAGGGGGAGTTTTGTTGTACATTCAAGTTTTCTGCTGCCCTCTCAGGGAGTGTTTGCTGTGGCTGGTGCATCTGTCCTGCCTCAACACAGCTGGGTTCCTGAGTACAGTGAACATTTCTCAAGTTTTACAATGAGCTCTGCAAAAGGTGATTTTAAAAGAATGTCTAAGAGTATCAACTTTACAGCAAGCCAGCAGCACTGAGCCACATGATTCATCTCTCCTCTGCCCTTTCTAAGGGCAAGTCCAATGGCAAATCACAGACAATTGCTTTCAGTGGGTATTTTGCTGTCACTGTGGGATTCACCAATAGTTTAATTTATTTTGTCCCCCCTGAAGGCCCTTTGTATCTTCACTCTTAATTCCTTTTTGAAATGAAGCAACGGGTCTGACTCATTCAACAGTTCAGATCCAGCTTCCTAGACTCAGAGAGTAATTGAGGTCAGACAGGAGCTGCTGAAAGCAGGGGCACCTTCAAAGCTAGGTCAGGTTGTTCAGGCACTTGGTCAGCCCTGTTTTGGACATCTTTGAGGACTGAGGGTCCCCAGCTCCAGTACTTCACCACTTTCATTTTTAAGATTTTTAATTTTTATTTAATCAGAATCTTCCGTGTTAAGCTTGCATCTGTTCTTTCTTGCCCCTCAGGACTTGTTTGTGACATCCTATATGTTGATTCCTACCTCATTAGCAGAGAATTAAATGTATTTTTTAAATTTGGTATTAGTTGTGCACTAGTTTACACTCTTCAGCTGGGCTGGTTTTTCAGGGTCTGGTATCTAGTTTGGGGAATGCAGCATTCTGACCGCTTGATGAAGTAAAGGAAATTCTGTAGAAAAATAATTTTTTGGCCAGCTTCAAGAATGATACTTAAGACATTGTCAGTGTCTGGCTATGAGGAAGTAGTTTCACGATATCAGGAAGCTGGATCCAGAAACTTCCTCGGTTCTGAAGGATCTGATCCCTTTTCCAGCTGTAGTTCATCATGTGCATTTTTCATATTTCTTTGTTACAGTAATTTTAAAAAGTAACTACATTTGCAGTTATAATGGCTGCCATACAAAAGATTTGATAGACTTCAGGGGAAATAGTTGAGATTAAAATTGGGAGGGGAATCTGCCTGCATTTTTCCATGGAGAGAATAGCTTACACTTTTCAACAGATAAAATATTGTTTAACTAATGCTGCTGGAACAATGATATCCTGGGTTCATTTTATCAGATATAATACCCCAAAATAAAAATTGCTCAGATGCTGCTAATTGAATATAGCCTTTTGTCTTTACTGGAGGTCACTGGAGTCAAGAGAGAGAAGCCAATGGATGGTCTGTGGAAACAGCTGGCTTGAATTATTTCTATGCAAATGTGAAAGATAAATAATTTCTCCAGCAATGAGGAAGACCAACCACTGCCAACTACTAGATATTGTCTTTGCATGAGAGGGTACTTTGAAGTGAAAAGTAGTTATGGAAGATAAAATCAGAAATTTCAATTTTAAACCAAGAGCAGGCTCTGAACCAATCACTTAGGTGTCTTGGGGCCCAGGGTTAGATCAGGTCATATTTCCACTTGTAACAAGGGAGTTTAGAAAGAATGCCAAAATTTTTGCCTTTCTCAGTTTAGTCTTACCTAAATGCTGGGAAAATAAGACCTTATAGCCTTCAGGGTTTGTATTTGACAAAAAAAAAAAAAAAGAAGGAAAAAACAACAACAACAAAAAACTTTTTTTTTTCTGTTGAAAAAAGATGAGTTAGGTTATTGGTTTCCTTGGTTGATAAATAGACTTATTATCTCAAGTGACCCCATCTACATAAATATTTGCTATTTGCTTTTTACTATATGTTTAATTTCTGTTTTTAATCAAACCAAACACATATTTGTTCCAACCTTTTCCCTTTCCTGACTGGATCCAGTATGCTGTTCTTCCAGGTAAGGGTCCTGAGCAGAAGGTTACAGAGTCTCATTTGCTGCCTCTGAGCCAAGGAGTGGTGGATTCCTGTGTGAGTGACCAGTCTTCACTGCATGGTAAGTCACTGCCCTTGCCCCAGCTAACCTGCAGCCAGACAGTAACAGGACTCACCTAGAAAAAGAGGCAGTGTGGAATGAAGGTGACAATTATGTCAGCATTTTACAGTTAAAAGCTTTAGCCATTAGGCTGTCATGTGGTAAGATAGGAACAAGCAGAAAGAGCAACACTGTGTCTTCAAAGTGGATCTGGAGCTTTGTTTACGGTATTCAGGAACTGGAGGCAGCCAACTCCCTCCGAGAGATCGTGGCCATCTCAGCAGAGCAAAGCTGTGCTCCTGTGCCAGGCTTTTAATCAAATGGCCCGACTGTGATTATTTCCAGCAGGCCTGCTTTAGGGGTGTCTTTCTTCTCCTGGGGAATTTTTAATACGGTCATTTAGAGATCCCCATTCTAATTTTGCCCTGCATTGGCACTGGGGTGCTTTCCTTGAATCTGGATTCCAGCCCAGGGCTGGAATTGGCTTGCAAGTCTGAATAACCTGCATATTCAGTTGCACAGCTCAATGATGTCCCTGTGGCAGAGGCCAGGGAGGTGGTGCAAAATCACATGTTCCTCCACAGATGGGCTGTGCCTCTGAGGAGCCCCCATAAAGACCTAGGAGCATTGGGAGACATTCAGTGAGCACAAGATGACTGCTATCCTGCTGCTTCTCAGGAGCTCAGGACACATTTCCTGCAAATCTTTTGGGCTTGCAAGTTAGCAGTCCAAGCACCTTATTCCTTCCCCGTGATCATTTTACTCAGTGTGTTTCAAATTCCCTGGAGCAAGTCCAGATTGCAAACTAAGTGTTTTAGAGTAGTATTTTAATAAGAAGGATTATTTATTCTTTTAGTATTGACTTTAAACACTGGGGCTAAGCACCAGCCACATCAGGCTGTTTCTTTGAAACTTCTTTGAACTTTGGATGCATCTCTGGAGCCTGCAGCCTTGTGTAACTGCAGAGGTTTGTTCAATTTGTCTGGATGTTATATAAGCTGTCTTTTATTTTCCTTTTGCTTGTGATCATGTTATGTAGGCTGCCTTCTTGAATTTCAGGAACCCTGAGGCAGCCTGAGTCATGTGTATGAAGCTCTTTTTTGCACTGTTGTGTAAGGTAGTGAATTGCAAAGGTCATGGGAATGAGTTATTTAAAACTGAAGCATGCTGGGCTCTATCCAGCTCAGAATAGATGAGCTCAGAAAGGCATTTGCGTTTTAAATTACAGTTTGGGTTATCAAGGACTGATTCACCTAACTCACTACTTCAGTTTCCTTAGCAAACTGCTGTAGCACACAATATTTTTGGTTTTTTTTAAATGTGTTGTTGATGTAATCATGCATTCCTGTGAGATAATGAATAAAATATTTACCTTCAATACTAGAAAACAAATGCATTCACAAGTATTATCATCATAGGCACAGTCTTCATGCTCATTCATTTTTGGTGCTTACAGCAATTAATCTCCCTTACCATTTGATCCCAATGGGAGATGTAAGATTCGTGGTCAAAGTGCACCAAGTGCTTTGATCTACCCAGTGATGGAGTTGTGATGTGTCACTGTGCCCTTGTGTAAACTGGCTCAGTCATACCAGTGCCATGCAGGTTAAAGGTACAAGAACACATAACTCTGGAGTTTCTAGGGAAGATCACTGTTTTTCTGTTCGCTCTGTCTGCTGTCTGGTTTAAGCCATCCAACTGTACCCTCATGACCTTTCTTGCTTCTTATGTCATGTCCCCTCTGAGGCCCTCCAAGGCACCACCCATAAAAAAGTGTGTCCAGCCATACTTTAAAGTGAAAGTGCTCTGAACTCTTGCAGAAGTGCTTCTAAACTTGGATCATTTCACAGAGCAGTTCAGGGCACGACTCCACCAACTGCTCAGCACGTAGGGCAGGGCAGGCAGCAGTCTCTGACAGCAGGGAAGGACATTGTAGTGGGCCAGGGGAGCAGCGGGGAATACAAAAACCACACCCTGGGAGTGATTTTTGTTCTCTCCATCAGCCTGTCGGACTACCCTAGCCTCATTTTGGCCATTTGCAAAATCCATGTGTGCAATTCTAATTTACTTCCCTTTTCATGCAGCAAAATGTAATCAAACTGTGATCACAGATGTTGTTGAAAATAGTAAGAAAAAGCTGTGTGATGAGAAAAAAATACATTCAATTAGTTTGGCATTGAAGAAGCAGTTAAATGACTGATTACTGATTACAATCCACCTCCCCAAATACTGTGCCAATATCACAAAATTAAGTAACAGCATATCCCCAGATAGGCTTGCAATGCAGTGCACTGGTAAGTGACACAGAAAGAAAGTGGTTAAGCCAGAAATTGTGGAGTCATACATGTGCTGTAAGAGAGGGGAAAAAATAAAAACTATTCAAAAAAAGGCTAGAAATGCAAAGGGCACAGTAAACTGAGTTCAGGGACATGGCACTGAAAGGAAGGAAAACACTGGGGCAAAGGACTTCCTGGAAAGGGCTTGAATGTAAACACAGGTGGGCTCTTGCTGTTCACCTGCTTTTTGCTGTGTCCAGAAAAACAGTAACTTTTTATACAGGAATTGTACATGTGAGTCTCTTGTATTATACCCAGTATCATGACTCAAGGTGATTGCTAGGATTAAACAGGAACAGCTAAAAGAAGAGCTGGAATAAGGGAGAACAGGGTCTATGAAGCGTAAGGAATTAAAGATGTTAGCAAAAAAAAAAAGAAATCCAATTATTTTCCTGTATTCAAGTAATTCTGTTTTGTATTTGCATGTATCAGTGGGTAAGATATTTGAGTCACAGGGTGGGAGTTTTTTCTTCCATGTTGATAATGGACACATTGTCCTGCATCAAAAAGCAGTGCCTTAGGTTAAGCCAGGAAACACAGCTTGAATCTGCCATCGTATGAAGACTGGCAACAAGCTCACTTTCCACAGAAAAGAGATATAAAACCAAGCAAGAGAAATCTGCAAACAGAAAATCCGTTCACTTCTCTAACACTGCTCTTATCCTCTTGGACTATCTTAGGTCGAGCAGCTGGAAGACAGCATGTTCTGTAGGCAGACAGCTCCTGGCAGGCAGTCAGTACAGCTGCGAACACCACGCTCTGTGCCAAACATGAGTCTGTAATTTCTCTCCAATGCTCAGCTTTTTGAGGATAGCATGTAGTCATTTCCTGGGAAGACAAAGGGTGCCCATCAGAGCTAATGATACTTTACTTGCTCATGCCTTGCCATGTGGGAGGTGGCTATAAAACACACTTGGAAAATGAGCACAACTGATTCAAAATTACAGCAACGGCATTGATGCAGGAATTTGCTGCCAGGCAGTTCTCAGAGTCCCTGCACTCTTTGTCAGACAAGGAGGCATTTTCTTCTGACTTATTTTTCTCAGCTGTCTGAATAGGAGAGTAAATGCGCCTCAGGAGAAATAAGAAGTGTGTTAGTTTTCATTAACTTTTAATTTGAAGTCTGCATAACTGAATGAAACCACAGTAGTAATCTAGAAAGGGTATCTGAAAGCCCTGTTGAATCAGAGATAATTCCTCCCTTCTCTCTGAAAAG
Organism: Sialia sialis; assembly: GCA_009812075.1. Taxonomy (NCBI): domain Eukaryota; kingdom Metazoa; phylum Chordata; class Aves; order Passeriformes; family Turdidae; genus Sialia; species Sialia sialis. Next base: position 22,980,567 of record VRYO01001463.1, read on the forward strand.
TACATATTTAAAAGGTGCTTTGTTCGGAGGCACAGTATCCCTGCCAGTACTTGCAAAGAACTTAAACAGTGGGAGCAACTCTAGAAAGTCATTTCAGGCTGCAGCATTCCCCAGGCTGTAGTAAAGGTCAGTATGTGTGTGTCCTTCAGCCATGCGGAGTTTTGATTAGCCAATCTGCGTCGTTGACAACTGTGAACTGTTTCCAGACAGTGAAAATCAGGGCTCCCATGCGCACAAGAAGTGCACTCCCCATGCCCAGCTTGTGCTCAAAGGCATGGGACTTGCTGCACAGTGTTCAGCCTGTAACATATACTGCAGAAGGCTCACACCCAAACATTCCAGTCATGTCAGTAATGTTCAAAAATTCTGTTTTGCTGCCAGGTCTTGCTTAAAAAAAAAAAAAAAAGTTTCAAAGAAAACAAGGGAAAAGGGACTCTAGCATAATTGTGTCCCTTCCCTCACTGTACCATTTTTTCAAGGTGGTTCCTTAAGGACATCTTTACAGCACTCACAGTGCAGACCAGACCATCATGTTTTCATGATTTCTTGCCTGCAGCAATCAAAATTCTGCCAAGTGCCTTGCCACTTTTACCTTTTGTTATGTTACTGTGGTCAAGCCTGTTTGGTCTTGTTACCAAGGCCAAATCACCAGATGTACGGTGATATTGGGAAGCCAGATATTTCTGACCTAGTTGGGATTCAGTGGTGAGTCCTGCCAGAAATGTGCCCATCCCTGTACTGGAAATGTACAACCTGTACATCCCTGAACTAGAAATGCCTTCTTTGTTGCATTCAAGCACCACTAACCAGACTTTTGTGGCTATGGATTAGCTTAAGTGTTTGTCAAATACGTGCTTGGTGCAGTTGCTCTACATGATGCATTGAAATAGTGAACATGGAAATAAATACAGAATCCAGAGCATTCTGTGGCTTCTCTTGGACATCAGTAAGTAGCAAGTAAAAACTTGTTCGCTGTCTGTCTCAAACCAAACACCTCTATTAAGAAAGGTTTGGTTTTGATGTTTGAAAATTATTATTTTTTATTGTTTTGCTTTATTGTCAGTCAATTACTTTCTGTACCAGAAGAGTAGAGAAAAATGCTGTATGAAGCAGAGATCAACAACAGGCTTGTACCATATACCAGGGAGCAGCTGGTGAGTGAAGCACTCCCTGACAGCCTAGAACATCAGGAGCTAGATGCAGAGAGGAAATGTGCTATATTGATCGATTTCTTCTGTTTTGTTTTGTTTTCTGTTAATACCAGACTACTCCTTTATTTGAGCTTACGTATGGGGAGCTCTCAGAACTGTGACAATGCAGCACGCCGAGGCTGCTGACGCCAGTGAAGGTGGGAGGGAAAACCATGCATATAAGTGAGAGAAGAATTTGGCCCAGTGCCCCCTTTTCACTTTTTGCAACCCAGGAAAAATGAAATACTGTTGCTGACAGTATCAGCTTTTAACAGTAATTGCACAGTAACAGGACATTGTATTAGAATTTATGTTAATACTTAATTTTCTAATTTTTTTTGCCTGTCTCTTGAAATGTATCTCCCTTAATGCTTGGCTACTCTGAAAAGCCAAGTCCCTGTAGTCAGCATGAACAGGCAATGCAGAGGTAATGTCGCATGATTTCTTAAAATACAAATTTCTTATAGTTTCATTTTTGTAGAAGTTCATGTCTTTGTAACATTTGTAACGGTGAGGTAGTGATTTATTCAAGCTTGCTAAGTGCACTTTTTTTCTACAGTCTCAGTCAAATACTGTGAATGAAGATTGCCATAGTTACAGCTGAGTTCAGAAACTGGCACTACAGTATTGTAATTCTGGTTTCTTACCTTGCTTCTCTTGCTCTGGTACAGTGGGAGACACATTTCCATCTCTGTAATTAGCTGTGGTGTGAAAGATCTTGCACATTCATTTAAAAATGCTTGAGAAAATGTGAGATGAGGGGCATTTTCCATTGTCTTGTTTTTCCCAAAATCAGTGAGCGACATGGTACTTCCTGCACCCAGTCTGCATGCCTTTGTGCAGATCTTCAGTTGAGTCCTTAAAATTCTTTCTGGCATTTTAATTCGTTTCAAAAATATGCACCACCAAGTAAACAGGTCCACTGATAGCTTCCTTTTATATAGGATATATTGCATGTAAAAACCTGCATTACATTGGCATTTATTTTGACAAAAAAATAGAGGTCCCAATGTGACTGCAGCTGGCAGGTCTTAACACTGACCTCTGTGTGGTTTGGATAGGTCTCAGATGGTGGCTGGTAAGCAGGAATCGACAAGGACTTCATGGAATATCCTCTGAAAAGCAAATGCTTTCTCTCCTAGCTGAGCAACAGCAAGGTGTGTCTTACTGTCAGAACAACGTGTCTCCATGAGCTGCTTTCCAACACATCAAAAATGACACATGAATAGTTGGCAATGATTCAGGCGTTTTGTCAGGCTCCTGAGTCATTCCAAAGCAGGCTGGGAGCTGGGTCGTACCACCCTGCAGGTGAGGACTCATCACCTCTGGGTCTGCCCGGCACCTCCGTGGCTCCCCTGCCGAGCGGGACAGAGGCTCAGCGATACAACAGCGACACAGCATCCTCACCCGCAGCCCAGCCCCTTTCCCTGTGCCGGCTGTCATGCTTCACACACCCTTTGCCAGGACAACACAACTTCCAAAGATGGAAACAGATGACTATTTTTAATTTTTTCCCCCTGCATTGTGTACTGCTGGTTCAGTGAATTGAATCTGGTGATAGAGGAGGCAGGGGGTGGCTGGGCTGGGGAGAGAGGACCTGGGGAGGAGCAAAGGGGGAGCGAGGAAAGCAGATCTGCTTGTCCTCTTGCCTTTTTTCCATCATCCACCTGTGCCTTTTGAGCTTAAAGGTATATGTTACCATAGGATTTGCTAAACAATCAGCATCTCTTCTTCAGTACAGTCATGATAATAAATATGCTTTTTTTCTCCTGAGATGGTGGAGGGAACACTCACAGTACAAGATGGGGTATGGCTAACCTTTGTCCTGTGAATATTTTCCTGTAATTTTATTCCCAGACAGGATTATGCATTTATCTGCTTTACAGTAGGGATCCCTGGTCATTTGGGACAAACCACTACAAACTGACATGAACATAGCTTTGTTTTGAATATTTGAAATCCTGGTAGAACTTTTAGGAAAACATTATTCACCATGCTTTAATATTGTAATTGAGCTCTCTGAGGTCATATGCCCAGCTCATCTGCATAGTGGATGTAATTAAATATGCATTTCATACCCATGGTGAAATAAATCTTCAGCTTGCTTGCTGCCTGTGATTGTGATGCCATATGCTTGGCTGAGCATTGCTCCTGATGGATCACTGTGCAAGGATGCCTTACACTGGGGACTGAGTTCCTTGGTGAGTCACTGCAGGAGAACGCACGGTGGAAAAAGCTCATTTCCCCAGTTACTCAGAGGTAAAATATTTTTGGATCCATGCCTGGTTTGTGCTAGGAATATTGAGGATGTTTTTGTTTTTCTGATAAAGTTCCATTAAGAGAGAGAGTGATCATTGCTCCAGGTAGCACTGAATTCTCTCAAACTGTAGCTGAGTTTTTCTTTCCAAATCAGTTATGTGTCTGTGTCTGAAACGTGCCTTGAAACTATATGATTGGCTTCTGTGCTGAGCACACAGGACTTTCATCTTTGCTTTATCTTTAGTTCCCAATGGCAAACTGGCTTTGAGCCCTCATCTGAAACATGGACCGTAGCAAATCCATAATTTTTCAAGCTTTGATGCAGTAATTGGAAGATGAAAAATCATGTGATTTTTTTCTTAAAGCTCTGTTAAAATTATCCTAGTTCTTCAAAATTATGAATAGAATTGAAGAGATGTTTGCAATCAAAATCAAAGCACTGGAAGGAGTGCCCAAATTTTCCTGCGGTGGAAATCTCATGAGGCCCAGAATGAAGTATTGCTGAGATGGGGGTCAGTCAGTAAAGGCATATTCTGTGCACAGGTGTCTGTGCAAGAGGTTGAGCAGTTCTCATGACAACTGGATGTGAGCAGCAAACATAACAAAAGCAGACAACCTAAGAGAAAGTGATGAAGGACTGAGCAGTCTTTTGTCTCTGAGTAAACCTATGCCATCAAGATGGGAAAAGGACAGGCCAGTCCCCAAATCGAAGTGTTTGTCTCTCCATTTATCAAATCCTAACCTCTTCTTAACATTTTATTTTTTGCATCTGTTCTGTTTCTGAGGGGGTGGCCACCTGGTTACAGAGGGCAGCATTGTCATCTGAGCTGCCTGTGGTTCTGATAGTTTTTTGACCAAAAAAAGCACCATGCTGAGCAGGGTGATGATTTCTGCCTGTTTCTGCTGAAGATACAATATTACAACCTTGAGGCAGGTGCTCGTAATGCACTAGGTGATGTGGTAATCAAGTAATTGTAAGAAGAGTCGGGTGATGTATGAGGCCATGATTTATTTGACATCAAAAGTCATCTCATAACCCCTGCTGCAGGCACAAAGCCTTGGTGGTGACAATGGGGAAATCTTTTCTCTTCCCATGTTCTTTCCTCATGTTCTTTTCTTTTGTTCCCCATGTCACTTTTACTTCTCTCATGCAAAAGAAATGGGTTGTATTTAGTGCCTTTCCTCCAAACCTTGTGGAGCTGTAGGACACCTCTGCTCTCAGCTTGGGTCTGACACTCTTCGCAGCTGGTTCTTCTTTATGCCCACCAGCACCATGTGAGGCTGAACCAGAGCTCTGGAGGAATGTGTGGATATCTAATATCGTTGTTAATGAGGAGTTCAAGCTGGACCTTATAACTAAGCAGATGGTTAGCCACAGGTAATAATCCAGAAACAGCAATGGGAGCACTTTAAGTTGTGAGGGAGGTTATAAGTGTGCCTTGTTCCTTTGGGGTCTGGGAAGTGTGTCTGTCAGAACTAGGCACTTGCATGTTTACCAAATGCCCTGAACGTCACCTTTAGTGTGAGTCCTGGGGACCAGTTTTCTCTGAGCCAAGGGGTGGAAGGCATCCAATCAGCTCTGCACAGATAAGACAGTGAAGGCTGTGGACTTGTCTCCTTGCATGAAAAGCTCTTGGATTGCACAGAGCAGCCTTTGCTCCCTCCAGCAGCATTAAGTGACCCACCCAATTGGACATCCAGTGTTGCCCTGGGGGTGGAAGGAAACATTTATCCAGAAGAAGAGACTATCATAGCCAGAGCAGTGCCCTATCTCTGGATCTCATACAGGCAATTTCACTCTGGCATACATAAAGGAAGCAACACCTGTTATTAAAACTCTTTGGAAATCATTGTACAAATAGCTCTTATAAACATCAAACACAGGAGAGATAAGCACTTGGATAAAACAACAAATTGTGTGCCCTCAATGCAATGAAGGCAGCGCTGAGGGAAATGTATTTTCCCATAAGAGATATACAGGGAAACCTGCAGATACTGCCAGAAGTGAGAGCAAAGGATGGACAGTTAGAAAGCACAAGCATTATCCTTTCTCAGGGGTGGGAGGACAGGTGGTGGATCTGTTCCTCACAGATAAAAAAGGAGATGTTCGATTTCAAAATGAACTCTTGATAGAATGAAACCTGAATGAAGATCCTGGGGTTTTAATTGGTTTAGGGTTTGGTGTTCCTATAAACTTCTTTTAGTCCATGAATTTCATTCTGTGTTATCCAAGTCTTCACCAGTGTGCCCAGGCTCCTTGTTCCCTGGGCATTGGAACCTTTATGTCCTTTATGTGGATATCTTCCAGGATAGGATGTCTTCCAGGCTCTGTCCTGTTCTGCAGGGACCTATAAGCCCTAGTTGTGCTAGGCCTTTCCAGGCTTCTCATCCCTGGAAAATAAAGAGTCTGAAATATTAGTAGTCCTATGGAGCTTGTAAGTACTTGGCATCTGTGCAGCTTAAGAACCCAGGAAGGAATAAGGCAGATCCTAAAAAAAATCTGTACTTTTGTTTTTAGAAGTTCATTAGAAACTGCTCAAAGCAGTTCCATTAAACCAGGGAAACTGGTTCAAAGCCTGCTGAATTTGATAAACTGGCATTTTCTGATAAAAACCCATTGTTCTGATGAAATTTCCTGCCAACTGTAGGACATCAGTTATTGCCTGGTGGAGCTGCAGTGACCAGTAGGAGCCAGGCTAGTGAACTGTGAGCCATCATATCCAGTGGGTGCCTGGAAGGGCCTGGCCCTCCCCTCCTTTCACTGTTGACGCAATGGGGCTACCAGAGCTCTGTCTCTCCAGAGCAGTTTCTAATTTGTTTATTGATGTTGACAAAAGCCCATTTTTACTTCTGTCAGCAGAGGTGATGTGGCTGTAAATGAACAGGCTGCTCTGCCTCCCTCATTATCAGCAAAATTGCCAGCTAAGCACTAACTTCTGGACCCTCTGTGGCTGATACACGGAACAGAGCAGCAAAACAAGTGGCCTATTTACATTTCACTATGCTGGGGATGAGAAAAAATGTGGTTTTAACTCCTGAATTGACTGAGTTAGTGACCAGGGAATGTACGTGTATGCAGGTAGCTATATGGCCCCATGGTTTCATGGAAGTGTATTTCTGATCATAATTGATCTAAAATAACTGGGGCTTTGGTAAGGTCTAGCTATTTTGCCTCATTCATACTTTCTGAATAAAACTCATAGATGGGGATGACAACAAGCTGATAACCCTGAAGTGATTTGCATGTTGTTCCATATAACTATATATATAACATATATATAAAAGAATGTTAACTCAGATGATTGTAGGCATGAAATTACAAAATGACCATTAACTTGAGATAATTAGAGGGAGATTTGCTTTAATTAAGACTATGCTTTCACGTTTATGCCTTTCCTTCACTGAGATCCTGTTCCTACATTTCTGAAGTCCCTTTAATGTACACTTTATGCTTTTGTTGGGTACTTAAATAACTCAACCGGAGTTCAGTGGGGAGACTGTTACAAGCAGAAGTGGAAGGCTGTTCCTTTGTCCCTCAGCAGCCAGCAGAAGATGTCTGACACACAGCCATGAATGGAGTGGTCAGGGGGGAGGTCACAATTTTATTCACTTTGAAGAAGCCTCAGCATTGAAACCCTGCTGGCAGGACTGGGATCATTGTTGGAAAGGCAGTACTTAGGCTAGAACTTGTCCTTGTACAAGAGCAGGCTGCACAGAATGGGCTCGGGCCAGGGATCTCCAAGTGCTTGGCAGATATTTGATGGCAAAGAGGTGATGATATAATTTTGCAAAGTATTTGGGAGTATTCTGGAGTGTTTCAACCACAATTCTCTGTGGGCATCCTCAACTCTCTATGCTGCAGTTGCATCGCAGAAATTTCCACACCAAAACATTCAGCATTTAGCCCAGGTATGTTTTTGAAAATAACAGCTAATTTAATCAAAAAACATTTCTCCTATGTTCCCAGATGTTTTTACCCTCTTTGACTCAGTTCTCTCTATCCCAGGAAACAAAATAATGTCGTGCATTGGTCTGGGATGGAGAATTTACCTGGGTCAAGTGTGGTCCTGTAGTTCCTTTCTGTCCAAGAAAAAGCTTGGCTTTGTCTGGTCTGTCTTATGTCAGCAATGGAGTGTAACTGGGCAGGATGGTGGTGGCCAGAACTGCCTGGTTCCCAGTGCACCCATTCCCAGTGGCCGGCCCTGGCCCTGTGAGGAGACTGCAAGGTGGTGGGACTGTCTGCTGTGGGACAGGAGGGCAGAGAGACACTTGGAGTCCTGCAGTATGATGGTAGGCAGAGATTAGTGTTCAGAAAAGGGAGGTGCATAAGGTGAGGAAGTGTCCTGAGGATGAAGGAGTGGACTTGTGAGCTTAGGAGGGAAAAGGAGTTTGGGGTGACAGCCAAGCAACCCCCAGCATGTCCACGAGCAGTGTGACAGCTTCTCCTTGTCCCTCGGGCGCTGGGCCAGCTGCCAAGAGCCTCTGCAGCCCCTCCTTCTGCAGCTGCAGGAGTTTCCTGCAGAGCAGAGCTCAGCCTGGCAGCAGAGCTGGTGCTGTGCAATGCCTTTGATCCTAACCTGGCCTTTCCCTGCCAGAAGGGCTCTTTGGAGCGGCTGGGTGGTGCAGGGTGTGCGAGCTGTGCTGCGGCTGCTCTCCAGCAGCAGCTGGAGAGAGGAAGGGATGCTGGAAAACACCCTTCCTCCTTCAGCCTCCATGGCCTGCACTTGTGGGCCTTTTGTACCACAGCTGTACACACTCCCAGAGATGGCCCTGCACGCCCCTTTCAGCTCTCTTCAGCGTTTTGGAGTACAGCTCCCTGACCCAGCAGCCAGCCCAATCCCAGCAGGGCTCCAGCACTGGCACAGCCTTCCCAAATCACTGCTTTGAAGTTGTATCTCATTTAAACCTGCATGCTCAGGTGCAGGCAAAAAGGGAAAGGGAATTACCAACGACTTTTATTCGTGCTTTTCCAGAGTCCTCTTTTTTTCCTATCATGGGCCAGTGCAGCCTTCCAGCAGAATTAATGAGCACAGATGGCTGCCTGAGGAGTGCCAACCCCTGCCACTGCCAGGAAGAACCTTCACTGAGAGGCCCCTTTTTCTCTCCAGGTTGTGACAGGAATTTAAACTTTTCCAACAGGTTACCATCAAGACATTATTCTTAAATCAATACTGCTCTGGGACTGAGCAAACAAGAGGGAGGTTGTTTGAAACATTTCTACTCCAGGTTTGGCTTAAGTACAACCTTTTTATGTGTGTGTAAACCCAGAGGAAAATTGTGTTCAATGGTGTAATTTGTTGGGAGCATGAATACCTTCCCTTGCTCTGAAATTCACCTAACAAATAATTACCTTGGGAGCAAACTGTGCAAGAGCCTGTGCAATGACACAGCAAGGGGAATTTGGCCACCAGTGAGGTTTCAGCATGTGCTTGGTGGGTTTCTTCGAGAAAAACATTTCCAGCCAAAGCAAATGGGGTGATTTCCCCTTTCCTTTAGCTAAATCACTCCTTGGCAGCAAAGGAGACACAGACCTGCAGCATCCCCAGATTTTGGACAGAGATATGAGCTTTGGAGCATGTTATCACTGCTTACATCCCTCTTTTAAACTCTTAAGCAATGACTTGGGGCCAGGAAGCTCACTGGTCCCTATTGACTCTCGGGCTAATGGTTACAAACACCTGGGGGCCGGGTACCTTTTACCTGTCAGCATGGCCACCCTGCTGGGTACCATTGGTTTTGTTTGCAGAGGTGGTTTGCAGGAAGAAAGTGCACTCAGACCCACTGCTGGGAGCCCTACAAGGCATTGTTCTCTGCTCCCCACCTTGCTGATGGCTCCAGTCCTCCCACAGTGTTTAATCTGGTGCATATTCTGTACCGTGGATCTCCTGTGCCTTTATCATATGGAAAAGCTGGAAGGCAGCAACTTCCTGAACTGTAGGCACTTTTCTCAAGAAATGCCTTTCTCATGTACTTGCTGGGACAGAAAAATCTGGTAATTCTTAGCTAAGGTCTGAATACAAAACCATGTGAGAAGGTGTCATCACTGGGTGATTGTTTCCACTGCATTTGCTCAGGACCTTCACTGTAGTCCCACTTGCCTTGTTGGGTATGTGGATTGCTTGGCAGCCAGGGATGGGGTGGTACCTTGTGTTCAGCATTCACATTTACTACACGCTCTCCTTGCAGCAAAGGGGCAGCAGAGAAGGAGCACACAAGAATGGGCTGCCTAATATTTCCTGTGCAATGCCAAAAAACAGCTGAGCGAGCTTGTGATCCTGAGCTGATGCTGTGCTTTGCTCTGGTGTCTCAGGGCAAAACTGAGGCCTGCTGCCCTGGGCACCTCCTCCCAGGCCTGGTTCCTCCACTTCTTCCTCCCCTCACCTGGTGCCACCAGCATCATCCTGGCCCTGCAGGACAGCAAACTGCCAGGGTTCCTTGCTCACCAGCAACCCTCCGAGCCACTTGCCCAGCTAGATCAATTTCAGTGCCACTGCACAGATAATATCAGAGGCTTAGGCTTGTTCCCAGCTGTGAGCTGGGCTCTAGAGGTGTTTATTTCCAAGCACAAGCATCTGCAGAGCTGGCTTGTTCTCCTTGCAGATGTCTATAATGCTGTCCTTGAGCCGAGAGACTGACAAGGGGTGTGAAGAGCAACCAGGACTTTACTCTCCTGCAGGAGAGTACACAGGCAGAGAATGTGAAAACATCCACTTCCTCTAATTATACACTGCGGTTTCCAGCACAGTTTTTGTAACTATGGATGGCATGGCAATCACTGGTGGGAGGTGAAGCTTCCTGAATTCTCTCTCTTTGCCCTTACCTACTGCATCCATTTCAAGCTTTCCCAGGTAAAGCAGAAGACAGAAGTCTTTCCCCAGAGCAGATAACTCCTTGCTGTTTTAACATGTAGATACATTTAAATGTCTGCTACTTAATTACATCATAAAGAATCCCAGCCCTTCCTTGGCAATGGTTGCTGAGAAGGCAGCGTTTCCCTTGATGACAAGGGATGGGGAATCAGTGTGACTGTGCAGAAGAGCCAAGAGCCTTGAGTGGCCACCAAGGGATGTTCCATTACCTCATGGCTTCATGTCTCCCATGCATGGGCAATGAATATTATTATTTCAAAGAAGCGTGTCATCAAAGCATTTCTCTGCATTTATTCAGACTGTCAGAAATAAACCTCTGGAGAGCAATGCTAGCCCTAAACAGGTAAAGAGATTGAGGAAATTGTGGTTTGCTCACAGTATCTGGGGTGAGGTAGCAAAACTTCCTCACAGATAGCAGCCAACCTTTCCTTTCCTGTGACAACCTGTATAACATGGGTGTCACAGCTGCACATCTGCAGCTGCAAACCAGACAGCATCGCTGTAGGATCCTGCTCTTCCTGTTGGTAGACCAGATGGTCCTGATCCACTGGTCTCAGACCCAGCACTTTCCCATTACCATGCTCACAAATCCCTGAGACTCATCACAGCATCTGCAGTCTTCAAAGGAATTCAACTGCGTTGCCATCCAAATGGCACAATGCTTGGGATTCTGCAAATGCAAAATAGGGTGTCATGTAAGAGAAATAATATGTGGTAAGATCAGTGTTAGCCACCAGTGAGCTGCAGCTGCCTCTGCAAGCCGGCAGGTTTTAAGAACTGTAACCATGTCTACACAGATGAATTTGTCAGACTTTGCCTCCGTCCTCATGAAAATGATGTGGGAAGAACAGAGAGTCTCATCAAATTCTGCACTGAGCTTTTGGGTGCCCCATGTCACAACACTCACTGCACTGTAATCTCCACAGAAAGCAATCTCCATGTCCTGTCATGTGCCTGTCCATGCAGTAATATTTTCCAGTGTTTGTAGAGAGAATAACTTGCACTACAAGGTACAGGAGAGTAATTGGTCTTTTCAACAGTGAAGCTCAGCTCTGAAAACTCACACACATGAAAAAAAGAAAATGTTGCAAATGGGAAATGCAGACTTTTCCTTCCCTGTCTCAAACTTTGAAAAAACAGAAACTGGTTTCTGACTGCTTTTAAGAGAAATGAACCCCTGAGGGGTCCCTCTCCCAGCATCATTGCTGCTCTGACTTCCCAGGATAGTGCAATAAATACCAAGCTTTCAGCGCAGCTGTTACTAAACATGAAGATTTCAGCTTAACTCCTGCTATTCCCTTGACAATGTTTCTGGGGCTTGGCTCTTTGCAGGCCCAGGTGAGCCTGGAAAGGAAGAGGTGAAAAGGGCTGGTGCAGAATGGGGCAGCAGCCTGGGAATGTGCCCGAAGTTAGTGCCAAGATCCATCCTCCAAGGGGCTGCAGAGGGGGGATGCTGCCCCAACAGCTCCATGGAGTGTGTAGAGGATTCTGATGGAATTGTAGCATGTGAAAGTGCAAAATTTATTCATCCCAGTGCCAATGGTAGGGCACAGATAGGAAGGGGAATCAGGCTCTGAGAGGCACTGAGCTGTTTGCTTGGAAGGTCACTTGGTGCAACTCTTCTTGTCCCAAAGATCAGGCAAAGCCAAAAGCAAGTATCTCCATTCAGCACTTGCAGGAAGAATTGGAGATTTATTTCTTGTATGATTTGAAGGGGATTATTTTCCTGCAGCTGTGAAGCAGGGTGAGAATATTATGGTGACCAGGGGGTCACAGTTCATTTTATCCATTCCTGCTTCCTCCATACTGCATGAGCATTTCTGCTACCCTGACACACAAAGCTGTAACATGGAAATTTGATAACCCCATAATAAAAGACACTTATGGATAAAACTCAACCACTGAAATAAACCATCTACATCTGTCTATTAATTGCTGCAGGTTTTCTAGGAATAACTGCTTTAGTGCTATGGCAAATACATTTCCTCCTGTCTGCTGAGGGTCAGCGCCTGGTTCTATGAACACCACAGCTTGTGAGGAGACTGACAGGTGTGGGCTCAGCTTTCATAGATAAACAAAAGAACAATTCTAAACATTCAAAGCAAAATTCTCCATGTCAGCTAATGCAGTTCTGCCCTCTGGCCTCTGCAGGGTTATTCCACAGATAAGCTTTGAACTTCAAATATTTCCTCATTAACCCCAAGGGTTGCCTCACCTCTCCCCAGTTCCCCGGGGAAAACTAAAGGGGTGACAAGTCTTGAGTAGCATCTGTAGGTTGGTAAAGCAGTCTGAACAGAAAGTGATACAGCTGGCCAGGCCTCTGGACCATTACAGCTTACTGAAGCTCTACCAGGGTAAAACATAACCCAGCTTGCAGAGAGCCAAATATATCTCCCATGGCTCCAGGATCCCCAGCCCAACCTGTGGATCCAGGTCCTCCCCATGGGCACTGGAGCCCCGGCCTGCCTGCACCCCTGTGCCCAAGGAGGCTGGCATAGATTGGCCACCCTGTCTGCAGGATATCATCCACAGCCCCACTCCCTTTTGGCAGCCAGAGGTGGGCAAGGACTGTGACTTTCTCACAGGGGTCATCTGTCTGCTGTGTCATGGTAAGAAATTGGGAAGGAAGGAAGGAAGGAAGGTGGTCTGGGATGGAGATGGTACATAGGCAATAGAAGAGGCAAAGCTGGAGGAAGTCAGTGCTCAAAGAGCAGGATTTTTTTGAGGTGTCTTGGTTTCATTCCTTCTTTTAGATATACATGAAAGCTGGGACTTCACGCTTTTAAACTGACTTTTAAGGCTATTTTTGGATTTTCTTTCTTCTCACCAAAGAACCTGTGCTGCAACCCTGAGGCACACCTTGGCAAATAGTTCTACTCAGCTTGGCAGCATTCTCCTGGCTGAGGTCACATCTCTCCTCATTTGCCCTGGGAAGTGGAGAAAGGCAGCAGCTGTCCCAGCAGAGCCGGGTGCCAGACCTGCAGGAAGGGAGGGGCAGATCTGCATCTCAGTTCACAGTGATGGGGTGATGGAGGAGATTGTGTCAGTCACTTCCTTAAGACAGTGACTTGGGGATGGAGAGTTGAACAGTGCTTGTAATTAGTGAAAAGGTACAGGAGAAAGGGGCATGATACTGGGTAGAGAAAAAATATTAGGGGAAAGTAGGTAGTGTTGAGGGAGACCAGTTTTGAGAGGTTTGGTAGTTACATCCTTCCACCATCCATTCACTTGTGATTTTCTTAGGAGTGTGTCACAATGTCACTGTCCCCTTCACCCACTGCTCAAACACTCCTGCTGAAAGCAGGAAAAGCAAAACCCCTCGAGCTAGGCTTGGCTGGCATCGTTGTACTGCAGCAGCTGATGGGAGGGTGGAAGCTGAGCACACTGCCAGCTCCACTTCTCGCCTCTGGTAGGGTTTACCTCAGTCACACACCTGCCCCTACCATTCAAATGAATGTCGAAGTAAAAGGGCAAGTCCTCACCAGTAAATAAAATCTGTACATTTTAATATATTTTTGAAGTTACTGTACCTTGTCTGTACATAGAAAATTTTAATTATTTGTAGAAATAATTTGTTTGGTATCTAACTTGGCAAAAAACAACCATCTCATTCCATTAGATTTGGCAATCCAAAACCATACCTTTCATTGTTGAATGGGCTGCAATCACAGTTGTTCTGACAGAGCCAGCAGCAGCCTCTGGCCCGCATGGAAGAAGAAACATATTGTAGGCTTGGGTCAACTCAATTAGCGAGTGGGAAAAAACCCATCTCAAATCTTTAAAATTTTTTTTTATTGCTCAGAGAAACAGACAGGAGAGAGACTGAAATACGATGTGGGCAAACAGAATATTTAGAAACTTAAAAGACACTCATCACATGAACAAAACGTTATAAACACATATTAATTAAAAAAAATTAAACTGGAAATACAATCACAAGGGATATTTCTTGAACAAATATCAAGGAATAGAGGAACAAAGCTCAGACAACCTGTTCCAAGTTCATTGGACAGCAAGAGTGAAGAAAAGCTTCTATGAATTCCTGGAGCTTTTGACTCCTGTAATGATTTCCTAAATCATGTAGAGTGCCTATGTTAGCTATATTAGCATTTTAGATAAATGATCTGGAAAATAAAGCAAAACTGAGTAGTGTGTACACTGAGGAGAAAGAGAGGGCCAAGTGACTGAACTGTTTTGACAGGATGTGTTTAGATTAATTTATCATTTTTCTGTTAAGAAGAGTTGCTTTTAGCAGTAGTTCTTGCAAAATGCAAGGTCATTAAAGCTTTCATGTGCCCTACTGTGCAGCAGATAATTAAAGGCACATCTAAAGCAAAGTCAGAGTTTTGTATGAAGAGGTGTACCTGGTTAGCACAGGCATTGAGAACAGGGTACAGAGTGAGAGCTCACATGCTGAAATGTCTCTAGTTCTGCTGGTACTGAACTGATAAAAATGGAACTAATTACAAGCACACATCTACAAATGGCACAACCACATCTTCATTCTGCTTTCATTCTCTGATTCACCCAAGTCTAGTCAGTTTAGGCACTCTGACTGTAGTTGGTCATAAATCTGACCACTCTGGAGAAGGTATGGTTGAGGGGTGGTTTTGTTCCCTGGAAAAACTTCATGATCATGAACACATCACCAGAATTCAGAGAGAACAAGTGTGCCTGTGACCACTGATAGTGATGCACAGTTCTATTCACAGTTCTACTGGACTAAAGACCAGTATTAGAGCACTTCACCAGGTCACTCTTGCTCATTAATGGACCACAGCAACTCCCTACACCCCTTTAGTCACATCTGTTAGCTTGAGTAAATATGACAAAGATTTTACTTCCTCTCATACACTGACTTCGCAGTAGAACTGCAAAGAAGGGACTGTAAGGATTTACGTTTAGTTAAGCTATGCAAAGATACCCACAAAATAAATACATGGACACCAGGTATGGCTAACTTTGCCTTGTGAACGTCCTACTGCAGAGTATTTTTCAGATGGCTCCTTAGCTTAATTTACAGTTTTGGCTCTCAGTAGATCACTGACAAGAAACCTCACAATGAATGAAGTCATACTGTCAAGGTTCCCAGCAGAAATACAATTTTTGGCTGTTTAAACAGATCCAGAACCTAATGGAGACTTCAATTACTACATTCACCATAAATGCAACAACCTTAATTTTATTTATCCTGAACACTTCACTCCGTTAGAAATTTTGTATGCACACCTTTTTTGAGGCACAGCGTGCACCAATAAACTAAGAATTGTGTCCATAAGCAGACAAAAGCAAGGAAAATAATGAAATGGCAATGCCCATGCTAAACTGCACATTAATAAATGGATGTCCCACTGCTTTTCAGCTTTTCAGTTATGTCTCTAGTAACAGCCTTTCTGGCACATTCTATTACTCAATACAACTGCACTGGACTAGCAAGTGACACATGCTTTGCAACACCAAAAGCAAATGCAGTGGAGCAATAGCGACTGAGATTTCTGTCTGTGCTACTCTCAGTTTAGTATGATACAACATAGTACTAACATGAGAACATGTTCCTCTTTATGAAGCCAAAAACCATCTGACATGCAGTGCTGCTTCAACTCAGATAAGCATATCTGCACTGGAAATCTGCTAAGTTCAACTGATCATGTCCTCAGTCTCTGTTTCAGAATAAACATGAGATGATGTTGACTGATATTTTCCTGGTATTTTTGATCATGTAAGTCCCTTGTTGAATCATCTAATGACAAGTAACAACTATAAACTCAGAAAACACAATTCATGTTTAACCATTTACTGACAAAACATTAAGTATAAAAAGGTAGGGAGACTTTTTAGCGATAAAAATGGGAAGTAGACACCTCAGTTTAAGGTGATTTGAAGGCCATCAACAATCTCCCTTGGCACTTGAGTAATTATTAACTCTTCTAAATTCCAAAAATATGATGGTGGTAAAATGATTATGGTCTCTGTTATATCTAAAGATAATAAAATCAGAAAATTGAGAGACCATGAGCACCTGTGAAAACAATTCTAAAAAGGTTTGAAAAAATTGCTTCCATTTCACTTGTGTGGAAAAAGTGAATGGAATAATTACTATTGTTTCCCCAAACATCTTGCATCACAAGACAGAAGATCAAGAACAAATCCCAAATGCTAATTGAGCAGCATCTCCTCTGCTCGATCATAGCCTCTTTCTCTACATCACTGTAACATCACTGTACCTCAAATACATGTTTGGGATGTCCTATGTAGGCCACACCCAAGAAAAACAATTATAAACTCCAAGAGAAGAGAAAGAATTCTACAATACTGTATGACACAAGACAGAAACATTAAAATTTCAAATGGGAGTCACTGCAAGTAAGTGTTCTTTAGAAGTTCCTCCTAAACCACTAACTTAATTCAGAATAAATCCTGTGCTGTGTAAAATTTGACATATATTTGCTGAACATTACACCTCAAAATAACTTAAAAAAAAAAAAAAAGAAAAAAAGATTTAAAGTATTTTCAGATAATTTCAGAGATGGCAAAAAATCTCCTGTCAATCGGATGCTCAAATTGTTACCTCAAAGTCTGTGGTCCATATCTTATCAAAAGCCATAAAACAATTTTTATCTTATTCTAATAATAGCAATAGTAAGTTTACTTCTGTCTTATTTGCATGTACCTTTCCTTTTAAAGGCCTATGGCTTAGTGGTCACAAATTAAAAAACCCCAAACTATAAATACAGAAAAATAAAGCTTAATAGCACACAATATAAAAAATGGCAAGCTTCAAACTCATTACATAGATATTGTTGAAAAGTGCACTACACTTAATCTGCAGGTCAGAGAGTTTCAATCATGTTCATATTTTCCATGATTAAATCCTTAATAGTTTTTCATCTTCTCAATTAAATGAGAAATCTTTGATCCACCAAGGTTTTGGATGCCAAATTCTTCTGCCCAAGTGTATTACGAATAAACCTAAATATCTAAGAACATTTTGGAAAACAAACATGTATTAATAAAGAAATACTTAACTAGTATGTTTCAGTATCTAACATAAAATAGCAACTTTAGATAATCTTTAAATCATAAATAAGATGAATTAGGTGCTTAATTTCCTTCAGCATTTTAAAAACAATTTACACTACCTTTCCACTCTAAATTAGGATAGAATATGTGAGAATATGTGAGATTAATTTTAACAGATATTAATGTTTTCTATTGAAAATTATTTGTAACCTCTGCATCCAGGATCACCATGTGAACAAAATTAATTTCTCACAAGTCTATTTTACAAAATAAATAAAAAACCTCAGTATAATATTCTCTCACTGCACACTGCTAACTCACTGGATTTATTATCTAGTTAAGTATTTAAACTGCCATACTGACTCCCATTTAAAAATTATTACTTTGTTCTTAAATTGAAATTTACCTCTTGTTGCAAATATGTTAGAATAGCTGCTAAAACAAAACTTTGGGAAGCTAAATCCACAACTGAGAAAAACAGGATATCAAAGATGACCAGTGTTGTTTCATTGCCATAATAGAGAACATCACTGAAAGAGTGTCCATCATCTATGGAAAGAGAACATTTTTTAAAAAATTCTGTGAGTTGCAACTTTGTAAAGTTCATCAGCACATGCTGAGGAAGCTGATAAGAAAAAGGAAAATCAGAGATAGAGCAATTTATGACATTCTATGGCAACACAGAGATAGTCCTGTCATTCTATTGAAAAATAATGCAAACTTTTCGTTTATAAAATGGCATCATACTGATGAACACAATAAGTAAAACCCATGTGTCACACACAACTCTTATTTACTCTTGGAATCTCAATTAGAAGATTTTTAAACGTTGTTTTAAACAAAGAAGCATATGTAACCTCCTTGTCACTGGAATTTTTAGTAACTATTAGCTCTGGCCCCAACTCAACAAAATCATAAAAGCATGTGCTTAGTGCCTCATTTAGGAGGAGGTTCAGAGCTCAGCATTATTTTTGTTTAATGGTTCGCCAGAAAACAGGTCTTTTAAAGTGAAAGTGCCTTTTTCATAGCCAAAGTACTCTGGACCATTTATCTACCTCTGTTTTATCAAAAAGCACCACTTCTAGAAAAGAATATGTAAACAATTACAGAAAACACATTCTTTTCCCTCTTCCTACTTTTTCGAAAAACGTTCAATACAAGTTTGATTGTGTATTTCAGTGCCATGAAATCCTGACTATGAATTACATGTACACATCTGTGACTTTCATGTGCCTTAAATAAAAACCATCACAGTCAAATGACAATTTATAAACAAGATTTCTGTAACCTAAAGAACTTCTCTTAAATACCTCCCTCACAAGTAGTCATTCAATGATCCCTCCTGTAAAGTCCATTTTATATTGTAAAACCTGGGAAAGAAATCTACAGAGAAACTGGGATATTTAAAATAGTACAAATACCACACATTTTTTTACCATTATAAAAAATACTTTTCTCTATCGGTTCCATGAACTCCATGCCAAGAAGTCGTTCAAGCAGCAACTTATCTTTAACAATATAATCCATTTCTTTATGAACCTGTAGGAAAAAGCAAAACACTTCTTGTTTTATGATTTCAAACCTGCTACAAAGTGAAGTGCAGCTACTTAGACCTTTGTGAATGAAACAAAACCCACTGGTCTATTCCAAGACAAAATAAGTACATAATAAAAAAGGATTTGTCATTTTTAAGTGCAGTCTGCACTGCTGGACAGCACTCCAATTGTTTTTTGTTTCAGTTGTTTTTTTTTTTTGTGAATGAAGCACTGTTCTGTATGCCATAGAATCTTTAACAACAAACCTTAAAGCATATCCACTTAGAGAGGAATTACAGTTCTTCAGATTTGCAATTTTGATTCTGTACTTAGAATAATTATATTTGCCTTGATATAGTAATGTCAATATACATACGTGATCAATAAAAGAACTGAGAAATTTGTTCATGGCATTGTAGGCCCTTGTGCTTTGTTCAAAAGTATTTGCAGACGAGTTCAAAAGCCTGGTAGGACCACGGTTCTGAAATACAACAAGACCGAGACTTTAACAGAAAAATTTCATATTCAAATAACATTTAAAGAATATCAGTATCTCACTTACTCTTGTTAAGGTTTCATGAATCCAGTCATAGTGCAGTCGTAGTTTTCTTGAAATGGAAATCTGAAATGTCTGGCCATCTGTGTTTGGTAACAAACCTCTCTGACTACACAGATTTTCCTATATGATTAAAGCAGTTGCAAATTAACATTATTAATGTCATTCATAGACCCAAAAATAGTCAAAAAGCTTTTCATTTCCTCTCTTTCATGTGTAGATAATACTTAATATCCCTAAATATTTGAATCCACTGCACTCGTGTTCTACTGCAGCAAGATTTCCTTATGACATGAAATCCTGACCCCTGCTGTTGCGAAGTCATATTTCTCCTCTCATCTGTTTTTGGTTCATTACTTTCTAGTAATACATAATCTGATATTTATTCTGAAGACCTCTCTTTTAGGTTTATTATTTCTTCTATACTTCTCTCTCTTTTTTTGTTTCTTTGTTTTGGATTCCTGACTTTTTCCATGTGTTTTTCAGGTCACATTTAATAAATCTCAGTAACCCCAACAAAATAAAAAATTTGACATTTTCATGGGAAAACCCCCTGTTTTCCCCAAAATTATATTAAATTAAGCAATTAAGAAAAAAAATTGTAGGGACACATAAGTCAGAAACATTATTAATAAGACTCCTCTGTATTTCAGTGTTTGAGATTTAATTTTCACATGGTTATTTTCTTCTGTCCACTTAACATTGAAATAGCAATATCCTTATTTAACGTACTTTCTTAGTTGTCCCTAAAAAGATATAAGATGTCATGAAATTTAATGCAGTCTCTGATCTTGTATTAGACATTTTATATTTGCCTGATCTTATTGCAAAGATACAACATATGACAAACTAGAAAAAATACTTCTGCAAATTAATTTCTATCAAGAATGGGTTGTATCACCACAGCAGAAGGGATGGAATAAAATAATTTATTTGCAGATTACAAGTTTCTGTATTAGTGTTTCAGATCTGTCTCTTTATGAAAGCTTTTGGGTATGCACCTTTTTGAATGTGTCTGTGACCTTATGAAAAGCTAAAATATTGAAAAGAAGGTTCTTATATACATGAAAAAAAATTTAGAGGAACAGGAATTTTATATCCTTGAAAAGTGAAGGAGTAACAAGACAAAATAGTGAAGAAAAAGATGAAGAGCTAGTTAAAAGAACTGAGTCATATATTTACATACCAACAGCTGCTATCTTTAAGTAACATAGTTCAATGTAGTACACAACTGCAGATCCATAATGCAAAAGTGTGTGGTCTTTATATAACATAAATAATTGAGCAGGAATGAACTTGAATACTTTTACTTACTGCTTCTCTCTTCAGGTTCATATTCATTTCTTCCATGTTGGTATCTGCTTGTCCATGCACTGAGCGACCATGGATGTAATAACCAAAGCAGTTGTGTGACAAGAGAAACATGGAAATCTAAGAGATGGGGGAAGAGAGAACATTTTAATCAACAATTATAATTTTATTTTTGATCTTCTGAATTCCTAGTGAAGGTCAGTCAAACCAGCCAGCCCTGCTACAAATACAAAGTAGGCAGGTACTGAAAAAAATATGAGAGAAAAATATTTAGTAACTCTTTCACTAATTACAGTAATTTCACACTGATAAGCCACACCTGATTATAAGCCGCACTTCCAGGTAGCCGGGAAGCCC
>VRYO01001463.1:23002663-23017713 GCA_009812075.1 Sialia sialis
GCTCGCACTTCTGGGTTGACATTTCGCTGGAATTTGTCCATAAATAAGCCGCACCTGGTGATTAGTCACAATTCCGGAATCGGCTCAATTCTTCAATGAAATAGGTGTGGCTTATCAGTGTCAA
Source organism: Sialia sialis (assembly GCA_009812075.1). Lineage (NCBI taxonomy): Eukaryota > Metazoa > Chordata > Aves > Passeriformes > Turdidae > Sialia > Sialia sialis. The sequence continues at coordinate 23,002,788 of VRYO01001463.1, forward strand.
AATTACTGTAGTTTTATCTATAAGTAACTAGAAATACATACCAGTTTCAAATTTAGTTTATCAATAGCAAGGATCTGCTGCTACTTAATTCCCTTGAGAAGCTAATGCTATTAGATTTTATTTTGATTCAAAGGTTATTTCTGTGCTACGTAACACATATACATGATTCCAGCTGAACTCCTAAAAGACTGTATTTAACAGAACTTCACACAGTATGATACAATGCTTAGATATCACATAAACTCCAAAACTAATAATTTTCTACAACCAAGGTACTACACTGGTATTTCAGAGAAGAGGAATAACCACGGCTGGAAAGACTGATTAAAGAGGTTAATCAGTATTCTTAAGAATTTTGGACAAATGAGGTAATCCAATCTGTTCTGACTGCACTGTTCTTTGGTTAAAAGAGAATTCCTGCAGTGCAAAGCTTCAAAACCCACATGCAAACAAGAGGAAGCTCAGATGTGAGTAAGAGAAAATACATGCAAAAGGTGGTAACTGTTAAGAGAGACAAAATGAAGTTCAGCAGTTGAGGGAAAGCACAAGACAGGAACAGAAACTGGGCACATATGTATTAAATAAAACCAAGACAACTTGCAAGTCAGAAGGACTGAAACACAAACCAGTATACAAAATGGCAGTAAATGGTTCCACACCTAATTTCTGTTATAAGTTGCTATTTTTGAATTCTGTATCAGCACATGTAACCAATTTAAACTAAAAAAAGAAAAACAACCAAAAACCCTAAAAATCAGAAGTCTAAAAAAGAGCATATTGATACCTATGCTTCTGACCAATTACGGTTTAACTGAAATCTCACAGTTCACCACTAAAATGAGCTGATGGAAACATCAGCTTTGACTGTTAGCTAGTAATCTAAATTAAATGAATAAGTATTATTTATTATGACTATCTTATGTACTATACTATTTAAAATGCCACACTACAAATGAGTCAAAGAAATACTTACATTGCTCACGCAACACAAATCAACAAATTGGCTTATCTTATCTTCAACAAATCTTTCATATATCACACCAAAAAATATAATCTGAAATAAATCAACCAAATTTTCTTATATTAGTTAATCAGATTTGATGTTATTTAGCAATTAATTTCACCACTTAACATTCACACAAATAACAGACTTCTGTAGTGACCACCATTGCATTGGACTTAATGAAATAGGACTGACATACTATTTCCTTTAAGAAGTAAAGTTGTAGTAAGAACCTGCTCTTTATTTTGAACTTGTCAGATGCTTCAAAGTTACTTAAAATAAAACAAAGTATTTGGCTCAATTCACATCTTTGAGAGGATTAAAATTCTGATTCCAAAGTCAGATGTCTCAAATCTCAGAAGATTCATTTTGAGTCCCAAAGATGTACTAGGCTAAAACAACTAAACATAAGAGTTAAGAACATATCCCATGCTATGATAAGCAGTTTGGACTAGTGATTTAGTCTATCTTCCAAGAATCAGCCTGAAAATGATAATTCATGATGTCACGTGCTTCACATACTTGTAGGATGGCAATGGCTACCCAGAGTGCAGCAGACACACCAAATCTTAAAATGCGGCTCCAAGGAGCTACATAGCTCTCACTGCTTCTTGTAAGACTGGAAGAAGCATCCATTAAAGCCAGGTTTGAAAATCCCACCACCTGAAAAGAACATCAATATAACAACAGGGGAGAATGAATAGTATATTTTGTAATTAAGATCCTGTTGTTTCCATCATAAGAGGAAATAAGAAAAAATAATGAAAAATGGACCTGGGAATAGTAGCCTGTTCACTATGACAGAGCTCAATTGTTTGATCCGGTGTTGTTACTGAGAAACATAATTAAGACATAACCTGTACATATATGGGTTGATACATAAACTAAAAAACATGCAGCTCAATCTCACAAAAAGTCAATATTAGCTTTTACTGAAAAACACCAAAAGATTCTACTGCTGTACTACATAGGGATATGATTTCTGCCAAATTTCAGCTTTTAGTCCTATATATTCCAGTGTTAAAGCAAATTTTAATGTGTTTTGCAATTCTTAAAAGACTGATTTCTTTTGTTTGTACTGAATAGAAATATATTTTCCTCCACTATCTATTTTAAACAAAAATTCTAGAAAAAGTTCCAAAATATAAAAGATGAGAGGAGTACTATGTGTTGAAACATTTAAGAGGTGAAAAATAAGTGAAAGTCTTTCAGAACGGAAGTTGCACCAAAATGTACTTGTGGTGGGTTGACCACTTCCTCATGTCCTTGTGCATGTTACTTGGGACAAGAGACACCCACCTCACTGCATCCTCATTTTATGGTAGCTGCAGAGTGCAGTAAGATTAGGTGCTCTCTTTTCTCCCTCTCTTGTAATATTGCACCTAAGTTGGCCCTGGCCTGTATTTACCAAAAGAAAAAATGCTCACATAGTGAATGAAGAGAGTTTCAGGACTTTCATTATTTAATTAAAAGGAAAAATTTAAAAGGATTATAAAATTGAATGAAAGTGTTAAAATATATATAAGAACCTCACAAAAACAACTATATGCTACACACTTTAGGAATACTTCCCAAGATTAAAAAAAATAATTAAACTACAGAAGAAACAAACGCAAACATTTTTTAAAAGCTAAAGCACAGTTTGTGACATATTCTCAAGCTGTAACTGAAGGCATACTACCATCAGGAACAGAACTGGCACATTTTACTTCCTGCATTATAAAAGGGCACTGCAGCAAATCAGCAGGAAGGAAGCTCACTTCAGACAAATATGAAATCAGAAATAAACCTGTAGACTGTGGCAGGAGAGTGCTAGTAGGCAAATAAAGAATTAAGAGTGTACACAGATCTGTCAGTCTCTTAAGCCCTTTAAGGTAACTCATTACCTTAAAAAAAGCCCAAACAAAACTAACAAAGATCTCTAAGGTAATTAAAGGTTGGATTTTTTAAAAATGTCTTCCTTAATGAAATATTGCAGTGACTTATAGACACAAAGAAATTTAAAAATGCATTAAAATAATTATTTTACTAAGTTACATGATTTCAACTGAATTGAAAGTTGATTCACTATTACCACACAGAATGCAAGAATTAAACATCAGACTTTTATGTTACACTTTGGGTGTGAATCATACATGATAATAATAATAGTAATATTACCTCCAGAAAAAAAAGAACTGCAAGCACTTGAAAGAGGGGATTTATTCTCCTAATTGTCTGAATTTCATTCCATTCATTTGCTATAAAGTATGTCCTCCATATGCTCACAGGCGCAGCAGCACTTTTAGTAATACCTTCACCTAAAAAGAGTACATATAGTAAAGCTCTAAAATTTAATATCTGAGAGTAATATCTGAATTTCACCAAAGCAGCTTATACAAACAAGCATCGTTTGAATTACCTTCAACTGCTTTAACAACTTTGCCCTTAGGTCTTTCCCAGTCAATAAAGAAAATATCAATAGCAAGTTGTGAAATCAGCAAGTGTAAAAATTGCAGAGCCTAAAAGAGAGAAGTAAGGACAGAAACAGCATATACACAAAAATGGAGGAATAGTCACTGTGTGGATTATTCATTAAACGTAACAATCAATAGCTCGATTATACATGAAACTGCAACTTTATGACCAACTATTGATAATTTTTCCTTTGTCTAAAAGCTTGTAATAATGGGAAGTCATGTGATGATGTCCAAAATTATGAAGAAAATACAGCAAAGTAACAAATTAAAAAACTGACTATTTCCCCATAACATATTAACCTGCACTCAGAATTCTACATATTTGAACATAATTATTTGGATATGTCTTCTTTCTAATCAGGAACTCATGGCACTTACATTATACTTTAAATGGAAGTACTTGCTTTCTTGGTATGATGCTATTTTATTTGGGTTTCTTTACACCTTTATCCTTGAAAGAACTGTTTTCCAGTCTTTCCCTTGTGACCTTCTTGAGACATTTATTTTCCTATTAAGACTTCACAAAATAAATTTCTATGGAAAAATTACTTAATTCTTATAACATAACTACTAGGGCATAACATCTATACACTAATAACTGTACAAGATATTTAAAAAAAAGTCCACAGAAATATATACAGAAGCATGCTGTCATGTATTTTATCGAGAGGAAAAAATTTACCTTTAAACTAAACGCACATGCTATGTATGTAACAAAATCTTCTTCTTGAGATGGAAGAGGTAAAAGGACAGATACAAACTGCTGAGCCTATAATTGAGAAGTTACATTGAAACAGTGCACCTGGCATACAGGACAACATAATAAATGCTTAAGTGTGAATAAGCTTTTCCAGCAAAAGATCAATGAATGTGTAAAAGAATTTAAATGGCTAATAAGCAAACTGCAAGTACAACAAATCCTAAGGAAAAGAAACAGGTGAACACAAAATTTAAACACATAAAACAGAACATTATTTATAACTTGCCTCAATAGTCTGACAAGAAAAAAAAAGAAGAAAAAACAAAATTAATGTCCATGTAAAAATATATTTAGTATTACTAGGTTTTAATACATCCAAATCCAGAAAAACACTTACTTTGAAGAATACAAGCCAATAAATCCCTGTGCCCAGCGTGATGATAAAGAAAACGTTGGCAAGGTCTCCAGCATAGAACAATAAGAACTTGAAAACTGTCTGCAATTATAAAAACATGCTGTAGACATCTGTAACGCTAATTAAGTAATACATACGTCCGTTATGCATTAATATAAAATGTTATGTAGCTCACATAGGAAACTAGTAGTGAAAAGTAGCCCTGAACAAAAGCTTTCCATCATGGTTATATATTTATGGTATATTCACTAGGTGAAACTCCTACATGCTGGATTTTGTTCAAAGAATTAATGTGAAAACCAAGTCCACTCAACTGATCAGAATAGCCCTGTAAATATCTTTATTTTTAGAGCAGTATTTCCTGAATAAAAATATCAGAATCAAAAAGAATGCAAAAACCCTACTTCATCAAGGGAGCCCAACTTTGGGGCACAGTTCTATGCAGCTAGGCTAGAAATTATTTCAGTTACCTTAAGAAAACAAATCGTTATAATCACAGGGAATGACAGCAAAGGTGCCCTTAAAGAGAGGAAGAGATGTCCCATTTCAGTTTGCCAGCTGTTCATACCTGCAAGTCAATTATAGAGCTTCCTGTCCGCCTCTTCCAGCCTGCCGTCTTGAGAAGGGACCATAACACTGCCAGTCCACCCAACACACCCAGCGCAATCTGAACACAACCAAAAGTTATTTGCAAATATTTTTAAAACACAAAAACCAAAAGTTTAAAGGGAATTAAAACTTACATCAGTCTGAATCTGAGCCTCTGACTGATTCATCTCATAGCTGACTGTGAAAGAAACCTGAATATTAAAATACAAAAAGTAAATGTGCATAGAAATTCTGAAGTGCTACAACCATTACAGACAGGGGTAATTTTCAGTTTTAATTGGTGGGAATTCTCATCTAGGGCTAATATACAAGTACCACACATCTTTTTTTACTGCATATGACCTGGTGTGCTCAGGTGCCAGGCTGAGATACTGCAGATTTTACCAGCAGTAATGCTGGGCATGGGTGCCTGCCATCTGCAAGTTACCAGCTACACCTATTTGTAATTCTTTCAAATGTACATGATTTTTTTCCTCCCGAAAGGAGACACTGAATGTTTGATACACTCCCTTTTATCAGTGATTAAAGGTAACCTTGATGTAATTACATGCAAAATTATATGGTAAGCTTGCAGAGCTCAGATACTGGTTTTTTTTCAGCTTGAATGAAATAAAAATTGTCATGCAGCAACAAAATTGTTCCTTCTACTTTAATTTAACCTAAGACCTCTTTTGACTTTGGTCTGAAAGATTTGTACAAGGAAGAGAAAATGCTTGGCTTGGTTTTATAATATTCTGGCCTGAGTCTTTGTCACTGCACAACTAAATTTAACACAAACATGCTAATAAATAGTATTGTTAATTAAGTTTAAAAGAGGTATCCCCCTCCTCCCCTTCTTCCCTACATCTTGTCTTCCCCAAATATTTGTTCCTGTCAGACCTCCTTCTATCACTGCACTTAGACTTAAGTCTAAATATCCTCAGTTACTACAAGCTCAGTGTTTACAGAACTGGAAACAAAATTTAATGTGTCTTTTTAGTTGCATAAAATTTGTTAAATGCAACAGGACATCCAAATAGATCTCACATAAATGTAAGGATGAAATAATATGACAGAAAATTGAGGAACTGAAAACAATAGTTCCTACAGCCACTATTTGAGTTAATTAATTTCTAGATAAAGTGCTGTCTCAGCAGTTAAATAAAAACATCACTTAGGCAGGAAAGAAAAGTCTTGATTTTTCTATCTTTCTAATTCTCTTCCCTTCATGCACCTAATATGGAACTCGAGGAATGCTTCTAGCACCACAAATTTATTCCAGTCAGATGTCTATTTGTACTGGAAGTCTGAACAGTTGAAGGTTGAGAAGCAGAAAATGCAAATATTAATTTTTTTTTATTTTACCATGCTAAGATCAACATTTTTACTTTTTAATGCAATGTGATCTTACACACAAACAAGACAGAAGAATGGGGCATCTGGGCCGCTGCCCATGAAGGCAAGCAAAAGGGCAAGTTGGAAATGCCCCTTCTGCATCTGCTACAGCAGGATTTGATGATTTTCAGTACAGAAAGATGAAACACTAAAGGATGTTTTAAATATATTACCAATATTTTAACCTAAACAACAGGTGAGATAAAATGTTGCTGTCATAACAACCACCTCTTAATGCATTGTTCTAAATAAAAATACTAATTCCTTGCATAAATTGCTTGCAGTGCTGCATAAAGTCTTTTATATGTTATTTTATGTGTGTATAATTTTATTTGAACTGTAGCCTAATTTAGCATTATAAAACTAACTTCAAATTCTAAGTGTTTTAAGTTAAAAAATACTGAAGGTAAATTGAGAAGAGAATACTTTTAACTGATTTGTTTTAAAAGGTTTTTGTGAAAACTTGTAACTTCAAAACAGATCAGAACTAGAAACTGCTTATCATATTTTTATAACTCACAACCAAAAACTAGAATTCCAATATACTAAAAGTATAATTAAGGTAGCACAAAGATCTCACCATAACACTCTGGGTTTCAGGGTTTTGGATAAGCACATCTGTGTAATCAACAGTAATTAGAGGAGGGTAGATAGTTCCTCTCTGTGTATGGGATACCAGACGAATACTGCAGAAACACAGAGTATGACTTTTCATACAAAATAAATCACATGAGTGGTTGGAAAACAATCACTGAAACTTGCCCTTACATGAAAATACTAAATGAACAGAACAACCTGATCAATAAAATGTGAATTTCTAACCCAATGACATGGCACATTGCATTTTAAAAGTGTACAAAGTGTACAAAGGCATGTACAGCAATATATTAAAAAAAAACAACATGGGAAGGATTGTAAGAAAATACCTGAATCTTTACCTGTCTGCATGTTACAGGAGGATATCACATAAAGAAGAGAAAAAAGTTTCTTCCAAAATATATTCCAGCTGAGATGTGCAATCAGTAATGACCCTAACAGGCAGTGTCACAATTTTAGTTAAATGACTATAAGCCTATTCTGGATTGTATAACAGAACGCATTGTAAAAATACTGCAAAAAAGAATATGGAGCATGAAATAATATCCTTGTATAGTCAGCAACACACACATTGAAAAAGAATTAACAGAGGAGTTTTTAGGTCCTTCCAGACACCACCTGCTTCTAAGAGTGACTGAATACCAGCTAACTTGTGTTATGCAAACATGGTCTGATCCTTGTACTTAAAAGGGAATAATGGTGATTTTAATTCCCACAAGTCATGTTGTTTTCTTTCACTCATCAGAACCTATGGAAATTCATGCCATTTCCAAACATGCAATGGAAAAAGCAGCACATATTACATATTAGACATATTAGAAAATATGTAACAAAACAACTTTATGACAATAAAATGCAGACTGTACAACATTGGCTTTATTGTCTATGTATTATATGAGTTAATCACCTTATTGTTATTTTGCTAGCAATCCGAATTACCCTTGGTGGTTTTCCCAAGTCATTCTCTTTTCCACTGAGTGCATCCACTAAAAAAAATCGACGAGTCAAAAGCCAGTTGTTCATATTATTGCCTAGGAAAAAACATGACAGTTTAACATACGCATTTTTTAAAAAAATAAAGAATTGAATGTATTAGAAACAACACATATAAATGCATAACATATAGTAACTACTGAGGATATAAAATTATTTATTTTCAACTTATACAAATATATCATGAAGTGAGATTATTTTATTTCTGCATCTTATTGATTGGAAGGTGCATGCAACAAAAGCCTGGAGTTAAACCATCAGAACTTGTCCACAAATACTAAATTTTCAAAATGCAAACAAGTTATGCTGTGTTGTGGTATCTTTAAATGCAACGCAGTAACAGCAATTAATATAGATTATTTCTATTTCAAGTTTTCAGATTGTTTAAATTCCTAGAGATGTTGCCATCACCATCTTACCTTGATTAACAAACTTTTCATTGTATTGAAGATTCAAATTTAAAACTGGCACGGCCCAAAGATGTTGCTGTCCATTGCCACCATTATATTCAAGGAACACGTCATAAAAGACTGGATTAGCAAAATCCAGTAAAATCTTAGAAACTGGAATTTTGCACTACGAGAAAAAATGTGAAAATAAGAAGATCACTTTAACCATTTAGTTATTTTGTCAAGCTGTGGATTCCTTCCCTACAAAATTATTGTGGAATCTGTACCACATCTTCACAAAAGAGAGAATCACAGAATCATCAAAGTCCTGCATGAACCTCCCTTTCTCCAGGCTAAACACTTTCAGCTCCCTTAGCTGCTCCTCACAGGACTTGTGCTCCAGACCCTTCCCCCTCTGTTGCCTCTCTCTCCATGCTCCAGCATCTCAATGTCCTTTTTAAGTGAAAGGCCCAAAACTGGACAGAGCACTCGAGGTGTGGTCTCACCAGTGCCAAGCACTGAGGGACAATCCCTGCCCTGGTCCTGCTGGCCACAAAATTCCTGGTATGAGCCAGGATGCCACTGGCCTTGTTGGCCACCTGGGCACACACTGGCTCATGTCTGGCCAGCTGGCTGTCAACCAGAAACCCCAGGTCGTCTTCTGTTGGGCAGCTTTCCAGCAAGTCTTCCCCAAGCCTGAGTGCTGCATGAGGTGGTTGTGACCCACGTGCAGGACCTGGCACTCAGCCTTGTTACCTCACACCACTGGCCATGGCCCATTGATCCAGCCTGTCTGCCTGCTGCAGAGCCTTCCTGCCCTCCAGCAGACCAACACTCCTACCCAGTCTGGTGTCAGCTGCAGACTTGCTGAGGGTCAACTTGATCCCCTTGTTGAGATCACTGATAAAGACGTTAAGGAGGACCAGCCCCAGCACTGAGCCCTGGGGAAAACCACCAGTGATCAGCTGGATTTAGTTCCATTCACCATTCTCTGGGCCTGACATCAGCCACTTTTTCACTCCACAAAGACTGCACTGTCCAAGCCACAAGCAGAAAGTTCCTTGGGAAATGGTGACAAATGCTTTACTGAAGTACTAACAGATAAGGTATTCCAGCCATCTGTAAGCAATTACAAAGTATTTATGATTTCATGCAAACTTCTTGGAAATGATTGCAATTAACTAGAACAACTAATGTGGAGCATGAAGTTCTTAAAGTTTTTCAACAGATTTGGAAAAAATATACTAGCAAACCTCACAGACATAAAATCTGAAACAGAGTAAACATTAAAGTCAAGAAACATAAATACTGAAGTCATTGAGTACTGAACCTGGCTCTGGGCCCACCAGTACAAGAGAGAAATGAAGCTACTTGACAAGAGTCCTGCACAGGCCACTATGGTGAGGAAGAGACTGAAGCATCTCTGCTATGAAGAAGAGCTGTGACTCTTTTACCTAGAGGTAAGGAGGCTCAGGGGTATCTTATCAATGTGTACAAATATTGTACAAGGGAGGGTGTATGAGACAGAGCAGGCTTTTCTCAGCAGTGCCCAGTGACCAGACCAGAGGCAATGGGCGTAAACTGAAACAGGAGGCTCCCTCTGAGCATCAGAAGACAGGTTTTCACTGACACAGGTTGCCCAGGAAGGCTGTGCAGTCTCACTCCCTGGAGATAAAACCCATGTGGAAATGGTCCTAGGCAACCTGCACTATATGGTCCTGCTTGTCTTGTGGACAAGACAGGCTCCTGGGTCCCTGACTACTTCAACCACATTGTGATTGTGTGAAGAAATTAGATGTGAAAGCAGGTAGCTTTTTGCAAATGTGAGCAACCATGCATCTTTAAATACTCATGTAATTTGTAAACCATATTTTCTCCAAAGCCACATGGAAAAAAAATAATGCATACAATGGGCAGAAGTTATATTAAAAAATACTCAGTAAGTTACTGATGTATCTGTTCAAACTCAACAATATTAACTGTTATTAATACTTAACAACAGGTGATAGAGACTCAATATCAAATACTCAAGATTTTAAAAAGAAAAAAAGCCCCATATTCAACTAGTTCAATGATCCTAAATAGAACATGTTTTCATTCTGTCTGAAATATTGAAATATGGATTAAACAATATTCAACAATATGGAAGAGTAGAAATATTGAACAATGATTTGTCAAGGTTAACACTTTAAATTTCCCAGACTAAGCTTTGGCAGCTATTACCTTCCAGGACTTTCACACTACCTAAATAGTAGCCAGAGTTTTGTATTTTTGCACTTCAACACATAGTTTTCAATGTCAGATGAGTTAATGAACAATATTAATATATGAGATGCCATGCACATATTTGGAGTTTCTTCCTGGTGTTTAATAAAGTGTGAAAACCCCAATAGTTTTTTTTCATAGTTAAGACAGGTAAAGAATCTCTTTTCTCTGATGAGTCATCTGCTCAATTAAAATACATTTTCAATCTCTTTACTGAATTCATTAAAATCAGGGGATACAATAAAGAGTAAATGGGAACAATATTCAGGCATGGCATGACTGGATTTTCCTTCTTTCCACAAGAAAACTGGCCAAAGATGGTGGTAGGAAAATTAGGAGACATGATACAAAGCATATGGCTGTCATAATTCAAGCACTGTGTTCTTCCACTAAGTCAGCAACTTCACAAATAATAAGGCCAGTTGAATTTATTGTGAGTATGCTATGCAGTAAACAAGTTTTGTAATGTAGTTACACAATTTTTAAACCCCACACTTATTTCACTCCATTTCCCAAGAAAGAACTCCATGTTGCAGCATATGCCTAAACTCCAAACATTCTTCAATATGCACTGAATAACTAATGACATATAAAGAAACTTAATTCAAAATTCAAAATAGGATTTTATATCTTACTTACACTTTGTTGGTAAGTTGTTCCAAAAACATAAGCTGCATTCAATTTAGTTTGGGTATCAGGACAAAGCTGAATAAAACATAGTTATAATTATGTTAATTCAAAGGTATAGTCTTCTCATGTGAAAAATATTTACAACCACTTATGCATTCAGAGTTCTCAAAAAATATATTTTGTTATATTTTTTTAATATGGGAAGTATTTATTTTGGATGAAACCCATTTATTTCACTGATACTAACGTTCTTAAAATGCTGGTTTAGCTTATTCATACTTGCATAGTATTTTCCAGTTCTATCACCAAAATCTGTGGACAGCAGCATCAAAACAGGCAAGAATAATCTTTCAATGTACTGTGTTCCTTCAATCTCAATCAGTAACTTCTGCTAAATCCAAAAATCCCATAACAAAAGAAGTCGACATTCATAGAGCCCTGTTTCTCTTAAGCTAGTATTCTCAGAGAATCAAAGTTATAGCAAATAACAGATTTTTTTTCTTTTTTTAAAGACACTTATATTTTCAGCAAAGAACAGCAGATTCAGCTAAACCCAGAAAGAAATGGTCCTAAGTCTAACTAAATGAGCATATAATTTAGTGGAGGGCAGAGTCATTTTCCTAAAATAAGAATCAAGTCTAAATTTCCGTAAAACACAGTTTTATTAGTGTGAAACTGAAATTCTGGGAATTGCTACAATGATGCATTGAGACCACTTCAGCACTGTGATGCCTTATCATCACACCAATCTATTACAATAAAGGAGGCTTTGAATGGAAATGCTATTGCTTTCCCATTGGCTCTTGATAGCTGTTAAAAGCTTTGCCCTAGAAAATTAATGTGCACCAACAAACCTAAATTTCTATGTCAGAATATGTAATTTTCTATGCATAGTAACTGTCTTAGTAACCTCTTCTCTTAAACACTAGTTTTCCTTAAAACTGCAGACACAGACACAAGATGACTTATCCTGAGGCAATAACAAAATAAATCCTGAATGTCAGCTGCTCTTCTGTAGACACTGAAATGTTTGAAGTGATGTGCTCCAACAGAAAAGGAACCAACAATTCCCAATTGTTCTTGCTAGTGTTCTTATTGTTAGTATTCCTATTGTATTGCCTAGGGAAATACTTAGAGTGTGTGGAACACCACTGGACTGCTAAACAAATTCTATTCTGCAACACGCTGCAGCTGCCAATTGTTCTCTCTGACAGACTAATTACTATTAAAGTTTCTAATTGCTGCTTACTTGTATTTTTCACAGCCTAACTATGCAACATGGTACTGCTGAAGTAGAATGTCTATGTTACTGAAATCTGAGGTTGTAGTGTCCAAGGGTACTTCCAGCCAGTATTCCCCCTTCCTATGTAGTCTCCCAGCATGTATTTATAACTTTCTGTTATGAAAAAGGCACATGCTAGTCATAGTGTACATTTTATATTTAAAACCAATAGAAATAAGTAAGCAAAAAAATCCCAAGACAATGCAAAGAAAATGGTGTAGATCAGCTTTCCTACCTCCATTTTCAGTGACATAACCATTGATTTGATTGTCACCCCCATGATGTGTGCAAACAGGTGACAGGATCTCTAATAGGGATATACTCATAGCATCATCTATAAACACATGTGGACATAGAGCTAAGGAATACACTTTTCTCAACAAGAAAAAGAGGCAACTATGCTGAATGGAAGACAGAGACAGCTATTTCTAAATGAGTAACACCATTTTTCAGAGCTCCCCAATATGCCAAATTTATACTGGTCCAAAGGATGAAGGCAGTGTTGATGAATTTATACTTCTGATTTTGCAGAGATCATCATGAGCAAGAATAAAGGGCCATTTTTCCTAATCTAGCTCTACAGTTATGAACTGTCATTAGTGTAAAAATCACACTCTTAGCTTTTGTATTAATTTCACTAAAGGCACTGAGAACGTTGTGTTATCAAGAAAAGATAACTGAAGTCTTACATACCTGTAAGATACCACCTTCCAAACTTTGCCACTTAAGAAAGTTTCCTGCTGCATCAAATGAGGCTGCAATAAATTTCAGCTTTAAATCCTGTTGACGAAAAAAGATAAAGACCAATGAAACTGCTCTGACCTGGACATACACATTTTAGAGACTGCTGATTAATTAACTGTTTGATGTTTCCTAAAACTTTCAGCACAATCCTTCATTTTTTCCCCTTTTGATTTTGTTTTTAATCTTGGGTTTGGTAGTTTACTTCTTTAAAAAAAAACAAACATTCTTCTACAGCTTTATCACCAGTAGGGTGACATGGAAAAAATTTCAAAGGAACCTCTACACACATAGACCTGCCCTAAACTAATCAGAAATCTATGCAGATTTCTAATACACATTATGTTGGAATCTAGAGGGCTTCCAGGACCTTCAGTGTTAGGAGGAATAACAGGTATTTTAATCATTAAAACAACTGCTATATTGCAACACTGTTTAATTTAAAACAGCCTTGTAGAATATGGCTTAAAATACTATTATTTTATTTTTGAGTCAGTAAAACTCTAGATAAATTTGGTGGTATAACTGACAAACAGGTTATCACTAGTACTATTTTTTGTGATTAGCTGAACTGGAATACCCTACTCCAGCTACTCTATTTTTACAATGAATTTGGAAAAATAAATCACTTTGCTGTTTGATTTGCTATATGATTTCTTCATAAAAGTGTGCCAAATAACAGACTACTTAAGAAGCAGTCATCCCTCACAGAGATGGACATCTGGCTTAAAATTATTTTTCTCACCTCTTTTTTTCCCTCCTAATTCACTGCAGTAAAGGAAAAGGATGGAGTAATACACTGACTCCATCTCTGATACAATCAGCTTGTAGAGATTTGTATCAGAAATATTACAAATAAATCAAGCAGGGGGAGAAATGTGTGTGTGAGCATCAGTAAGTGTTAAACACCACAAAACTGTGATGAAGAACACTGTTCCGAGCTACAGAGCTGATCAATGGACTGTGATAAAACCTAGCACAGACAACTTGTCAGCAAAAGACCCTGTACTTTGGCACACCAGGAAAGTGGCAGTAAAGATACAGCACACCACTTTTACCCCTCTTTTTCACATTAGTTCACCATGAAATCTGATACAGGGATGCACGTATTTTAAACATGCAAAAAAGACATAGAACAACTTTGCCTCATGTTTATGAAGATGGAAGTAAACAAGACTCTGAAGCAAAAGACAGTGTCAAAACAACATGAACTCCTAAGGTGTCTAAAAGGTTTGTCTAATTAGCAGCTTACCACTGCCAATCCAGATCCTTGGGGACACAATGAACACTTAAAAGCTGGCATCCTTTGTTCCTTGTGCCATGGTCAGACAACACACACATCTTGGCCTTATGAGAATGTGAGTATGAGAGTGCAAGCAAAGGAAGTGACTAGGTAGTATTTTATGTAAATGTCACCTTCCTTTTCCATAAGATCTCACACTAAGTTTTGTTACAGTAACTGCCTAAAA
>VRYO01001463.1:23018085-23095569 GCA_009812075.1 Sialia sialis
AATTCCCATACAAATCTATTAAAGACCAAAAAGTCTGGAAAAGGCAACTTACCAGTAGGGAATTGAATGGATGACGCCTACCCTTGCTGTACTGACAAAAATATACTGAAACAAACCACAGGCATCAGTACTTGAAGAACTCAATGAATTCATATTCATCACACACATATTTCCAAGAGCTTGGCATGCTGTTAGGTTAGAATACAACTGCAGTGGAGAAACACAAGAAAACAGAAGAGAAGTATTCTTTTGTGAGGCAGTCATAAAATTGATGTTATTTTTAAGAAGCCACTCCTAAACCTTTGTTTTTACTTGAAAGTAATTTCATTTTGTCAACACCTAGTATTTTCTCCCAGGTATTCAGGAAGCATATTTTTAAAGATTTGCAGAGGGCAGCATAAAATCTATACTCTAACTTTTTCAGCTTATTTTAGTTGCATCTGCTGCATGGCAAAAAGTGACAGTAATGTCAAAATCTGCACTCAGAAAACAAATTAAGAATCAAAATGCTTAATATCACTTAGACTGTATGGCAAAGATGACTCCTTCAAAGACCTCAGACTGACAACTGCAAGTGCATGTAGTGTAAGTATTTTCTCTTTAGTTTTACGTACCTTGTTCAATTTTGGTAAACACACCTGTGCCAAGTGATATGCAGAGGTGAAACCTGGCGTCTGTGTCCAGGGGTCACTGCACTGGTATTAGCTTGCCACCTCCTTACCCTCATTTGTGTGGGTCAGACCAGCAGCTGCTCATCACATTCAGGCAGCACCTCTGAACGGCTGAGCAGGATGAGGCAGACAAACAGGATAACAGGGATAAAGAATGGGACCAGTGGGAGAATACATCTCAGAGCTGTGTATATGAGATGGGAAAATTCTGAACATAGGTCTGCTGAAATACTGACTAACAGAACACCTGCCAGCCTTGGAACATGGCCTGGGAGACTGAAACATCCTTGAGAAGTGTAGCTGGGTACCTGAACTTCAGAGACATCCTGAGATACCATCAATAAGCACAGACCCAAGGAATTGTATCAGCAACCTACCATCTGGAAAGATGAAAAAGAGTCTAGAAGAGGGTTAGGGCTTAGAAGAGGGAAAGAGTAGGCAGGAATAGGCAACTGCAATTGTTGGTTGTACATGAAGGAGTAGTAGAAAAATAGTCTAGAAAAAACTAAAACTAGCCTGAGATAGAAAACATTGTAATCTAAAATGTTGTCATCTATTGGCTGCTCCACGTAGTGCTGCCCTACACCGCCTTATGTCTCTCTGATATATAAAAATTACTTTTTACCCAAACTGGAGAGTGAATCTGTCTCTGCCTCTCGTCTCTCTCTCAATCTTTACACACAGAGAAGGTTCTCTACACAAACTTTACTATGAGCTCTGCTAGGCAAGTTACCAGACTGTAGCTAAGGATACCTGACTGCCTCCAGATTCTGCAATGTTAATCATCTTTGAAGTGAAACTTCATCTGTCATCAGTTTTGAGACCCCACTCCTGGGAGTGGTGTACTGGTACTGGTACTATTTGGAATAACACACACACCTACGGGTAATTTATCCTAAGTGCATTTGCTGCTTTCTGGTGACCATTTTGCAGCAACTCATAATATTAAAATGTATCCCTGCTGGTACCATTGACTGCTGTTACCACTGCAGTACATATACACACTGGCTTTACTGATCATAATTGTACTCACTTTACCAGTAATAATTTGCAGTAATCTGTAATAAAAAGTGTAGGAAATAAAGACGCCATTTGTTCATATGTTACGGAATCCTGCAAATCCATATTGTCATCTTTAGAGACTCCTAGACCATGCAACCCTTTGGGTTGTGTCACAAAGGGACAAAAAATAGAACCTGTTAAGTTAAAATTTGATCTTCAGGAGAGCAATACAGAAGGAAAATGAGAATGTGTGATAACTGAGTTGGTAAAAGGGAGGCAGAGGCATGTGCCCTTCACAAGTGTCTGTGATTCTGTGGCTACAGTCACTCTTTTACCCATGGTTACTGTCACCCAGAGTAACATAATGGTAAATAACACTTGCACACAAAAAGCAAAGCAAAGATAAAAAGAGTGGTTCCATGGTTATGAATAACTGAAAATCAACTAAGAGGTAAAGAGCAGGTGCCAGTAAATACTGGATATGTAAGAGGTTAACTTTCTGAGTGATCCCTTACTGGATATGCTAGTTTATATCCAAATATATGTGGATAGTAGATCGCATACTACTGATATTAAAGGATTTTTTCTTTAACACCATTCATCTTGTAAAAATTCCAATGCTGTAGACTTGCATTAACATTGACTAGCCCTCAATAATTCTAAGCATTCTGTATATATAATTATTTCTTTTCTATTCTCATCTCAAAAAAAAATCTTTAAAATAAGCAAGGTAACTTCCAAAAATAAAGGTGATAGGCTTTTATAGAGTACCATTCTGTATAAAATAAACAAACTGCAAACATTAATGAAACTCACCCAACAGGCAAAGGCTGAGGACTGCAGATTTTTCAGAAACCATGCTGGTGTCAGTGTTATACCCTGTAAATAAGGAACTTTTTCACTGTCTTTGTTCACAACAACTCATCTATAATGTAACAGTCTGGAAACCTATGTCAGCTAGAAGATGCTACTAATTTTTTCTTCTAAGAGCTTTCTATTCCTTGTAAATATCTCAGTCTAACAATATCAATCTAAAACACAACTATAATGCAATAATTTCTTCCACTTCACTAAATTAGACAAAGTATACAGGATAAGAGTTGAAATATTTAAGCTTTAAATATGGATTCTGTGATGCAGAAGTCTTTTTTACCACACAAGAGAAGTACTAACGATTTGAAGCGTAGGATGTTGACTTGATGGAAAATCTAACTCAGGACCAAATTTGCCAAATTAATTACTTCACGACCTCCTTTTTATAACTTCTCACATTTGGACTACACATAGTGTTCATACATACTGTAAGCAACAGAAAAGACACATTTTCAATAAAATATAACTTAGAAGATGATGGCATTATTAGGGAGCAAACCAATGGTTGATATCAGAAAAACTGACAACTGCTTTTGACTTTCTTTCAAGTGGTAACTTTTAACATCATTTCATTTAGGAGCAAAATACCTTTCTTAATCATGTAGCATTTCCTGAATTCAGAACTACTTGGAAAATGGTCCTAACTTTGAGCAGATTTCACAATTAATGAAAGTTCATTAGCTAAAACCATGAAAACCCCTTCAATCTTCCCAATAGAACATATTTTCATTCATTAGCCAATTCAAGAAGTTCAGCAATTTCATACATGATCTCAAACTTTCTAGGTGTCCATTTTCCTCTATAAGCTCTAAGATCAAGCAGTACACTCAAGTCTTATATCTTTTTTCAAATGTTTTACACAAATAGTAAAAAAGTTGAAAGGCACTCATGTACTCAGCACGTTTTAGTGGTACAAGAGTATGTTTTAAATGCACACAATTAATAAAAAAGGCCACATGCTACTTGCTTTGCTACTAAAGTCATATAAATTACTTCCCTCTTTCAGTTTCTGAGAGGGCATGAATTTTTAAAAGCTTACTCCATTAGCCTGTTTGGTGTCCATACCTACACTCTATCTTGATGCATATGACCTTACAATCACTGGGATCTGACAAAAGAGTACCACCTTTGTTTTCCAAGAAGGGGAATTTGAAAGTAAGTAATGAGAAAGTTTAAAAGTGTTTTAGAATAAGTACACTTACTAGCTGAGCAAAACAAACAGATGCAACTCCCTTTGGGGGTAAGCCTTCACGAGCCAAGAAACACAACCCCCCAGTCTGAAAGAAATAAAAGAATAAAAAATATTGATAAGATATTGATACTTGTCAAAATAACTTTTTCTGAACTTTAATGGATTAACCTTTGTTCTACTTACTAGAATGTTTGGGCTGTTGCAGTCACAAGAGTTGCTTACTTGGATGAAAGTCTTTTCACATCTTACACACCTATGGATCACAAACATAAAGAATGCACTTAAAATTTAGTTATGTATGATATTTCATCCTAAGTGAAAGTTGACTACATAGCATGCCCAGGAACAGCATTAGCAACTTCACTAGTTTGAACTGAAAGTCAAAAGTTGTTACTGATTTGTTTCTACTGTCAGTGACGTAGAAAATAATTATTAGAAGTTAATTATCAGGATAAGAATTCTGTTCCGCTTCCAATCCAAAGCCTGCTTTTTAGTCACACTAAAGCAAGACAAAAAAGCCCAAGCTGCTGGCCATATAACGACTTCAGTGAGCACAAAACATGGTGCGTTTGATACACGGTTGAGGATTTCCAATTCCCTGCCTTCAAAACAGTCATCCCAAAGACACTCAGTTTCTCAGGAATATTCCCTTTAAACTAGCTTGACACGTTCAAATTTATCATGACAAAAGGTAAAGAGCACCCACCTGCTTCCTGATGCATCTGAGGCAGAGAACGACTGCTCACTTCCATTACAATGTATGCACAATGCTTCTTTAAGCAAAACTCCTTCGGTGCTTCTTTCCACTAAGTAGAAAAGAAAAGAAGCTGCCATAAAACTGCCTGAGGCAAAGTGTCACACAGGTTAAGAGAAGTGTGAAAAAATTCAGTTTAGTTTTAAATGAGAAATGCAACATTTCATGCCTAGTTTGGCTTTTCCTCTATTATTTATTCTGAATAAGATTCAAACAAAGGCCTCACTGCAAAGCAAAAGTCCAAAACAACAAGTTTGCAAATTACTGGGGAAAAAAAATTACATTTCATCTGAAAAGATTCACAGAAATGTCACAATTCCTGAGTTTCAAAACTGCATCTTCCATCACCTATATCATCTGGCAAGAGATTTCAAATCTAATGATTAAAAAAAATCCAAACCAAAGAGAATAAAAAGAAATACAGTACTAATGTTCTTCCTGCGTGTCAAATTACAGAATCAGCTTTGCTCAGTACTGTACCACAGAGGCCCTAAATGTATTTTGTAACTCCCCTAAAGTTTTAGGCAGAAGACTAGTATTCAGTGTTTTCCAGATTCCTAGGAAAATTTAAAATTATTTATCTGGAAAACAGTGATTCTCCAATATACGCTGTTGGAAATGTAACCAAAGTGGAGATTTGTAACACTTCTTCTGAGAATTACAGGCATTCCATGTCTTTGAAAATATGGAAAAGTAGAAGTTCCGAGAGTTTTTATGTTTTACATCACTGATGAAAACTGTACTTTGCTCTTACATTTCTACTATGCAAAATAAGCAAAAATCCATCTAACATAAACACTAAATTCAACATTATTTTTCTGTCTACTGAAAATAATCTACAACTACTATCAAGTGAGAAGCACAGATATAGAGAAGCACATCTCAGAAAGTCACATGTACAGGTGTCTCAGGGAGACATAAAATCCACTGACACTAATGCACAGCCATTTGCTTGGTTTGCTCGGATTCTTCTCTTCCACCTACTCATGTAAGTATAATTCCTTTATACTTCAAAACATTGTAATGTTTTTATAGTTTATATTGACACTGTTTTTATTCCAACTTTAATGACAACATCCATTGCCAAAAAGCTTGAAGGAAGTGATACACCAGTATTTCATTTATAGAATGTTTGCATAACAGTTTTTACTGCAATAAGCAATGGTACATATTTATCCGCTGGCAATTCAGATCAAGAACAATCTTGTATTTTTACATATGTAAAATTTTCTTTCTTATTTAACAGAAGAGTTATCATCTCATAATTGGCACATTTTTTTTACCTAGTATTTCACTATTGGGGCATTTACAATGTCCTTTTGAAGTCAGGCCTTTGGGGCAAGTAATACAATTCCACCCATCTTGAGTAACTCCACTCTAAAATAAAACATAAAACTATTAGAATTTTCCAAAAAATAGAGATCACTCAGTATCTGTGAAGCCATTAGTTACTGGAATTAGTTACTGTTCAGATAAAACATCAATAACATTCATGAAGGTTTTAAAAATAAAAAAAGGCTGAACAATCTGGGAAAAGTAATTTGTAGCAGACACACACAAAAAAGTTAAGCTCTTTTGAACCTGTTAGCTTACATCCTTCAGGGAAAATTAAAAGTAGAATGTTTAAAAAGAGATATACTGAATAAACATAATAATGCATACACAGACATTTCATATATAAATTGCATATTGCAATCGCACATAAATATACAGAAGTGATGGAAATGGAAGAGTTCTAAGAGAAGCAGCTTACATAATTGTTTGGAATTTTGTACCTAGCCAGACAGTTCACATCCACACTTACTTTATACTGTGAAGTAACTGCACTACAGATAAAATCCACTGAGGAAAAATGAAGAGAAGTGCTCATCCTCAAGTGCTACTGATGTTACTCCCTACTCCACTATCAACATTTTATCTTTGCAAAAGCCTTGGCAGTAGAGCAAAGGCAAATGCCACCATTGCAGAAAAGAGGAAGACACAGCAAAAGAGCACAACACGAAATGATATGTGCCAAAGTCTTTGTCTAACGCAGCAAGAAGATGGAAAGAAATGGGAAATTACCTACACAGTCCATTAGCTATTGAACACCTAACTCAGGAAACTAAGCTGCTGTCCTGAGAGTTCTTCTATAGTTGAAGGGAAAGAAGTATTCAGGAAGGCTTCACTCTCAAAACTTGGAGGAAAGCTGAAAAAATATATTTCTTTGCTTACTATAGTGGGAAAAATCTGCTTCAGCCTAGTGTCTTTGGATCAATGCTGAGACCACGACACAAAATTATATCTTAATTTGTCAAGGAAGGTCAGAAGAACTGATCAAACTATAATTATAATTAAAGTAACTTAGTGGGAGCAGCTCATTTTGAAGTAAGAACAAATATCGTGGATTATGAAGATACAGCCTAAATATTACAATAGTAGTATTTACATATATAATCAGTTTACATAAATAATCAGTTAAGATACCTATGAGCTGAAAAGCACCTTTAACATGGTACAGAGTTGTGCTTTCTGGGCAAGGACAAAGCAGAGAAGAAAAACAGTGGAAGGAAGTTGAACACTTAAAAGAAAAATTTTTATTTTGTCTGTGGTATAAAATTTGTTATAAAAAAGCTGCAAAATAAGAGAAATGGACAGTTCTAAATTCCCAATCAAGCACTATTACACAAAAATATTTTAAATAAATGAAAAATAACTTGCAGTCAGGATAAAATTTAAAATTAAAAAACAAACTCTTAATGGTTATGATTAGCATTTTATCATTATGGCAAACAGGAAACATTCAATACTTACCATATTTTCTGGGCATTTTTCACAAGTAATAGAGAACCCCCCATTACTAGAAACCATCCTGTATCCTGGCTCACATACACAGGAACTACCTGAAGAAAATAAAAGAAATTCACTTTTAATCTATATAAAACTGACTGGTTGTAACAGAATACTAAGAACAACTACTATTGTAGTTGGATGTAGATGGATTATTAGATAGACACATAAAACACTTGAGTAAGATGTGAATGAAAACCATCTTGCTTTTTAAAAAATGTCCATGTTACAGTTTGCACGCAGATGTTTTAGGAGAATGTTACAAGGTTGACTGATCTACCAGGGTGGAACAGGGACCCAGAGCTTGTATGTTTGAATAAAGGCTTTATTTTTTCAATTTTAAGTCAGTCCTTGGTTTTTCAAAATATAACTGTTGTATAAAAAGCTGTTTTAAACTAGATGCTTTTGAAATTGTGCATGGGGATCAAGGTTTATATTGAATGGTTTTCAGTGAGGATACAGAACATACTAAACATCTTGTATGAAATTAAACACTATTTTCATGCACAGTATAATGCCCATCTGCTAGTGCTCAACAACTTTTGTTTTAGAAATTTTTTCTGTCTCAGTGTCATGAACTTCTCTCTGTACTTTTAAACACATACCACAAACCAAAATTGATTACATGTACTATTAAACTGTTTTAATCATTTAAGCTTATTGAACTCTGCAGGCAAAAATAATGTCAAATTCTGTGGAAAGTACTTTCTAACAAGACCAGTTATAAAAAAACATTTCTCAAAGTGATCAACCACTTATAGTTATTTCTAAAGAAGAAAAAGCGCAATTGGATTAGATCAATGAAAAGTTCGAGTTATGACATCCACAGTGACAAAACCTGGATTTTTAGGCATGTCACCTGAAAGCAGAATCCAGACTGATGAACTAGCCAGGGAATGTATGGGCAGTCACAAGTGGAATTCAGTCAAGATGCAAACAGCACTGAGTGGCACCTACCTACAACAGTCAGATCTGCAGGAAGAAATAAACCTTTAACCTCCTTGAAGCCCTTTATTTAGAGGAAGAATCAACCTAAAAGGGAGTTATGGATCTAGACACACACGTTATCAGGGGATCTGAAAACAAATAGTGTATTTTTTTCCAGTAAGTGAGCTATGGGATTAGTCTTTAGGGCACCACGGTGGTGGTGATGGAAAAGGTGAGCAGCTTTCACGCAGCAGCTGTGAACACAGCCCACCACATCACTGCTGCTTGACTGAAGTACCAGTTCTGAAGAGAGGTGTTGTTGGGTGTTAGTCTCAAATTTATACACACCAGGGAACCCCCACTCTTGTTGGGCTGTGTATTTATAAAAGGTAAGACCCTTTAATACCTTCTTATGCCCTAAAGAAAGCAGCCAACTATCTGTATTTTCCATTTAGAGCTGTCAGGCTGTGCTGTATCCGCTCCAAGTTCCCGCGCGGGTCTGGGACTAGCACAGGCACAGCCTCAGGATCTCAGACACTTGGTATCCCAGACATTCAAGTTTGACAAGGAGTTTCACGCTACAGAGGTGTTCGAGAACATAAATCCAGGGTCCTGCAGAATTTTAGAGATGCAAATGCAAATACAATATAATGCTCGAGGAAAGAAAGGTTATCAGAAAAAGGTTAAAAGTAATTCCTCTGAGCTGCATCTCAGATACATCACGGCAGCGCTGGGGCCTCTTAGGTGTTTGCGGGATCCAGGCCCTTTGTGGATTTTGCCAGACCTGCCCGAGGGCGGCTGTTTTACCGCACAGCCTGAGCCCGACTGCGAATCTCCCGCTGCTGGGGGCGGATTCAGCGCGGAGCCGCCCGAGCCCCGCCTCCCCCATCGCTCACCGCCGGCGCTCTGCCGCTGGTGGGCTCCGCAGGGCGCGCAGGCCAGGCGGGAGCTGTCGAAGTAGCGGTCGGCGCCGCAGTCGGCGGGGCGCTGGAGCGGGACGGAGAAGCCGCGGGCGGGGGGCAGCGCCGCCGACACCGCCATGAGCAGCGCGGCGAGGACGGCTCCGCGGCCTCGCGTCGCCATGGCCACCGCGCGCCCCGCCTGCGCGCGCTGATTGGCCAGAGCCGCGCGGTACGGCGAGCGCCGGGGGCCTGCCGCCGCAGCACGCGAAGCGTCCGCGGGGTGGCCCGGTGAACGAACCCGCATTAGCCCGAGTTCATGTATTCAGTCCACAGAGTTTTGTTCGTAGTGTGCGAGATCGGGAGCGAGAAACAAGAGGACGCCGAGGCCCGGTTTGCACTTTCCGATACCTCGTTTCTAGAACTGGTGCACAGTGCATCATACAAAGGTGACACGTGTTTGTAATTTCTCCCCAGAAAGTAGTAACAAGGTGAGAGAACACAAAATACCTAGAGCGATGGATGCTCAGCAAAGTTACTCCCCTTTACCTTTTACACCTTGGTCACACTCTTGTTCACATTCCACAGAATCACAGAATGGGTCCGGCTGGAACAGACCACAGCTCTGGGCAGCCTGTTCAGTGAACCTACACCGTAAAGTTCTTCATGCTTAGATGGAACTTTGTGCGCATGTTTCTGCCTGTTGCCTTTTGTCTTATTCCCTCAGATGTTACCAAACTTTGCAAGACACTGTGTCCTGGATTTTAGTTATTTCTCATTGTCCTTCTCCTGCAAACTGATTGCCTAGCTATTATGATTTTCGCCATTAGCATGTTTTATTTCTGACTGGATTTATTTTGTAGGCTCAACAACTGTTAAAAAACTGTTCAAGTCGAATTATCTGTCCCCAGGCTCAAGTCCTCGTAAATTTGACTGTGTAAACATGTAACTTTTTTACCGGTGTTCTTGATTTGTAGAAACCTCCACCTTGTACCCCTCACAGAATAAACAATGTCTTTTTTCTAAACAAGACTCTGTCTATGTTGAGACAGCTTCTAAAAGTTCGGCAACATGTGAATCTACCATAAATAGTACAGGATTTTTTTTCCAACGTAAAATGGAGCAGACAAGTACTGGATATGCATAGAAAGACACGTAAAGAAGAAGAAGGCATGTAGGACAAGCATTGGGATAAATATAGCTCGCTTGCACAATCAAAGTACTCTGCCTCTGCCCTTCCCTTTATTCAATCTTGAACTTTCCCTTCTCTTCAGTTCCTCCGTCCCTGCCTCTCACAAGCCAGGCTCGAGCCAGCCCGGCGCTCCGTTAGAAATCGCGGCTGGGTGTAGGAAAAGCAGCGGTGAGCGGCGCCTGAGGCCGGGCACGCGCCGGCACGGACGGGAGCGAGCCTGAGGGCAGCGCACAGCGCGGCAGCGGCGCTCGGTCGCCGCCCTCTGTATACAAATCTATCGCCGTGCAGGTCTATCGCTATGCCTATCTGTAATCACACACACCTATCATTACACGGCTCCCTCGCATCAACTCAGACAGAGACCGCAGAGCCGCCTTAGGGCAGGCAGCACCCGCGCGGCCGCAGCGGAGGGGGCGGGGTCGCGGGGCCGTGCCGCTCTGCGCCCCGCCCGCAGGGTGCGCGCGCAGGCCCGCGCTCGCGGGCCGGAAGCGCTCGCGCAGCGCAGCTTCCCCTCAGCGTTTGGGGGGGGAGTGGAGGCGGCGCCATCTTGGCGAGCCGTGCCGGGAGCTGCGGGACCCGTCCGAGCGGCGTGTCCGGTGGGTGCGTGGATGGATGGCATGAGGGAGACAGCACGCCTCCCCGGGTGCGGCGTGTGGCCGAGGGCGGCGCAGAGTTTGCCGGTTCTCGGTTGCCCGACGCTCGCGGAACCGCTGCGCGGCCACTCTGCGTGCCCCGGCCTCCTCGTGTCCCTGGGCTTCCCATTCCCCTTCCTCGCTCCCGGTGCCTCCCTCAGCCCTGTCCCGGTGTCGGGAAGCAGACGGGCTTCTTCGTGGGGGCGGAGCACGGGCGGCTCTGGCGGGCCGCAGCGCCTGTGGCCCCTCGCCCCGTGCCCGCGGCGGGTCCCTCCAGCAGCGCTGGGGGCGCGGGGGCGACCTGCTCGGAAGCGGCTCCGTGCTACATTCGACCGTGTAGCGGGCCCAGCTGCAGAGCTCACTCATGTTTTCCTTCAGCACTGTGAAAACTGTTATTCGAAGCAGCCTGCTTCCTCTTTTAAGGCTTATATTGAAGAATAGAATAAGAAACCTTCCCCTGTTCCTGTCCAGTTGCGTAGTTGGGATGTTTATGTGGGTGTTCTTTCTAGCTTGCAGTCTGTGTAATCTTTCAGTGTTATGATAAAAATACTAGTCTAGTGCAAACTTAGTTTCCTACTGTGTCTACAAGTTGTGGATTATTTTAATGGCTTAAATGTTTGAAATTTCCCGAGGCTGTGGAAGAATAGGTTTTGTACTATTTTCTAGCCAATTTTGCTCATATATAAAATTTCATAAAACTGTGTACGCTTCTATGCTTTTAAGTTGTGGCATTAAGTTGTTTATTTATTCTCCAAATTCCTGCTCTCTGAAGTCCTTGTTCAGTTAATGAATTGCTCTTACTTTTCATGACAAGTCAACTCTTTTTGGTTATGCACTTTAAATTTTTGGATGGCTTGTCTATGCTTTCTATCCATGTGTGATTGTTTACTATACAGTCAGTGAGAGCTATTATTTGAACTTGCATTTGTTTGTGGACTTCTTAGAGGTCACATTATTATCTGGAATCACTGTGTCTGGTTTTCACCACTGAAGGTTGTGTTTTGTATCCTTGGTGCATCGTGGAGAACTTGCTGTTTTATCACCGAAGACTTATGGAGGAGAGCTGTTGTGAATGATGTTTAAAAATTGGGATAAGAAAGTGGAGTTGTGAATCCAGAAGTACTGCGAAGTAGCAGGGCAGCGGATTTGCTTTTTCAAGACATGAAGGTGCTGTATGAAAATTCTGCCCTTGAATTCTCCATGCTTTTTGGCACTGCCATTCCATCTGTTGAGAAGACACGTTGTAAAGTGTTCTGGGTCTGGCTGGGATGGAGTTAACGTTCTTCACAGCAGCCCATACAGTTCAATTTGGATTTGTGGCTAAAAGAATGTTGTCGACACATCAGTGTTTTGGCTGTGGCTGAACAGCACTTGCACAGTATCAAGGCTTTATCTATTTTCCCTACTCTGTTCCTCCAGTGAGTGTGCTCAAAGTGGGTGAGAAGCTGGGAGGGAACACAGCTGGGACAGCTGACCCAGACTCACCAAAGGGATATTCTGAGACATGCAACATCGTGCTGAGTAACAAAAACTGAGGTAGAGGAAGAAGTATTTTGATGGTTTTGGTTTCTTTGTGTGGATTTTTTCTTGGCTCCCAAGGCAGTTGTTATTTGTAAGAAGGCTGGACATCAATCAGCCTGTGGGAGGTGGTGAGTGATTTGCTCTGTTTTGGTTTTCATTTTCACTGATGAAACTGTCTTTATTTCGATCCACAAGTTTTCTTGACTTTGTTCTTTCCCATCCCGCTGATGGGGATGAGGAGTGAACAATCACTGTGTGGGTGCTTGGCTGCTGGCTGGAGTCGACTCACTGCAAAAGTACAGAGAACAGATGGTCTTCAGTGAAGTTTCTAAATGGGCAGTTGTTTTCAGTTTGTTGTGCTTGTAGAGTATTGGTGCTGAAGTGATGTGGAGTCTGTTAGTGACAGAATTTGGGCTTTGCTCTTTTGCTAAGTTCAGGTGGAGTGAGAGTTACGGTCCTTGACTCGTCATCAGGATCTTGTGCTTTACAGAGTAAGATTTGTGGGAGTGTTCTCAAATGCTTAGGTTTGGGCTGTTGTGTTTGTTATGAAGGGATGCAATTTGCTAGAGGCTTGTGTTCTGAGAATATTGTGCCATTTATTGTGTGATGTTAGAAAATGTTGAAAATCAGGGTATGTTAAGTCAGCGTACTCAAGCTTTTCTTGTTCTTATGTTTGAAGGGCAGTAGAATAAGGATGTAGGGAAAATACTGAAGTTGGCTTTGTAAATTCAGGTAGTTTTGAAGTTTCTCCTTGTTGGATATTTTTGCTTTCATTTGATGGTCTTCACCGTGTACTTTAAGTGGAGTGCTGGACTGGTGGGTAGCATACTCTTGTTGTGAAGTTTGAAACCAGGTGGATTTCAGAAGAATGGATGTGTCATGTAATACTGAGATGGAACTAAGCACCTATCAAGAATTCAGTTGAGAACTGTTCCCTCGATATGCTGTCAGTCTGTTTCATTGCAACAGTTCAGTATGGCACAAGTGATGACCAAGTAATCGCATCGTATTTTCATCGTTTCCAGAAGTCAAATTAAATTTTGAATTTCTTTTGCTTCTAAAATGGAAATAAAGATGCAGTGCATGGCGTCTTGGAACATGGAAGGAGTTCTTCACATGGGTTCATAACATGCTTGGCTTTAGTATTAGGCACTGCTATGGATGGGCTGCAGCAGTGTAGCACAGTGTGTAAAGCAAAGTACAGGCATCAGCCATTAATTATGTTTCATTTTCTTTCCACAGTTAAGTTGATTTTACAGAATTTATCAGGTCTCCAAAGCAGAAACAGGTAAGCTGCCAAAAGCTTAACACTTCTCACCGAGTATTGTGACAAGATCATACACAGCCTTTTTTCCTCACAGAGTTGTGGCTGGCAACTAGGATATACTTGTGGCCGCTGCAGTTAATACTCTGACTACGCCAAAGAACAACATTTTTGAATGCTGAGAAAACATACATTATTGAACAGAACTGATCACTGGGTAGAGCAACTTGTCAAAGCAGTGAAATCATCACTGTTTGTGAATTACTTCATTTTCCAGTGACACAGTTATTCTTTTTCCTTTCTCCTTTTATCAGTTAGCGTCCTGTTCAAAAGTAAACTGGATTTTTTTGTTCCTAGGAGTGGGCAGAGATGTCTGGCATATAGCAACTATGCCGTGAAAGACTAGAGGTGTTTGTTAGGTATTGTGGATGGTGAGGAGTGACTTAGGTGGATTTTGTTGCCCTCAGTGTAGGGAATATTGATAGATTGTGCACGTGTGCTGCCGGTGGAGTAGCTAATTGTTCTGACTAATGAACATTCAGTGAATTGCGTTTTAATCTTGTTCGTGTGAACTTGTGGGTTTTTTGATACCTTCTCTCTTGATGAGACAAGGGCATTCATTAAAAAGGCTCTAGCTTCTTAAGTGATAAGATACTGTAAAATAGCTGAGTACTAAACACGTGCTATCATGTGTACCTTTTTGTCTGCAGGTGATTTTTGCTGTGGGTTGAGCTCAGCATGGCTGTAGTCATCCGTTTACAGGGGCTTCCTGTTGTTGCGGGTCCTCCAGATATTCGTCGTTTCTTCTTGGGATTGAATATTCCTGATGGAGGTGTGCATATTATTGGAGGAGAGATTGGGGAGGCTTTTATTATATTTGCAACAGATGAAGATGCACGGCGTGCCATGAGCTGTTCAGGAGGGTTTATCAAGGACTCGCGCATAGAGCTCTTTCTCAGCAGCAAGGCGGAGATGCAGAGTACTATTGAAATAAGCCGGAAACGATTTGACCGTGGGGGGCGAGAAACTATGTCTGGCTCTAGAAGAACAGGTACTAATGGCTCTAGTACGTCAAGTGTTGGAGATATACCACATTTAGTTACAGCTTCTCCTAAAGGAATGAGAAAACCTAGTTATGGGCCTCCAAATCGCCTGGAGCCTGGTTTCCATACCAATGGCACAAGATATGGTGATGTGGGTATACCTAAGTCAAACTATCAGATAAGGAAGGATTCTCACCTGTTTAACCCAGATGATCGTTACTTATTTCTACGTGGTATACCTTACTCTGCAACAGAAGTTGAAGTACGTGGTTTCCTTTCGGGGATACGTGTGGATGGAGTGATTCTGATAAAGCATCGCAATGGTTTAAACAATGGTGATTGCTTGGTAAAATGTGCTACGCCTGGTGATGCCTTAGAGGGACTTAAACGGCATAGACAATACATGGGTCAGAGGTTTATAGAAATTAGTCCAACTACAGAGGAACGGTGGATCGAATGCGGTGGGAGGATAGACATGCCAGATGAAATGGATGACTTTTTGTGCGAAGACCATTCTCCAAGAAGTTCAGGCTACATGCATTCAAGGAAGCATTCTCGTTCAAGGTCACCAAGGAGACAAAGAACACATTCTCGTTCATCTCCTACCCAGGAGTATTACATACACTTAAGAAATCTATCTTTTAATGTGGAGAAGAGAGATTTGAGAGATTTTTTTCCTGATCTAGATATACACAGCAAACAGATCAAGATTCTAACAGATAAGCATCAGAAAAGGACTAGAGATGCCTTTGTGGTGTTAAGGAGTGAGAGAGAATATCAGGCTGCTTTGGAATGTCATAGAAAGGTTCTTCTCAATCGTCCTGTGTACATTTTTCCAATTTCAAGAAAGTCAATGTTGAAAATAATTGACTCTTGTGAGAGGAAAAGATCACTGGACAGAGATCATCTTGGACAGGCCATATCAGAAAAAAGTTACCGGGAAGGTCATTCCAGCCCTAAGACTTGTGTTTATGTAAGGAATTTTCCATTTGATGTGTCAAAAATTGAAGTGCAAAAGTTCTTTGCCAGATTTGATATTGATGAAGATGATATTTACTTGCTCTATGATGAAAAAGGAGTTGGACTGGGAGAAGCATTAGTGAAGTTTAAATCTGAAGAACAAGCTATGAAAGCAGAACATTTAAATCGTCAAACATTTTTGGGAACAGAAGTATTAATAAGACTTATATCTCAAGATCAGATGCAGAAGTTTGGTGTACCTGCACCATTATCTGCACCAAATGAAATGCACAGTCATTCACATCCATATGACAGAGCTGACCTCCCCCGTCCAGTTGGTTCGCCATCTGGGCCACCACAAGGGCCTCCCATGCATTCATTTGGTCCCCCTGGGAACTTCAGGCATCATTCGGAATTTAGACATCCCCCTGAGGACTTCATGTGCCCTCCTAAGGATTTTAGGGGTCCACCACCCCTCATGGATTTTGGTGGTGACAGTGAACCTTTTGGCAGAATGGAGTTTGGGAATAATAAAATGGGAAATTTTCCTGAAGGAAGATATATGCCAGATCCAAATTTCAGTGGTGGTTCTGAACGTGTTGTTCCTATTCTATTGAAAAATTTACCTTTTAAAGCTACTCCTAATGAGATTCTGGATTTTTTCTATGGCTACAGAGTAATACCGGAGTCAGTTTCTGTGCAGTACAATGAACAAGGATTACCTTCTGGTGATGCCATCGTTGCTATGACAAACTATGAGGAAGCTATGGCTGCTATTAATGAACTGAATGATAGGCCCATTGGTCCACGGAAAGTTAAGCTGAGTTTGCTGTAGAGGAAAAGATGCTCTAACAACATGTTCTAGGTTTGACAGTATTGACAGTTATTTTAACTTTTAATTACTGGAAGATGGAAAACAAACATTTTCCATCAACGGTTGTAAATAATACCCAGTTCAGTTGCTGAAATACCTGTAGGACATTAAATGTCATACATCAAGGCATAAAAGAATGGAGTTGGGGTTTTTTATTTTTTGTTTTGTTTTTTTTGGTTTTTTTTTTTCAGATTAATTTCAGCCTTATGTATTTGCATCAAATAAAAACGTAAGTGCTGGTTGACTGGCCACACAACGGTTCAGATAGAAAATTTTCAGTGCTACCTGCATTAGTAAATGACACTGAGGTTAGCTTAATAAAATTTTAAAAATTACTGATTTTTTTTTTGTTTCTTCTTGTGTAAACTTTTCAGGTTTTATTCGGTTTCATGTGTTTGCAGGCATTCATGTTTAAAAGCTTCCTGTTCTCATTAGCTGGCTTTACAACTTTTTTAAAATAAAAAGGAAATTGCCATTTAATTGTGTGTCTTATATTTAAAACTTGTATAGTTAATGATCTCAGCTGTTATGCTCAGCAGATCTGGGTCTTGGTGAGAATGATGCTGGCTGCTTTGTCTGGAAAGAGTGAACTGGTAGTTTATCAACAAAGCAAAGGATGGGTAGTTTACAGAGATTGCAGAGACTGTATTCATCAGTTAGGCTTTTTTCTCCCTCACTGTAGTACCTTGAGGCAGAAAATAAATGTTGGAATTAGATCAAGAATTCTAACTGGAGTGGTTTTGATTTATCTTCACATATGCGTAATTTGAATACTAACTGGCTAATGATGTCTGGATGCATTCCAGGTCAATCTCTGATTAGTTTTAACTAACATCTGTCACTAGCAACCAAGCTGACAACCAAATATGTTATTTTCTTACGTAATAAAATAAATGCTTGTGTCAGCATTTAGAACGTGTTGTTTTCATTGGTTTGTTACCAGCACATTTAAATTTTAGGAAGAAATAAAAGGCAGCTTGGAAAAGCTGTCTTCAAAATTAAGGCTTAGTAGGAAACTTTGATTGTATAGGGAAAGACTTTCATTGACATTGCAACTGTGCAAGATAGTATCTGTAGTACTAAAGGATTAAATCTCAGTCCCCTCAAACTGGGACAACAAAGTTGCAACTTGGCAGTGAAAACTTGTGACCTTTGCTTTGTTCAATACCCAGAATTCCTAAATCCATGAAGTAGGAGGGTCTATTCCAGTCCCCTCCTCAAAGCAAGTTTTGGCTAGAATGGGTTACTTAAGGCCTTGTCCATTGCATCTTTAATAGGTTTAAGGACAGAGCTGTCTGAGCAGCCTTTCCAGTGAATGATCTCCCCTCACAAGAGGTCAAACCTTAATTATGTGAAGTCATCATTGTCATTGCAGAGCTTCCATGCCAACTGTTTGGCACAAGAAAACGAAATGAATAGAATTTTTCGTCCTGTAATATTTACAAGGTTAGTGTAGCTTTATTTCTTCTGCATATTATTTTTCTGTGTTTTAAGTGCCAAGCAAAAAAGCTTTTTGAATGATAATGTAAGGTCTGAAATGTAGATTCCTCTGAGCAAAGAAACGCAAGTTTCAAATCCTGAAAACTTGGCATACTGGTTTCTGGTAGGAATTAGCTTCAGAATCATACAGTTTTGAATCTTCCTCTGAAGTTAAAAGAAAATAAAACCCAACAGTTTTGTGCTTTAATTGCTTACTCTAAAAGAGATCAAGGAGCCAGAAGATGTTGCAGGGAGAATTAAGACCTGAGAATTCTCAAACTTCCCTGACCATCATGTTGGAAACTTCATTGTGACTGTTTTTGTAAGCTAATATCTTCACTACTAAGCTGTGTTGAAAATGTGAATACAACTAATTTCTCCAGTTAATCAGTTTTAGATAATTTGTTGAAATACAAGTGCTTCTAGTTACTACATAATAGGAGATTTCAAACTGAGAGGCTGGAAAGGTAAGAGTTTAGTAGGTTGTTTTTCCAGTAAAGTGTGAAATTATCTTTTAGGAAAAAAATCTGTTTCAGAAAAGGTTAAGAGTAATTGCTGATAAGATGCCATTAGTTTTTCAGATGATAAACTTTTTATCCCCCTTAGTGAACATATAAGAAGTATCATAAAACTTGTAATGGCAGAGGTCATAATTAAGACACTACAAAATGGTCTCTTGTTTGCCCTGTAGCTGATTTGTATTAAATTAAAAGCCAGATTAGATTTTATGACTACTTTAAGTTAATCTGAAATGTTTGATTGATAGACCAAAAAAAATTATTTTTTCAAGGTCTATAAAGAGCTGTATCTCAAAGTATGTACAGATGCACTGAAGCACAGATAACTCGGGAAGAGATGCCAGTACATCAGTTAAATAACACAGTTAATAGGACAGTTTGTTCTTGGTTTATAGCTGTTATCTGGTTGGTGTTTGGGGTCTGTGTGTCTGTCTGCCTGCCTCTGTTCCCCTAGCCTCTCCAGACTGGGCATTATATTTTGATTCTGCCTGAATGGATGGTGCAGGTGCATGGTGGGATGAAAGCATTTCCTGGTAACAGGGTGTTATAACAGATGTTTAGTGGTTTGGAGGCACTGTATTTCCAGCACAAAGGACAAATCAGAGACTGTCTGTAATTACATGGCTTGAAATACTGTTCTTCCTTTTTAAGAACCATCCATATAGTAAGGAGTAATGAATGAAATGCTAGTTTGTGATCCTGATATAAAGCATGGCAAGTTTCCTTAGTTGTGCCTTCTCTGAAGTTGCTTTTGCTACCATTGTCCATGAACTCTGATGTAAAAGAGAAAAGTTTCTGTTGTCAAAAACTAGAAATAACCATTACCTAGGAAAGCAACTTGAAGTATTTAGGGAAGGTCTAACAGGACAGTCTGATGAGCACCCTTAATCCCAAAGGAATGTCCCAGTGTGTTCCACAGAGAGGCAAAATCCAGTTAAGAATGGATACAAGCCTGCATCATCTAGGTGCCAGTAATAAAAAATAAAAATGAGCGAGTATCCAGTCTTGCAGTATGCACTTGGATCATGTGAAAATGTTTTCCCAAAGTTATCTTTAGGTAATATTTAATTCTTGACTAACATCCTGAATTCTTATTCTGCCTGTGCAGTATTTTAAATAGGGACTTCTCTCATTGTGACCTGTTTCAGGTCACAATTTCTGTGCAACATGCAAAGTTAAGACATCACGCATGCAGGACAAAATGCCCAACGCTGTACCTCTTTTCTGGAAGTTTTTTTGTGATTCCTGAAGTTGACTTTTTTTGTGATGTAGGGAGAATGAATTTTATGCTTGTGAACTGCATAATCTTAGGGGGCAGTTAATCAAAACAAAACTGCCTTTTTTTCAGAATTGCTTTCTCAAGGCATAGTACAAAAATATTTGCTATTTGTATCTATGTATATTACATGAAAACCTGAAATGGTTATGAAGTTTAGCCATCTGTTTTGGAGATGGACTACTTCATTGCATGTGAAATGGTAAAGTGGTAATCACCAGAATTCTGATGGAATAAAACTATTTATTGAAGTGCTTTAGTTGCTGAAATTGATGGGAATTAATTACATAGCTGCTTTTGAAAGTTTTGCTCATTGGTATTTACTCCTTGCCAGCAGTAATTCAATATCAATGGTATGTAATGCTGGTGTAAAATTATTTTCTGTGTTTAAAACAGAACCCTCTATTGTGAACTTTTCACTTATTTTCATTGCATTAATTTTTGGGAAAGCCTGTTTTTTCACAAAAACAGGTATGCATTGCATACTTTGCAATAGTGGACAAAAGCAGCATCAAAATTATAAATGCACTTGGTTTATTTCTGTAACTAAAAGAAGATTTTGTTATAAGTTTAAATTGTTTTCTCAGTCACAAGTTTAAATTCTGCATTTGTTCTTTAGCAGGTACTAAAGTTGGAGGTGAACAGTGTAGTAGTAGCAGCTTTCTGACAATCAAGCATACACTTAAAAATGAACACATGTAGCCTCTATCTCCAAATAGGATAATCAAAATGTGTAATTTCTTGTATATTTGATGGAACCAGTAACCGAACTCTTACTGGTTCAAACTGTTATGCATGAACTACGTATAGCATGTCAACTAATATAATAAACATCAACTACATAAAATATCCACTAGTTTTATCATGAAGGCACTTTTATTTAAAAGCAGAGCAGCAGATTGAACATAAGATACTGGGCCAGGTCCTTATTTTTGACTGTTCTTTCTGTATGCATAAAGGAATCAAAAGTCATCTGTACCTGTTGAGAGCCTGAGGAAAATGAAAATAAAAGTACACCTCACCCTGCCTTCTGCCATCCAGTGTGGATAGCAAAATTAAATCTTAACAGGTAGTTGCTGCAAACAGTTTCTTAACTACTACAGTTACTTTAGGATGCATAAACCAAATTATAACAGTTACAGCTAGAGTACTTAATAAATTCAAGAGGTGTATAGCTAGAGAGGTAATATATTGGCAAAGTAACAAGAAAACAATGTTTGTAACTGCTTGAAAGCTTAGTGCAGTTTTTGGACACTTTATCGCATAAGTTTAAGCAAATGTGATTACAGTATAACATCTATGCAAATATAATACATGCATCTATTTAAATATTTAATTTTCTAGCTACTGAAATTGTCCACTTCCGGTGGATTTTTTTTCCATTCTTTGAAATGTCATCTGTTGTCTGGCACTCTAGAATCAGTACTGATTCTTTGCTTCTCCTGGAATTCCAAATATATAGCCCCAGTGAAATTTTAGATCCAACATACAAAAGCCTTTAAAGGGTTTTTCCCCCCCCGCTTAATAAAAAAACCCTCTTAGAAGAGCTTTGTTATCTCACTTCCTTAGTAGCATCAAATTCATCCTCCTCATCCTCCTCTTCATCATCGTCATCTTCCTCCTCATCCTCTTCCTCATCTCTTCTTAGCATTCTGCGGGAAATCTGCTAGAACAAAAATCCAACAAAAGGATATCAACTGTTTGTTCTCTGCAAACGAAAAATAATTCTCCATTGGCATTTTCAGTCTAAATGTTTGTAGGGATTTTATTTGTGGGAGGGGGTAAGTTGTTTATTTATTAACTTTTCATAACATGCACACCAAAGGAAAGATACATGACAGAATAAAAATACTATAAGGATTTTTATAAAATCCATGTAGTCAGTTACAACTATAATAGGATGGGGAAAATTGTATTTTTATCCAATTAATGCTAAAAAACAGCAAGATGCAAATATTTTTTTGCCTGGCTTGGCTGTTGAAACAGCAGGCTGAAGATGAGTCATCTTATCTTGAAGACATCAGACCTCTTCAGTTAAAAGCTCAAAACTATGGTGCTCTAAGCTTTTTATTCTTTTTTTTTCAAGAATGAATTAGACAAACTTAGTAAGAGTTTGATTCATAGATGAACTTCTTTCCCTGCCTATCAGTGCTTTTCTTTAGAGTGACTCCTCTTTCTGGCTCATCAAACATTAAAAAAAAGTGCCAGCTGCCAAGCTTTCATCTCATTTGACAGATTCTGCAGTCTGTACCTTTTTTTTAATGAGGGTTCAATCTAATTCCTATTGAAGATAGATTCATCACAGACAATGCAACATTTACAATTTAAAAAAGGATATATGTTCTTTATGTTCTTTTTTTTTCCCCTTTCTCAGTGAGAAAGAGAGCATTGAAGACAGTTATCCAAGTCATCTGGAATGCTTTTGAAAAATTTTTTCAAGTTCAGTAGTTCTCTAAGGGCAACTGCAGCTCTAATTTCGGTTATATCTTCTGTGTCTTCTCACATACAATGATATAATAAAAACTTTTGTACTGAAGACAGAGCTTGCCTTTTTTTTAAAGCAACGCCCTATTTTAAAAGTCCTTAAATGCTCATTAATAAATTGACTTCTGAGACATTATAATTCATACAGCCATGTGTGTAATGTTTTTTTGTGTGTGCATAAAGCAAGCTGTAGTCATTGGACTTCTCAAAGCAGAAAAATCCTTAGTCTTGTTGATGTTCACAAAGTACACAATTTAGCTCGAAGCAAGTACTTGCTTACAAATTCCAGAACACAACAGAAAGTAGAGTTAATAATGGGTGAAACTGGGTTAACTTGTGCTGAAATGTCTAAAGCAGCAGCCTCATTCTGTGAAAGAAGGAAAAAACTATGGCAGTGACTTGTAATTGGAGTTTAAGGAATGCTGCAGATGGAGCCTGTTAAGGTGATATGAATATCACTGGGATAGACTAATTTTCTAAGTTTTATTTTCTGGTTCAGAGCATCTGAAATTCTTCGGCTGAACTTGCATCGTATTTCTGAAGAAAAGCTTTTCCCCTTTCCTGAAATAAGAAGTGTTTTGGCTTTATTGCTTTTTTCTGCTCGCTACTCAAATACCTCCACCATGCAGCAATTAACTAAATATTATCACTGGTGGTGCTAAGATGACTATCCCTAAGAACCAAACTGGATCAGGGAAGGAAAGTGAAAAAAGAAATTATGCAGTTTAAATCCAAGTTATTGTGCCAAAGAACTAAAACATACCAGTATTGAAATTTAATTTTTCATAACTTAATGCACAAAAAGAATATGATAATTTATTGACCGTAAATAATTTTATGTAAAAATTAATTCTTTCAGTTGCATGTAGGTGATGACTGTCTTTGCTTCAGCAGTTCAGCTCCATGTTTCACTGCAGATGCTGCTACAGAAGCATGGCAATTCTCTCCACATCTTAGTATTGGAATATTCAGATGCAGACATTTTCAGTAATGGTTAAAATGTACTTTGCTGTCCTACAGAGTGTCAGTGCAAAAGTTAATTATATTGAATGCATGCAGATAAAACCTGTGTAATAAACTCTGATTTAAAAGATCTGGAAAAGATCATTTTGTTTTGCTATAGTTCTAAAATATAAGGTATACAAACCTGAACTGGTAAAGTGAAACGTCGAGGATAAATTGCCAAGTGAAGTGTTAGAAAATGAAGGACATAGCTTTTTGTGAGAAAATGAATCAAGCTCAAGGAGCACTTTAGATTTTTAACATAAAGATAATACAAAAAGTTAGTCCACAGAGCCAGAAATAAATTCAAGGATGTTATGTGTTAAATTCTCTGAAAACACCTGAATTGCATTACTGGCACACTTTATTCTATCTGGTATGCAGGTATGCAGTGACTTCCCACACTGTCCCCCACCCACAGGTTAGTGTTTGTGTGTGTCTGTCTGTCCTCCCCTGCCCCACAGACTTGGGCCATGTCATTCTGTGAACTGCTTCTCCACATTATTTATCCTGCTTTACATTTGAAATTGCAAAGTACTGCATTACAGACAATAAAGGATTACTGTGTAGCAGGAATCTAGATTTGTCAAACGTTTCAGAGTGAAATACCCACAGAAAAGATAAAACAAGTCACCTGGAAGTTTTTCTGAATACAGCATTTTTTCCCCATTAGATGTTAGGTGGTTGCAAAGATTAGAGGCCTTAGTGTAATTGAGCACCATGCTATTTACAGAATCAGGAAGGGCTGCCCTTTCTTCCCTGCCATATGGTGACTGCATGAGTAGGGTATTCCACCTCTTTTTTTCTGCTGTATGATCCTCCTCAGCAGACACACTGCACAGCCAAGTAAGATGACCTTATTTTCAATTGCACTGCAGTTTCCCTCTGGGTCTAGATGACTTCCTGTTCTTTTCAGGTAAGTGGGGTTATGAGAACACTAACACCCAAAGTTATCATTAAGAGAACAGGAAATTAGAAAGGTTAACTTGCAAGTTAGTCACCTCTGGAAGAAATCAGTGTACATACTCTCAGTTTTCTCTTGTTTTGGTGTTCTTTCTCACTTGTATTTTCTGAAGTAGCTTGAACATGAAATTTGCTGGAGTGATAGGAGTGGCAAGTTAGCCAAGGTAGTACTTCATGCACTGAATCACTAGGTTGTATCTCTTCACATGACAAAATTCATACTTTCAACAACAGAACAGCTCAACTGTAATAACTGATCTGTTCTGTGTTGAGAGCAGAGAAGGTATAAAGTGTGTATGAAGTTAAGAAAGGTTTTCCTTACTACAATATCAATGCATGATTCTGTTCAAAGAAGGTAAGTAAGACATATATTTTAAATGTGGCTTTGTCTTTAACTGAAACACTGGTAAGAATCATTGTAGTTACAGGATTATAGTTGCAATAAATCAAAAATAATTTAGCCATTTTACAGTGTCTGCAAGTTTACTGCTGTAAACAAAGAGATTTGCAAGGCAACTGGTCCAAAAAGAGTGGCACTGTCATTAACTGTTTTCAGTCATTTTTATCATCCTTTTATCACCTGCTGTGAATTTTCAAAGTATAAAAGGAGAGGTCTGTTAGTCATGGGTTTGCTCTTCTGCTAGAAGGTTTTACTAGTCTGGATTAAGATCTGGTAGAGAGGCCACACTCTAGAATCTAAATACTAGAAATATGCAAGTACTTAAAGAATGCCACTACTCTTTCAAATAAGCTCTTAGATCTCTTCTCTGCAAGATGCTACAGTTTGTTGATGGAAGGCCACATATTGCTGGAAATGGTATTTGTCAAAAGTAAGCAACACAGCTTTAAAAGCTGAGGGCTTTTTCCCATCAATGATAAAGTTTCATTATCAAGAGCTTAATATGATACCATTGAAAGTTTCTTTACATTTCTGATGGTCCTGAACTGAGTAAAGACAGTGGATCCATGTGCCTTAGCTAAAAGATTATCTTAAGTCGAGGTTTAATATAGTGATTCAGTATGTAATTTTTTTTCTTACCTGTGCTGTTCTCAGTGAAGATTTTGAGGAGTTAGTTCTTTGCAGGGGGGACTTGGAATTTGCACGAACTATGTCTAAGCGAGACTGATAGTCTGGTGGATAAAGTGAGCTCCGAAAAACCTAATCAAATGGAGAGAGCTGTGACTTAGATGCTTGCAAGCTAAGAATCGAGACTGAAGCTTGCAGAAATGCAGCATTGGACAATGAAACCTGATCTAGAGATACTCTAGATCAGCTGTAGTTTGGACTGATCACTTTTAGCTGAAACAATGTCCTTGCTTAACCTGAGACACATCAACATACTTAGATGGTCAAGGTAATCATTCTTCAGAAGTTTGGGGGCATTTACACAGGGAAAACTGCAGTGGTTTCCCACCAACATATGTAGCTGAGTTTCAGGCTAAGCTGAAAGTATGAACCCCAGCAACTTCTTCAGGCTCTCCATTTCTTGCAAAGAAGAACTCAGACCCTTCACAAGCAAATCCCTGCCATTGGTCACAACTGCATCAGAAAAATGTTACTTGCAATGTTCAGGAGATGTACAACTCAAGAAAAATTTGGGAAACCTCTTAGCATACAGGGGAGACCGTAACATCCATTATATTTTCAAGTTATTTCAACAACCAATAAAGCTATTTGTGAAAGACTTTAAGTCAAAGAGATGGTATATTTTTATGGTCAGTATTTTTATGAAAAGTAAATAATTGTCCAATTAACAGGAAATTTAAAATGACATTAGAAATTTGGTTGTGAAAGATGAAGTACTGACTTATAGGAGATTTCTGAATTGGTGCCATGTGACGTGATGACTATGAAACTACAGTAGTATGAACTTGCCATGGCATAGTTTAAATGAAGTAAAATTACCAAGTAGTCTCAAATATGGCTGAAGAATGTCACTGAAGACTCATGGTTTTTTAAGTTTTGTGCTAACTTGGTTCTGAGCTATGACACAGACAAAAAAATATTATGACTGGTCAGATTTACAAAAAAAGACTGAAAATTATTTAACTTTTTTGCCAAATCAAACATATATACACAACATGCATTTCAATGATACTAAGTTTAAAGGCTCAGTATCTAGAACAACTGCAAGAGTTAATAAAAGACTGAAAAGCATATCTTGAGAAAGAGAGACTATAATTCAAATAGAAAAGAAAGGAGCGAGTTGAAGCTTGTTACTGCCCCAAGGCAAAAAAACCAATGTAGTAAATAACAAATGTCTCTTAATTCTAGAACAGCCTAATGAAAATGATTATAAGATGAAAACAAACAAATAAAATTCAGGTTAGAAAGAGCTCTTTAATGCAATAATTAGTCTTTACATCATCTTATCACAGCAGTGTAAGATTTTTTCTAAGTGCATCTTTAGAGCAAGACTCACTGCAGAAGTGTTCTTTAAAAACTATGTTAGCTGAGCTTGGAGTGGCAGGTAATTTTGTGAGTCTCTTTTCTGTGTTTTGTGGGAAAGGTTAGATTGCCACTGCAGTTGCTCTCTGTTTGTGTTCTCTGAGATTATAAACCTGCATGC
Source organism: Sialia sialis (assembly GCA_009812075.1). Taxonomy (NCBI): domain Eukaryota; kingdom Metazoa; phylum Chordata; class Aves; order Passeriformes; family Turdidae; genus Sialia; species Sialia sialis. The sequence continues at coordinate 23,045,011 of VRYO01001463.1, forward strand.
TCTTGCGGAAGAAGTGCAAAAAGAAAAAAAGGAAGACTTAATATATATGAGTTTATTCTGGGAAGCGGAAATATTTGTTGCATTTGTCTGTGCGAGACACGTAGCCCAACTGTGAAAACAGTTTTTATGTAAGAAGTAAACAGAAAAGCAAATCTCAATCACTCTTACCTCCAAATCTTCATTTTCATCAATATTTTGGATATTTTGATAGGCAGCAGTATATATCTCTAAAGCTTTCCCATGGAACAACATTTCAATAGTTATAAATTCAGAAAATATGTTCTAAAAGCAAATGAAAAGGAAGATTTTCTTAATGCAGTAAAGTATATTTGCACTTCAAAAATGATTCTGTGTTTGGTATTTATATAATACAAATAAATACATGATGCTTAGTACTTTTAAGTAGTCTGTCTGAATTTTAGAAATTAAACATAAATGCTGGCTAGGCAATCACTTATGCATGATAATAAATAATATAATATGCATGATAATATAATATGCATAGCAATTAATATTAATATATTATTATTAGTTTAATAATAAATTCTAAATAAATACTTCAAAAGTAAAGAGAAAATAATTAAGAATAACATGTCTTACTGAAAAGTCACTTGATAATCTCCAATACGTATTCACAAGATGTAGTCATTCAGAAGTTTTGCTATTTTGAAGATAGTCTTTTATAACAGGTTGAGGATAAGTTATCTGTAGATTCTATACAGATCTATAATTTATAATTCTGTGAAATATTCAGAAATACCATGACATTTGCATTTCAATGAATACAGAATGTTGCTAATCTTGCCCCTAACTATAGTAATTTTATTATGCAAGATGAAATGTGAGCTCACATACTTTTATGTCCCTTATCTTCTGTTTCTCAAAATTATCAATGGTTTCCTCTAAGTGCCGAGTTGTTCGAGTAGCATCCAGTGTTGCTCTATGCAGTTCACTTTCAGCCTGAAAGTAATACAAAGGTGAAATTAGTCCTGCATTTGATACAAAGCTATTTGCTAAAATTGCCATGAGAACATTTGAGTTTCCAAAACAATACATATCTGTGTTACAGTATTTGAAGTCTGTAGTTTAATGAACATATAAAGATGACTTCTACACTGTTGTGACTTTGATGTGAAACATGAAAAATGACGAGCTTCAGCCAGTCAGGAAAGTCCCTCTGCCCTGATTCAATTTCTGTAATGATCTCCTTATAGTTTTCTGAGCCAGCCCTGACACCCCATTGACAACACAGTGACTGGGTTTAGGTATTTAACCCAGCACAGGCCAGAGTGGTGGGTGAGCAGGAAAGATCACCCTTTGTTTTCTACTGGACATCAACCTACTGGATCCAGAAAGAGTCTCTTCTAATATAGTGTCCTGAACCTCATCAAGTTTTCATAAATTACTTAAATAGACAGCTATAGCAGAAGCTGGAACTAATGTACTTATCCTGTAAATACCTCAATCTTGCAGGCTAGAGTTATTATAATTTTTAGATTCAAATGCATTTCAGGTTTTTTTTTTTTTAAATATTTTTGTATTATTAAAATATTTTATAAAAAACATCTTCAATGGGGCACCGGGAAGGGGACACATCAACCAATTCCTAACACATAAATGCATAGTGTTTCTTATTTTGTTACTACAAAAAGTATTTTAATTAGATATAATTATGAACTTTACAGAAAGTTCACTACTATTTAATGAAAGAGATTGAAACAATTCTGATTAAGTGAAGTCTGAGAACTGCATACTATTACAAATTAACAATGTAGTTAGAAGAGCTTTCACTTGAAATCTACAAGATTTGGGTCTAAACTTTCGTTATTTTCCACACGTTATTGGTAAAACATCATACTAGTTATACTTTCAGGCTCAGTCAGTAAGTTTTATCATAAATCTATATTGTCGTGAGATTTGAAAGTAGTATATGGATTAAATACTGTATCCTATGGTCAAGTTGAAGGGTTCTTCCCATTTTTACAAAACTGCAACTTAAGGGAGGATTTTTTTTAATGGAAAAAGACACCACAGGTTCAGTTCCTGTGATGTAGCTTTTAGTGTTACACATAAAGAAACCTAAGGCATAAGGCATGCCCTATTCACTTCTCTGATTGTAATCTGTTAATCTTATTTTACAGGGTTATCAGTTTGAAATAATCTTCTTTCAAAAACAGCCTAAAATCATAAGACAATTCTGCCATTACAGGGCAAACAAAATTGATAATCATCTTTAGTAGTACATAAGGTCACATGTTCATCTCTCTTGATTTTGCCCAAACTACAGGAGGGAAGAAAAGAGATTTTGTATATTTTCAGTTTCTGCAATCAGTCACTCTGTAAGTGATGGCAACTATTACGCATATACAGCCCTCAGGCATACAAATACAGTGTGTCATTTCTATGATAATCAAATACATCTCCTCAGTACATTTTAGATTGGACATAATTTGTGCAGATATGCTTTGGGAGAGGAATTCTGGTTGTTTTAGAGTCAAGTGTCTAAAATCGCAGAGCCTGCATAATTTGGACAACAGCAGTTTGATATTTTCTCTTCTGAACACTCACCTGTGACTGGAAATATTAGTAAAGGAAAAAATGGCAATGTAACAATCAATATTTATGGACATGTTCATTTTCACTTCTACTTTTAATAAATAGTGAAATATTTACCTTAGTTGTTTCAAAACATCTGTGTATTTAGTGCTATTACTATGTTGTCTAAAGCTTCTGGCTGTTAAGATGTTTTTTAGAGCTTTGCTAGAATTCAAGTATCTAGGGCAAAACATTTCAGGACAGCTGTTTGTTTTGAACTGCGGGTTTGGTTACTTATTTTTAAAAGAATAAAATAAAAAGCAGGCAACCTACAATTTAGCAGACTTCTTCAGGGAAAAAAAAATCCATTTTGATTTCAGAAGTGTATTTTTTTTATTTTTAAAAATCTGGTAATGTTCTCTTTTCAAAGTTGTGCTAACACCCCATGGGTAAGATGGGAGTGAGTGAAGATCCTTTGCTCTCTGTGGCCAAAGTTGTTCATTGCTGCAACATCGCAGTTGCTTGAGAATAAGAGAACCCCCGCAGGAGCCCAGCTGCTGTGCTCTCATGTGGGAAAGCCTCTCTCAGACCTGAAAGCTGACCTGCACACACCCTCAAAAGCAATTGAACATATTCCTGCTCCTAATACCTTTTTATGCATATTGTGTCAATCACTTTAAAATGCAAATGGGCAGCATTTGTTGCCTTTGCCATGTGCAGAATCAGACTGTACTGAGATTTTATAACTCTTTACCCAAAGCCTTAAGTAGAGAAAACAGGTGTTATAAGAAGCTAAGTCACAGAAGAGTATTTGGGAGAAGCTTAGAAAAGAAACAAGAATTTACCTAGGTGCCAGTGTCATACCCATGAAATGAAATGGCAATTAGCCTGAGGGAGAAAAATGGGACCAATCTCCCTTTGGGAAAAACAGCTTATTTTTATAATTTACTCCCTTAATTCCAAGAAAAGAGAACTTTGCAACACGGCTCAAGTTTTAACCCTGTGGCTGACACATATCTGTCTTTATCACATGAGGAATTCTAATTAGCCATGACTTGTTTTAACTGATTTGATTAATATTAAATGGAAATTCTCTGACAAAGACAAAACTAAAATGTATTTCTCCTGTGTTCTGTTTGACCAAGAGAGTAATTTTCACTCTTCCTACAGTCTCATGCCCCAGTCACTAGAAAGATCCTGAAGATTCTGAAACAGAGTTGTTAAAATCCAACAACAAACAGGACTGCTTAACTCCCAAGTCCAACACAAAAATGTAATAAAAAGTAAACAGCACATCATGAACCTAGATCATGTATCATAATACATAAGCATAAAGGAACTGAAGTAGGATTGCCTCTATCCCATTTAATTTGGCATTGTCTAAATTCTGATTGCTTCAAAATTTGAAATTTTGATGAGATTTTAATGAAATTCTAATTCAGTTTGATGAAAGCCTAATTTTTCCTGCTGTGATACAGAATAGTATACTGGGGCGGGTGACTGGTCTTTGGAAAGGAAGAGTAGTCTAACTGAGTATTCTACAAACAGAATAACAACTTCTCCTTTCACGCAGTGGAGAAAACTCATATCTTATCTAGGTACCAGGAAACACAATTACCAAAATGGCAGGGAGAAAAATAATAAAACAGTAAGTTCACAGAAATAAAAAAGAAATTGTCTGATTACACTTACTTCCAAAAACTTCCAAATTCCTATATGTAATCTATGCCTACCTCTCTTGCATAAACATATGAAATAATTCCTAGTTTATTTTCAATTCAAAAGTAACTACTGTTCTGTAGCAGCTGTAACTCTTCATGAAGTTTAAGAAAAGATTCAGCATTGAAAACAGTCCTTCTAAGGAACATTATTGTTTCTACTACTTCCTAAACATAACAGTTTAGTTCCCAAGAAATTTTAAAAATATTTCTTATAGTGACTGGAAATGCAGGATACAATAATGTGTAGATCTGATGGATTCCGCTGGCGTGTCTTTTCCAGTTGAGATAATTGCTTGGCTTCTCGGTTCTTTGCTGTTAAAGTTGCTTTAAGATCATCCTGGAAATAAAATATTTTAGACATGTTTGAAATACATCTAGGATAATGCAAAATATGCTCTCCTTCATACATGCATTGCCTAGAATACACAGACAGAACTTCTGCTTTGAACAGAAACAGATTTTAGGGATCTGTTAATTGATCTTCTGAAAGAGAACTCAATGGAGACAGAGAGTTTAGCACCTTGTGCAACTCCCTATAGCATATGCTATAATTGAAATATGGGGAAGGAAAGATATTCACAGCTTTACATGAAAAGTATAGCAGATGGTCACAAGCTGAGATCCCCAAAGCATTAAGAAGGCAGACTTGTTTCTGACTTAGCAGTAGAATAAATGTACAGTAATTTCACGATTATAAACTGCACCTGAATATAAGCCGCACTTCCGGATAGCTGGGAAGACCACGGGATTTGTCCATATATAAGCCGCACCCGAATATAAGCTGCGCTTTTTTTTTTTTTTAAACTCTGCACGGCAGAGGGGGCGGGGCGCTCCGGCCCGGCCCCACACAGCCCGGCTTCCCAGCGGCACAGGGGCCGGCCCACACATTTCCCGTTCCTGGCGGTCCCACGCCGCTGCTGGCTGCCGGCAGCACAGGGGCCGGCTCGCTCACTTGCCACTCTGCTTGGCCGGCTCTCACTTCCAGGTTGGCGTTTCGCTGGGATTTGTCCATAGATAAGCCGCACCTGAATATAAGCCGCACCACTGGGGTAGGCTGGATTCTTCAATGAAAAAGGTGTGGCTTATAGTCATGAAGTTACTGTACTTAGAAATCAAATAACTGTACTTATGTACTTAGCATCAAATAAAGCGGCATCATTTAAGAAAAACCAAAGCAGGCAGCAGTCAGTACCACGGAAAAGTCAGGAAAAAAATATAACTGCTGTCACCTGTCCACTGCCAACTGCTGTCACTGCTGGCAGTGGAGCTGCTGAAGGGGCTGGAGCAGAAGTCTGATGAGGAGTGGCTGAGGAAGCTGGGAGTATTTAGCATGGAGGAGGCTCAGGGGGAACCTCATCACTCTCTACAGCTCCCTGAAAGGAGGCTGTAGTAAGGTGGGGGTCAGCCTCTTCTCCCAGGCAACCACTGACAGGATGGGGACATATAAGCTGCACCAGGGGAGGTTTAGATGAAATATTAGGGGTTTCTTTTCCCACTGGAGGGGTGGTCAGGTATTGAAACAGGCTTCCCAGGGAACTGATGGAATCACCATTCTGGAATTGTGGTGTCAAAAAAGGTGTCAATATGGCACTTGGGCACATAGTTTACTGGTGAACATGGTGGTGCAGGGCTAATGGTTGGACTCAATAATCACAGAAGTCTTTTTCAACCTAAACCTGTGCTAAAAGTACCACAGGAATTCCATGGCTGAAAGGGTTAAACTGCATATTTATATATATGCACTCAGTTAAGTTTTTAAAACCATTTGAAACAAAATACATCCAAATAATGATGTAGCTGGAAAAGATAAAACAACTGATCTAGGAAAGGCAGAAACTGTTGATAATTGTTTTTGCTCATTTCAAAGGAGATGTATATACTTCTAGGAAGACCTGTGACAATTTAAGAATGTTCATCTACCAGTTTTCTCAAATTTTTGTTCATGCTATAAAACTACATTTTGCAGACTTTATTTAATGGACTGTAAGATTATCAGTCAAGTATTTATCACTCCACTGATGCTCGTATGAAAAACCTCATTAATTTTGATAGTTCCAGTTGAAAGGAGCAGTAGTTTTGACCAAGCAGAAATACAATCTAAAGTCTAACAAAATCTGAGGCAGGATTTGGTATGCATTTCAAATGACATTTTACTCTAAAAATACCACTTCCCATTTATTTACTACTCCAGATTGGAATTAGAGCTATTAGAAACTATCATATTGGGAAGTTGTCTATTGCTCCTTCTTTGGATTTCCCAATTTTAAGGCTTGTATGTCTCCATCACTCAGAAGGATATGCAACTAAGAATGTGTCTTTCAGGAAGTTCCTGTGGCCAGATTACTACTCAGTGACAAGCAGAAGATTGTCAAGTTTCACAGTGCTGTGTTCCTTTAATAATGAGGCTGCACATGAGGTCAGGGTCAAAATATGCAGCTGCTTCTGTCTCTATCCTTGCTTTCTGTGTGTCCTTGTACATAACTGTCATTTTGTTCATTTCTAGGGACAGAGTGGCTTCTGATAATAAAAACTGCTTCATCTTCAGCCCATCAAAGCTGACTTCATTGCTGTTCTTCCAGAAGGGAATTTACACCACCTCTAAGGTGAAAGACTACTGAAAAGGCCTTCTGCTTTTATGAAAACTATGGGGCTACAGGAAAAACAAAAGAATAGGAATTTTTAAAATTGTTTTTGCAGTTTTAAATTTTAAAGGTGGAGAAAGAGAAAAGAACATACTTATTTTTGAAACAACAAATTTTTCTGTCTAATGGTCACAGCTGCATGTTTAGTGCTATTTAATGACTGAGCCCTGTTAATAGCACTGACTTTCCAGGCCCATTTAAAGCAATCAGATTTAGCACTGTGGCTTGAAAGGGTTCTGACTTTTATGCGAAGTGTTCTTGAGGATGCAAAGTTCTAGAGTTACCATTATTAAATTCAGTATTTTCTTTCTAGCATGTAGTGACTTTAGAAATATCTACAGGGACTGAACTGTTCCCTCCTCCACCTCCGTTTTCCATAGCAACAGCCACCACGAAACACAGTTCTCTTCCAGCCAAAGAGTGACAAAGAAATAGTGCAACTATGTCTGTAGTGGTGAAGCTGTATACAAGTTTTCAATGTACAAAAGTATGGCCCAGTTAAATACATAGTTTTTCCAAGAAAAGAGTGCAGAAAAAACTCCATAAAAATATTTAAAAGATGGGGAAAATGCAATTTGTGGTGAAAGAATCAAGGTGTACATTACCTAACAAAAAATATGAAAAATTTCTTTTACTAGCATCTAAATACCTCAATCCAGAAAAATCCCCAGTGCATTAGAGAGCTCTTTCATCTCAGTAGAGCATATAACAAGATTAGGTAAAGTCTTTCATTTAAAACAAAACACCACAAGCATCAACTAGCCACCAACAGTCCTGCATTCACCTCCAGTTTCTTTAGACCAAGCTTTGATATGTTTTTGGACATTATGCTTTAGTTACACTCAAGGAAAAGTGGAATGGAATAGGCAGTGGGATAAAAGGTACAGAGAATATAAAATTATTCATAATCCCTCTAGGTTTTAACTATAAATTCAAGTCACATGTAAGAACTCCGGTCACCCATTTATTTTCAAATCATACAGAAGTACAGCTACAGTTCATCCACCAGACAATGAGCTGGCAGAGCCTCATCACTGTACTGTCACCTGCTTTAGTCAATGAAGTTATTAAAACAAATCAATCCTTTCTTCTGCTTGTGGATCACCTTGGTTTTATGACGTCCTGTTTTACATGAAGAAAAGGAACCAGGAACAGAGTTGCCAAAAAGCAGAAAAGTGAAGATACATATAACAATGAACCAGAAAGAAATCCTCATGTTCTACATTTAAGCTATGTTACAGGACAGGAATATTGTTTTTGCTTCGACTGAAGCTATTCAGCATCATAAACCAGAACAAAGAATGAAACAATTTTACTGCATTAGCAGATAAAGGACAACATTACTCTGACTGACCTGGGCCTCTATAAAGCATTTAGTAGCACAGGACATTGATGACTTACACCAGAGAAAAAGCAACAGTTGTTTTCAGATAAAGTCCAAAATTACTGCTGTGTACTTCCTGGAACAGATCCAGTAAGTAAGCAGCAGTGAGAACATCCCCTTTATAGAAAGTAGCTACGACATATTCTGCCTGATTTTACTTAGTCAGCTAAAGCAGTCCTAGAACTAGGAGCTTGTGCTAGATTTACATGAGTGACAAAATTTCCTTTGTCACTAAATATGTCCTGGTGATTATAGATAATAACTGAAAACAGGTAGTTGAATTTTTAACCAAGGTTTATGGGCAACATGCCATGGGATAAAATAATCATTTAACGGCCTACATCTTTAGTGAATTCTATCTTAGTTCAAAGGTAAACTGGTAAAATAGTTGATCCCATCTACAGTTTAAAAATGCTCTTGTGCTCCTCACTGTAGCTCAAATAAACATTATGCAACGCTTTCTGACATTCTGCAAGGCAAATATCACAGGAAATTCAATTCACTGTTGCAAGTAGTCATTTGGTTTCAGTTGCTTCTGTCCTCAGCATTACTGGCTATCAGTGGCAGTGCAACTCAAGGCAGTCTCTTCAATGCTTTGGAAGCCTCAGGCACTGCTGTAATGTTTTGTGTGTACTCAGCAACCCTACAGCCACAAACACATGAAACTTGTCTTCCACCCTCAACATTTATAACCTACAAAGTACCCGGTTCTAGGTATCACAAACTGAGTTCAGAGTGACCATTAAGATACCAGGTTTTAAGCTCTACAGTCTACAGCTCTGCTAAGGATTACCATGGGTGCAGAATGCATTTCCTTCACAATCATTTCTCTAACCACCAAGTGAGGTAACTGCACAGTAAGTTCCAAACACTACTTGGTTCTTCACCATATGGAAAAAAAACACAACCAAAGATATAGGAAAACTGCTTACTTGAGATGCAGTGCCACAATCTACTCAAATTAATCATGATGAACACACTGCAAGATTTTTGTTTTGGTATTTTTGTAAAATACCATCCGATAATAATAATAATTTAAGCTTTTGATTTATATAGATTATGGTACAGACATATAGATCAATTATAGATTGAGTTTGCAGGATTAAGGTCATCTATGTATACAATAAAAGTATTATGAAGATCTACTTTTAGCATCTGCTTATTAAAAATTACTTGCTCATGCTTATCATTCCTGGAGGAAAGAAACTCTCAGATATTTTAAGGGAGTATTTCAAACCCCTGTTTCACAAATATAGTGAATGAGGAGAGCTCAGATTTTTGTGTATCTTCAGGTTATCATGATGACTTAGAGAGGGATTCAGGCCACTACCTACTTACCAGGTTCAAAGTTATGAACTTTTTCTAAGTTCTGAACTTTAATGTGGAACATAGTTCTGAGTTAGAAAAGCTGTTAAAGTAGTAGTAATAGTAGTAGTAGTAGCAGTAATAGTATTATCACCATCATTATCAAAATGAAACAATAATAAATGGCATTATTTATAAATAAAAAGTCCTGAATTTACACTATCCAGGAAGTTTCATACTAATGCCTTTTCTGAGCATTTGCTTGTGCTCAAAGAGCCTGAATATCCTTGTCTTCAGATAAAAGCTCTTTCCTCCAAAATATATATAGCTTCAGTTCAGATGTCTAACTGCATAATTAAGTTAAACTGGTAACTGAAATATGAAAAATCAGAACCCTTTTCCCCATAAACAACAAGTTTTCAACTGAGTGGCCAGAACACTGAAATGTACCTTGTGAGAAAACACATGTTTAACCTACCCTTTTAAGTTTCACTATGGTCCCATAACATTTCAGAGGTTCCACAACCTTGGCTTCCAGCCTGTCAACCTATAAAAAGAAATCACAAGGTTGCTAAAATCATCCATATTCACAGTGTGCAGAAATGGGAAACAATTAATTTAATAGCGACTCATCTTATTACAAATTAAATCAATGTACACTGAAAAAATATTAGGATAAGAGTTTTTTGAAAATTTTGTAAAAACTACAGTCAAATAGATTAACCAAGAAGGAATTTGTTTTCTGAAGAGCTCAAGCTGATTTCTAGTGGAATTCCTATTTTTAAAATTAGATCAGGATAAATGAAACATGGAATATTATGAATATATCAAACTGAGTAATAAATACATACAACATTGCATCTTGGAGTTCTGCAGCTTTCTATCTACAGATCAGTGTATTTGTCTACGTTTACTGATAGGTTATGGACTAAGCAATCTTTGCTATCAAATATACTGTACAAAATGGAGCACTTCTTAAAAATAATGGCAACAGCATCACTGGTACTGAGTGCACTAAAAATACCAGTAACAGGGTATGTAAAATGCATAAATGCTCTCACAGATGAGTGGTTCTGAATTTTTGTTTCAGTTCTCCTAGTCAGAAAAACAGCTACATATGGTCAGACAGGCAATAGGATAAGATCTGTTTGTCAAATCTGACAAAACTGTCTGAGTGGCCCCAGCATAATCTGCCAATGACTTTTAGACCATGGGTGAGTCCTGTGGCCCATGGCTGTTACAACCAGAATAGAACAAGGTGCATACTCTACTGGGAAGGGACAGTTCCCTTTATACTGGTAGGTAGTCACCAGTCAGCCAAAATGTATGCCAGCTGAGCAAACATTTCTCCTTGATACCATCTACCAGTGCACTGTCAAACAATTTCACTTGAGCTGCCAATGGAACAGAAAGGAATAGGGCAGTAAGGCTCTAAACAATACATGTTACAGACATTCCAAACAACCTGCCCATCTTACTTATGCTATCACATATTGTGGTACCTCACACCTCAGTATTTATACATCTAGCACTGCAGCCACAGACTAGAAATTGGTAATTCTCATGAGCTTATTTTCTCTTGCCCACTTTGTCAGCATACAGGAGAACTGTTATTTGACTTGATGCCCAGAAGAAATAAAGCTGAGATCATATATTTTGTTTTCAGGAGCAAAGGAAATCTTGATTTAAAGACTAAAAGCTTCTCTTTTCCCTTTGCTGCTTCTGCCTTTTTTCTTTCACAGGGCAATGTTGGTTTACACACAAGCATGGTAGAAGGATGTAGGCCAAATGTCAGTTTTTAAAAAAACAGATTTAAAACCAACAAAAGCAAAACTCAAGCTGTTACATATGTACCTCAAAATTACAGGTTCATAGTTTAATGATGAAAACAGATCATGCAGCCTGAGTTCACATTTACCTCTGGCCGCAATATAAATTTAACAGTGGAGGATAACTTGCTATTACAGCGACTGAAACATAAGGACCTACATGTGGCTCAGCTGGAGTCAGATGTCTAAGAGCTTATGGAAAAATAAAAATTGCACACATCCTAAGGTTTCTTATCACTTCTTAAAAATCCCTCCCTAAACAGATTGTTAAAGATCCACACATTTTCCTTGCATTGCAAACTCTTTGACTCTGCTTCCCATATTAACTACTTCTAAAAGATTTTATTTTTCTGCTTTGTTATTATGAACTTGCAACGCTCTCCAAAATAAAAACTATGTTATTTGTAATTATGACTTGCAATGCTCTCCAAAATAAAAAAGTCCTATATGAAGACATAAACAATGTTGACTACTTCAGTGTCTTTTTTTTTAATTACAGTGGGTCAAACATAAATGGGCATTTTCTATGTTCTACTAAAAGAATAGATACATACTCCAAAAACTAGTTTAAGTATATGTGAATGAATTTTTCTTTATCTCAGTATTTGGAATTCTGCATTGTAAGTTACAGTTTGACTGGCATCACACATAAATGTGAAAGTGGCATAAACACCTTCCTTTACATTCTCATTCATCTAGCAGACGTGTGACTATATAGTCACATATGGTCCAAATCAAGTTTGTACTTCTAATGTTGAACTACAAACTTATGAAACCTACAGTGGTCCCTGACAGTACCTCTTCAATACTACTTCTGACACTGCTCAGCAAAAGGAAAATTACTGATTTTATGTCAGCTGCTGCTAGACAACTCAAGTCAAACAACTAAAAAAGAACACTTTATTAACCATAAATTCATAATCTAAAGTCTAAGACTAATAAAAAACACTTGCTCTTTCTCCAATACTTTAAGTGTTCATAGGTATAATTTTGCTGACTTCAACAGGACTAATTTTAGGCAGTTTCCCCTGAAGTGATTAGGAAGGTAAATGATGAATGCTTTGGCAGCCTGCCCTACTCAAACATTAATATATTTAGATGTGTTTTCTCCTGTTTCTCTTCTGATTGCAGAATATGATTTTCCTTTTAATCACATATAAGTAACTGAAAAGTTCAGATGGCAAACATAACATGCACAGCTTTAATTTTGTACCTCTGCCTGGCGATAATTCTGAAGTCTGGAAAATTCATCTGCAAAGTTTTTCAGTCCAACTTTTAAGTTTGGTGTCTCTGTAGCTGCATATGCATATATTTCATTTACTAGAAGATCTGCTTTGTCTCGTAGTCTGGCAGTTTTACGTACATATCCAGCAAATATTTGGCACAATTCACCAAAATGTTTTTCCACATTTGAAACAGCATCTTGCATTTGTCTAGTCTGATTGTCCCTGGATACCAAAGAAAAATAAGTGAAAAATAAGAAGGGCAGAAATGTTTACAACACGCACAGAAGAAAAACTATATAATTATACTATTAATTATTTTGATAGCTTATTTCAGTGCAAAGCACAAATTTATTCTGAAAAAGAGAATGCTTTAACTGATGTAATATGTGCTTATTATGAATGAATAACAAACAAAAAAGCTGATTTACACTTAAAGATCCAACAGATGAAAACCCAAATCACAAAAATTTGCTTGGAAGCTTTCCTCCTGCATTTAACAAAAGCTCATTATTACTAATGGTATTAGGTACTAATGCAGTGGTAACACCTGCAGTCTCAAACAAGACTTCTGTATGACTACCCCTTCCTGCAAGTCTGCAATCTAAACAGGCAAGGCAATGGCTGGAGAAATTGGGCAGTAGAGGACAAACTGGCAAAGGTATTCAATGTTCTTTAAACTGCAGTTACCAAACTGCACTACAGAGAATTCCAGAGAATACCACGGAGAATTGAAGAAGAAAAGGGAATGGACATAAGAGGTGAAAACTCTAATATCACTGAAAGGACATTCATCACACTAATAAATTACTTACTTTCAAACTACATAACTCTAATGAATTTCTTTGATCCAATGCCTATATGCTTCATTATTAATTATTTAGGTAAGTCATTCTAGTAACTCACATACTTCACTTTGTATTTTGCTTTCATCTTCCTATATTATTTGATGGTCATGTGAACTCATGCCAGTTGTTGATCTGAGTGAACCAGCTCTAAGACAACTCAGTTAACAGAACCTGCCAGATACCAGGTCCTAAGAACTATCTAGAGTGTAACATAAGGTTATTGAAATGAAGTGCTAGCATTCCCTGCAAGAGAATTCACTCCTCCTACCACTATCTTGACAAGGGACAGAAACAAAAAATTCCTTTATATCCTTAAGCTATCCCAATCCTGCCAACCAATATTTAAATACTGACTTTATATCAGGACACACGATGATCAGAAAAATTCAAAGAAATTTGGTACTTTGAAACTAAACAACAATGAAATCAATTCAAATGAGGAACACCTTTACTTCAGGAAAAGTATTTCACGCCGGAGTTCTGCCTTGGGCAAAAACCCATTTGGGCTGCTTCAGGGCAAGCTGTCTGGAAGACTGTTGAAAAGAGATTCCGTTAAGGTTAACAAAACAAACAAGGAAGTTGTTCAGTCCTCCAGGACGTGCGGGAGCACAGAACCACTTGATGGGATGCTTTCACCACGCGAGTAGGCAAGTAAGAATTTCATTAAGTGCTAATAAAGCTGTTTTTCAAAATTATACTAGCTGATGAGATCTTCGGTAAAAGGTATGTATTTCCTATTTTCTTGAAGGATCATTATGTCAAAAAATCTTTCCCTCCAGGAGGAAGACGTAATCACCTACTTTACAATTCAGATCTTACAATACACCCATGCACCTAGTATTTAATTTTGGGATGCGAAAGCGAAACACGACGTTTTCTTATAAGGCGGTGTAAAAGTTTTTATTGCCTCCTCATTATCGCCACCGCTTAGAACTGTCCACAGAATTATTCGCGAGAAGTCCAAATAAACATCGGCAGCACATCTTTACTCCATCTCTGCATAGCACACCAGGCCTGGAAAAGTTTTGCGGCCTTTGCCGGAGAGGCAGAGACGGCCCCTCTGGCAGGGAGGCAGATGCGCCGTGAAGGGCCGGGCCCCTTGGCTCCCCGAGCCCCGCGCCGGCCCCGGGCGCTGCTCGGAGCAGGGCCTCCTCCCCCGCCGCAGCCCGGGGCTGCCCCGGCCCTCCGCGCCCCGTACCTGGCGTCCACCCCGCGGCCCAGCAGCATCATGGTGCCGATCGCGGCGGCGGCCCACGGGAAGGAGGGAAGGAGGGCGGCGCTCCGCGTGCGCTCGGTTTCCATGGACACCCGGCCGGCCCCGCCTCCGGCCTGCGGGACGGGCTGCGGCAGCTCCGCGGCCGGAGGCACTGAGGAGAGTGCACATGGTGCCAGAAAACCGCAATCAGTGCGGCTGCAAAGGAGCGCTGGGATGGATCATCGAGTCCAACCTCCGACTGAACACCACTGTGTCAGCTGGAACACAGCACTGGGTCCAGTCTTTCCTTAAACACCTCCAGGGACGGCTACTCCACCACCTCCCTGGGCAGCCCGTTCCAGTGTCTCATCGGTCGTTCTGTGAAGAAATTTCTCCTTATGTACAACCTAAACCTCCTCTGGTGCAGCTTAAGACTATGTCTTCTTGTCCTATCACTTGTTACCCGGTGGAAGAGGCGGACCCTTGTCTGGCTGCAGCCTCCTTTGAGGGAGCTGTCCAGAGCGATGCTGTCCCCGTGAGCCTCCTTTCCTACGGGGTAAACATTCCTGGTCTCGTTTAACTCCTCACACCCCGGCTCCCTCAGCTGCTCCTCACAGGACTTGTGCTCCAGACCCTTCCCCAGCTCCATTGCCCTTCTCTGGACACGCTCCAGCTCCTCAATGTCCTTCCTGAACTGAGGGGCCCAGAACTGGATGCAGTACTTGATGTGCTCCCTCACCAGTGCCCAGTACAGGGGACAATCCCTGCCCTGCTCCTGCTGGCCACACTATCGCTGATCCAGGCCAGGATGCCATCGGCCTTCTTGACCACCTGGGCTCACACTGGCCCAGCCACTGTCAACCAGCACCCCAGGTCCATCCCCAGGCACAGCTTCTCAGCCACTCTGCCCCCAGCTTGTCACGCTGCAGGGGGTTGTTGTGACCCAAGTGCAGGACCTGGCATTTTGTTGAACCTCATGCACTTAGTCTTGGCCAATTGATCCAGCCTGTGCAGGTCCCTCTGCAGATCCTTTCAACACTCCTGCCCAACTTACTGTCATCCACAAATTTATTAAGGGTGCATTTGATTGCCTCATCCAGATCATCATTAAAGATACTGACTAGGACTGGGACCAGTAATGATGCCTGGGGGACACAGGTAGTGACTGGTGCTCCCCACACATGAACCCACCCAAGGGCAGGGCAGGGTCTGTTCAAGGACAAGCGCACTGTCAAGGCCTGGGCTGGTACAGGAGCAGAAAGCCAGAAAACTTGAGCTCTCCCATTACCAAAAAAAATAAATAAAATAAAATAAAAGGCCGGCCAACTTGTCTTGACCTAAGGGAGAGCTCTTGAGGTTGGGCAGCCATGGGAAAAATCCCATGGAGCACCAGGAAGGAAAGATCTTTAAAAAAAAAAAAAAAAGAACAAACCAAAAACAAATGATACTGAAAACATGAAAAAACTCCTAACCCCCTCTCTGTAGTGTTAATGTATTGGGAATGTGGCTTCAGGACTGTGTCACCATGATTCTGTCAGAGTCTCTGCACATGCTGTATGAGACCAATGCAGAAAAAAGGAGAGTGGGAGTTGTGTTGTGTCCAACACAAACCCATCTGATATTACAGTGGTGCATGAGAGATAAAGACTTGGACAACTGTCAGCATGCTGCCACAGAAACATATGGCAACAACTCCATGCAGATAACAGACTTTAATTTGCAACAACAACCAATGGCCAAAAGTAATGAACAAGGTGTTCCCATGGCATTTAACAGGTTGCAGGTTTGGTGTACCCATTGGGATTATGTTACTACACAAGATGTACATGTGCACCCACATACACACACACACACACACACACACACACAAAGAGATCTCTCACTCAAGAGTACCCAGAAGATCTAAGGGTCAAGGGACCCAGGGATATGCAGTATGAAAATAGTCACTTCCATGGGAGAGAGTGGTGAGGGGCACTCAGTCCAGGGAATTCTGCTTGGATGGAGGTGATGGTGCAGAAATGTCTCTGCCCTGTTGGCTGAGGATCCTGTCTGTGGACTAAGGGGTTCTGCCTCTTCTCATTCCCACCTTGGCTCGTGAAAGGTTGGTTGTCCCCATGTGTCAACCAGGGAGAATGTGTTTCTATCACAAATATATGAAAAGAATTTTATAGGCTTGCATGAGCATGTGAATAGAAAGTTAGATGTAGGTAGATTTAGTTAAAATTTGGTTTTTAACTTTTCATCTTGGTTTTTCTCTCAAAAGTAGATAATTCAGATCACTTCAATGAAAATTTTAATTCACATAAAGCAAAATATTCTTCAAATAATGAACTTCACATAAAGTGGTTTGCACCAACTTTAACTTAAGCTAAAGCAAAATGTTGCCAATCTTTCTTAAGGCAAGTTTGTGAAATCAGTGGTAAAACTCCTCCAAAGGTTTGCAGCTGTTAAGGACTTGGCAGACTTCTATGTCTAAATGGAAAATGCCTTTCAGAGGATATGAGGGTGAGAGGGCAGCTATTACCTGGAAGTCTTAATTTCTCAGCTGCAAGCCTGAGAGGAGAGGCTTCAATGTTTATTGTTGAATCTACCCACTATTAATAATCCAATAAATCAGCTAAATAGCTGGTGAAATAATGGCATCACTATTATTACTGTGCGATCCTGTAGCTCCCCACACTGTAGCAAGATCCAAGTTTATCACTCTTGGATCTTAGTAATTCCACACAACTACCACTAAACTACAACTCTATCACCCCTCTATTGACTGCATCACACTGCTTTTTATCAGGGTGCAGTACAATCTGGATGGACCTTTTGGGATAGGCTTTTCTCCCAAATTCTCCTTCAGTTATGTAGTTTCTACTATCTGCATGTTATGTAGCACACTTTCTGAGACATACCATTTCATTTTATTGCTTCCTTCACCCAACTCCATTTACATGCAGACAATTGAGATGCCAGAGCAAGGCTTATCCTGTTATTATTTTCCCCACTATTTTTGTGTGCAGATAGCATCCTACTCTCAAGTGCTTAATTGCAAGTCATTGCCCTTGACATGCTCTTTGGACAATCTCCTGGTTTCTTGAGGTAGTCTTGTCTCTTCACAAGGACCTGTACTCCAGCTGGACCTCTCACTCACAAATTTTAAGAGCTCTGAAAGTTAAAAACATCTATTCTTCTACTTAGGGCATGTTTGAGCTTCATCACCCAGGAATTGTCAAGCAAAGCAAGTTCCAGAGTACCCAGAAATTCTTAATAAACAGCAGACTGGTGCTATATGAGCTGCTATACAAAGAGTAAAAAGAAGTAAATTTCTATTTGCTTCATATTATGGGTCAATGAGGAGCAGAGACTGCCAGTTAATGAGAGGCTAAAAGACTGAAAATTAGGAAAAGTTACTTGTGATTAAAGTTCCAGAAGTACTTGACACTGGAGTAAGACATGAAAGAGAAATGACAGGTCATCTTCAGTTATTGCAAACAAATTCTGCTTCAGTCTTGAAATGTGGTACTTGCCATAGACATTAAAAAACTTAATTTGTATGTGCTGATATCACACATGGTTTGACTTAATAGTTCTTAATATGATGCTGAGATATCCCTGGAATATATGGCCCACCAGCTCCAGCTGCACATAAAAAGTTGAAAATAATGTCATGAGGGTCTGTTGAAATTTTGAGTCATCAGAGTGTACAAGAGCACAAGCTGCATAAATCATGGAATGGAAAAATATTTTTGTACTATGATTTAGAAATAATTACAGAGAATTATGTTGAAAGTAATGCCAAATTTCTGGCTTATTACCTCTAAGTAAGTTTCCAGAATAACATACTAAAGATGATGACATCTTATAAATGACAAATTCTGCAGATAAGAAAGCTCTGAAATATCAAGTTGACAGTGTTTTCCAATATTCCTCCAGAGGAGAAGCAACAAACTCCTCCTGACTTAAATAATCTTGAGTAAATTCCCTGTATTTTTTTATTGAACAACAGTATGTAACTCCAGAAGTGTTCAGCAGCAGTGAAGAATTGCCTGTCATTACTGTGTAGAAAAACAGGGTTTGCATAAGTCTGTGGAAACTTCAGGAACACTAATTGGGATAGAATTTCTTCCATCATATTAGGGAATGCCTTAGCCATTAGTAAGGTAAGGGCATATTTCTGGGTTGGAATTTCATCAATAAGTATGTTCTAGATATATGTGAAATACCAACAGAATGTTCAGTCATCTTTTTTGTTAACTGATATTAATTTATATGGTATAGTAATTACAGAGTGATCCACACAGGTCTGGAGATGTACTGCAGTTGATTTAAGTCTGTGTGTAGTTGATGAGCTGCCTGTATATTCATGCTACTATTTCTTTTCTCACAGCGCATTTATAACTTTAGAATATTTTTTTTAAACCTTTAAACTTTTTATATAATGTTTCATTTTCCTGTTCAACTATGCTATCAAGTCTTACATGTATTGAAAGGCAATCACTGTAGACCTTGAATGTCAAACAACATTATTTTAGCAGAGAAGTTTAGCTCCTAGCAGATTTGGCATTATTTAGATTTAATAATTTCAAGTGTTTTCTCCTTCTGCAACCATTTCCCTCTTTGTGCTATTTCACTTCTTTGATTTTGCAGCTCCCTTACTTAATGCAGGAACTAGATCACCTCTTATTCCTAGCTCTGTGTTTTCCCAGGAACAAGAGGCAGCTTTTGAGTAACATCCTTCTCTGATGCACAAGTCACCAATACCAAGTTTCAGAAATCTTAATTAAAAATCAGTTAGTTTGTTAGAGAAAAAATTGTCAACATAATTAGAAAAAGAGTAAAACATTGTTTCCTCAGGCTAATACCCGCAGGCCAGTATAACCTTCTGTCATCCATTTTGTCAGTATTGGTGAAAGCATAGCAGCCTCTTGATGATTTATGCATTTGCCTGTTGTTTTCTTATTTCTGCAACAGAGCTTTAGCTGCTGTCAGGGGCAGGATACTGGGCTAGCAGGGTCTTTGTTCAGCACAGGCACTCATGTTTTTAAGGTGTTATTTTGTTATGAAAAAGAAGAGTTCTTTTGTTTGGTTCCCTGTTTACCTCTGTGTAAGTATTTCTGCTCCTGTGCTTCTCTTTATGCAAACTGCGTTCAAAGGTGAAATGCAAAATATGTCTGGAACATACTGCTGTACAAGGTTTTTTTTGTGTCTTGTTTTCAGTGATTTGTCAGACAGTAAGGTTTTGTTCAGTGTTACTGCCACTTTTTTCTACCATGTAAACTTTCAGACTTGTTTTTCCCAAACTCTCACTTACATAGTAGAACCCTGAATCTTTGGCTTGCTTCCCCAGCCTGACTAATCCGTGTTGTTTCCGATTTATCATTAAGACCTACTGTTCAAATACGGACAGATGAAGATGTTCTTTGTTGACACTGGTTTATGATGTTTGATGCTCTATTTCAGGTAATCATATTTGTTGTGATGCAGATCATGAGCTCAGGTATGTTTGGTGAGTACTGATTCATATTCCAGGGAAGGAATTGGAAAACACTATCTACGTGATTCTGAATGCTCTTATTCATTGGTATCAACAAATGGAACTCCAGTTTTTGTTGGTTGCACTGTAGAAATCCAAGATTAGGGTCTCAGAATGCTTCACCTGAAGCCTGCTCATGGTTCCTGAGCTGTGTGGGCACATTGTGAACGTTGCCAAAGACAAAGGGCCTGTGCCAATCTACTCCTCTTCTTGGAAAGACAGAGCAGTGAGGGCTTTTGGAAAGAGTCTATTACTACACATCTCCATGAAAATCTTTAGTAAAAAGCAAAGTATTTATTTGAACTTAGTGTATAGATGGTAAGGAAAAGAAGTTTAGGGTAGCAGGTCTGTTACTCTTTCTGCAGCAATGTCTCTCCTTTCTCCAGTGGCAGTAGCACTGTCACAGCCTGCTCAGCTTTCCAGGGCTCTGACTGATGAAGGTAGGCAGTGGAGCCAGGCTGTTTTGCCATTTCCCCTCAGGCTAGTGCCAGAAGCAATCTAATCTGCCTTTTGTTTTCAGATAACTGTGTTAATAAACACATTAATTAAACAGACATTGTTATTATTAACATAGTACATAATTTTAATTAGTAAATAGTTTTTTTACAGACATACTTTATTATTGAAGTAAGTGTGAGTCAACAAGAACAGGAAAATCAGAATTATTCCCTTTCAATTTGGTATTTATTAAACTACAAAACTGGTGGCAAGTCACTTGGCTGCCTAAAAAGTAGAGCAGAGTGTACAGAATTCTTTGATTCAGCAGGCAGGGAATTTCTCCTAGGTCCTTCACAACTGGAGTGATGTTGGAAGAGTGGTGATATGGATGGAGGTCATGTATTTGAGCAAGGTGTCTCCAGCATGTGCCAGGTGCAATGCTTTGATGAAAGGTTCTTCATGTCTTCTCTGCCAGGCTTATGCTGGTAGTCGTGGCAGAATTCCTGAATTATGTCTATAATGCTCTCCAAGAATGAGATCATAGACAGGGCATGTTTCTAAATTGCTTCTCACATAAGCAACTTCTTCCCAGAAATCCCAACAAGTGGCAGGGGTGTTGTCTTACACCCTTGCTGTAATTCCTGGTTCAGTTGGGGGTAGAGGCTGCTCCCCTCTGTGCTGTGCCTGGATGGATCCTGTGGCCCTCTTGCCAAGCCACTGTGGCTGAAATAATGCAAAGGCAAGAAATAGCCCTCATGAGTGCTCTTATGGCATGGAACTAAGGCTGTATATGTCCTGAGATGTGGTTTATGAGATATTTGCAAACCTGCTGCAATATTGTTGAAGGATGGTGGATAATGCAGGGAGTTAATCGCAGAGCAAATAGGCACAGCAAACTTGGAGCAGTTTCAGCCAACTGGCTTTTGTGAGCATTCCCTGGAGGAACTTGTTCCCAGCACTATGCTTATACTTTGTCTGAGAGAGAAAAATCTGCAACTGACAAAACCAGGGTAGTGATAGGACAGATAAGCAATACTTGGATTTGTTTTATGGCCCTATGGCATTTAACAGTGTATATATACCCAAATAATCAGTTTTACACACAGACTCTCTTCCAAGTGTACCTGAGATCTCTCTGCAGTTTTTCTGTGAAGCTGAACTGCAGATCTGGTCTTTTGATCAACCTTGAATTTGCTCTCAGAAGATTATAAGCATTTTATAAGATTTCAAAAGGAAGTTGGTATCGGTTTCTTTTAAGTCCTTGACAGTTCTGTCATTAGCAGTAGGAATCAAACTTTTTTTCTTCAGAGAATTCTTTGCCTCTTTTTGCAGTAGTAATATTCAATTCCTGGCAAATGTCTGTACCAGGAATATTTTCTGCAACTGAATTCTTAGCCTAGAGTGATGCCATGCTGAAGACACAGGTATGTGATGGCAGCTACCACTTGGTGGCATCCACACCATACTTTATTTAGCTGAAAACTCCACAGCCAGCAATCTGAGAAAACGTTGGGACTGCCTGGCTTGACATCGTTCCTTAAAAGTATTTAAATTAGTTAACCTTACTCTGGTCTGGGTTGGTCAGGGCCTGACATGCATAACCCATCCTCTGTTTGTATTTTAGTGTGGGAGCATACAGGCATACACAGTTACTGACCTTGCAGTTGACTCAAATAATCAAAGTGATTAAACTCTGTCTTGCTGCCATTCTTTGGGAGACTGTTCAACTATTTTTTATTCACAGAAAACATTCTTAGTCTTGGACCCTCGGTCTTGACCTTGCTGCTTACTGTACCTGAGTTTAAAATAATGTTTGATTTTAGACAAGTCAATTAAAAGTAAAAGTGGCATAGATCTGCTTAAGGGGAGAGTATATTTAGAAAGAACTCTTGAATATTTGATTTACACTTCAAAGGAAAAATATTCAGAATCATTCAGGAAAGTGTGAAAAATTGGCATTACTAAATAATGTTTATTAGGACATATAAGCAATTACAGATTCACTTTACATAAGTTTTGTCATTTAAATGAGACATCAGAAATATATTTCACTTGCCAAAATCTTAATTTGAAGGTCTTTGTCTCTGAAATGACATATAGCACAAAATTTGCATTCACTTCAGATCTTATGAGTACCTAACTTCAGATTTAAAGTTGGTAGCCTGTCCTGCTTGTATTTGTTGTCAGAGTACTGAGAAGCGAAGCAAACACAGGGTTAATGGTTGGACTTGGCAGGTTGGAAAAGTCTTTTCCAATGTAAACAGTTTGGTGATTCTAAGATTAATTTTTTAAAAAATGGCTTCTAATTATGAATTGATTTTTGCTTGGTTAGTGTATACATCCTTAAGTGGGCAATTTTACTGATAGTCAGGTGTAAGGAGAATCAAGAATTTTTCAGCTGTTCAAGACTTGGTCTGCAAGTCCTTTGTCACTTCAGGGAACATAATATAGCAATGAGAATGGTGTGAGATATAACGTATTGGCATTTGGCTATTTGTGAACTGGCACAAGAACAATATTTCTACTTTTACATATTTCACACATAAAATCCACTTGTGATGGAAATTAAATAGTAAATAAATGAATAAATAAAAATCTTAGGAAACCATATACTTGTAACTTGTAATCTAATTGAATGGTATTTGAGTGCTATTTATTCATTGCTTTCATGTTTGGATTCTTTGACCTCTTGGAGCTAAAGTTAAAAGGTTTGGAGGTTATCCTTCTTTTCTTTTTTTTTTTTTTTTTAATTTAAAATAAATTTCGTTCCTAATTTTCATTCACTGGGGAGTTTGTGGAAATCAGGCACTTCCCAGTGGTCTTTAGCCTTTTTTCCCCTACTAATAAGACCAAAATGAAATTGAAAAAATTTCTAAGCACTTGATAAATAATCATTATTAATAGATGAGATTGCTACTCCTTTTGGAGGCAATAAAAAATTTAACTGTCAATTAAAACTTACTGACTTATTTTGTGGTTCTTTCATCCTAACCTGATGAATCTCCCATTCCTCTCAGCGTCCTGTATCAGTGTGGTGAGGGTTAAATAAACCACTCACAATTATATTATGATAATTTTCAGTTTTATTAAGCAGAATAAATCAATAATCTGAATTAATTTCTTCTTGAAAGTTTGATAATCCCAGGAACAATGCATGATACTGTTACATGTTTCAAACAGA
The DNA here is from genome assembly GCA_009812075.1 of Sialia sialis. Lineage (NCBI taxonomy): Eukaryota > Metazoa > Chordata > Aves > Passeriformes > Turdidae > Sialia > Sialia sialis. Next base: position 23,068,836 of record VRYO01001463.1, read on the forward strand.
ATAACCAGTGATGAATAACTGAATTTAGAGAACACTTCAGAATTTTCCTTTGACATTGCTAGGCATTGTTGTTAGGTGTGTTTTTCAAATTACAGTGAGAAGGCCTATACTGAAGTAAAGCTAAAGTGTATGTGTCAGTCTGCTTCTAGAGGGCAGCAAATGACTGTGTTTTAGCCACAACAGAAAAAAAAATTCACATTGAGGTCTGCCAGCAAAACCAAAGGCACAATCCAGCATCTTGAGACAACAGGAAAACTTCCCACTTTGATGGGAGCAGGATGAGGCCCCGGTGCTTGGCTTGCCTTCTTCCCACACCCACTTTTTAAGCCGATAAGTAGTGTACATAAAATGCATTGGACTCCTGTTATCAATTGTAAGTTTTTTGAACTATGAACTATGGATGCAAACGTTATGGTTTTTATTAACATTCTAAGGCTACAGGTCATCAGATATAAAAAGTACATGACACAAATGTAATAATATTTATGTAAATATGAGCTCATTGGGGTTTTTTATCTGTTTTGTTTTGTGGTATTTAAAGGAATGTGAATGACTTTTTTTCTCTGTCCACACATGGTAGAGAACTGTGGGGGGTGCCCCTTCTTAAATTCACAAGTGTTGCTTAATACAATCAAAGGAAAGAAATAAATATCGCAAGTAAAATATTTATTTTAAATGTATTTCACTTTTATTTACATAGGTTTACATAACGTAGGTTTTTCTATAGCCCTCCTTATCACAGCCCTGGTATGTTCACAAAAGCTTATACCAATGTAGTATGATCTAAATGGGGATGAATTGACTAAACATCTCATAACTACTATATTTTTTTCAGTCAGTGATCTATCTCCACAGAAGCCCTTTGAACTTTGTAGCCCCCAGGATCACTTCCTCTTCCTATTTTTTTTTTTTTCCCAGAAAAATTATACAATTTCTTCTCAAAATTTCATGGGCTGAATTTGTGCTGAGGTGGAGGAATGGGGACAGGTCAGATAGCAACTACTTTAGAGAGCCGGTTTTGACTCTTCATCTTTTTGGCTCTTTGCTTAGAGTGAGCTGAAGTTTTGTGCTCCACATATCTAGGGGACAACCTGGCTCCAGATATAAACTGATGAAATTGTTGATCTTCTCTAATGTGTGATTTATTCCTCATGACTACCTATGAATGTAGAAGGCTGCAGCCAGCCACAGTTCTGTACATTCTGCTAATACAAGCTCTGTGTTGTTGGCTGGGAACATTGGTTGTATTTCCTCTAGCCTAGAGGGCTTTTTTACCAAGTATCAGATATCAGAAATTTATCAGTGTAACAGAATCAGGCTCAGTGTCATTTCAGTTCTATGCAGATCAAGAAAGGGGGTTGTTCCAGCAGAGATGGAGAAACTCTCTTTCAGCTGAGAAACATCCCAGGGATGCCTCTGGTTGAGGGAGAAGCACCGTGGATTGTGTTTGCACCACTCTTGCCCGTGGTGACCTTTCTGGGGAGAGTTGTGTCCCTTGAGGGTGCTCAGAGTGCAGAGCTGTGGCAGGAGCATGTGTGTGGTAAAAGACTTCTCTTCTGGAGTCCAATGAAGCCTGCAGCTATTATTTTTTGTCTCAGAGATAGCCCTTATTTCTTTTACTAGTGAATGATTCTTGTGGCAATCCTGGTGCAAATTAGGTCTCATTTCAGTTGCATTTTGAAACATTGCACTGGAACTGCCTTTTCCAGGTCTGCATTATTTTTTAACTCTGTTTCCAGTGCTGGTCCTGGGTATCTGTGTCTGAAACCATTTACAGTTCTGATTCAATTTTCTAATAGAAAAGTCTAAAGAGTGACTCACACCAGAGTTTCGATTTTTCTTTTCAATGGTTATGAATAAAACATAGCATAAAGGGAAAAAAAGCTTTTGTTGTCTACTTCTGAGGGTACAAAGGAAACATAGAATATTCTGTGTGACTTAGTACCTGAAAAAATCACAGCAAGGCTTCTAGAAAAGTCAAGAGGTGAAATACTTTAGCTAGATATGATGTCTTTGAGATGCCTCAAACAGGGCACTGTAGAATTTTGCACCCATAAAAAGATAGGTTTTGTTCTCCAAAGTTTAAACCTAGTTTTTGGCAGTTTGCATATCTAGAAATGATGATGTTAGCAGTCACATACTTGTTTCTCAAAATAGAATAGTTATTCATTACTCATTTCTGAAATATTTGCACAGATACTGGCCCACAGCACACTGTAGTTTAGGCTACTAAGTGTATTACTTCTTGCCTGCTGACTTCTCCAGCATATGGAACTTTATTTTGTTGGCCACAGAAATGTTCTATAGCCTTGCAGTAGCTTCGAGTGTGGTTCATGGCTTTCAACTTTAATTATGCTTAATAACATAATACATATACAGCAAATAACATTTCCCATATTTAAAGTGTGGTTCTACTCTGAAATGTGATGATTTAAAGATAATTCAACAAATAAGTTCCTTGTGCTAGTCAAATCATAACTTACTACTAACAACAATAAATTTCCATATCTGCCTTTCCCTTATGTAGTGGGTTGAAGCTGGCCAGACTCCAGACACCCACCAAAGCCTTTCTATCGCTCCCCTCCACAGCTGGACAGGGGAGAGAATATAATAAAAGGATTCATGAGCTGAGATAAGGACTGGAAGGCATCACTCATCAAATACCAAAACCAGACTGGAATTAGAGATATTAATTGAATTTATTACTAACAAAACCAGAGCAGGATAATGGGAAGTAAAATAAGATCTTAAAAACACCTTCCCCATATCTCCCCCCTCTTTACCAGCTCTGTCTCCTCCCCACAGCAGTGCAGGGAGACAGGGAATGAGGGTTATGCTCAGTTCATCATCTGTGGTTTCTCCTGTTGCTCAGGTAAAGGAGCCTGCTCCACCGTGGGGTCTCTCCCATGGGAGACAGTTCTCTGTGAACTTTTTGGTGTAGCTCCATCTCAAGAACATCAGCTCCCTTCAAGCTGCTGCAGTGTGAGTCCATCCCATGGGCATCAGCCCCCCTCAAACTGCAGCAGTGTGGGTCACTCTCCCTCAGTCCTTCAAGGACAGGCTGCTCCAGTGTAGGCTCCTCTCTCCACAGTCCTACAGGGTCACAGCCTCCTCCAGGCATCCACCCTTTCTGGAGTGGGTCTTCTCCTTGGGTTGGGTGGATGTCTGCACCCCCATGGACCTCCAGGGGTCACAGGGGCACAGCTTCACCATGGTCTTCACCATGGTCTGCAGGGGAATCCCAGCTCCAATAGCTGGACCACCCCCTCTTTCTCCTTCTTCAGTGACCTCACTGTCTGCAGAGTTGCTCCTCTCACGTGCTCTCATGCTGCTCTTCTCTGGCCTCAATTACAACTGTGCAATAACTTGGGTATTTTTTCTTCTTAAATGTGTTATTGCAGAGGTGTTACCACAGTTTCTAATTGGCCCAGCCTTTCCCAGGGGCATGTGCATCTTTGGAGCTACCATGGATTGGATCTGACAGACAAAGAGGAAGCTTTTAGCAGCTTCTCATAGAAACTGTCTCTGTTGGTCCCTGGCTACCAAAGATTGGCCATGCAAACCTAGCACACCATAGCAGGGCAGAACCAGCAGAGTTGATGCCCATGCAGAAATGCATCTGCTGTATTCAAGGGTGAGTACACTGGGTGAGTATACAAGGGTGAGTGGCAGCTCTGTGAAGTCTTCCCTTATTTTATAAAGACACCTTTTAGGATCTCTGCCTCCACCCAGCTGAGTTTTTAATACAGTTAATATTGGTTAAGCCATAAAAAAAGTCTTGGATAGACCTCAGTAAATGACTCAATCTTTTGTTCACATTTCAGCAAGGACATCAATGAGAATCAATAAAAATAATTTAAAAATCTGCAGATTGCTGACACTTTTTTCTTTCTCATGCTGTAGAGAGATGATTATGCTGAGGTAGGGTTTTTGTTTTGTTTTGCTTTCTTTCATTTAGACAAGAGGATTTTGTTGTCAGCCCTTTTAAACTAGCCACGCTTTCGTTTTGATACAGAAGAAGCCAGCCTGACAAGCACAAGCTCAAACACAAAGCGATCAGGAAGTAAAGGACTGAGATAACAAAAGAAAAGTTGAGACTTCGCTTGGAGATGTCAATACATGCTTAGTCTATATCTCACCTTATATCAGAGCATAAATATTCTGCGGGCACAAGAGACAGCAGGGCTATGTGCTGCCCTTGGAGCTGGAGGTGCAGCCAGGGCTGGGGAGGTTGGTGCTGGCTCCAGGAGCCATCCAGGCACAGTGTGTGCTGGCTGTGGGCTGATGGATGAGCTGTGCACTGTGCACAGGGCAGCTCACCTGCAGCTCCCTGCAACAGGCTCCCTTCTTTGCACATGAGATGGCTTAATTTTCCTACAGAGAAATGGTTATGAACAGTTCCCAGCTTTTTGCACTAAACCTGAAAAAAAGCAGGAATTCGGTCCTTTTACTTTAATAAACATGACCACCTTTATGAGCCAATAAAAAACCCCAAACCACCTCAGAGTAATAGTAATGAAATAAGCAAAATAAACCTTTGTTGCTGCTTTGAATTTCCTAAAAATCCGTCCAATATCTCACTCAGAGCACATGTGGAGGCAGTCTTGCTGTACAGTAACATGAGCTGCAATAAACTCATCTCAGAGTTTCGAATACACACACACACACACACATAAAAATAAATCATTTAATTAATCAGAAAGTAATTGAAAATGGAGGGTTTTTAAAAAGAATTACATTGAAAAGAACTTTGTTTTAAATGGTCTACCAGTTTTCATTTCAAATTCCCCTGGAGATGATGATACTGGATGAAGAATTCATGCTACACTTTCTCTACAGCTTCCTCAGTATAGCAGTCTCTGATTTGTTGTATGAGTAAGGTAAATGTTGATTTGAAAAGTAGCACTAAGCAGGGCAACCGTTGCTTAAACTTTGTTTCAGAGACCAAGGCAGCCCAAAGAAACTAAATATTTTGGCAAAACCTAAACTCAAAGATCAGAAGAAAATGCCATACCCTAAAAATAATTTCATTAAATATTTTCAATGTGTCCCTAGCTGAGGTTGCAATAAAGTTCACACAGAAAAAAGATAAATCATTGACTATTTTTGTCCTTTAAAAAATTGCATTAACACCGGCGTCTCTGCAGTTTTAAACTTAGTTCAGACACTGGCACTCAAGATTACCCCTGGAAAGGTGCGCTAATGGCTTTGTGAGTAGGGATGTTCCCTGCAGAGGTTCAGCTAGTGCTTGCCGCAAGTCTTGGAATTGCAGTGTTTAGACTGGGCCTGGCCATGGTGAGGTCATGTTCTTCCTGCAGAGTTTGTCATCCTGACTGCACAGCTGCCAGCTAGGGAGCACTTGAGCACGTCACCTTCTTGCTGTGACACCAAATGTTCAACCCCTAACACTTTCCAGGTGGAAAGGAGGAATGGGACACTTGGTGAAGACAATCATGGAATGTGCCTCTTCAGGCTTGCTGTAGCTTATGCAGAAATTTTGCAGTTAATCATTGTGGATTGCCAGATACAAGGCAAAAGCAGGTCTGAAAAGTTTCAGCATGGCTTAAAAAAACACACAGAAATTTTTCCTAACTTCTATAAAAATAAAATTCCTTAAGAGTGAACAAAAATTGCACAATAGAATTTATGCTCACCTCCAAAGCTTGAGTAATGACAATGACAAATTAGTGTTGTTCTCTAAGGTTTTCCTTGGTAAAATAATAGATCTCTGTCCAGCAGATATTCTGTCTGTTAACAATATATTACATCCTTTTTTCACTTGAGAAAATGAAGACTTTTGAAATGGACACATGTTTATTTTGGACTGAAATAATGGAAATATTTGATTTAATAATGGAAAAATTAAAATGTTTTCCATAATTGTTTTTTAACTACACAGTTTAAAGCAGAATCATCCGCCATATGCATGATTATTTTCAGGACATTAATAATACCCCATTACTAGTGTCTCCAGCTCTAAGAGACTCCAGCTTTGGACTTTGATAATGCATCAGCATGATCATTGTATCATTCCTAACAGATAATGCTGAAAGAGAGTGTGTACAACTTAATGAAAAATGGAACAGTTATTTGTTTTCAACTAATTGTACAGTTCCTGTACTATATAATACATGAATAAATGTAAGAGCTATGTTATTATTTCTTCTTGAGGTTGTGTGCAGACACTGCATCCTGTCTGTCAAAAAGCTTAAAAATTACAAGGGAGATTTAATGTTGTCAGCCTTGAAGATGAGAAAATAATGAAGCATGTCCCCACAAGGTGCTTAATTCTATATTGTTAATTTGAAAGAAATTTAAAATGTTCTTTATATCACATAAATTACTGTTAGGTATGAAGTGCACAACTGCAAATTTATATTCTACCAGGAAAATGAAAATATAGAAAACAAAGAAATATTTCCAGTGACAGTTTACAATGTGCTAGAAGATTTCTATGGATACACTTTTAAAATTAAAACAGTTTGGGTTTGTGTGTGCTGAAGCTTAAAACACAATTTGTTAATTGAATGGTGAATTACCACAAAAAGCTTGTGACAATTTTTGGCCATAGGCATTTGTACATAAAGCATGCTTCACGGAAAAAGAGGAGAAAAATGGAAAGTGATGGTGAAAAAATTGCTGGTATTTTAGTAAATTATAAGCATGGTTGGAAAACTAGTGGGCCTGAGGGATTCAGTTGAGTGTTTGGTCTTGTTTTGGAAGTTAGAAAGTCCCTTATCTCTAGTATGGCAGCAGGAGGATACATTCCTGGTGTAAACAGACTTGGAGAGTTTGCAGAAATTTGCTGAAGACTGATTGTGCTAAAGGTGAACTTCAATTAAATTTATTTTGGTTTTATATGCAAAGAGGTCTAACAAATGATAACGAAACCAAAAGAGATGAATGATATTACCAATGTTAAATACCATTTAAATGCTAAAATTACATTTTATAATTTATCGTTAATTTAACCTTTTGTTTCATAGTAACAGGAATGCATGCTTAAAAAGAAAATGAATTATATGCTAAAATTAACCATATTTTTATATTTGCTTTAAAGTATTGTTTCTTATACTTTAAAAGAGCTAATACTGGTTTATTTGGTTGGGTTTTTTTTTTTTTTTAGCATCTCTGTTCATAAGTTCTTTTTTCTCCTTCTAAAAGTTCAGTAACTTATTTCAGGGCAGCAGCAAATAAAAGTAGAGAGGACACTTGCCTGACTAATTAAATTATAGACTTGTTGTACTGGTTCTACACTTCTGCTAGAGAAAATGCAAACAGAACTAAACAGGATTTTCTCTTCTGTCAGACTTGTGCTCTCTGAGTAGGACCTTGATATTTTTACTGAGGTTTTGAATTAAACTAACTGCCTGTTTCATCACCACACTTGTTTTTTTGAGGGCACAGTGGATTTTATTTTGAAATCACAGCTATTTGACCACTTACAGATATCTGTCTTTGTGGGTGGAAAGCAATGAGAACGTGCAATGAAATGCAGGTGAGTTGGGCTGTAGTGGGGCAGGGGGCTTGGATAGGAAAGAGAGGTTAAGGACTTAGGGATGTAGAGGTCTGGAGGCACTGGAGAGTTCCAGTAAGTAGCTTGGTCCTTGGTGAGCCACGTACTGTGCAAGGCTGGGAAACTTCCACCAGCTGCCTTTCAGTATCAAGGAGTCCCCTGATACTCCTTTTTGTCTTCTGCTCCATACCCCATCAGTCACCATCTTTCTTAGAAGGTTCATGAATCTATGCCACCTTTTTGAGAGGGTTCAATAAGCAGTTCCACCTGTCTTAGAAGGCTCATTGAGCTGTGCTGCCTTTTTGAGAAGATTCATGAAGTTGTGCCATCTTTCTGAGAAGGTTCATGAAGCTATGCCACCTTTCTGAGAAGGTTTATTGAGCTGTGCCACCTTTCTTAGAAGGTTCATTGAGCTGTGCAGCACAAGCTGAGCCCCAGCTGGGCAGGGGATGCAACAGCACAGCTTGGTCCAGCAGCTTGTGGGGATGCTCTTGGTTCCTTCAAAGTCCCTGGCTAGGCTCAGAATGTTGCACCTTCTGAGCATTGCCTTTGTGCATGGGTAACTTTCCAGAGGAGAGGCACACCAGTGAATATTGTTCTCACTAGTTATAAGCTGTCTATGCTGTCACGAATCAAAGTCAAGACCTCATGGGCAACTGCTGTATTTGCATCACCTGAGAGAAGTTCAGGGCAGGCATGCTGGGTAGCAAAAGAAAGCTGATGGCTGAAATTACAGCTGAGAGCATTCAGGGAAATACATCCAGCTCCTGGAAACTCTTTTGAAGGCAACAGGGTGAAGGATAACTTTCAAATTGAAAGCTGACATTTTGGTTTTCATTGGGTTTCTGGTGTATCACTGGTGTCAGTCAAGTTTTGCAGCAGTGAGAAGGTGTGACCAGAGAGCCCACACCTGAGTTTGTCTCCCTGGAGACTGGGCATCCTACTGGGGCACACAGGTCCTGTGAGGTGCAGTGTCTGTAACAGGCTTTTAAGTTTGCAGGAAACCCCCACAGCTTTTATGACATGCAGGCAGAGCAGCAGGCCTGGTTGCTACTAGTGACAGAATCAGATCTTTATGTGGTTAATAATATGCTCTATGCAGCTTTAGTAATCAGTTGAAATTTTGGCTTCTTTTGAAAAATCAAAGTGATCATTAACTTACACTGAGCTGACACCAGAAATGAGTCAGAAAGGATCTTGATCTGAAAGCTTTCCTGTAGGGCACGTACATGCATCCTCAAGCTTTTCTCTTCTTTCCCTGGGAGGGCTTGCCCTCATCCAGTTCATAACTCTTTGACTTTCTGCCTGATATTGGTAACTTTTGAAAAGTTGCCAAGGGGCAGAATTATCTGATTCACAGGAACATTTGCACGTTCTCCAAAAACCCATTTTATTTCTCAATAAGAAAGATCTTTGTGAAATCTCATAGGAGAGTGATCATCATTTCCTGCTCAGACCATGGGGAAAGAGGCAATTGTAGCACTTAGCATCTCCATAATCATGATTTGTCATAGTGTCTGGAATCTTTTGTTGAAGTGGATGAATGGAGCAATACTAAATAAACAAAAATGTGAGGATAGGGCTTTCAAATCTAGATTGATCTATTTATGTTCACACTTCATAGACTTTAACTGATGTGCCAGGCCAATATTTGCTTCCCTACATTTCTGTAGGATTGCTGTATGTAGTGATAACACAGACAGAGGGCTGAAAAAATTATGTGGCCATGTTGCAGTGGAAATTATTTTGCTGCAATGATTATTAACAAGAAGGAGAGCAAAATGGATCAAATGAATTGCTGTTTTTTCCCATAAATGCCAGAATGTTACTTCTTCTAACATCATCAGGAGCTGTAAGGAGCAAAAGTTATATTTGAAGACCCTCCTTGTTTTCCAGAATAAGCACTATGGCATGAGGGGAGGGATCACTCCCGTTTCATGCTCCTCTCCATATTTGACCTGTGAAATATTTGAGTGAAAAATGCACTTTGCAGGCAATATGAAAACAAATAACAGGAAGGCGGGACTTCACCTTTTATTTTAGTCTGTGAGCTGCTAGAACCAGATCTTTGATTCTTTCTGTGTAAATGGCCTCTCAGCTTCCTGGGAAGGGACAGTCTGCAGTTCACTATCTCATTTCCTTGGAAGGAAGAACCTGAGTCTATCACCGTGTGAGAGCTTCTCACAATGTCAAAGTTGTCAGTATCTGTGAGCAGATGTCAGAGGCTCTCCCCAGGGTGGGCAGGCTCACTGCTCCTTCCTTTCACCAGAGGATACTTCCCAACACTGTGTTCCTGCAGGTGTGTGCACATACCTTCTCTCTAAACTCTCCCAAGAGCTATTAAAAAGCAGTTAAACAAAGTTCTCCAGCTGAGACCAAACAGATCTGCTGCTGAATAGAATTCCATAGCATTGCTTTCCCAGACAGAAAGAGAGGAACAACTTCAGGGCAAATACAGACAACAGCAACTTCGCAGATTGAATTGATCTATAGCCCTAAAACTAAAAATATCCATCTTTTGAATCTTTTGTATCTTTGAGTAATCTTTTATGGGAGTGTTTTTCCACTCGCTATCTAGTTTCTGGAATTTTAGAGGTTTACTATTTGCTGAGGCCTCTTTGTGAGATCAGCACCTCCAGCAGAAACCAGTCTGGTTGCTAAACAGCTTAAAGTTTTGGTTGTTATGACAGGATAAAGGGACAAGGTGCTAGGCTGTTACTAGCTGGAAAATGTGGTTGCTCTTGGGAATCATTTAAGTAAGTCAGCATGATCTGGGAGAGACTGAGCAATTTTTAATAACTGACTGAACATTAAATCCTCCTGTAGCAACCCACTGCCCTCTTTCCTCTGGTTCTGGATTTCAATTTCTGATGTAAATTTATTCATGGCCATTTGCGTTGGTGTTTTGCTTTGATTTATATAGCTCTCTGCAGCCCTGATGTTCCTCCTTTTATATTCCTAGAGAGAAATTGTGTCTCATCTGAGACTTTCTTTTGCTGGGTTAATAACTGGAGCTCTTTGACTCTTCCTCCTCCCTCCACCCTCATCCCCACTCACCCCAATAGTTTTTTTAGACCATTCCAGCATTTTTTTTGGTGGAAATTGGTCACCAAGCTGATGAACAGCATTCCAAATTAGAATTTACTGTTGACAGTACTGCCAATGGCAGTAATGACAATCCTCTTTTTGCATTACCCAGTTAATCCTAAATTGCATGATTTGTCATGCCAAAATCACCTCTGGTTTTGACACCTTTGCTTAGGATCAACCCTATAATCAGTTAAAAACCCCTATTTTTTAAATCTCTGGTTATTAGTAAACCAACGGGTAACAAAAGTTCTTGTTATTAGCCCCAAAGTGCAGTAATTCACATTTATTACCATACCTGCTATTCTCATTCCTGCTTGTAAGGCCTGCAGGATGCTCAAGATTATTATGGACACATCGTAATAAAATAGAAGAATGGTCATTGTCATGAGGAGAAACTTGTAAAGTTATTTGAAATGTGACACTGTGTAATGGTATCAAAAGTGAAAAAGGGTAGATATGATATGTTAGGATATGATAGGATATGATATTACATTAATACACACACACATGTATATATAAAATATTAGATATTTGGAAGAAATTCTTTACTGGGAGGATGGTGAGGTGCTGGAATAGGTTGGCCAGAAAAGTTGTGGATGCCCCATCCCTGGAGGTGTTCAAGGCCAGTCTGGTGGAGCTCTGAGTAACCTGGTCTGTGGAAGGTGTCCCTGCCCATGGCAGAAGGGCTGGAACTTGGGATCTTTAAGGTCCTTCCCAATCCGAACCATTCTATGAATTTATGACTGAGGCTGAGGTAAATAAATAAGCTCGCAGTGTAGCTCAGAAAGATATGGCATGGCATGATGGGATTAATAATTTTAAATTTCATTACTAAACCAAATAGAATTTTTTATTGATGTGAAGCAGCAAACATAGCTAATAGAATGTTGGAAATCATCGGAAAGGGTATTCAGAATAAGGCAGGGGATTCTGAATGCCATTTTGGTCCCTGCATATCAAGGACACTGTGAAGAAGCTACAAAGACAGCTGAGATGATCAAGAGGTAGAGTAGTTCTCTTTTGAAGAGAAACTATAAAAGCTGATACTTTTCAAACAGTAGACAAGAAGGTTGGGTTGTGCTACAATCAAACTTTTGGAAATTGTGGAAATATTGAATAAGCTGAACGTAGAATGGCTTTTTAGCAAATTTCTTGATACTAGATATATAGGGAGCTTGGTGAAGCCAGTAGGGGACTGGTTTAAAACATGAAACAAAACTCTTTTAATTTCAAAGACAGAATTGCTGGATTTAGCTACTGCAGAAGTCTGTGTACAAAGTGTCAGCGGGCTCAAAATAGATTTGTTTGTGGACATCAGGTCCAATTAGCTCAAATGACTTAGAGCCATATAAACTCAAATTATGAACAGCTCCAAATACAGAGGATCCATAACTTCTCAGGGCTACCTGGTCCACTGCTTAACCACCCTTGCCGTGGAAGAGATTTTTCTAATCTTTAATGGAAATTTGGCATGTTTCAGCTTGTGTCTGTTGCCTCTGATTGCGTGACTGTGCACCTCTGAGAAGAGAGTGACTCCATCTTCTCAGTACTCTTCCATCAAGTAGCTGAAGACTTCAGTGTGATGCTCCAGTGAGCCTTCTTCCTGCAGGTAGAAGAAATACAGGTTTCTCACCCTGTCTTTACTCCAGCTGCCAGCCATACTGATGGCTCTTCACTGGTCTTGCTGCAGTGTGTCCATGTTTTCCCATTATTTATTTCAAAGAAATGTGTTAATTTGAAGTAATAGCATTTTGAATGAACGTCTTATTTTTTAAAACTTTTATAAAACTCATCTCAAGGAGTTTTTAAATCTGGAGAGACACTAATATCATATTCATTCCCATCACTGAAGTTATGACATCTGGTCACTGATACAGCTGATCCTACAATTTGGGTTTTCAACTTGAGAGTCCTACAGTCCAAATATTCAAAGTGACATTTGCAAAAATATTCTTCTTCCACCTTCTAGAAACAATATCATAAACATTGTCAAAATTCATTAAGTTTAAAGGGCAGGAAGGACTAATCTCTGCATAAGGGACAGGATGAAAGCCACATACTTCAGAATTTCAGTGAGAATTCCCCAGTTGACTTAAGTTGGCTGTTCCAATAATGGTTGAGTTCCAGGTATTATCTGCATCTCCTGTAGAGATTTTCTTACTTTTACTTCTGAGGTAGAAATCCATTTTGTAGCTTGAACAATGAAGCTAGCAATACTTCTGGGACTAAGGCTGCAATAATGATGGTAGAGTCAGCCCATTGAAGAAAAAAGCATTTAATTGTCCTATGAAATCTAAAAGCCAAATGTAGTTTTTAAGGTGCATATCTGTATTGTACATACCTAAAAGAATGTAGTAACTTGCAGGTTTTCCTCCCTGCAAACCAGCAATAAAATTCAGATATCTGCTGTGTATTGATTTACTCCACTGCTCCTAGACTGAATTGGGTAATAGCTTGCCATTAGCTCGCAGTTCATCATCTTGTGGCATCTAATCGATAGATCAAGTGGTAGTAGCAGTTAATCTTATTTCTACATATCAATGTACAGATCAGCACAGACTTTTGTTTGTTTCTCTTCATCTTCTTCAAGACTGATCCAGGAAATCCCATTCTTGATGGCAGGATGGATCAAAAAACCTACTGCATTCTGTCCTTCCTCTTCCCCATAACCAGACGAGCAATTCACATCACTATCTAAACTCAAATTTAATCTTATTCTAAACTTAGACGCTCAGTCTTCTCTTTCTTCCACCCTTTCCAGCTTTACACATTTCAGATATATCATCAGCTCTTTCTTTACCTCTTTCTTTACCCTGATTGGCACTTGATTTCCTCTGCCCAGCTCTTTCCAGTCCTCTCACTTACAGTTTCCCACAAACCTTTACTTGGGCAGTTTCTTTCTCCTTCTTTTCATGAAAACAGCAAACTTTCTCTGATAATAATTTTTGTTCTGGACTGCTTTTTGATGTTTCTAACTTTCTTTTTGAGATACGTGTACAAGACTTAATCCATAGAATCACAGAATCATAGAAGGTTTGGGTTAGAAGGGACCTTAAAAGATCATCTAGTTGCAAATCCCTGACATGGGCAGGGGCACTTTCTCCAAGACCAGGTTGCTCAGTGCCCCCAAACCTGGCCTTCAACACTTTCAGGGATGGCACATCCACAGCTTCTCTGGTCAGCCTCACCACACTCACAGTAATGAATTTTCATGGAATGGATCCTCTTAGAAGCTGTGCTAAGGCACACAGAGGACAGGGAGGTGGCTGAGCCATCCATCACAGCTTCACCAAGGGCAAGTCCTGCCTGACCAAACTACTGCCTTCTACGATGGGGTGACTACATCAGTGGACAAGGAGGGGGTTACACAGATGGTCAGAGGGATGGAGTTCCTTTCCTATGAGGAAAGGCTGAGAGAATTGGGATTTTTCAGCCTGGATAAGAGACAGCTTCAATTTGACTTAATTCCAGCCTTCTAATACATAAAATAAGCCTACAAGAGAGACAGAGAGGGACTTTTTACAAGAACATAGAGTGGTAGGACAAGGGGGAATATCTCACATGGTCCAATAATTTTGTTTATTTTTCTAATGCTGTGTGTAAATGAATTGGTGCATGTGGTAGAGCAGCATCCCTGCAGTCACAGTCCCCTGAAGGTTCAGGTCATGGGTAGCTCTGACTCATGTGTTCTGCCTTTCACCCCAGGGAAAGCAGGCAATGTCAGGATGAAGGAGCTGGTGTGTGTGCCTGCCTTTTGCCCAAGTCCAGATTTCTGGAGTGCATATTACAGCCCAAAGGGATTGGAAGTGCCCCAAGGTGCCCCAGCTTGGATACAGCCTAAAAGACAAGAACACTCAGGGATTTTGTTATTTTGTTTTCATTACTTATCTATATTTGGACCCAATTCAGTCAAAAGTAGAAAAAGGACCCACAAAGCTGCATTTGTGTTACCTACTTTGCAAGGCACTGCTTTTAGTAAAAATACATTCAGATGTATTACATAAAGCAAAGAAGTAATGTTCCTAAAAATAACTGTAAGGCCTCTTTTTGAGAATATCAATAAAAATAGAAACAAACCAGAATTAAAACAAAGACATATCTGGTCTAAATTTGACATTTATGAGCCATTGATTCAGATGCACATTTGATAGGTCTGTATGGAACCATCAGAAAAAAAAAAAAGATCCTTCACTCTAGAGGAATAGAGATTAAAAAGTATTATAAGAGAGTGGTGAGCCACATGAAATGGCACCTAGACCCACAAATGAGTAGTGTGGGCAAATTAACTGAGGACCTGAGGCACAAGTTACAAAATGACAGCAACAAAAAAAAGGATGAGATGAGAGGGATGCAGTGAAAAGAAGGAACTGACAGCAATGGTTGTGCTTGCTTTGGGTGGGCTGCTAGCTGGCAGGAAAAATAATGGATGCAGCTGGATAAATTACTGAGTTTTGGATGAATTTCGCATCTGGGATGGTGTCATAAACTACTTTATCATCACAGCTATTTTCCTTTATTTATAACCTGGTCACCTATCCATCTCCAAACATCACTTTCTTTATAGTGTACACTTCTGAAATTGTGCCACTCAAAACTGGGAAGTCATTGGAACAATAAAGAAAATATAGAGTTCTTTCAAGAACTAATAGTTTTGTTATCTTGTGTGAGTCAGCTTGTGTGGGAGTTGAAGAGCTTTGTAGCACATTTGTTAACTCTGTGCAGCTAGTAAAATTTAGTGTTTAAATGAATGCCTCTGAAAGTTGTCTCATCCAGCTAAATCAATTTATTTTAAGTCTTTGCAACAAATCTGTTCTTACAATCTCTTTGGTATTGGGTTAAATTCCTCAGTGTAAAATGAATTGCATATCAGATTGTGCACATTATGAAAGCTGTACCCACAGTGTTTCCCGGCTTGAGAATATTAATTGGTGGAATTTAAAGATTAATACAGATGGCAAGCCTATTAATAAATGATGGGAAGGGAAGTACACACCAATTCTTAGAAAAATATTGTATGTGGAGTGTATGGTGTAGTTTAAGATAAGCACAATTTTCATCCCCAAAGAATTTATATATATATTTGCAAATTAGACCAAATATATGTATGTAATAGAAAATGATAACTCTACAGCAGGTTGAAGTTGCTCACTTTTAGTGAAAAATAGAAATATTCTCGTTAAGACAGAATATTAAACAACTGGCAGAGTGAGCAGCTCTTGGCTGAGTATAAGAAAAAAAAAATCAAATACAGCTTCTCTCTGTGCAGTGTAACACTGTGAAAAGGCAGTCCTGTAACATCCAAGCGTGTGATCTCAGAGCTCAGTGCAGAAGTGCATGTGTTTTGAAAAGATTTATGGGCTGTGACAGAGACAGTGCAACATTTTATGAGAATATTGTGAGTGCCAGGACCACTAACCAACCTGATGCTGCTGCTGCAGTCCTACCTGGTGGTGACCTTGGTCGTGGCTGGGGTGCATGTGGATGAGAAGCTGATAGCAAAATGACACTCAGGGAAGTTTGCTTTGGAGTACAATATGTGTGTGTAGTACAGGGAAAGGAAAAAGCTGCTGTGTTACTGAAGTGAGTGAGTATGAGCAGAGTATGGCACCATAGCCTCAAGAGAAGAGCACCCTGTGGGTCTCTTGGTGTCCATCTGCATTGCCCTCCATGCACTGCTGGGAACTCTTTAAGGGTTACACACTTTTGCTTCTGTGACACAGGCAACAGCAAGGGCTTGAGTTCAGCTGCTTAAAAAGAAGCCTTTCCTTACTGAAATGTCCTGAAGAATTTAATCTGTGAAATGAAATTTATAGATTCAAACTAGTCAAATAGTAGTTTTATAAAAGTGGCTCTTAATTTTTCATCAGTTGCTTGGATGAAGGGGCAGAGGCCCTCAGTGAGTTCCCTGGAGATCTCAGCTGGGAGGAGTGGCCGATACCTCAGAGTGCTGAGCATCCCTTCAGAAGGACCCTGACAGGCTGGAGAGATGGGCAGAGAGGAACCATCTGAAATTTAACAGAGGTGAATGCAGGGTCCTGCACCTGGGGAGGAACAACCTGCACCAGTACAGGAGTGGGGTGCCCTGCTGGAAAACAGCTCTGCAGAGAAGGACCTAGGAGTCCTGGAGGACAACAAAGAATGCCAAAGGTATCCTGTGGGACATTTGGAAGATCATTGGCAGCAGGTCCAGGGAGGTGATCCTGCCCCTCTGCTCAGCCCTAGAGAGGCCACATCTGGAGTGCTCTGCCCAGTTTTGGGCTCCACAGGAGAGGAGAGGAGAGACACGGAGTCAGCCTTGAGAAAAGACAACTGAGAGGGGACCTCACTAATGTCCATGAGTCTCTGAAGGGAGGGAGTCGAGAGGATGGACCAGGCTCTTCTCAGTGGTTCCAGGCAATAAGACAAGAAGCAATGGGTAGAAACTGATGCACAGGAAATTCCACCTTAATGTGAGGAAGAACTTTTCACTGTGCAAGTGACCGAGTACTGGAACAGATTGCCCAGAGAGTCTATGAATTCTCCCTCACAGGAAGTACTCAAAAGTTGTCTGGACACAATCCTGTGCCATGTGCTCTGGGATGACCCTGCTTGAGCAGGGAGGTTGGACCAGAAGACCCACTGTGGTCCTTTCCCATCTGACCGTTCTGTGGTTTTGTGAAATTTTGGTGCTAACTTGAGGGGGAGGGAGTTGATGGATGGAAGGAAGGTAGGAGAGAAAACACCCTTCATGCTATGAAATTACAGAAAAACAGATAAGTTAAATTTGATATATACTTCTGTCATCATGGATACCAGTGTGCAAATTTTCTGGTATTATAAATGTAGAATATTTCTTAAAACACTTAAGTTACCAAGCTCCCATTGGCATAACTTCAGCCTAAATTTTACTCATTTTCTTCATGGATTTAAAATCTCTTGATCAAATCCAAATCACCTTTTTAAGACTGGCATAATCCTTCAGGAATACTTTCAGTAGTTCAGGGCTTTAGTTTGTGCTGCTTTATGATCAGTCTTTTGTATTTCCTGTACCTAATTATGCATTTTAATGAAGCTTGCCTCTATAACTTTCATCTCCCATAGAGATGATAATTTTCACTTAGAATAATTTTAGAATTCTTTCAGATGATTAGTACTCTTTAGAATATATATTTTTTTTTACTCTGGCAGTTGGAAAGATCATATTAGTAATTTATGCCTGTTCTAGGCTCAAAACCTACCTGAGTTTAACCAAGCCAATTTTAAGTCACACTGTGGGAATCTACCTGCAAATATCCTTTCACATTGGCTGAATCTTGGGATGGATTGATAGATATCAGCACAAACACAGAGATGCAACCTGGGTTTAAGTGGATATGGCAGCATCCACAGTACGTTTGCAGTGATTTCCCTGTATTGGTTTGTACATCACTTTAAGTTTTATTACTGGAATGAGCTTCAGGATCTTCAGCTTTTTCCATTTTACAAAGAGAAGGAGCTAACCTTTCAGCAGCAGTAAGTCTGGTTCATGTGGATGTCACCACCCACAGTCTCCCCTGACTAAGGTGGGTGGTCCCACGGTACCAGCAGCAAAAGGTTGGGCAGCAAGCAGGTGGTGGGGAGGGTGTGGTGGTTGCTGGGTGTGAGATGCTTCTTATTTGTACAGGCACAAAGAAAACTGGACATTACTGGGAGAAAACACAGCCAGCTTTAGAAACCTCCCATGAGATTTTGACTTAGAGCTGTCAATGTTTCCAATTATTTTTAATACTTGGGTTGTGGGCAGAGGTAGAAGTGTGAGTTTGAGAGCAGGCACAGGTGGTGTCATGGCCTATCGTTTATTGTCCTTGGTCATGGAGGTAGAGAAGGATGTTACTACTGAAGTCCTCTTCAGCTAGTTGGGGAGCTGAAAGTGGGGGTAATTGTAAGGAACATTCCTTAATTGAGACTCCATGTGTGTGTTGGGGATGGCTGGAACAGCTGGCAGTGTTGACACAGACCCTTTGTAATCCTGCTGGGATCATCATCCCTGAAATGAGTTTTCAGAATTGGAAGACATATGAATAAGATAAATAAAAGGTGGTGATTTACCTTGCCTTTCTTCCTTTTTCTTTCCCCCTGGAATTTTATACTATAGTTATGAGCCATCTCTGTTAGTAGTTGGTTGGTAGTCTGCTCTAATGAATTATTAACAATTGCTCTTTAATTATTGCTTGAAAAATACTTTTATAATGAAAGCACTGAAGATGAGTGTTATTCCTAAGGCGTTTGTTTTTTTTTTTTGGCTTTTTTTTTCTGTGAAGATATCTTTATTTTGCTTGCTTAAGGAAATAAGACAATGTGGTAACAGATACATACATGTATGTGAATTATGTTTGTGAAGGTTTATGAATACAGCTACCTTAGTGCCTTAATGTTTGTCTGACCAATTTCTACAAAATTTAATGAAGGGATAGAAGTCTTACAGTCACTTTGTTCTTAAACATTCTGTGAAAAATATAGAAATTCTTGTAGAGGAAAGAAGCCTTTTTAAGGACCTTGCCAAAGGGAAGTCTGCTGTCTTTAAGAGACATCAAAGAATCCCAGTGGAAGGCTTCCCCCTTAGGATGTAAACCAGCAGGGTGTATTGGCTCCACTGCAGAGAAAGCTACTTGTTTACTCTTTATTTGGATAGCTTCCATCCCTTCTTCAAGTCAGGAAACAACTTTTTAGTTAATTGTAATGCTAACTTGAAGGGGACTTGAGGAAACGAGTGTGTATGTGTGTGTGTGTCTGTGTGTGTGTGTATTTTGTTTTGGACAATGCATAAGTCTACATATAAATGGCAAATCTACTTCTTTCCCTTCAAAAGCGTAGCTGAATTACAGCTGTTGTGTTAATATAATTTATTCTGGAAAAAAAACCCCAGCCCAACCTGTGTAAATAGTAGGGGCTACATAGTGTTGCTGTCTCCTCTCATAAAAGCAGAGGGAGAATGGATGGAACACAACAGTCAATGTTCTCAGTTACCAAAGTGGAAATTCAGTCACTCAGCAGTCATGCTGGGCTGCCTGAGAGAAAAATTTCAAATGACAAGAGGACATCTGAATGTGATCTGATCTGTGAGAACTCCTAAAACTCACTACCCTCACTACCCTCCTTCTACTTGTTACTAATAATGGGAGGGGATTCAGGTTACTCTTAAATATCAGCTATAAAATATGATTGCTTTAGAGAAGACATACCTGAACCATCTTTACCTAGATACCATACACGTAGGTGCTATATATGACAACCAGCTGCTGAGAAGTGCCCAGCTTCTGACTTAGAGAAATCATCTGATTCACAGAAGCTGTTGAATCCTATTAATGGGGTGCACCCTCTCAGCCCTTCCAGTTGATTTCTAGCATAAAAATACAAAAAGTGCAAAAAAATTCATCTTGCCGGAATAAGAGTAATTTGGGAACTTTCGACTGCAAAGAAAAAAATCTCAGAGAAAGTGGAAGCAGCCTGGGACTTACCAAGGTGGATGTATAATACTTACAGATGGAGGTTGGAATGAAGTCTTGACGGAGGCCCAAACAGATCAACACATTTAGCAATGTCTAGTTCAGTTTTGAACAGGATCCATAAACCCTTAGGGTCAGGATTTGATGGCCCTTGTAGAGGTTATCCTAATATCTAATGGGAGTTTTGTATGTTACAGCTTGTGCCTGCTGCCTTTGGCCACCTCTTTGCTCCCCTCTGCTGAAGCTTTTCTGCATCCCCTTTGTATTCTCCCATCAGGTGAAGACAGCAGTGAAATGCTCCAGTGTGCCTTTGTCCAGGCGGATTGAAGTCAGGTTTCTCATCCTGTTCCCATGTATCTTGTGCTCCAGCCCTGACCATATTGACTGTCCTTTACTGGCCTTGCTCACTATGTCCATATTTTTCTTGGACTGACAACACCTCCTGGACATCATCCTCCAGACTTACTAGTGCCAAATAGAGGAAGAACCACTTGGTTCATCCTGCTGGCTACACTCTTCTTAGGACAGACTGATGTGTTGATGGTGTTCATTGTACTGCTTACCAAAACACCAAAGTGCTTTTTGGCAAAACTTCCTTTTTCTTACCACTTCCTTTATTTACCGAGACTCTATTATTGCTTAGTATTGTTACCTCTACACTGAAAGATTTGGCATTTGGCTTCTATGCACTTTGTAAGATTCCTGCCAGACCTTTTTCCCAAAGCTGTTGGAATCTCTGCATAGCTGCCCTACCTGCAGCATATTAACTGCTCCACTCAGTTTGATCATCTCTGCGTTTACTGAGAGTCTTCTGGGTCTGTCATGAGCAGTGTTTGCCCCAGTACCAATCTCTAAGCGATGACATGGTAATGAGATGCTGGTTGGTTGTACCACCAATCACAACCCTTTCAGCCTGGTGATCCAGACTATTTCCTCTTCATCATCTACATATCCAGCCAATATCTCACCAACTTGGCCACATAGGATGTTCATAATCTTATGACCATAAGAGGAAGACCTGGGTGAAGTCACTGTATAAAATATCCTGCTGCATTCTTCTTACCCCCTGTGCCAACCATTTCACCATACAAAGCTATCACGTTAGTCAGGCAGAATTTGCCTTGGGTAAACCTATGCCAACTGTTTCTAATCATGCTCCTTTTCCCCATGTTTTTAGCATATGTTTACATGTTTGAATTGTTTCCTTGTGCTGTCCAGAGCACATACTAATTAAAATCTCATTTTTTCTCCCAATTAAATGGGATATAGTGAATCACTCTATGGAGACATTAGCAAAGAAAACAAGAAACTTTTAAGTTTATCAAGAACAGCAAACCCATAAAGGAAGTGATGTTTTTTGCCAGCTTTTGAAGAATAACAAATGGTTATGACAGATGCACAGGCTGCCAGAAACCTGAGTAATTTCTTTCTCTTCAGAAGTTATTGGGGAGTTCACTACATTGATCTTACCTGTGTCAGGTAAAGATGGAATGACAACAAGCAACAATTTTTTAAAGGCAATGGCAAAGTACCTCCAGGACTCTGGGGGAACTCCCAGGAGTGCCAAGACACCTAATAATGAGGATATGGTTAAAGCTTCCTGCAATAGCACATGACCTGAATTGAAACTGCAACTGATTAAAACCACCACACTATGAAAGAGAATAGTAGCAAATTTGGAGATGATCCTAGAAAAGTCAATAAAACTTAGAGTTGTTTAACTGGATGAAATAACTACAAAGAGTTATAAAGCCTCCAGATGAAATCATATGACAGAGCATGAATGACAGTTATATAAAGGAAAATCTTGCATCTGTATAGTAAGAATATTTTAAATACTTCAACAGAAAAACAGATAAGCAGAATTCACAGCCAGAATTTACGTGGATTTTAAAAGGCATTGATATCTGTTGAAATACTGAAGAAGTAAAGAATTATTAGTGATGAGTTAGTGTGACTAGATTTAAACAATAAAAAGTTAAATTTAAATTTATTTTAAGTCAATAGACTGCAGGCCAAGTAGCCTGTAGCCAGCACAAATAACATTTGACATCATAGTTTTACGGTTGAACCCTCTCTCCTCCCCCTCTCCTCAGGAACAAGAGTAGCTGTTGCCATTGCATTATCTAAGACTCCATAAGCAAAACAGGAGATAAGGAAAGCAAAAAAAAAAAAAAAAGCCTCCTTGGAAAGATAAAGAAAGGAATGCAACAGCTCAGGGAGGGAAAGTGACTGCAGAGGTAAGATGAGGCATTAGCAGCTTTAAACAAAGAACTGGAAAAAAAATTGTAAAAGGTGAACAGAACAGAGGAGCTGAGGATGCTTTGAACTTGTGAATGCTTTGAACTTTAAGGAGTTGAATCTGCACGATCTCTGCTGTAGAGCATCTCCAGTCTAATGACTCACAGGACATCTGGCCAGCAGACTGGTGAGTTTATTAACAAGGGCTGCATATCACTGCTTAGCTCTGCATAGTTGTGTATGTTCCAGTAAAGCTCGTCTGATAGAGCATGGGCTCTTTTATCTCAACTCTTGATTGCCCACTACCCACATTTATCACTCTGGCACCAGATTTGGCATTTCTGGGTGGGCTTGAAAGTTAAGTGAAGTGAGAAAGATAGGGTCCCAGGCAGGACTAGGGGTTTGAAGGATCACTTTGTTTCCTTCTCTGACTGCAAGGAAGGTGGAAGCGCCGAGTCATCTCCTCATACATTACAATCAAATAGATTGGAAATAACTGGAAGTTAGCAATTCACACTTGAAAGGTATATGCCTCCCACCCAGTCAGCTATGGCATGCAAAGAGGCACCTGTGGCATGCCTGGTGATTCATCTGCTGTCAGGAAAGGCTTATGAGAGTCACATCAAACCTTGGGATAGCCAAGTGGCCACTGCCTCAGCTGAACAAAGTGGAGGAGGTCAAGATCACTCCATCACTCTGTCTTTGATTTCATTGTAGATGAAGAAAAAGCAATGTAAGGCCATGAGGGCTTCCTGCCCAAACCAAATCCACTGAAAATACTCTTTTTGGATGCTACTGTAAAAGTGACACAGCCAAAAAATTAGAGGGTGTGTTGGTTGGTTTGTAGGTGCCCCAGATTACAATAGAGGGGGAACATTTCAAACAGGGTGTGTGTGATGGGGACTATAAGTACTAGCAAAATGATCCAGGAAAAATTGCTGTTTCTTTATGTTCAGGTTGACAGATGGCAGCATTAAAAGACACCTTGGTGGATCAGCCACTGCTAGGATCCTGTTTCAGATTGTGTAGTGAGGCACCAGCTCTTCCTCTGCAGGAAAAGGGCATGCAGTCAGCAAATAGCACACCTCCTTCAGCTCCAGCATTCAAGGCTGTAAGAGATGACCTGCTCCATCATCTCGAGGAAGACACAGAGTTTTGGCAAGATAATATTGCCAACACCAGATCTAACCCTCCCTGATTTAGTGGGATGGAAAGTGAGTGGTATGATGTCATATCGACTTAGATAAAAACTTGACAGTGCCTAAATACAGAGATCAGGTTCTTCACATGTGCAAAACCCTCAGGGAAATTCAGGAATGAATGAAACTTTGAGAAGATTATGAAGTGGTGCCTGATGGTCTAAGATAAGTGAAAATGTAGCAATGTGTGTTAGGAATATAACATTTTTGACCACCAGTTACATGCAAAAGTAATAAACTCACAAGAGGATGTCTAGACTATGGAGCAGGTTGTGAAATGGACCTTTCTTATCCCAAACTTGTAATATTTTCACCAATTGACTGAAGTATTTCCAACTTACAGGAAGAGAGCCAGCACAGCTGCTCAGACAACGAAAGGACAGATGTTTTTCTGACAGAAACTGGCTATGACTTCGGCCTGTATGTCACAGAAAAAAATTATAAATGATTGTGTCTGGCACTAGGGTTTGCACAAAGGCTTTGCATTGCTGGACATCCCCAGGGAGAACTGCCGAATGCTGAGGATGGTTCTGAAAGAGGTTGTAAAGCAGCAAGGGAAAGTCTGAGAAATGAATCTCCCAATAATCCTAATGCTGGAATGAGGAACTGCTGCATCTCCTGGAATAGAAGAGACTTGAGGATGCTCCATTTGTGATTAGGAGCATGGCTGCCAAATAAATTACAACCATATGGTCCAACAGACAGATGGATTCAAGGCATGTTAAAGACAGTGTCAGCTACACACCACCAGGTAGCCGAGCATACATTAGAAGCAAATGTTCAAAAGATGGATAAAGTAGCATGCTTGTTGCACCTGGCAGAATGAAATATGGGAGACTGAGTAACAGAGAGTCAAAGGGAAAAAAAACACATGCTGACACTTCAGGGAATGAGTCTTCTTAGAAGTGCCAAGTAGGCCAGCCCCACCAGCTAAATCTAAAAAGGGCAAGAAAGGTCAGAAAAAACAGGTTCGATTTTTCAAAATCAAATGCTTGGAGCTAAGGATTTGACTTTCATTTTGAAGAAAAATCAAAATGTAGCCTGACTGGAACAGAGAAAATGATAAATATCCTAGCAACTCTGGCCTTGTTTGAGTGCAAGTACTTTCAAATTTGTGGTTTCAGGGTATCCCCCGATTGCATGTATAGCACCGTGGATACAATGCACCTGACAAAACTAACATACCTGTGAGAAGTTTAGCTTTGGGAAAGGTAATAGTTCCCAGTTGAAAAGACAGTCTAACAAAGGAGTTGGAATCCAGGACGTATTTAAATAAAAGGACAGATATAGAGTAGCACATACTGGTCAAAGTATAAAGACTAAATGAAAAGATGTTGAAAATATGAAAATAACATTTTTAAAAGTGTGCTTAAACTCGTCTAGTGTTTAACACTCAGGCTACATGACACATCTTTTCTGTCTACCCTGAACACAGCTGCTTCATATATGAAGTCTGGCTGATCCTACTTGTTGGCCGTGGCACTGAGAGGAGCAGGAAACAGGGAACTCAGGCAGATCAGTAGCAGGAGGGCTGGAGCCCCTACAGTGTTGTACAAGATCTGTAAGTCCTCCTAACTGAACAGCAGCCAAGCCACAGTACTGGAACAGTGATTCATAGGAGACATGTTGCCTGTCTGGAAAAAAAATTTCACTCCACAAATGAAAAGGTCTAATGTTATTGAAAGTACAGAAGGGATAGAAAGTAAAAACAAAAACACAAACCAAAATCTCTTGTTCTTGGTTGCAAACAGTACTTGCAGCAGATGCTGAGATGGAGACTGTCCTCCCCACCGAGATCTGAAGGACTGTGCTGGATTCTGCTATGGATAAAGAGTGGCAAGCACAGACTTGATGGAAACGATTCACTTTTATCCTGGATCAAGTTCTCAGTTAAATGATTGCCTGGTGTGTCATTTTAAGATCACTCTGCAGAAGTATAAGAAAGCAGCATTAGCTCATGTATGAAAAGGATGTGAGTGAAAAAGATGTGCATGTTTCAGAACAACATGTGAATCTGACTTAATTAATGACTTCCAATCAAACTGTCTTTACTGACTGCAATGTAGCAGTTATTGGATGCTTTTTTTTTGTATAAACCACCTGTGTTTTCTGGTCGATTAGTCATTAAATACTGGACCCAGCATCAAAATATAACCCCAAATGCAACTGATATGAAATTGTATGATGTAAAAAAAATATTAAAATGCACAGATTTTCAGTAACTATCAGAAATGCTGTAGAAGCAGCCAGAATGGCCTTGATAATTGTGAACCACAGTGGTAGCTCTGGGAATGAATTGGAAGAAGGAAGAACATCAATGGTGTGGTTTTCTTTGGCTGGTCAGTCACCTACAGTCGCTGGAGTCTTGAATGCCTGCAAGAAGTGTTGGCTGCATTACTGGGCACCTCCCAGTAAGCCTTGAATGCCATGCCAGGCCTTGATGCTGATAATAGTCTCATTTATTAAAGGAGGGCCTTCAAGGAAGGTGGCATAAACAGATGGTAGCTGACATGGGTTGCAGTTCGAGTAATAACATTTTTCTTGAGAATTTTTCACTTGCAATGTCAAGGAGAGGTGCTGCCAAGTATACTGCATGTGTGACACAAGGAACAGAACAGGAAACTGGAGGAAAATGTCCATAGGAAGACAAAGAAAGTAGTGTAACAACTGAGAGAGGAAAAGCAGCACTAAAGTGAGCCTCAAAAACAAAAATGGGAACAAAGTCAAAAGATGCAGATGAAAGAAGCAGTGAACAGTTTGAACTCAAAGGAGCTGAATCCACTTAGATCCCTGCAGGTGACTGCTGCCAGGCTCCCAAGCCTCCCAGGATGTTTGAGTAAGAGATTGGTGAGATCTGCTACAAAACAGTGCTTGGGTTATTACAGTTTTGGAGGTGTCTTGTGAAATTAATCTGTCTCTGTCTCAGGTATGTAATGCCTGCTATGCAGATTTACCATTTTAGCAACAAAGGCTGATTCTGCTCTCAAAGCCACTTGAGTCTCTGGAATAATACAAAGACAAAGGACAGTAATTAATATTAGAACCTGTGCTGCATCAGTTCTAACTTCTGTGAAATAAAGAGGATGTTGGAACTGTCATGAATTTTCAGCACAGAATGTGATTGTTTCAACTGATTTACTGCGAATGCACTACTTATTAATTATTAGATGCAAAAATTACAGTAGTTTCACGATTATAAACCGCACCTGAATATAAGCCGCACT
>VRYO01001463.1:23096569-23136485 GCA_009812075.1 Sialia sialis
AGGCTGGATTCATCAATGAAAAAGGTGCGGCTTATATTCGTGAAACTACTGTACCTATTGTATTGTGTTGTATTTAATTCTCTTCTGTCTGTTATCAACATCCCTGAATAACTCTTGGGGTTGTACCTCTTCTCAAAAAATTTGATATTATATCACATGACTATGTATTTTTCTCTTTGTTTAACTCATTAACTTTCTGATTTGCCTTTTATACCATTTTTTTCCCCCTGAGATTGTTCCAGTGTGGCTTTTCTGCAAATTTTGTCTTTGGAAGGTAATTTAGGGTTTTCAGACTGAAAATTCAGTTTCATTGCTTAAAGAAGCCTTGTTATATAAGAACAAGAAATGACTGATATGCTAACCCTTTTTTCATCCACTTTGGTTATTAAACAAGTCATTTGGGCATTGTATAAGCCCAGAGATTCCTGAACTTCTGCCAGAACCATGGTACACTTCCAGTGGGTATATATAACTCTTTAATGCCTAGAATGCAGCTGGATGTGTTGGGTTTACACATACCCAGAGTCTAATGCACATTGTCTGCTCCAACACATTTGTTCTTTCGCCATAACTCTTACTAGATTGTTATATAATAAAGAGCCAGGTGCCAACAATCTTAGCAATGATGCCCCAGCTAAATCTGCTTTAGATGAAAGTGCACCTGCTAGAAGGATTTCCCAGGACATGAAATCATTTAGCCTATAAATTCAAATAATGCTTATTCTCTTGGTTAAATTACACCTAGCAGATTAGTCAGATACATAAAGAAAAGTTGGTACATATGCCAAAAATGAATAAATTTTAGCCTCTGATCGCTGATACAGATTTTATAGCCCTGGAAATCCATGATTTCCAGTGGAGTTATTTCAGATTTATACCATTTAAGCATGAAAAGGTTTGGAATCACTTGTAAGGATTTTCCATTATTATTTGGAAAAAATATTTACAAAGATGTGTTCTCGTGCTGTTTTATTGAATTGTATGCAGTAGTAATGGCAATAGTAGTATGCAGTGGCTTCTGTCTCGAGCCCCAGCTTTCAGATTTTAGGGCTGGGTAACTTTCTAACCATAAACTGTTTCAGAGCTAAGCAAGTGAAAGGCTGTTGGTGCTGTAAGGAAATTTTATTGCCTTTAATGGATGCATAATTCCCCATAGACTTCTCTGAGCAAGAGCACAGGGCACAAATCACCAAAGGTAGTTACTTTTTGTAAGAGCTTTTGTTGAATAGTTACAACTTAGGCCTGGAGTACAGCATTTAAAGTCTCAATGCTTCTTCTTGTGACCTGGTATAACTCATTTGTTGTTCCTTAGAAATCACCCCCTTGAAGAGTTTTTTTTTCCACTGGATATGTGGTGCTAAACTAAGTTTAGATGGTGGAAGTACGCGCTTGTGTTAAAAGTGGCTGGGGGTGTAGTTGCTTTAGAGAATTTAAAGATTACAAAGGACTTTGCAGATCTGTTCAAATCCATATTCTGAATGACTGAAACTTATTGTTGTCACATACCTATGAACATAATATCATCTTATGCCATTGCCTTCAAAGTCTTATGCTAGCCAGAGTTGCCTAACTAGTACTCCTGCTGGGGTGTCAGGAGAAAAGAGGGGCTGGATGGCTGACAGATTGGGTTATTGTCTCAAGTCTTATTTCTATCATGATGTCTGTGATTAAAAGTACATTTATAGTGCTACTCTCACAAGCAGTCCTTTTCTATCTGAATTTGATGGTTTTGTTTTTAGCTGAACTCCAGTTTTATGCTGTGTGC
This sequence comes from Sialia sialis, assembly GCA_009812075.1. Taxonomy (NCBI): domain Eukaryota; kingdom Metazoa; phylum Chordata; class Aves; order Passeriformes; family Turdidae; genus Sialia; species Sialia sialis. The sequence goes on from VRYO01001463.1 coordinate 23,098,335, forward strand.
ACAGTAGGTAATTATAAGTCTTCTGGAATGGTCTTAAGTTATCTAATGGCATAATTAGAATTTTAAATACAAAAGTTCCTTTTTCAAACCATTACAGAGTCTTCAAAAGTCTGTCCTTGCTTTATTACTTTATGAGTAAAACTTCTGTGTGAGGATGAAATAACAGCATATTTTCAGAAGCTGTGAACACAGTTTTTGAATAAAAGAGAATATAATAGTACTTTTTGATGATAGAGAACTAATTAAAACAAATTAATAAATGGTTTTATTCACATAATTTTAAGTAGGTACCATGGCTTGCTCTAGAGACATACAACCTCTTCTGCTGAAGAGTTGGACCAGTCTGGCTTCTAATTAGTTTTACCATGCTCCTTATTTTCAGTGTCTGCAGGATTACGGGAGTCTGCTATGCCTAAGGAGGCTTTTCTGTGCAGGAGTTGTCCTTAAAGAGCAGATGTTCCTTTAGATTTTAGGCCATCAAATATAAAATCTGAGTGGCCTGAAGTATCTTTTTAACAGTACTGGAACTAGAAGTTGAGAAGAAATAGATCCAGAGTCAAGGAGTCAAACCTGATTCTGTGCAGCAGCTTTTCCTTAGCTACATCCAGCAGATCTCAGGCAGAGCTGAGAATTAAAAAAAAAAAAAAAAAAGCAATAAACATGTTAATACTGGTAATATTGCCTGTTCTTTTGGCACTTAGCTTTCCTCTTGGAGAAAAGCCAGCTCATCTTCTGGTTTTTTTCAGTGTTATAGATTCTCTCGAGATACTGCATACTCAGGTCAGGCTTAGTGATTTGTGTTAAAATGGTGGAGCTGAGAGTAAATCTATTAATTTATTTCAATGTAGGAAGTGAGGATCTGAGAACATTTACTGCTGTTGCTGAATCAGTAAACAGAGATTAATAAATGGTGCCACTCTGCAGATTTTTTTCTGCAGACAGCACCTGGAATAATCTTATAGGTATTTGTAGGACATTAAGTATGAGCGAATTCAATGTAATTTTAAACTTGCAGACTTTCAGGTAATAGTGTAGAAGAAAACAGATATTTCAGGGGTTTTTATTGTAGTTCTGAAGCTGGAGACTTGAAACCATTTTAGAATGACTAAGTTTTGCTGTGAAAATAAATGTTTCAATTGCAGATCAGGGTGATTTTGAGAAATAAGTTTAGCTGCTGCACAAAGGTTATAAAAACCTGCAAGAGTTATAAAAAATACAAGAGACCAGAAATGAAGTCTTACAAAGGCGAGAAATAAAATGAGTAAGCCAGGAATGAAAAAGGTTATAGTCTGGCTGGAAGGTAAGTGTTGAGTGGTCTAGGCATCTGCACAGTGCAGATGGGACTGATGTAAGCTTTTGTACATATCGAGAACTACTCAAGATTACAAAGTTTATTGCTATGTACTTTTTTTCCTGTGAGTACCATTAGCAAAATTCACAGATGGATTCAAGAGAGAAGTAGATTTGTTCAGAGAGATAGATGTATGATGTTGATGGGCTGGAAATTGTCAGTAAGGGATAAACTGGGAGGAGAGACAAGTTACTGAGTGGCACAGTGCTGCAGGAGAGACTAGCAATTGGAAGGCTGTTAATGACCAAGAGTCAAAAGAATGAAGCAAAGCACGGTAAAATTTTCTGGAAAAACTGGTAGTGACACCATTCCAGATCTAAGCCTGGAAGACTTCAGCACTGTCCATCAGAACAAGTGCTAATTAACAGATCCCACCTTGCTCTAATTGGAGCAATGTAGAATTCACCCATTTCTTATCTCCTGAGGCTGAGCACCAAACAGGTGACTGTGACTGCAGTGATATTTGTTATTAGCTGGTGCAGCCTTTAGACAGTAACTCTGGTGCATGTGATGAGTCCTGATTAGGACGTGCATAAAAGAGGTGATGAGGGAAAGAACCTGGGGACTATTGTCTGTTTTCTCTAATAAAATAAAGCTGATATGAAGGCAATCTATTTGGCTACTCACACAATCTGAGTTTTGTATGATTTGATTTCAAAAGCAGAAAAGGAAGCAGCAATGAAAGAGGAACAGGAAAAAATCTAAAGGGGAAAAAGCATGAACAATTCAAAATGTGGCTCTAGCATTTTTACTGCAAAATGAAGCAAATGAAATTTCAGTCTGGATTTTTTAAGGGAATCATAGACCTTGCAAAGTTACAGAAAGGAAGGGTTTTTTTTAAGGCAATGGGAATCATTGCAGTGTGGTTTTGGGAAGCATTGCTGAGTTTGCTTAAGTGCAAAATAGATAAGAGAGGATGTATATAAGCAGTGATATGGGGGGAGGGATTTGGCTATCAAAATTATTTAGGATTGTCCAGCTTCTCCAGCTATTCCTTGTGACTAAAAGGGAAATGAGGAGGAGCAATACAGCCAGTTAGTATGATCTTATTAGTCAAATCACTAAAACTAGAAGCATCTGTTTGGAATAAGAAATACAGAGCTGTGTATTAATAATACACCAGCTGGAAGGTGGAGTTGTCATGGCTGAGGTGGAAAGACAACAGGAGGAGAAAAAAGTGGCTATTCTACACCAGGAGGTCTAAATGAAATTGCATTAGGGTGTTATTTAACTAAAATAAAAAAACCCATAAGTTGATTTATAATCCTGGCCTATTTCAGGATTTTGTTACCAGAACAAGAAGTTAATGTCTTTGAGCTACCCTTTTTCATCCCAGTACACAGACAAGTAAACAAAAAAATTAGTGTTAGTGACTCCCTTTTCCAAAGGAGAACAAAGCTGCAACAACTAACTTAAATGCAGACGAAAAAGGAACTTTGTTGTGCAGGAACATTGTTTATGTTTATTTCTTTGTTAAAAATACCTTAAATGTGTGACAAATTGTCAATATCAAAAACCATTAAGGGAATTAGCAAGCTATGTATCTCTTCTTTACACAAATCTTCTCTTTGGCTATCACCATGCCTTAGGGTAGTCTGGACACCAGAGAAATCTTTTACCTCTCAAGCATTACCTGACCCAGTCGGAAGCATGGAGAGAGAAAATTCACACTGTTTGCCCAGTGTTTGCTGCTTGAACTCTCCATTTCTGTCTTGTCTAGACAGATGCAGTATGTTGGATGGAAAACACCTGTGCACAGGACCTGAGCCACAGGCAGCTAATTGGTCCTTGGGGACTGGATTATTGAGAATGGTGAGTGATGTGAAGTGAAGAATGTAGATAATTTCAGGAGAGTGCTCGGTGGGACAGAAGAAAGTTAAATTTCATGGTGAAGGTGTAATGATATTGAACAAATACAGAGTGTGAGGTAGTGTGAATATACCTGGTGTTCTTGTCCTCAAAAGACAACATTTCCTGAAGCATTCAGACCAGCTGTATATTAAATGTGGTGTGTGCAGCACTAAGAAATACTTCATTACTTCATTCCCTTATTGTTCACTAACCTGTTGTCATCACTACAAGCTCTGACCTAGCCCTCTCATTAATCATAGCTGAAGAGTTTTGTATTTCTCACATCAGGGAAGGAAGTCAGGGTTTTAGCTTCCAGCGAACTTCTCCTGTTCATAAATATTTTTTTTGCTTTTATGGGGAAAAGGAAAGTTAACTTTTTGCTCCTCTCTCCTTGAATGAACTTGCTCCTTTTGGTGGAGTGCAGATATCAGCAAGAGTAATGGTAAAAGAAAGTTCAACAATTGCGTTACTCAAATTTTTTTTGAAAAAAAATTTAAAAATGAATGTTTGCAAAACATAACAGTACAAAAATGCTAAAAATCATCAATCATGAGACAAGGTAACATGCAGAACTAGGCACATTCAGCTTTTGGTTGCACTGAATATTCTGGATGATTAAACTAATTTCAGTTTACTCTAGATTTTTATGTTTACAAGAAACATTAAACTTTAGCACATGTATTGAATCAGTTGCCTTCAGATATCAAAAATTGAAGAGTAAAATGCTCTTTTTTTAGGTCTTGTAAATTCCTGTTTGTGCAGAATTCAACACACTGAACTGTTACTTAGAGCATGATGAGCAGATTTATGGTATAGTAGTATTGCAATCTTAGATTTAGTTTTTGCTGTTGATTGAACTGAATACTATTAAAATATTGTATTTTTATGAATATAAGAATGCTTCTTTAAACAATTTTGCACTGCTGAGCTGACAGGTTCTTAGCTTATCAAAGCAGCAGTATGGTTGTAATATTCTGTTTAAATCAAACTGGGACATAAACAGAAAAATAAAATAATCCATGCATTTTTCTTGAAAGGTCTGCATTTTTTAAGCTCAGATCTAAAAATTGTTTCCAAAGCCAATGGTAAATTGAGGATATTCTGTGCTATAAGAGGTCATTTTTTCAGTTGCTTGACTCTTTGCCCAAAAACTTTTTGAAGTTTCACAACGAACTCCATCAAGAGGTTTTCTATTGAAATCTAATGCATTCTGTCACATCTTTTGCCTAAAGAATGAGAACTTGGCTAACCATAGCCAGAGGCATGGCAGCAGAAGACATGTACAGTGACTCTAAGTGGAAGTGAATGGCTCTGACTGCCCAGGCATGGGGTGGGAAGGAGAGCTCAGCTCAGGCTGAGGCATGCTAGCAGGGTTGTCTCGTTCCCTAAAGATGTCCTTTGTGACCCTTCTCCTTTCCTCTCCCTTTCCCTGGGGGAAGAGGCCCCAGCAGGCAGGAGCAAGGACAGGGAAGATGGCAGATCTGGAGGCAGGGGCTTAAACACTGCTGTCTGTGCTTTCCCAGCAGTGATGAGGGACGGAGCAAAAGTCTTGTCCTGTATCTGCTCTTGAAGGGGGGTTGCTGTGGGGCACACCCCTGTGCATGCCGAGGAAAGAAATGTGCAGATGAAGATGGTACCCTCTGCTATGCTCTCTGGATCCTCTGCCAGCCCACAAACAATGCAATTTGTCCAGACATTTATTTTTTGAGCTGAGCACTCGCAGTACAATGAAGCAGAGAAATTAACAGGATGCTTAGAGAACTAATAATGTCATGTGGAACTACTGATTTTGTTATCAGATAAAAAGTGGCTGAGTCAGTTAAACAGCGATCAAACCATCCAGTGCCTGGCTGGCCTCAGTGACTGTAGTTTGCATGAAATCCAGTTTTGAATGCACAGACATCACTCTCATTAAGATAATTGAGACATCACTCTTGTTAAGATAATTTACCCAGTTAGTGCAAACTGGAGCTTATGTTGTCCCTCTTAAGAATCAGGCTAAGAATGAAATAGCAAAGACTTTTCTATCCAGGCATCATCCCTTTAGTTCAGTTTTTTGATTTGAGTCCTTTCTAAAAATTCTGGAAGATGCTTACATTTTAGTGCTATATATTTCTTCCTGAAAGGAGAGATGGGGGCTTGCAGGTGCACATGTCAGCGAGAGAGAGGTGGCTGGTTCATCACACAGGTGTCTGTGCTGTGCAGCAAACCTCTCAAGTTGGTGGAATCAAATTACACTCAGCATTGTGCAGTGCAAATGAGCATTCTTTTCTTGGCAAATGAGAGTTTTTTAGTATGTAGATATTTAAGTGAGATTTTTTTTGGAAGTCAAACCAACAGGCTGAAAAAGGGATGTGAGGTGCAGGCAGCTGCATCTGTACTGTTGTCCTTGCTCAGCCTTTCACCTTGCACGTGCTTACTATATTGTAAAATAATTGTAAAATAGCAACAATTTCTTCCATCTCTCTTGCCCTGTAAAGTGCTGAGTGACAAAGTAGTGTCTGGAGAACAGTCATTTTTGTGGTTGAGGAGAAGAAAGGAAGATAAGACCTGGGAAAACACTGATGAAGGGGCATTATCCTTATTTCACCTTGGTGTTAACAAAAGCCTTAACAAGCCTGGAGCCTGAGTGCAGAAAATGTGCTGTGGGTGTGTGACCAGCCCATGCACACCTGCTGCTGCAGCTGGGAGGGAAAGCAGGAGCTGCTGGGGGTTCCAGTGTTTCCCCTGCAATGGTTTGCATTGCTGAGGCTCTTGCACTGAGCAGTGGCAGAGCACAGCTGGGGGAGACAGCAGGGCACCAGCAAGGAACAAAGCGCTGGGGTGGTTCTGTGGCTTAACCCCAGCAGGCAGCAAAGCAGCACAGCTGCTCGCTCACCCTCCCACCTCGTGGGATGTAGGGGAGAGTCAGAAGGGAAAAGTGAGAAAACTTGTGGATTGAGACAAAGGCAGTCTCAATATATATCTTAATAATATTTAACACCGCCTCACCCATAGCCCCCACAATAAAACAAAGGAAGTAAAAAACAACAAAGAGGAAAGGGACCCCTGTCTCTTTCTCTTCTCCCACTGCCAGGAAACATAAATGATGCAAAAGCAAACAATTTCTCACCACAAACTGTTTGGTGCCCAGAGCAACATCAGTCTCCACCAGCCTCCACCTCTGCCCAGTTTTGTTGCTGAGCATGATTCTGTATGGTTTGGAATTTTTCTCTGGTCAGCTGTCTCAGCTGTGTTCCCTCCCAGCCCCTTGTGCATTCCCATGCTCCTCACTGGTAAGAAGCAGAAAAGGCCCTGCCTCTGTGTAAGCCCCACTCTGCCACAGCTAAAACATCCCCTTTGTCAATGCTTTTCATCCAAAACTCCACATCACTCCACATCAGCCACTATTAAGAAAATTAACTCTACCCCAGCCAAAAGCAGTGCAAATTCTTAGGGATGCTGAGCCATTGCATTGGGCCCAATTAGTGTTCCTGTGTTCAAGGGATAGGTTTCAATCTGTGGTGCTCTGTTGTGCAGGAAAAAGAATGAATCAGTGCTTGCTCCAGCTCTGGTCCTGATCCTTCAGCCAGGGCTTGCACAAATCTCTCCCCTGCAGGTGGTGACATTTTTTGATGTACATGGGCAAGGGAAGGGGAGCTGTGTAATTAGAAGAAAAAAACCTGAAGAAGAGCTAATTAATGTAGTAATTTTTTTTTCTGGCTTTGTTAATGAAGAAATGAAATTGGGAAGCAGAGATACTGTATATGAAACACTTTGACAGTTTAAAAACTGTTAGCTGCATCTAGTGAGACTGCTTAATTTTTAGTACTAATAGCAAAGCAATTCCCAGAACAACAGTTCTCTGAGCTGCAGTGGTACTCTGGGGATGCTGCTGCTCTTTGTAACAATATTACTCCTCTTCATCTTTTTTTTTTTTTTTTTTTTTTTTTTTTGAGTCTCATCACTCCCCATTTATTGTAATACTTTATTGTGATGCTTCTGTATGTGATGAGAACGAGGGAGGTTCCCTTTTGGCCCTGGATGTCTCACCGCATCTCAGCCAGCTCTCCCAGGGAGCAGCTGCCTCCTCCAACCCCTCGTGAAGATAATTCAGCAGTCACCCAATTCCACCCAGAGTCAAAGGCAGGTCAGGGGCAGATCACTGATGAAAATCACCTAAGAAAGAAATGTGTATAAATTACTATCCTTTCCCAGGATTTTACACAATGCTCCATACAATAGTTGATAACATTAGGCAAAAGTAGCACAGTTTGAAAGGACAGCATTGACCTTTTTTGCTGTAGTACAGATTTTTGTAGAAAGTTGGTTGAAGAAAACCAAATATCTGCTTCTTACCCTGAAGCAAAAATGAACAGACAGAAGAGCTGGGACATTAATTTTCTTTTACCTTTATACTTTGCTATCAAAATGTTATAATACAGCATGCACTCACATTTTATAATTCAGGCATCTTGGCATGGATCCACTTACAAACATTTGTTTGTAAATGCCAAGCTCACAATGAAGGCAATGGGGTTTGAGATGTCCAGGATCAAGCACACTCAGCTCTTGAGTAGATTTGCCAATTTGCATGAGAACTCACATTTGTTTGTGCGTCCAACCGCCGCATTTTTTGCACAAAAATAAATTGTTTCTTAAGCACATATTTTATCTTCTCTCATAAGTCTATAGCTGTCAAAATCCAAGCTGCACTTTAATGTGGTCCTCACAATGTCAGTGCTTCCTGTGGGCTAGCATGCACATGAGTACCCACAGAAGGAGAAACCCAAGAATTTTCTGTTCTCCCACATTTGCTTTCTACAATTGAGTATTTACCCCAAAAGTTTCTGTACCGTTCAGCGTTCATTTCAAACATGAACATTTGAATATGTTACACACTGGCCCAAATTCAGAACCGGTAATAACTCTAATTTGTCTGTTGGGTTTGGGAAGAAGGTGGTTTGTTCCTTTTCTAAAGAGAAGTAGATTTGCTTTCAATGTAAAATGTGCAGTGGTACAAATATTGTGTTTTTTTCAATAGCTCTGAATTTGGCCTGGTGTGCGAACACAGTCTAAGATTGAACAGGAAATCCTTGATTACTGTATGCAATCCCTTGCTCTCAGATGAAAGCAGGTTATGGAATTTATTTAATAAGCTTCAATTTACCCCTCTTACATATTTTTCCCCCCACTCTAATATTAATTAGAAGACTGTTCAGGAACCCTTCTTTCCAAAGGCTCAAAACGTTCTTCTAAATGCAATCTTACATGTTAAGGAACAATTTATACCCATTTGTTCTCATGCCAGCACTTTCTTTTAGCTTAAATAGTTCTCTCTTTTCTGTGTGTTTACCTCCCCACAACATATTTATAGGCAGCAATCATAACCCTCATTGTTTATCACATCTCTATTTGCAACTTTAATTAGCAATAGCAGCCCTGATTTCTTCTTTTTTCTTTTCTTTATAAAATAAAAGATTGATTATTGGATATTTGATGCCACCAATTTTGTTTCTTTTTTTCCATGTTAATTTTAAATGACATCGATTTGTTTAACTTGCTGCTCATTGGGAAAAAAGAATTTTATGCCTAATTGGCTGCATTTTCATAGCTACACAAAGGGGACATTGCATAAAGGCAAAGCAATCGGATCCCCTGTCAAAACAAATTAGAAAGTGTATTTTTGATTCTTGTTAGTGTAACAAAAATAGTCAAATCCTTCACAATCTGTATAATCATTTGACCTATTTATGACCTCAGGTGCACTTGGTTCACCTCCAAAGACCAAATGAAGTGATAACTGTAGCTAGTCAATAATCCAGGACTTAGCTAGCCCAGGAGACATTAGTGTTAGTGTCCTATGGGTGATGTCTAAATTAGATGGCAGTCAGGTATGTGTACACTAGAGTGGTCATTAGAGTGGGCAGATGTGCACAGCTAATGGCTTGCAGTGGGGGATTGCTGCTGGGGGAATTCCTTGAGAAAAAAGTGAGTTAATGTGAGACAATAGGCTGTACAAAAGGGTGCTTTTCTGGGACAAATATTTTCAGCATACAGACTGGTTATGAGTAATTGGTGGACAAAATATGTGAATTATTAATTTATTATTAATAAAACGTGAAACTAATTGGGTGCGTGAACACCAAGACCATACAAAGGAAGCTTTTAGTTCTGAATATGAAAAAAGCAGGAATGCTTTTATGCATAACAGCATAAAGCTCTACACATGTAAGCAAACAATGTCTGTGATCTCACTGCAGCACTGAGAGCTAACCAGCATTACTCCCAGATCACAGAGAAAACTAAGTGCACAAGTGACCTATGTTCCAGCATCTATGCAAATCTCAGGCAGATGCAGAGATTTATATACACTTTACACACCCCTGAGGAAATACCCATTTTATACCACTGATGGAGCAGATGTATTCTCCTCTGTGAAATGTGCATAGAATCTGATCAGAGCAAAGTGTTTAATGCATTCAACACAAGCACACACCATCCCTTAACTTTATCAGTAAACTGGAATAGAGAGCAATGTTGTACTAGAACTAATTAGAGAGTTTATTGTATGCTCTGACTGTACAATTGCTTTAGAAGAATCCTGTGCCATTCCAACTGCACTGGAAATTCTTATCCAGGCACAAATATATTTTATATTGATCAAAATGTGATGAAAAAGCTGTCAATGAGAGATATTACAATCCCTTGAATTTTTTTCCAGTATTTTCTCCTCCTCCCCTTCTGCTTCTGTCTTTCAACTTTGTGGATACAGGAGATAAAAACTGTGGGCAAAAGTCATTTCCAAAAAGAACCTTATAGAGTAACCAGCCTAGTCTTCAATCTGGATATTTTATAACAGGAAAGCGAGTACTATGCTGCAAAATTTGAATTTGTACTTATAATTGTTTTAGTGTCATACCATCAGAATAAAAGAACACAGTGCAGTTATGGTCTGTGTAATCCTAAACTATAAAATGAGATGTATATTTGAAAGGCATTTGAATGTGTCTTGTGCCATGGTCATGGAAAATTATGTAAGAATCCATGAATAAAACATTTTTAGTACATAATCAGACTAGAAACATAGGGGAAAAGGAACAAAATATGCAATAATGAATCAAGAGGGAAATTAATCCTTTAATCTTTTTCTGACTTTGGATCATAGCACCCCAAGTAAAGCAGAATTACTCATAGTAATGTCCAGAGAAATACATAATTTGCAACCTATCCACTGCAAAGATTTTAATCCTCAGGCTGTTTTGAACCCTACAGATGGAGAAATTATTGTTAGCCCTTCTAAGCCTTTGATACTTCAGTGAGGAGATCCAAAAAGGGGCACATCAGTGTCTGTAGATTTAAATGCAGGATTAGCAAGATGTTACTGTTGAATTCAGGACAATGAGAGCCAGCCTCACAAAGTAAACAAATCACTCATCCTGCTTCTGCCATCAGCTGGAATAACACTGCAAGGAAGACTGCATGTTCCAAGGAACTTGTAGCTCACACGGTGACACACATATTTGTCAGTCTAATGGAAGCCTAGGAGAAGGGAACATATAATTTGGAAATGACTTAGGTAGCTGAGTTACTGAAGGGTTAAATACAATACAATTATTTCTTCATGCCATGTGATATGGCAGCTGATTTTGAGATAAGACATTTTAATGATAAACGAGTTCCTGTGATTATTCAGGACGTTATTGCTCATTGCCAGTGAGACAGATTTTGGTGCTCTTTAGCTGAAAACCCAGGATCTGTCAGAAGCAGGGTACTAAGGAGATCATTTATACTGACTAATAAAAATGAAGGGTTCTCGTTCTAGAACTGATTCTCACTAATATAATTTTGCAACTAGTGAAGTGATATGAAGAACATTTAAAATAAAGACTATATTTCCAGACTCAAAGAACAGCCCAGCCCTTCTCAAACTGCAGACCTTTCTGCTGTTGAATTAGAAATTAAGTTTTATTTTGTTGATTTGGCTTCCTTTAGATAATCACCTGGAGATGCTGTAACTACAAACTAGGTGTTCTGCTGGCTCATAGGTTGGCATTGGTCCAGTGAGTGAGTGAAACTACAGGGAGCTCCATATCTGAGAATTCCCATCCCAGGCTGTATCTGATTGAGTATAAATGGTTTTAGAGTTTTAAGAGCTTGTGATTCTCCAAGCTGTCTCCGTGGATTTAGTGAACCATTGAGAAATTCAATTCCCTGGACAGAAACATGAGTTTTGTGCTGTAGAAACTGTGACTGATAGTGAAACAGGGAAGGGTTAATTAGTTGATCAGATTTCCTCTGAGTGTTTGCCATCTTTGAGAAATTCCATGATCTGGAAAAATCACTAAGTTGGTTTGGTGAATAGAAAGTGGGGCTCTGAGTGTTTCCCACTTTTGGGAAATTATGGAGAGTTTATTTGAGCAAGAAGAGAAATATTTTATTTAAAAAATTGTAAATCTTGCAGGAGTACAAAGGCTTGGTGTCTTCCTACAGGTAAGAAGGCAGTTTTGAAAGAGTTTTGAGTTCTTTCTCCTACATGAACTGTTTTTCTACATTTTCTGATGGTGACACTTTCTATCTGAAAACTTCTGCCTGCTCTCAGAATTGACATAGCACTAAGGACAGTCAAATAAACTGGACTGATGACACAGTGTCCTCACAGAGCCCCTGTGGTGAGGAGGTGAAAGAGAAAATTGGCAATGGTTTGGAAGGCAAAAAATAGGCAGAGGCAAGATGAGCATTTTGAGAATTCAGAATTTCTGCCAGAGGAGGTGGTGTGCTTTAAAAACTTAAACATGGACGGAGAGACATTAATTTTCACCATTTAATTTTCTCCATGTAAAATGGCTTTTTTAGCAGTTAAATGTTGCCTCTTTACAAAAGTTCAGCAGGCTGTATGTTACCTGACCACTGTTTGACTAGAGGAGTGCTGACCCAACATTTGCCTACCTTAACAGTGAGAACAAGGTCAATCCTACGTGCTGGTATCTCTTCAGGAGATAGTTCTAGTTTAACACCAATGATTTCTGTGTTGCAGAAACATTTTAACGTCACTCTTCCTTCATTCCTTCCTTCACATTGTACCTATGTGATAAACAGGAGAGACACAACAGCATGAACCAAGGTTGAGGGGAGTATCTGGAGCTGATGAAAACATAAAACAGCAGGAAGGAGAAGCACAGAAGTGAAAAGAGTGTGATGGAAAGAAGATGCAAGCATGCCATGAGGAAGAATCTCCTGATGGAGCAGGAGGTGAGAAGGGAAACTCATGTCTGGTTGTCTTCCTTGGCCTGAAAGACCTCTGCAGATAAAAGGAACTTGCTGTTCTGTTCTGGAAGCAACAAAAACATTTCAAGTTCTTTTCTTCTGGAAAAAAGAGAGATATGTGTGTGTGGCTATGGAAGGTGTTTAGGGCACTGTACCTGCCTGGGAGAAACTCACTTTCATCCATGTGTGGTGCCAAGTCACTGTCTGAGAGCCTTGACCACCTGGCTCTGCCTCCTGTGCCAGTTCAAGGAGGATTTTACATTTCTGAGTATTCAGCTTTTTTATAGAAATTGAAGCATCTTCAGAGAGGCAAGCAGAGTCTCCCAATTCTCAGAGACACTTCTGAAAAATTCAGCTCTAAGGTTCTTTTAAGTGGTCATGTTTTTTCTGAGTCAGGTCTGGAAGCTGGAGTTTTGCACAATTCTCGATATCCCCATTACAAAGGCAGAATCAACATCTTTTTCCAGTTTGACCAGCAATTTTATCCTGCTGCTGGAAAAGATTTTCTGGCAGAAGTTTGCTGATACTCAGACAAACTCCATGAAAACCTTTTCTGTGGATGAAGTAGCGTGTTCCAACTTTTGCCATAAAATTTACTGTTAAAATATTACTTCACAGAAATGCATCCTGTATGGGAGGTTTACAGGGGAATTATTGCAGATTTCTACCTGTGAAACTCTAGCAAAGATTGGATTCAAAACCTAGGGAAAGCAATGAGAGTTTTTCCTTCAAGCTATCTTCCCTTCAGTGGGTCTTTCAGTTCACTCATGCAGCACCATTTTGGTGGGAATCCAGAAATTCCTGGTTGCTCTTTAAAATCTCCTTCCCAAAATAGGTTTAGTTTACTTGGAATGAGTCAATTAAATTAGCAGATTATCTCAGCTGAGTTCTAAACTTCTCAGCTGTCTTTGCAGTCCTGAGGGCAGCCTCACAGACACTGATCACGCTGGACAGGAGATGGTGGCACTGGGTGGATGGGCAGCTCATGCCAAAGAGAGCACCCAGCTCAGCTTGTCAGTGATTTCAGCCTTCAGGGTGGATATTATTGCTGCAAGTGCAGCAGCTCCTCTGGGAAGAGTTATACGCACATTATCCACTGGAGGCTATTTTAAAATTAAAATTCGTTCTCTGGGGAGACTCTTACAGCCCGCAAGGATGCTGGGGAGGAGAAAGTCTATAAAGAAATGCAGTTGGTCTATTTTACTATTTTACTATTGCGCATTCCTTTCTTTCTTCCTCAGCCTGGACTCGCTGCCCAGTGCTGGGAGCTGACCATGGGGCTGTAGGGGCTGAGGTGATGCTTGACCCCCTGACCAGGGGGGCTCAGCCTGGAGCTCAGCAGCCACCAGCTCTCTCTCCAGCTGTTCCATGTGCTGGCAACCTCAGCACATGGCCTCTGTGAGCACTGTGTGTGCTTTGGCACTAAAGGAGAGACAAACACTGTGTTTGGAGTAAAAGCAGGGCTTTGCTGCCTGCTTTGTCCCACCTTTGCATTAAGAATGGGAGTGAAGAAATTGAGCTCTCTGACTCAGGCTTGAATTTCTGATGTAAAACAAGCTTCCTCTCTGTTTATCTTCTAATTAGTCTCACAGAGAGGTGCTGGAATTGTTGAGAGGGTCCTGGAGGGAATAACAGTGTACATATGCCTTCTGCCCAAAGCGTGAGGGGAAAAACCCTCCTGTTTTGGCATTCCTGGAAACATGCAAACAATTCTTTTACTGGTGTTTAGACACAAAAGATCTTTTGAAGTTTAGAACATACAAAGCTACTGCCATTTTTTTTTTTGGGTGGGGAGGACTGTGGACAAAGAATACAAGGTACTAAAGAGAGGGCATTTGGAACTGAATGCACTCCTGGGATCTCTGTTGGTACCAGGGGCTTTTCCCATGGCAGCTCTGCAGCTTTTATCTGTTTTCAGCACAATTACAGTGGATCTGCAGGGACTTTAAAAATTCCCCTTTAGGCTTGAATTGGGGAACCCTCTGATTGGAAAATTGATTTCTGCCTTTCTCAAATTTCTGTCTGATCATCCCGTTAGTTAAAGCATGTGGAGGATGTGAAATGGGAAGCTACAGAAAACTAGGCATGCTACTTTTTTGCTCCCTCTGATGGCTCATTCTGCACCCTTTGTGCACACAGTTTTTATGCTGGCCAGTTGCAATCTTAAAAGTGGCAATAATAATTCAGGTCACAGCCTAATAAAGCATCTATAAACATTCATATCTTCTGGCATGTGAATAGCCCTCTTGAACATCAGGAGCTCTATTACCTTGCTGTTTTTGTGAATAAGAGATTTTCCATGTGTCTCAGAGGATATAGTGATCAAGTAAACTAATAAGAGAAGAGAAAACCAGTTTTGAAAAGTTTTTGTTTTACCAAGTGGGTAAAAGATCCTAGAACCACAGTATAATTTGGGTTGGGAGAGACCTTTAAAGGTCACCTAGTCCAACATCCCAGCAATGAGCAGGGACATGTTCTGCATGACCAGGTTGCTCATATACATCTATCAATTTGATGTTTACATTTTAAACTTACTAGAGATCAGTATAAAATATTAGATATATTTATATTAAATATCTTTATTTTACACACTTTCAACAGACACCTAAGGGGAGTGTTTTGATCAATATTTCCATATGAATTTCATTAGTCATGGAAACCAATTAGTTCCTAGCAGTATCTGTAATACAGATGCTTTCCACTGGGAATTTTGATGAAATTTAGCTCATTTCTCATAGGTCCCTTGACACCCATGAGAACTGCAATATCTTTCAGGGCCACTACTGGCCCAGAGTGGCAAGGTCATGATGAAAGTTGCCGCCTCCTTCTTTGTCTTGTCTTTGTCTCATGAAAAGGAATGAAAGAATAAAGACTCATACCTCTGGATTTTGCAGTCTCTAGAAATGGCCAGTTTTCCCATTACAATGTACTGTAGATAGAATACAATTTACTAAGACAAAAGGATATTACACATAAATACATTTTCAGCCAGCACTTCCTCACCAACCCGATTTCTTGGAAACTGTGATTGACTGACAATCTTGCTTACTTTCTGTAGTAGCATTTGAGCTTCTTTATTTAGCAATTGTATGTTTTTATTTGAACTACAAATAATTTCTTGCCAATTATGCTGATGAAGTGTGAAGCTCATTCACAATTCCTCTTTCAGATTCCAGCTCAGTACACAATAATCTTCAAACTACCTACGGTTGGATTGTCAAGGTAGAAGTAGGTTATTTGTTGCTGACATGATTTGACCTACATTAGAAGGAGAAAAAAAAAATTTCCTCTTTTTGCTGGTTCTGTAACCTGTATTTACAAAAATGTGCAAAGTTCACCCTTAAGGAAAGAATTTTGTATCTCAGGCCAAATAGTGTCACCATAACTTCAGCTAGCTGACATCACTGCAGAACGTAAGAGGAAATTATTTACTCCAGTATTGGCAAAAGCATGTTTTGATTTGAAATTTGTATGTGCATATATGTCCTTCAGAGGAGCTTATTCAAAAGAAAAAGGTGAAGATTAGCTAGCAGCCTGAAGGACAGGGAATTCCCTTTGGGCTGATAGCAGCCATGGTTTGAGCACTGTAGACTGGAAAAAGACTTAAAACACAAATCTCTTACTATTCAAGCAAATGCTTTAACCATGCCTAAGGTGACTGGTGTTGGCACTGCTTACTCCAGCATTTTTTTCAGTGTACATGCCCAGGGCTGATGTGTTCAGAGATGAACCCAGTGCTGCTGCTTCTCTGTGTCAGGTGTGGTCTGTTTGCCCAAGGGAGAGGAGGCCATGGCACCCCTTGTACCATCTCACTAAATTACAGCAGTGCTTAGGCAGGAGATAGGAATGAGTGTGTTTTGACTTTGTTCTTCTGAGTAAGAGCAAATGTCTGTGCTTGGGGGTCTGGTTCAAAAAACCAATCACCCCACTAACCAACCAAAAAGTGTGGGCAGGGCTAGAGAGCTCTGGGACACAAGACTTTAAAATCACCTTCCCAGGCTTGCAGCTGCCTGGATCCCAAGCTTAGTTGGGTTCTTATTCTTTTTTTATCTACACTGTACAATTGAGTGTTATTGCACTTGGCTTTGTGCAGTTGTCATACATTTACACTGTGAACCGTCTGAGAATAACCCTCTGGTAAAAAGCTGTTCTCACTACCAGAAACGTTACTCTGAGTGGACACTGGTGTGACTAAGGTCAAAATTTATGCTTTGGGAATTTAGAAGCAAACTCGTTTTTGCAAAGAGTCAGAGTCAGTTTGTATTCTGGAAACGAAGAAGCTAGTGTAGAGTTGGGGCTTTAGCAATCAGGTTTTTTTGGCTGATAACCAGACAGTTTCTTAATACTAATAAAGCCATATAAAACAGTTTTTGCAGAAGTTCTGGTTACAATTATCTTTGAATAGTATTTAGCTCGAAAGATAAGCCCTATGCAACTGCAGACCAAGGTACCCCTCAACATCAGTGTGAGAAAATTGGTCTCTGCTGTAACTCTGAGTGTGATTCTGAGACAGGAATAATTCAAGAAGGTAAATAATTAAACCTCCTAAAACTGCAGTTCCACTTTCTCAGTCATATTGTGCCTTGCATGATTTTTGAGCACTTTCACATGACAAATGAAGCTACTTGATGTTCTAAGGGGTTAATCAGTTTGGTTTCTTGACAATTCTTAACCACAATGAAAACATTTTAGCACCTAAGAGGAGAGATTGTGGGTGAAAAACGGAAGATACATGATTTATCACTCCCCTCACAAATAAAATTTATTCATTGCATCCACCAGCCATCACACAGATGGTCAGAAAATTGGCTTTGTGTAGGGATGTGGATTCAGGCATGAATATTAATATGAGACAGATGTAAACGCATATTAATATGCATTTGCTTTGCATGGACTGACATTACAATATTTTCATTAAAGAAACCACATTTGAAATGGAAAGTATAGGTCACCTTTTTAAAACATAAAATAGTAGGGTACACTGTATTTGCACCTTCCTGGAACAGCAGAAACTATGGAACTAATTTTTTATTTTAAAAAGGAAGAAGAGCGTGTGACTTTCCTTGTAGAAGAATATGTTGGATGCAGCACAACAATTAATAAATCAGGAAAACATCTCTCGCTTTGTGGTTGAAACACATTTCCTCCCTTTTGCCTGCCTTGTTATGCTGGCAGTAACGCACATCATAAAGTGGGGGTGATATATACCGGCCTTCAGATCAGCATACGGTGAAGTTCAGCTAAGTTAGGTAGACTGACTAAACTCATTCTGCCTCAAAATGCACCTCTCAATATGTTGTTGTTTTTCCAATGGCAGCAATGCATAAAACCCATAAGATTTATGAAGATACAGTATTTAATGTGGATTTTTTTTTTGGTAAGGGACAGCATTGATGTTCGCAGCACCATCCACATCTGTGCATTGTTAGTATTTGCTCAATATTAGAATTGTGCCTTTGCCCAAAGAGAAACACAGTGTCATTATGTGTCACATTATAAAAGACAATTTCACAGATATCTGCTAAGCATTTTTTTTTGCAAAGGTTCTGTAATGGAGATATAATTCCAAAGGGAAAATTGGATTTATTTTTATTCTCATATGATACATTCTGGTGGATTCTAGCTGGTAGCTGTAATACTAGAGTGTTTGAGAAAGCATCTTTATAGTTACACATTTGCAAGGAGAGGTTGTTGAAGTTAAGGTGAAAGGTATCAGCAGGCTGTCCAGTGTCTTGTCAGCTCCCATGCAACTTTTGAATGCAATTATGTGGTTATAAATCTGTGGAAGCACCTGACTAGTTTTTGCCTGCATTGTAAAGCAAGTAGGTAGCCCTCTGCATCCTTACCGTGTGAACTCAGGGAGCCTACTGTCTCTTCAACAACTGTATTTTAGAGATGGCACAAGAGCTGGTGCAAACAAGATGGAGCTTTTTGTCCCTGTTCATTCCCTGTGGCTAGCAGTGAAACCGCTGTCCGTAAGATGGAGATAATCATTCCACTGCTGTAAATTGCTCTGAGTGACGAAACCCACAGTGTATTTTTGGCCAAGCCCCACTGGTAGCTGAGTCCAGGATGCGGTGCAGAAGCTGCAGCCCAGTGGGCTCCTTGTGCTCTTCCCTTCAGTGAGGCTGCTCAGGGCTTGGCAGGGGAGCCTCCTGCTCTCCTTTTGTTTTTGCACCTGTCCCTAAAGGACATGACACCTTTGTGCAGCCTGTGGATTGGCCTGGCATTTTTGCTTAGCTTTTTAGAGCAGCCAATCTCTCCGGTGGGCACAGTGAGAAGGGGGTAGCATGTGGTGCTCCAGTGCTTTGGAAACCTCCATGAAAACAGTCACCTGTTAGCTCCTCATGCTGCCAGATGCCAATGGAGCTTTTTTGCATTTCTTGAAGCAGATGCTGGGTAAATAAATGTGGACTCTGTGACCTTTGCTCCAGCCCTCCCAGGTGCTTGTATGTCTCTGAGGGTCCTCTGCATGTGTGCACGCACGCCTATGTCAGTTTAATCATGGAAGGGGAGAAGGAAAGTTTATCATTGTTTTACTTCTCCCCCTCCTCCTTTTCAACTTCCTTAGTTTCAGAAAGTTTCACAAGAATAGTGCTGTGTAGCTCCTGGGAGTGTGCTGCCCTTGTTTTCCCCGTGGCTGACTGGCTGCAGCTCAGCTGTCAGTCAAACAGAGCATCTCCAGAAAGGCAGTGCAGGGGCACCTGGCTCCCGGCTCATTATGCACTTCTGTCGAGAGAACAGAGGGGATCTCACTCACACAACGTGTTTTGTATCACAGGTAACTTCCTCAAATTCCCAGTCATAAATCTTACTAATTCAATATTCTGTGGGCTGATTCATCTGGCAAGCTAGCAGAGGTTTCAGCAAATCTGGCAGCTCCCAGAAATGCTTTTCTCTCATGACTTCCCTCTCCAGCCCCATATTAAATATGTCTCTTTTCCCTCTCCCTCTTCTTTTTTTCCCCTCCTCAAAAAATCCCAGAAAACCAGTGTTGTATTCAGCAGGTTTTCAGAAATTATTTTCAATTAAAAAAAGATAGATTAAAAAAATACCCCAAAATTACTTTGTTTGTTTTTTTTTTAAATTAATATATTTTGGTTTGCTGAACAAGCCCAGCTTATTCATGTCTCATCAGCTGAACATTCAATTGTTTCTCTCTGGGATATCAAGTTGTCATCAGGGAATCTGATTCCTTGTGTCTCACACATGGCAAGACTGGCCGGGTGGACTGTGAGAAAATAAGGATGGTCTCCTGTTGTTTGCATTGTTTGCTTTCTGGAAGTGTTCAATATTCACATTTTCTATCCAAGTGCCAGCTTTCATTTAAGTGTGGCACAGGCCACTAGTTGGGCAATGGAAGGTGGGAGATAGGCATAGGTGTGACAGGGCCCTGCTACCAGAGAAGATCTTACCCTCTTTTTAAGTGACAGGAGGTTAAGAAGTGAGGCTATGTTTGTCTCATTAATCCCTCCTATATATACATGTTAATAGGCCATATACTACATGTTATATGCTGGAAAGCTTAATGTTGATGAATTGTCATCTTGAGAGGTATATTTGCACAGTTAAACATATTCTAATATTTTGAAAACAAAAAATGAGAGTGTGGTATTTCTAGGTTGTGGTATCTGTTGTAACTCCTTTGGAGAAAAAAAAAAGAAGCTCTCTGAAGGCCAAAAATTAAGTTTCCTTGAAATTAAATAATTAAAAAAAAATCTTTCTCTATTTATTTTTCAATTTTTGACAATAAATGAAGAAGAGAAGAGAGCTGGGATCTGCATCTGCTTGTGATCACTTGTTTTGCTTTTTATACTACACAAAGAGTTCCAATAAGATTGTTTTCAAGACAATGGTTCTGGAGGTTCCTTGGGTCCCATTGGATCAGACTACAATTATACTCACCACGATATCTTTTTTCTGTTGTAGCAGCAGTTTGAAGCAGTGTGGACTGCAGTATTCACCTCCATCCAGAGTAACTGTTCAGGCTTCTCTAGGCAGTTTGTTGGCTTTGCCCCTGACTGAGCAACTTTATCTTGCTCTACTCAATAGGCTGCAGATCTTTTGGCTTCTATTCTTTGTCCCAGCTGCTGTTTTCTAGTTATATGCTGTACTTTGCAGTATTAAGAAGTCAAACTCTGTTTCTCTCTTTGTGGAAAACAGAGATTTTTACAAACAGTATCATTGTGAGCAATGCTTTGGAGAGCCAATGGCTCCCTTGCATGCCAGTGAAGGCCAGTGAGCCTGATGGGGCTGGCACTGGCCATCAGAGGATGTGTATTTCAGTGCCAGGCTCTGTGGGGCTCTGCACTGCCTCCCTCTGGTACTGGGAGGAGTGTGCTGGCAAGATGGGACACTTGTACAGAGCTTTAGCCTTTCCTTCTTTCCTTTATTGCCTTAGTTAAATGGAATTACAGTAAATTCACAACTATAAGGCGCACTGGACTATAAGGTGCACTTCTGGTATGTCGGCAAACTTCTGAACTTTGCCCACATATAAGATGTACCAGACTATAAGGCCCACTTTTTTTTTGCAGCGAGAATCTGCGTGCAACAAAGTAATGAATTAGTAATGGAATCACTTGATCACGGGGCTTACTGGCAGGTGCTCAATTTGCAAACATTTTTCATGGATCAGCGTGGCCTTTAAACACAGCCCCAGGCGCCCTCCCTGTGCTGTGGGCCCCAGCACTCCCGCCCACCCCCAGCACCAGCTGGCGCAGCGCAGCTCGGCTCGGCTCGCACTTCCGAGTTGGCAAATTCTCAAACTTTGTCCATATATAAAGCGCACCAGATTTTAAGGTGCACTTCTGGTTTTGATAAAAATTTTAGTCAAAAGGGTGCGCCTTATAGTCCTGAAATTACTGTAAATTGCTCTCAAGCCAGTTAAGCATAAATAAAATATTCCCAATGCCAAAAATGGATCACATTCCCAAAAATGTTTATGAAGTATTGGTGTACAATTGAAAAACGGGAAATTATGATACCTCTGTGGAGTTTGTGTGGGAAGAGCCTTCCTATGGGTGAGCCCTGGTGTGGTGTCTGGCATAGGGTCTGCTTTTCTGCAGGCAGTGTCTGTTAGCCAGTGCCTGGCCCCTCACCTCCAGGCATTGCTTGTTGGTGGATCAGGATGATTAATTTCTGTCCCACACCCTTCTTGCTGAGAGGAGAGACAAACAGACTATTTCTCTGAATTAATGCAGCTGCTTTCCTCACCTAAAAGATGTCAAGCCATGGTCCGTGTTGCTTAACTGATCATAACCATTCCTGAATCAGTGGAAGTGGAGCTTCCCTTGTTCCTTTGCACACCCTTCTGAGCAGTAGTAGATAAATTTTGATATAAAATATGAGTTTCACTCAAATTTACATTTTAGCTGCATCTGTACTTTGTCAGACACACTCTTACAAATGTCTAAATGGTTGTGTAGTCATTTCATGGTGAAATAGTCTTGGGATGGTTTGACCTCAACACATTTTTTTGTTGATGCATACTGAAATAACCACGTATTTGTGGTTCAAGTCAGTCGGGATTGTTTTCTGTCTGCATTGGATTTTCAAGGACAGATGGCTTCCAATGTCTAGAGCACAATGCAAGTTAAAACTGGAGAGGAAAGTAGTTTGATTCTTTGCAGGAATTACTGTCTAAACAGAACCTGACTTCAACAGATTTCTGTGCAAAACCCTTTGATTCCCCTTTTCCATCTGTGAAAAATTTGGGTTGTTATTGTTGGATTTGTATCTTTCCTTTGATAAACATATTAAAATATGGTCAAAATAGCTTTTTATCTTCTGAAAGATATACTGTGAATTAAATCCCCTCTGACTTCTATGGGTTTGGAAGCAGTTTTCCTGTTTCTATTATAGTTGCACCAGGTTTTTGCAATTCTTTGCTTGTGGTTCTGCTCACAATGCTAATGCAGAGTTTGTGTTTGGCTCTGAAAACAGCTGTAAAATGGAATTTGCTACCTGGAGATATTAATATTTCCCTCACCTTGACACTTTCCCCATTTTTTTGCTGTTGATTACTACCTCCATCTGAGTGAAAAAAGGAATCTTGGCAATCAGGTTTGGGAATGCTGAATACCACACTTCTGATGTCAGGCTTGAGAGTGTTCCCATGATCCTTTTGCTTTCTCAGCATAGCATTTAACTCCCAGACAGTGTGAATTCAGAGCTTTCAATCTTTAAGCTCCTGGTTTTGCAACTTCCCTCGCCAAGCCAGCCATAGCTGCAAAAGGAGACATCACAGCTGTCAAGACCTTGTGGTTCCTCTAGTGATGGTCAGTCACAGTTACACTGTTCTTCTCAGAGTAGCTTGGATGACCTAAGATGGTTACAGGCAAAATAAGGAGCACTTTAGCTGATTCACACTGCCTTGAACTGTGCTCATCTGTTCCCATTGAAAATAGCCCACTTTTTAACCTCTTTACTGGTATTATCACCAGAAGTTCTTGGGGATGTTGGTTGATGAAGAAGCTTGACAATGTGCACTCACAGCTCAGAAATCCAGTGGCATCCTGAGCTGCATCCAAAGCAGGGTGGCCAGCAGGGTGAGGGAGGGCATTCTGCCCCTCTGCTCTGTCCTGGTGAGACCTCACCTGCAGTTCTGTGTGCAGTTCTGGGGCCAAGAGAGCTCGGGTTGTTCAGCCAGGAGAAGAGAAAGCTCCAGGGAGACCTTACAGCAACATTCAATTACTTGAAGAGGTCCTACAAGAAGGCTGGAGAGGGACTTTTGACAAGGGCACATAGTGGTACAACAAAGGGTATTTGCTTTAAACTGGAAGAGGGTAGGTTTAGGTTCCATAACAGGAGGAAGTTCTTCACCATGAGAGTGGTGAGACACCAGAACAGGTGTCCCAGAGAATCTGTGGATGCCAGGCTGGATGGAGCTTCAAGCAGCCTGGTCTAGTGCAAAATGTTCCTGCCCACAGCAGAGGGGTGGGAACTGGGTAATCTTTAAGGTTATTTCCAACCCAAGCCATTCTGTGGTCTGTAATAGTATTATTACAATTTGCCAACATCTTTTTACCGATGAGTCCAGCAATCTTAGCTGCTGGCCTGTAGCTGACAATGACACTCTTTGATTGGGGCACCTGTGGCCATCCAGCTTCTTGAACAGAGCAGAACCTCTCTGCAGCAGCAGCTGGCCAGACCTGGGCAGTGTGCCTGGGTGCTCGGGGGAATTTATTCTCTGAAAGACCCTACCTTCACCAGATACTGATACCCACATTTTCCTAAGGTTGTCTGGCTGACTGAGGAAGGCAAAATGTAACAATCATTTTCTTCTATGTGTCTGTCCTGCTGGATATGATTTTGATAGGACAGGAGATAATAGTTTTAAACCTAAAAAAGTTAGATTCAGACTAAATATAAGGTAGATATTTTTTGTGATGAGAGTGATGGAATACTGGCACAAGTTGCCCAAAGAGGCAGTAGATGCCCCATCCCTGGAAACATTCAAGGCCAAATTGGATAACATTCTGAGCAACCTGATCTAGTTGAAGATTTCTCTGCCCATGCAGCAAGGTTGGTCTAGACAGCCTTTAGAGGTCCCTTCCAACCCAAACTATTCTGCCATTCCTTGATTTTATGACTATGATTTTCTTTTAGTCTTCCTTGCCAGGCTATGGCATTGAGACCCTGGAGTAGAAAGTCTTCTATTCTCTTGATCTGAAGAGCAGCATTCCTTCCTTCAGCAAATAAGAATATAACACTAAAACAACTAACTTAACTGTCAATATTTCACTTTCAGGATATTGTAACCCATATCAAATACTGAATAGTTTGTCCTCTGGAAAGGTGAATTTCTCACACCTTTACTGAGAATCAGAAAGATCCCCAGAGCAGTTGGCTGTCTCTGGTGTAGGCAAGGAAACCTTGGAACAAAGAGGCTGAAATGCTGCCAGTGCAGCCCCAGGACTGTGCTGGGCTCAGTGAGATTACACAATTCAATTGGATCATTCAGGTGGTTTGCTGTCTTGCTAAGTTTAGGGTTGACAGTCAGATTCAAAGTTCAGCAGTTTTCATCTTGCTAAGCTTTTGCTCGGTGTTGACACACTGTGTATTTTTACTTCAGTTAATGGGTTATTTCTGTTGCACTGGGAGGATTAATCATACCATGATCATTTTGAAGTTAGTATGTCATGGATATTCGTCAATCTGAGTCTGGAAAAAGATGAGTATCGATCTGTGTTATTTGCTAGAAGTGCACTGCCACATGTTTGCTTGAGAGCTCCCTTGTGAAATATAATTTGTTTGTGCAAGCTTGAAACAAAAATTCAGTCACAAGTAGAGCTAATTAAAGTAATGGCTTGCTACTATTTTAATATTAATTCACTTTTCAGTCTTTCATATTGCTGCATGCCTTCCTGTGATGACTGCAGGGCCACAAAATTAGGTGATGGCATGGGATGGAGGAGCAGTGTGGCCAAGCATGGTGCCTGAGAGCCTAGGGAAAGGGCAGGTTACCACAGTCTGAACACCCATCTGTGCCTGCATGGCAGAAGAGCATGGGACATTGACCCTGGATGAATTGTCAGGGAGCAGGATGCAAATGTCTGCATTCCTCCATGCATCCTCCATCCTCATACCCAGGGATCCACTCTCCCAATCTACCATCAGGGAGTAGCTCTGGCTTCTCTCTTGGGCACCTCTGCTGGGTGGAAGAGCCTGGTGGAGCTGTTGTGTGGCCCAGAATCCTCTGCCTTCCTGCTTAGGCTCCTTGTGGCCTTCCTGTGAGTGAAAGGGAGGCTTCTTGAGAAAAAAACATGCTGATGATGTGACTGAGGCCACCAACTGTTATCACAAAGGTGACAGTGGAGCTAGGAGCTATTTGGAACAGCTTTTGAGCAACACCAATCTGGACTGAATTTGAAAAGAAATCTGTGTCAGTGGTTTCTCTCCCTCCCTTTACATTCCTGATTTTTCGTTGTTTTTTTTTTAATCCTAAACACTTTAAAGACTGTTTTCTGGTCTTTAGTTTTAGACAGATGAATAACAGAACTTTATAAGATGATTGTGTTCAGATGTACATCTGCAGCAATAATTGGGATACACAAGGACAAGGGAATGTGTCACTTTAACATTTCACAATCAATGTTGGAATGCAACCGCAAACAGAAACCACATTCTGTTGTTAATTGTTTGATTTAAACCCATAAACCCTGTAAAACTCAAAGACATAAGAACAATAAAATCACATAATGCTGATGAAAGGCATGCAAGTTTTGGGACCAGATTCCTGTCCCCAGATTCACATCAGCTCATGCACAGATCTTGTGAACCAAGTTAGGATGTAAGGTCTCTTTTTGCATTCTCCTGCAAGCAGTGCTACAAGGGGAAACTGTGATGACCTGAATGGTTCAGGAAACAGGCACATCCTACCCTCTGTTCTCCCCCTTTTTCCCTCCTCCATTCCCTTTCACTCCCCCTCTCCCATGGTAGAACTTGCTGTGACTCAGGCTTTTCCTTAAACCAGATGTAGCATTAAGGTGGTTTGCATCTTGCCATGCAGCTTTGTTGTAGTTGCCTTAGAACTCAGTGTAAATTTAGTTCTAGTAAGAAAGTGATTGTATTGATTACCAAAAATAAGAATAAAAAAGTTTTTTACACCTCCTTCCACAAATCTCAAGCCTTCAAAACATCTTAGTTAACAGTATCTGAACTTTTCCAAGCTTCAATCACAGAGAAATACTCCCTGTGACTGTCTATTTGAATAAAAAGTTAAGCTCTTTCATATTAAAAAAAGACTTCAGTGACCCCTAGCTAACAAATTGTCGTGGTTTTGACCTTTTTCTTTGGAGAAAAAAGTAGATAATTAATCTTTTTTTCAACATTGTCTAAAGTTACCTGAACACAGTTCTGTGTTTCCTATTCTGAATATGATGGTGAAAACAAAAAGTTCTTCTCCCAGGCAGGAGTAATCAAGCACCATAAGAGCTGATACCTTTGTAAATTTTGCATTGAGACAGACTTTCTGCCAGTCACAGATTAGGAAAAGGAGGTGAATTCCACTGTTCTGCACAAAATAGAAGAAAAACTAGTCTCAAGTCTGAAACCGCATTGACTAGGATTGAGGAATCTGCTGCAAGAAAGATAAGATCATGTACACTTGATCCAACCCTCAGCCGCACCATTTTCTGGAGATCATGGTATCTACAGACATATAGTCTGGCATTGTCAGGACAGCACATGATAGCTGTAGAATTTGGTTATGTGAACACATATTTGCATTCCATGGTAGGAAAGTGGAAAGATGGGATCATAGCAACTCTTAATCATCTGAAAGACAAAGTAGAAACTACCATGCTGAAAACTTTAGAAATCAGGCTTGGTAAGCTTAATAAACCTCCCATGTCTCTGAATTTTCATGTAAAAAGTGCATAAATAATGCCCACACTTTTCCTTATATGGAATTTAGCCATTTAGTATTCTGCTCAGGCTGCTGTTTCCCATTCAATTCATTGTTTCGAAATTTGTCCATTTTCATTTATCACCTCCTCCACTCTTCTCTAAAATCATATTCTGGTAGTTCACTTACCTGGAAAAAGCTCCCTGCTGCTTCTCTAGAGCCAGATCTACTTCTGCTATGGCCTGGTGTTGGCAGAGATGCTGTTGGGGCTTGGTAATTTGTGGACAAGCTGCAAAGCAGGCAGCGTTGACTGAATGATGAATATCAATGTAAAGTGAATTGACACGGACAGGCTTTTATTGCCAAGAATAGTAGGAAACTGTTTTATTCCCTAATTTGCTGACAGCTCTGGCAGGTTAAAGAGCCAAGTTCTGATATGTTCTGTCATATCAGAACATTGTTGGTACATGGAGAGGTTGGTGAATACATCTAGATTCAGCTATAAAAAGAATGGGAGGGAAAAATGTAGGATAGATTGGTGTCACTTTTGGTGGAGTGGGATTTTGTCAGCAGTATATTGCTATGAAAGGTTACAAGTTGTTTTCTATATGATTTTATATTGCTGAAGTCCCTTTAGTGTGCAAGTGTGTATTTTATTATGAGAAATTAGTGAAAAGTAACCATCACACCATGGGAAAATGTACAGTAAACAGAAAGCTTGTATTATGAATTTGATATAATTTGTTCCTGAAAGATTTCCAGCCCACTCTACTTTAAACTCGATTATTTAAATACAATAATCAAATAGAAAAGAATAACAACAAATTCAGGCTTTGTGCAGTCGTCAGAATATATCTACACAGTGTTAGCTGCAAGTTTAGGGCTTGTGAAATGTACACCACTTTTTCTTTCTCAAGAAGTAGCCCAGAAAACTGAAAGAAGGAGCAACGTGACACAGCAAATGTGAGCCCTGTTTTAAAATTTCTTGAAACTAATATATTGAATCAGGAGAGAGTACAATTCAAAAGAATTACCTTCATTCCTTGATACTAAATTTAGGGTGTTGGTTGGCAGGCAGGCTTAATTTTACTCTGGAAATGATAGAAGCCCATATTTTACTGGGTATTTCCCTGTGCTTTGCATAGGGTGGGTGCCAGAATCAGTGTATGCCTGTAAGAGTCTTGGCTGTGCTTTTCAATAACTGAGCCATGGGCATCAAGCAGCTACACAGTCATTCATCCACCTGGGTTCTTTTAAGCTACCACTTTTCAGAACCTGCACAACAGTATTGAAAATTAAACCCAGTTAATAGAAAAAAATGTTAAATCAGTAGCCATAAAATTTAATGGGTTTATAGCAGTCTTAACACAGTAGGACTGAATTATCATGTTAATTTAATTTCCATTTATAAATGAACCAGAAGGCACAATAAGGGTCAATTAACCACTGTCTTCCTGGTCTTCTTTTATTCTTCTAGCGTCTCTGTAAAATCATAGTTACCTCTACAGCACTCAAACATTTTCTGGAAGTTCATGTGTTTCTCTTAGAGACTCTATATGAATACAACACAGCTAATAACACATCAGGTGCTCAAATACATGGATTGCTTTACCATGTTCTGTCTGTATCTATAGATAAGTCTGTGTCAGAGCTAAATAAACATTACAGAGAGGTTTATTTGCCGGTATTCATTGCTCTATCATTATTTTTGGATGAGTTTTGGGGTATGAAAGGTTAATATTAGCACCGACCTATGTCCTTACAAGAAAATGGGGTGTGTGCATCCTTCCCTTCTTGTTTCCTCTGCCCACAGTGCTCTCCATCTCTGCTAGTAGAACAGCTTCAATGTCTTCCCTAAAATTAGCATATGCCATGATGCCCTCCCAAAATTCACAGCAGTTAGTCTAAGAGACTGCTTAGCACATCGTCCAGGCTTATCTCTTTTAATTGCTCCCCTCTGCAGTCAGTGATTTTCTCCTACCTTAATCTGGAGTGCAAGGTCTCCAGTTGCACCATGACAAGATCTTGTTCATTATCCGTAGAAATAGAGACTGGGCACTTTAATTAAAGCTCTGGATTGTTCCAGAGGCACCTGTGATTTCCATTCAGATGAGCATGTCAGCCATGTGGTTTATAGTATTGGGGATCATGCCACTTGCCAAATTTATTGGTATGCTGTTTGTGTGTGCTCAGGTGGGTCTGTGACACCTGGGTTCAGATGCCATGAGCTGCAGGACAGCTGAAGCACAAAAGGTGAAGTCTCTGCAATGTTGAAGCTGATGGGGATTCTGCCTGGTGGTTTTAATAGGGCCAAGGTTATACTGGAGGTGTTTAACTTCCCAAGGCCATGCAGACTCTTAGTGATCCTGCTGGGGATGCAGTCTTGGATTGCACCCTAGCCATGCAGCAAATCTCCCCTCCCTTCTCCCTTCTCCCTTCTCCCTTCTCCCTTCTCCCTTTTCCCGAGCCAAGTCTGCCGATGTCATAAGGCTTCCTCTGGAATGTATTCCTTATATGTTCTTGATTATTTCCTTTCTTCAAAAGACTGTTTATAGCAAAATTATTTCCTTATTTCTCTTTCTGTGATGAAATGGGATCCAATGAACCATGATTACAGCAACATATGTATCTGAGTGTTTTTATTTTTTATTTATTTGTAAATTTTTTTGTTAAGGAATTGGCAAGCTTTTGCACCTCATACTCAAAATGACCTTGAAATAGTGATCTAAAGAGATGTTATAAAAAAAGACAAATCTTTAATTTTGCATATTCTGTGGGCTGGAATTGTACAAGGCCTGAAATGTTGCCATATAAAACAGTACTCTTTGTATGGTTATATGGGCAGCATGAGCTGTACAGAACTGACATAGCCTGAGGCAACTTTGATTTCTGTATACAAGCAATAATATCTTTGAGGTCTAAAAATCAATTTAGACCCCTCCCCAACACAGGCAGACTCCCATTATGTACTGGTGCAGAGTGTCTGTTGTGGACCTGGAGCAAAAAATGGAGAGGTACCTCCTGCCCAGTCAGCTGGGGATGCAAGAGCCTATCCCTTCTGGCATGTGGGCACAGACCAGCTGCATCTTCTAAGTATTTAATAAATTTGCCCCAGGTCTTGCTAAGCAATATGTGTTCTGCTGGGCTTTTAAAGGACATGGCAAGTGAGTAAGGTTATGTGTTACTTGGGTGTTGTTCAAAAATTCAGCATAGTTTCCTGAAAGTTCAAACTTTTTCTTACTTCGGGAAACAAAATAAATCGTGCCCAGTGGGTTTCTTACAGCAAAATGCAGGCTGCTGTTATGGAAATGTAAAAGAAGAACAAAAATAAAGATAGAGAACTAAAGTTTAAAGAGATTTCTGCAATTGTCGATTTCAAATGCAGAAGCCCCTTAGGCAAGTGTCAGGCGAAGCTGGTAGGAGGGAAGCCAAGAATAGTCTGTAGAAATAACTAAAAAATGTCATTGAAAAATAGAAGGAATGAATCAATTATATAGAGCTTTTAAAGCCATCCATTAGAGAACAACAGTTCTTTGCTATAGGAGTAGGAAAAGAACTGCAGAAGTTTATTCCTATTAAACCACAGTTTGTATTCTAAAAGACAGTAATGCTGTCTGTTGGCATGTGTGAATTCTTCAAGATGTATTTATAAATAGTTAATCTGCTGAAACAATTACAATCTCTATTGATGGTACTCTAGGTAGGCTCATATTGATGGTTTTTTTTTTTTTTTTCTCTTTTAACTTTCAGGGTATCAGATCCAGACACACTGATTTTTATTTATTTATTTATTTATTTATTTATTTATTTATTGTGAAGGCTTGTGCTGGGCATGCCTTGCAAACCCTATCACTTAGTTTCAATTTGTCGTGTCTTGTCAGACATCTGGAAATCATAGCTTGTGAGCTGACACAAGCAGTCCTGTGCCACCCCTAACCATGAGCAGCCAGGGAGCCAAAGGGGTTACCCAGGTGCTGAACTCTGCACAAGGTGTGCTTAGCTCCATGGACAACTCTGTCAATATCAGACCTGTCCTGCAATTTCCTGAGCAAGAGAAAGACATTGGAGAAGTTACAGTAATTTCACGATTATAAGCCGCACCTTTTTCATTGAAGAATCCAGCCTACCCCAGTAGTGTGGCTTATATTCAGGTGCGGCTTATCTATGGACAAATCCCAGCAACCACTTCCAACCTGGAAGTGAGAGCCAGCCGGGGAGGGCGCCTGGAGCTGCCTTTAAAGGCTTCGCTGGTCTATGAAAACTGTTTGCAACTTGAGCACCTGACACCAAACCCCGAGCTGGCGTGATTCTGTTGCTAATTTGTTACTTTGTCACACATGGATCCTGGCTTAAATAAAAAAAAAATAAAAAATTGCGGCTTATATTCAGGTGCGGCTTATATATGGACAGATCCCGTAGTCTACCCGGCTACCCCAACGCGTGGCTTATAATCAGGTGCGGCTTATAATTTTGAAATTACTGTACTTGGTCCATAGTTCTAACTTTCCAATTGTAAGAAATCAATGTAGAATTGGATGAACTGAATATATCAATATAATAATAAAATGTGCAGTGAGGAAATCTTGCATCCTGAAACTAGTGGGCATTATTTAGCACCCTTGATCTCTATGTGTAGTTTTTAGTTCTAGACAAGAGTCAGGAAAGTTATCGTGTGGAATTTGGGGATTTTAGCCAGTACTATGTGCATCAAGATCTTCAAAGCAATTTTGGATGTGCCAGATTTGAGATATTTGTTGTTTTATCCACCTTAAAAGTTGCTTGTTCTCATGAAGTGCACAGAGTCTGCACTGACCACCTGCCCCTTTCCCCCAGCAAAGGTCATACTTAGATTTTTGTGTGAGGCAGATTACAGATTATTGATGGGTTTTTTCCTGCACTTAAACATGCTTTCGGTTTCTTCCCCACTTTTATATGAATATTTGTTATTCATTCAAGTAATTCCTTTGTAATTCATTCATTCCAGTCATGACTGGAATGTCTTCCTATGATTGATGTACTTTGTGTTACAGAACATAGAGTATGAAAACTAGTATCTAATTTCCCTGTTCTTCAGGCAGAAGCGGCTATTGGGTTAAGCTAGTAGTGGCTTGAGCTGTGTTTTTGGGGATTGTTATTGAGTTTCAGCCAATTAAAAGAACAAATTAGATACTGAATCATAGAATCATTGGATCAATTATGTTGGAAAAGACGATTATGAACATCTAGTCCAACTGTTGCATTGTGTGAAATGCAGTGAAAAAATAATTTACTTTGACCAGTTTGGCCACTGAAAGGAAACTGCCAGTAACATTATTTCTCTGACAGGAATGTAACCTATGTGTGCATATGTATTTGTTTCCTGCTGCATCTGCCAGGAAAGCTGGAGAAAGATGTTACTCATTACCTACTTGGAAACATCTGTCCATTTTCAGAGCATAGCTTTTACAAGGCATGATATTAAATATTGCATTTACACATCCTGAAAAGATTTAGAAAGGGAACAAAACTGTTACAAACAGTGAAGGGAATGTGGTTAGACTTAGCAGTCAGAAATGAATGAACATGTTTTAGCAGAGGAATGCCCTGCAAGGCTGCTGCTGTAGAGCAAGGGAGCTGCTTGCCTGGCTGGGAGACAATCCCATCCAAGGTCTTTTGTCTGTCCCTCTGATGCCCTCCTCCTCCTTATCCCAGCCAGCAAGAGTACTGCCCATATGGCATGGCTGTCCTGGTCAGCAAAAGTAGAAAAGAAACCCAAGACCTCTGTTGCATGTACACCAACCTACATCCTTTGCCCTATTGGTGTGCTTAGACCCTGGTGGTTCGGAGCACTGGGACCTAGTTGGTAGAAACTTCAAGAAAAGGATTATGATAAGATCTGAAGTTCAGCTACCAAATTCATCAATTACCTCACCTCCTATTGTTCCTTTAATAGTTGAGTACTCTTCTATTGTCCTTTAGTCATGAAAGTGGAACTAAATGTCCATTTTACAAATCAGTGTCACAAGGCATTGAGGAGCAAGAAGTCTTACTATTGACTGAAAAACAGATGATATAATATCACAATATAATTTTGCACAGGGAGGTGAGCCAGTTCAATGCTTCAAGTCTCCCTTACCTCACATCCTGTGTCTCTCACTCACATCCCCTTCACAGAGAGGAGGGACACAGATGACATCTCTGGGCTAATAGCCCTTTTTCTATTTATATTTCTCAGTTGGGGATTGGCCGATTACATTTTTATAGTCATTTGTCCTTTTCAACTCCTAGAAAGATTTCTTTTTCTTTCCTCCTTTTTTTTTTTTGTTATTTTTTGTTTTTTTTTTTAAATTAAGGCTGTCATTCCATTGAAAGCTTTCTCCTTTCAGGAAATCTTGAACAGGATTGCACACATTGTCTCTCTGTTGGTCATGCTGCTTTCAGTGTTGCACAATGCATTTGTCTGAGGAAGATGCTTACTAAATGCAGATACACATTACACAAGCACCATGTTCATGCTGTAATTTTGACCATAGCATCTTGAAATCCACTAGGGCATGATTTGGTAGAGAAATTATGATTTCTTTATGAACTCTGGAAGTCCATGTGTTACTCAATGCATAGGCTCATTCTCCAGAGATTCCACACACGTTTATACAATGCCAGAATCAGATGTCTCTTGTAAGGTTTAAATTAGACTCTAAACCAGTGAGATGTTTTAAAATTATCTATGTTAAAAGTATTTGGATGTCTATAAGTCTGTGTCTAGGCAGCTTTTACTACAGTTAAGTTACAGGAAGCAGTTTCTAGGATTTTAATATTTGTTCAATTCATCCAAATATTAAGCGGGAGAACAAAATAAATGTCAACAATTGTTGCAAATTTTATGTTATCAATACATTATTACTGCAATAATGTTTAAATCTGCTTATTTAATTACAAATGCAAATATTCTTAAAATCAGTATTAAACAAATTTCGTGGCGAATTAGACCTAAAATCTCTAATGTGTCATAGTAAAATATAAGTCTGTTTAATTTAGCTGAAGTTTTAAATCGACAAAATTATGCGAAGTCAACTTGCTTGAATTGGTGGGGCAGACAAGGCAGGAGGGTGGCATTGTATGTAATGGAGCGTCTGGAACGTATGGAGATCACAGTTGGCAGTGCCACACTTGAGACACTCTGGGTAGGGATTAAGGGACAAAAAAATAATGCAGATGTCATCACTGGAGTCTGCTATAGACGTCTCAGGCAGGATGAAGATGCTGATGAGTTATTCTTCAAGGAACTAAGGGGCAGCTCCAAGTCAACTGCCATTGTCCTTTATGGGGACTTCAGCTGGCTGGAAACTAACTGGAAGCATCACACAGCTGTAACAAACAGATCTGAGACATTCCTAAAACATTTGGATGATAGCTTCTTGATGCAGGTACCAAGGGAAATTACTCAGGAAGATGCCCTCCTTGATCTGCTGCTTGTCCACAGAGTAGACCTCTTGGGGTGATTGGCACCATCTTGGCCCTGGCAACCATGAAGTGATCAAGTTTAAAATCCTTGTTGCCAGGAGGAAAAGTGCAGGAAAACCTCAACTCTGGACATGAGGAAAGCAGACTTCAGGCTGTTTAGGGACCTAGTTAGAAAAGTTCCCTGGGAAAGTGTTTTTGAAGGTGCTGGTGTCCATTGTGCTGGTCTCTTTTTGAGTACCACCTCCTAACGGCACAATGAGCAATTCCAAAATGTCAGAAGTCAAACATGTAAAGCAGAAAGCTGGTTTGGCTGTATAGGGATCTTCTTTTGGGTCTAAGGCAAAAAAAGGAAGATGTGTGCCCAGTGGAAGCAAGGTCAGGTGACCTGGAAGAATACAGAGATGCAGCTTGCCGATATAGGGAGAAAATTCATGCAGCCAAAGATCGATAGGAATCAAAGCTGGCCAGAAACATTATAAATGTGTTAATGGCAAAAGGAAGCATATGAATAACATCAGCCTGTCACAGGATGAGGATGGGCGCCTCACAGACAGGGACATGCACAAAGCAGAGGTGTTTAATGCACAGATGATGAACCAAGGGAGTCTCACTGCCCTGAGCTAGAGGACCATGGCTGTGAGAAAAAAAAACCTCTCAGTTGACTCTGAACTTGAGTGGGATTTGATGCTCCGGCTGGATCCCTGGAAGTCTATGAGTCCTCATAGGATTAATCTAAGAATACTCAAGAGCTGACGGATATCATCACAAGACCTCTCTAAGTGATTTTTTAATGTCTTGGCAATCTAGAGAGGTCCCAGCTGATGGGAAGCTGTGTAATGTTGTCCCTGTTTTCAGGAAGGGCAAGGAAAATGACCCTGTTACTAGCTCCTGCATTGGGCACAAAGGGTTATAATAAATGGGGTGACATCAGGCTGGTGACTGTCACTAGTGGGGTTTCACAGGGTCAATTCTCTTCAACATCTTCATAAGTGACTTGGATTCAGGACTTGAAGGCATACTAAGTGAGTTTGCCAATTATACTGAATTGTTAGGGCCTGTTTACTCCCTTGAAAGCAGAGAGGCCCTAGAGAGACAACTATGCAAGTTAGAGGGCTGGACAATCACCCACTGTATGAAGTTTAGCAAAGGTAAATGCTGGATTATGCACCTGATATGGGGCAATCCTGGATATATAGACAGCCTGGAGAATGAGAGACTGGGGAGCAGTGCCACAGAAAGGACCTGGGGGTCCTGGTCAGTGGAAAGTTGAATTTGAGTCAGCAATGCCCTGGCAGCCAAACCTGTCCTGGGGGGCATCAGGCACAGCATGGCCAGCTGGGCAAGGGAGGGGATTGTCCTGGTCTGCTCTGAGCTGGGGTGGCCTCACCTTGAAAGCTGGAGGTAATTTTGGGCACCACAATATAAAAAAGACATGAAACTATTAGAGAGTATCCAAAGGAGGGCCACGAAGATGGTGAAGGGTCTGGAGGGGAAGCTCCCCATTAGTTCCTCATCTGCCTATGAAGTCTGTAGCAGTCTGTGTACATTTTGTACATGTTTTGTTTTTTTTAAAGTTTGGACTTTATCTGAGAGAATTCGTGGCTAACCACTTACCATTGTATTCAGACATTTAATGAGGGCATACTACATTTTTTTTACTAGTGTTCCCATTTTAGATGGATTCAGGTATGCAATAACATTCTAGATGACTACAGTGCTTCCTTTTCCAGTTTCCATGCTGTGTTTATTGCAGCAGTTTCTTATTCACCATGGTATCTGGGTATTATTTGGATACTGAAATTTAATATGAAGCCAAAAACATACCAGGCAGCCTGATTTCTATCTTTTTCACCTGTCAACAAATGGAATCCTTGCAGTAAGAGCTGTACAACTGGGAAAGTAATATTTAAGAGATCTCACTCTGCAGCCCAATGCTGCAGAGGTCTCAGCTGAAATCCGTTCTAAAGATAAGTCTGTTATATATGACTACCCTGCTTTCATATCCCATGAATTAATGTCTGTGAGTCAGTAATAGAAATATCTCAGAATATTCCAGCTACCATACTGACACGAGGAAACACCTGGGTATTGTATTAGGTGATCTAGAAATAGCTAATCTGGACAGACATGGTAAAAGTGGTTGAGAGAAAGTAATTTCTAAGATGCTTATTTATATAGTGTTCAGTCACAGTATCCAAAGAGATTTTCCCCCTGAAGATTCTGAGGATGCCTTACAGATGACATACTGTCTTGTAAATCCATGCATCTTTTTTCAGGATCATGTCATCTCTGGGATGAGGCTTGGGATTCTATTTCCTTCCTTACACTCCATTTCCACTGAGTTTTTTAATAGAGCAGGGACTGTGCTGATGGGCTTGTCTGATTTCCAAAAGTCTTGGAGACACATGTAAGTAGTGATGGCCCTTTTTATTCAGAGCCTGATCTCTCCTGAGCAGCAGCCCCAAAAAATGGGGTGGAGATGGGTCTCCTAAATCCAGTTGAGGAGTTATAGCCACTGCCTGCAGTGAACTATGCTGCATCTTATTAAAGAGGCCTTGTGAATGAAACTATAGGTTTTACTTGCAAGGTGAGGTATGGGCGTCATTAGCACCAAGCCTAGGAAATTCTGAAATTCTGAAATTCTTCTTTTCTGTTAAGACCAACAGGAGTTTCACACTGCAGATCAGTCATCAACTTTTTCAATCAATCACTTGTGTGTTTGATGAAAAATTCTCCTGTAATAAGCTGCAATAAAAAGGCCATATGTATTTTTGCTGTACATGCAGTGATCCTATTCTGTGGAGTTCCATTGGTCCTATGGCTCCACAGCACTGAAGAGATGAAATTTTTGCTCAGAAAAGGTGCAGGGTAAACTGAAGTTGTTTTTTGAAAACAGCCATGTTAATTTTACCTTTGAATGAAACACACACACAAAAAATCAATGGTTGCCAGGAACCATAACAGAGTGTTGCAAAAAAATGCATAGGAAAAGTCCCTGAAGCAGTTACAGAAGAACAGAAAAACACAGTCAAAATATTTGTTTCTCCTCTAGAAAAAAAACCCCAAAACAAAACCAACTTTCACAGACTGAAGCTGTTCTATCTTATCTTCCAATCTAACATGATCATGATTGAAAAGCTATTTTTTAAAATAAATTAATACAGTGTGGTTGTTAAATACACCTTGTTCCTCATAGAGGCAGTTGATCTTTTTATTTTTTCTAGTGCAAATTGCATCATAAGGCAGCTAATGTTAGGCCTGCATCTGGGTAATGACTTGATAAATTGTTGACTCAGTGGTTGCTGACCTCGAGTTTATAATGTGATTTCACAAAAAATCTGCATAGAAAACTAATGGAGATAGGTGTAGTTTTTTTCCTAAATATAGCAGCAACTTAGAGAGCAGTAAAAAAGTAAGTACAAAAGTTAACAAGCACAGTTCCCTAGCTTCTCATTGACTCAAAGACACCCAGTTGTGACAAATTTCTGCTGTTGTCATTGACAATGGGTTTAACGGGATTATTTTAAAGTGCTTGTCTGAAAAGGTACATTGATAATGGGACAGCAGTGCCGGCCAAAATATGAAAAATGCACTTTATACTTCTGGTATCTATCGTCTATTTCTGGTATTGCATATGAAAAAGTTTTAAAAATCTGTGACCTGTCTCTTATGGGCTGGCATGGAGGCCTAGAGCACATATGATTTGTTTGCCAGCTCTTTTTGTTCTTACACTTTGAGGGTCGGATTCCCCCTCCCCACGTTTGTTACTGAAGGCAAGAGAAAAAAAAGTATAGGAATGGATGAGGTACTATATGAAAGGCATTTGAGAGAGCTGCCTTTGTGGTTTGTGTAGTGGGTCTAGCACTGGCCAAATTGCTAGCCACCTACTAGAGTTATTGACAGTAATTTC
>VRYO01001463.1:23137485-23170445 GCA_009812075.1 Sialia sialis
GCGGCTTATAAACGTGAAATTACTGTACTTAATTTCTGCGGTGAGATAAAGGTTAGACGGAGAGCAAAGCAGGCTCAAAACTTTAAAGGGTATAAAGAAAACTTTATTAACAGAATTGAAAGAGAAATAATGAGAAATCAGAATAAACCTTCAGAACACTTCTCCTCCCCTCCCACCTTCTTTTCTTTCTCACTGACAACATAAAGAGAAAAAACCTGGGTTTTTCAGTCAGTTTACCACTTCTAGAATAGTCTTTCTTCAGTCTACTTAGGGAGAGGAGGCTCTCTTGCCTTGCCGTGGAGGCTTCTCTACAAGGAACCGTTCTCTTGTGGCTTCAATGCCACAGTGAATCAGCTGCCTGGGATAGGAACATCTATGTGTAAGTCCCTCTTATGTTTGTAGCTTTCTCACAGCTGCTTTCATGGGCCATGCCAACTTATTGGGGTGCAATTTTAAGGATGAACTGTTCTACTATTGAAGCAAAAGTTCTCATCTCTGGGAACAAAGGTTTTTACTATTATCCCTGGGGCAAGATTTCTCATCTTTTTCATCTCTGTTCAAGTTTCTCATTGGATCATAGCAACGCAGCAACATTTACTTGCTTCAATACTGGTGCTTTGTTCCCAGTTGTGTTAGAATGCTATATCCCCTCAATGCATTTCTATGAGTTCTAGGGAAAAAAACAAAGTCTGATATATCAAATTTATCTTCACCCTAGCTTTATAAAAAGAATTTCAGCTTAAGACTAAGGCATCTCTTCAATCTCCTCCTATCTAGAATTTGAATTCTTCTTTACTGACTTCAGAGTCTCATGTTGTTGTCTCTATGTGTCATCACCCTTTATTTTTCTCTTATCCAGGAGAGAATTGGTGTTCGTAGGTTTATCTGTTCTCAAACTTTATCAATTAAAACATTTTTATAGATTTTTTAATCAATTTTCATTGAGTTCTGCCATGTTAAAGGGTTGATTTCATCCAGGCTCTGTAATCGAGGAATCTTTGTGTCTTTCGCTGCTGATCATGCTATCTCCTCCAACACCGTGTGAACAGTGCTGTCTGCTGGCTCTACTCTGCTTTTCTTCATGTAGGGTGCTGGAAAAAAGAAAGAAAAGCTGCTGCAACTGCTTTTGTCCTTCAGTCTGCAGCATAGCTGGCTAAAAGTGGCTAGATAGACAAAGTCTATTGGAGCCATGCCGAGGCAACCAC
This sequence comes from Sialia sialis, assembly GCA_009812075.1. NCBI lineage: Eukaryota > Metazoa > Chordata > Aves > Passeriformes > Turdidae > Sialia > Sialia sialis. Next base: position 23,138,691 of record VRYO01001463.1, read on the forward strand.
GGCCATGTGCTGTTGTCTTGGTGGTGCCAATTTCAGTCGTGCAGTCTCGGTCATGTGGCTGCTCCTGGACTGGGACTCGGCCACTCTTGGCCTCGGGGCTGTCCCCAGCACTGGCCACAGGGCCACTCCTGGCATTAATCCTGGAATAAATGAAGTTTATTTGTGGGCCATGCTGAGAGAGCCCCAGCTGCGCTGTGCTGTCCCGGCCATGAGCTGACCTGGCCGCATGGGCTGCACGGGCTTGGGCCCAGCTAGTTATCTCCTCAGAGACCACAAGCTGTGAGAGAGCTTTCCCAGGCTTTGTTACATTAATTAAGATGATAAATAACACTTTTCCCAGTATGAACCACTAAGAGACACAAGTCACCATGATTTCCATTGAACTTTCAGCTATTGACCACTATCCTTTGTGACTGTCCAACCATTTCCTCGTCCACTTAGCAGTCCACTCATCATATTAATCTCTCTCCAATTTAGAGACGACTGCTATCGAGACAATGTCAAAGGCTTCACAGAAGTCTGGATAAATTACACCTGTAGCCCTTCCCGTGTCTACTGACATAATTAATCCATCATGGAATGGCTGGTCTGGCAGGACTTGCCCTTGGTGCAGCCATGCTGGGTGTCCTGAATGACCTCCCTGTGCTCCATGTACCTTAGCATAGCTTCTAGGAGGATCTGTCTCATTATCTTCATAGACACAGAGGGGAGACAGACAACTTGGTAGTTTTCAGAGCCCTCCTTTTTACCGTTTTTAAAGATGAGTATGTTTCCCTTTTTCCAGTCAACTGGGACTTCCCTTGCCTGGCATGACTTCTCAAATATCACAGAGAGGGACTTGACAACTGCATCAGCCAATTCCCTCAGGGCTCTGGGATGCCTCTCATCATGTCCCACAGAGTTCTGTTTGTTCATGTTCCTCAGGTGGTCATGAACCTGATCTTTAAGTGCAGTGGGAAACACTTTGCCCCCTAGTTCCCCTCTTTCTGTCCACCCACTCAAGAGGTGTGAGAAGACTGAGGCTTCCTCATCTATTGCTACCAGTTTTCTAGTGTTATTTTATTGGGGGGTACACCTTCTTAGACTTTCCTTTTCTGGCTAACATACCTGTATAAAGCCTTCCTAGTTATCCCTCATGTCCCTTGAGAGGTTCAGTTCCAGCTTCAAGGAAGGGAAGACTGTGATGGAATGAAGAATGGGGGACCTGAGTACTGAGGTCAGCCACCATGTAAATTCAGGGGAACTAATCCATCACCTATGACAATTCCACACCAAGATGGCAACAACTTACATTCAAAATTTAAATTTGGCAAACCATGTTAGGTGGAATTGTGGCAGGTTTGGACCTGTGGAGGTTTGGACCTGTGGCTTATTTCTCAATTCAGCTAAATATAACAAGGGTTACAGTAATTTCACAACTATAAGGTGTAGCAGACTAAAAGGCGCACTTCCGGGTTGTCAGCAATTTTCTGAACTTTGTCCATATATAAGGCGCACTGAACTATAAGGCGCACTTTGTTTTTTGCAGCGAGGATCTGAACGCAACAAACTAACGAATTAGTAATGGAATCGCGCGATCACGAGATTTATTAGCAGGTGCTCAATTTGCAAACATTTTTCACAGATCAGCATAGCCTTTAAACGCGGGCTCTACTTGGGGCTGCGTGGACATGGCTTGGGGCTGTGCAGGCTCGGCTCAGCTTGGGGCTGCTGTGGGCTTGCACTTCTGGGTTGACAATTTTCCGAACTTTGTCCACATATAAGGTGCACTGGATTATAAGGTGCACTTCCAGGTTTCGATCAAAATTTTAGTCAAAAGGGTGCGTCTTGTAGGCATGAAATTACTGTACTTTATTTTTAGGGGTTTTAAAAGTTTGGATTACATGTTGTGGAGCCATCATCCAAAAATATTTTCTGCCAAAAATGAGATAGATTTCTTTCAAACACACGAGTCTTCAATAAATATGTCATAGATTGTAGAAATGTGGAATTTTAATCCTGATTATAAACCTGAGAGTTTAAAACTTCATATGATTCCTCTGTAATTAAAATAATTTTCAAATGCCTGTCATCTCTCAACCTATTTAATAACAGTGGGATCTACATCAGTGAATCAGGACAAATGTTAACACATTCATGGATGTGGAATCTGAAATCTGAATCCGATGTGGAATTCCTCCCATCCTTGAAACAGACATGCCTGCAGGAAGGCAAAGGAAATTTGCTTGGCCACTAGAGAGTAAAATCCAGCCTGTTTCTTGATTTTTTGGTGCAGAGGAATTTAAATTCTACAAAAGTTAGCTTTATAAAAACTTGAAACTCAAGAAAATCTATGTGTCTACTCCAAAGCTAAAACACTGCCAGCTCCTGCTGGATGCACATCAGCAATTGCACTCCAGTAACAATGGCCAATCAGTGACAAAATTGGAAACATTCACAAGAAATCTGAAATTAAAAAACTTTATTAATGTAATTCTAAGTCCTGTCTTGCACTGACTTGTGACTCTGTTAGTGTACAGAACGGATTTAAGGTTTATTAAATTAGAACACGTCACTACAGGTTAAAAATAAGTTCATGTATATATTCTAGTGTAGGTGTAATGATATTCTCAGAGTACTTGTATGATTGTCACCTGTACTAGCTACATTTTTATTTGTTCTTCTGGTAAATCAATTATCATGCCTTAAATATCCTCAGGTCTCTCTCAGATAATGATAGCTATCTGTTCTTACATGGGAAGCATATTTTAATTAAGAGTTCTGCTTTTTTCTAATTTTGATGAACATAGCAGCTAAATTTTTACATGGCAATTGTTCACAGTCTGAACACACTGGACCTGCTCAGACAGACTCATAACATCTGAGACCCACAATTTAATTATTAACACTATTGAACTTTCTGACCATCAAGCTTTTGAGATCTGATTTATATATGACAAGTGTAATAAGAAAAAAACCCAAACTCAACACTCACACTCAAAAATCCTCTGCATTTCTTTCCTTCTTTACAAAAGCCCAGAATTCATTATTGAAGTTAAGAAATTATAACTCACAGCATCATTACGGGAAGTAGTATTCATCATATCTTACACCTGATGAAATAAGTGTGGAGAGAATTTAAGACAGACCTGTAGAAGGATGGTCTTTCTCCAGACTTTCAGCATTGCCCTTCTTTTGGTTTTAAATGTGTTTTTATCTACTTCTACCCACTAAAGTGGGAATAGAAAGAAGGTTTATTTTGTTGTCTCTTTACACCACATAAGGAAGCAGAAGCACCCAACCAACATAAAGCATCTATTGACATCTAATTGTTTATTTGTGGTACTGCTCTTCATTGGCAGTGCAGAGATTGATTTGGTGCTGTCAGGGCAGATCTTTTAAAGCTCTACAGCTCTGAAAGTCCAGCTAGGCAGAGTATGACTAAATTTAGCAGATTTGACTCTTTGTGGAGAGTCTGTGATAGCAGTGCAGGAGAAGGATTTTCTAATGGTGTGAGCCCTCAGCAAAGTAGCTGGTGCATCACCAAACCGGAGCGTGTTCTGCGGTCACAAATTGCTCTAGCTTTCCCTTCAGTTAGGCTTCAATTTTGGGTTAAAAGCAACATCTATATCACTACTGAAAATTCTTCAGTGGACTTTAAACTTGATTGGGTCTTGTCTGATTGCAGTCACCTTTCTGCAGTTCCCCAATAATTCACAAAGCCAATTAGCTGTGGCCTTCAGTCCTTCTTCCCATCTGTGGGCTAAGGGAGGGGGTTGAAGTCCATTCTGAGCTCTAAGATGACACCTGAGTCCTGCAGCCAGCTTACAGACATGCTCCAAGGGCAAACATGTCACAATGCCCTTCCATTCACTTCACAGTTCCCTTTTTCTACGAAAACAACTGATCTGTGAGCAGGAAAACCATTTACTCAAAAATAAAGAGTAAAATGTTTTTCTTCTTCAGTAATGTTCCCTGTTCTTTCAGTAGGTATTATGTTCTGTAATGTGCTGTGTGTGCACCCATTTTGTCATTGCTTTGGGTCATCCTTGCTCACAATTGGTTATTTACTCAGGGGCTTTTGAAATTATTGAGTTGACACATCTGTCAAACAGCAAAAGCAGAAATGCTAAAAGGTCACTTGGAGAGAAACCAGCTGCTTCAGACAGACCTTTCTGCCTTCAAATAGCACAATCATTATAGTCTAACAGATGGGGCCTCTGCTTTCATTTCTGCTTTTCTCCTTCACTTCAGGTATTTAGATATACTACCTCATTGCCAGGTCAACACAGGCCTTCTAGTAATTACCTACACAATAGGCAGCTCTCTGCTTAGGAGAAAACAGCTCCATTTTCTGTCTGCAAATGGGGAACCTGTTTCCTCACAGATATGAGTTACAGAAGGCTGGCCACAAACGTTCCCATTAACAGATTAATTTAGACACCAGTCATTACACTAGGAAGCATACATTTAGTACTAGTCTAACACTTTGGAGAGCCTGGGGCTTTTGGCAAAGATGGTGATAAGTAGAAGTGAGCGAATAATTCTTAACAAACAAATTTGGACTCTCCCCCTGTTTGGTGAACATTAACCAAGCAATTGTGATTTCCTCTGATTTATTCATTATCCGTGTTTTTGAAAAAGCGTCCATTCAGATGATTTACATTGCAGCTGGTGAGTGTTGACAATTCTGAATCATGCTGTTGGGCTGCTGTAAGATGTAAAACATGTGATGCTGCTTCTGTGCTGTGACTGGGCACAGCACAGGGATTGCTTCTGACACAATCGCTCTCCTGTTTTAACTTTTCTTTCTGAGGAAAATATGTCAAAAACTTGATTGTTTATCAAACATGTGGAAAAGGAACTTCAGGTAGCTGCAGAAGTATGCAGGTGAATGGAAAAGAAAGGTCCTCACCAAGTTTCTTTAATCAAAGATATTTTCATATGCAAGATATTTTCTTGGACAAGAAAAAGGCTGATTTTCAATGGGAAAAAAAAATAACAAAAACAAAAGTGTTAAAATGGCAGTAATTGTTTCAAAGAATGCAATTAGATTTCAAATCAAATCAATGTCCAAGAGGAAAGTTATGCATTTGAACTGTGTGAAAATTCTTGATTCTCAAAAGACATAGTGGAACATTTTTTAAAATAAAATTCATGCACTGTGGGCAATAATAGAAAACTGAAAACTGTGCTTTTGGAAGGTCAGTGATCTATAAATAAAGCAGTGTTGAAAGTGGTGCTTTCAAAGTACAGTAATTTCACAAGTATAAGCCACACCTGATTATAAGCTGCATCCCGCAGTAGCCGGGCAGACCATGGGATTTGTCCATATATAAGCTGCACCCAAATATAAGCCGCACTTTTTTCTTCTTCCTTATTTTTTGGTTTTTTTTTAAGCGAGGATCCATGTATAACAAAGTAACAAATTCGTGACAGAATCACTGCCAGCTAGGTTTGGTGTCAGGTGCTCAAGTTGCAACAGTTTTCATAGACCAGCGAAGCCTTTAAAGGCAGCCCCAGGCCCCCTCCCGGCCAGCTCTCACTTCTGGGTTGGCATTTCACTGGGATTTGTCCATAGATAAGCCGCACCTGAATATAAGCCTCACTACTGGGGTGGGCTGGATTCTTCAATGAAAAAGGTGTGGCTTATAATCGAGAAATTACTGTAAGTATGTATCCATTATGGAATCCATCTTAGAGACCATTTAACACCAAGTGGCACCAGGATGCAGAAATCTCAAAACAATGGAACCCATTGTAAATTTGCTATTCTTTGGAAATAAAGAAGGAGGTAGAGGAAGGTCTTTACTCTGTGGTACTGATCAGCTGGAACAAAGAAAAAAATGAATAATTCAGAAAGCATCTTTTGGTTTTGGTGTTGGTTGATTATGGTGGCTCACTTCACTCAATCTCAGGTAACCCATCCTATTGATAGGATACATTCAAGCTGTGGTTAATAAATCTGGAGGATACTGCCAACTGTATGAAAATGAATCACAGAAAGGAAATATTTTAATCACAAGGATTGCAATGTAACAGGTCATAAAATTCTCTATAGGGTCAAATCTTAAAAACAAATATTGCAGTCTTTAAAAGGCATCTGGTAAAAAAAAAGTACCACAACTATACTCCAAGTCAAGGCATTTAGGAAACAGTAGTACCTAACATTTCAACTTGCAAAAAAGCAGAAACAGCTCAGTCAAGTCTGAAGCATTGAAAAAGGAAGACAGTGCTTCCAGCAGGCTTGTGTAGTACTAAATGATGCAAAAAAAGTCATCGTATCTGAAGATCTGCAACACTCAATAACCTAAGCAGCAAAAATGCCTGAGAAACTGCTGTGCATCCTGTTTGAGCTAACCTAAACCAGGAGAATCTCTGCAGAAGAAACAGGTCCAGAACAGGGTATCCTAAGTTTGTTCATGCGGAGTCTTGACAGACACTGAGGGATTTCTCTAGAAAGCAAAAGGAAGGTCAAGATCTGTGCTCCATAGTCTTGTTCCACAAATGGAGGAACCCATAGGCTAGAAGTGCCAGAATGTCATTCCCTAAAATGGTACTGAAAAATATATTTGTATGAATACACAAAAGTTGTTCAGAGACTGAAAGATCTAAGGTAGAGCCAGTACTTGTCCCAAATGATTAGTGACACCGAGGAAGTTGTCAAGGCTTGGAACTTATGCCAAAAACACAGGCCAAGTCAAGCAAGAGAGTCCATGTTGGCACAGAAAAAATTGTTCTCCTGGAGCAAAGTATGCACAGAATTGTTTAGAATGACTGGAAAACATTATGTACTTGTCCTAGACTATTATTCTCATGTCAGTAGAATAGCTTTACGAGAAGATACTGGAGCTAAACTGTGATTATGCTTGTCAAATGTGTTTACACTAGACATGGAATACCTGGCATAGCGATGCTTGGCAATGAAGCACAGCTTAATAGGCACGAGTGCTGGCTGCTAGTGGTGAGTTTGGGGTTTAGATCTGTAATCCCTTGTCTTTTATTTACACCAGTCCAATGGGCAGGTTGAAAACTGTGTCAGTGTAATAGATACGCTCTTAGAAAGAGGTTGTTAAGTCCGACTCTAATCCACAGTGAGGATAAACCGATAAATTGCTTCATAAAAATGATGCTGATTTTAGCTCTGAGCAGAACTAAGGGTTGAAACTAGCAGTGGTATCCTAGGAATTGTCAGCCTCATGGCATTGTCAGCAGGCTGACAGGAGACACATGGTCCCACCACGTTACAGCTTGCAAGGTGAATTTTTTTTTCCAAAGAAGATGTTATATGAGTAAAACTCCTGTCAGTTTAAAAGAGAAAAGCACAAGGATACTGTATTTTTTAAAAAAGAGAAGACTATGTTGTACCTGCTGCTGTTAGGAAGGTGGTAGAGTGCTGTGTGTGCCAGTGAGAGCCCTCCTTCCTGTGCAGCTGCTGTTAAAAGATATCCTCTTGTGCCAGAGCAGAAACAAGCACCTAAAATAACATCAGGAGAGAGTGTATCAAAGAAAAAGGAGGCAAAAAGCAAACAGCATCAGCTCCTGTGTATGCATCCTTAAGTCCCAGGTTTGTGCTCAGGCCTCCAGATCCTTTTGTATTCAAGTTACTGGTTTATGCAAGTCACTGAAAGTCATTACCAGCCTAAGGTTGTTACATGTCCAATGTGAGATGAATTGGTTGTGCTTGACAGCTGGGGTAGAGCTTAGATGCAGAACATATTGCCATCAGGTCTTTTTTCACCTCCTTTTTACCATCAAATATTCTGTAGGAGTTGCTAGGAGCTGGATTGGCATTGCTCAGCCTCTGAATGATTTCCTGTGCTGCTCAGGAGTCCCTGGTCAGGGGTAAGCCTGTGAGATCTGATAAAAGCAGGTGGAGATGCTTTGAGGAATAGTGGCAACCTAAAAACACTAAAAAAACCTGAGGTTAAGGAATTGACACTAAAGGGAGCAGAATGTAGTCTGAGTTAACATACTTAATGTCAGCTCCAGCTAGTCTCTTTTTAAAAGTCTTAAAATTGGTACCTCCTGAATCCTATGTGTTTCAGGATGTGAAGAGGTAACATTATTATCATCCATCATTAAATCCACTGAGTGTCAAACTTATCACCTTGACACTTTAATGATCCTTAAGATGTCCTTGTAAAAGCTGGCTACCATGGCAACCACTCAAACACAGGGCCTTGGCATTGCTGAACTTCTCTTAATAAATCAGGCATAATTGGCATCTATGTATTATAATAAATTAAAAGTTATTCAACTGGAATGATTTTATATTGTACAATATTAAGTCATTAAGTTTTCTGTTCTGATGTCTCCTTTGCAATATAATTCCTGTGTGTGCACAGAAGATTTTATCTTCCCCTCACAAGGTATAACTGGGGGGATTTGAAGGTGCAGCAAATCAGTGCATGGTCTGTCACTCCCAGAAAAGTGTGTTTAAACCAGAACCTCACTGAAATGATTTGCTCCTGAGGACCAAAGTACAGTAGTTTCACGATTATAAACCGCACCTGAATATAAGCCGCACTTCCGGGTAGCTGGGAAGACCACGGGATTTGTCCATATATAAGCCGCACCCGAATATAAGCCGCGTTTTTTTTTTTTTTTTTTAACTCTGCACGGCAGAGGGGCGGGGCGCTCCGGCCCAGCCCCACACAGCCCGGCTTCCCAGCGGCAGGGGCCAGGCCGCCCTTGCGCAGCCCCCGTTCCCGGCCATCCCCCGTTCCCACCGGCTCCCGATGGCACAGGGGCCGGGCCGCCTTTGCGCAGCCCCCATTCCCAGCCATCCCCCGTTCCCACCGGCTCCTGGTGGCACAAGGGCCGGGCCGCCTTTGCGCAGCCCCCGTTCCCAGCCGTCCCACGGTCCCAGCGCCTCCCCGTGGCACAGGGGCCGGGCCGCACACTTGCAGCCCCCGTTCCGGGCAGTCTCATGCTCCCGGCGGCTCCCACTTGCCACTCTGCTTGGCCGGCTCTCACTTCCGGGTTGGCGTTTCACTGGGATTTGTCCATAGATAAGCCGCACCTGAATATAAGCCGCACCACTGGGGTAGGCTGGATTCTTCAATGAAAAATGTGCGGCTTATATTCGTGAAACTACTGTAATTCAATTAGGCAGATTAAAATTCCCCGTACATTTATTCAGGATGCCTCATGATACTTCTGCAGTGATGTGTCCTTCTTTGTCTTCTGCTCTGCCCTCCTGCCCAGCCTGCAGACCTGCACAGCAGCTGGGGTGAATTGCCATGACAAAGGTGGAATTACCTGGGGAAGGTGAGAGGGGATGTGCCATCCCTGTGACGTCCCTGTGCCAGTGGCACTCAGCTCTGTGCCTGCTCCATCTTGGCTCTGTCCTGTCCTGACTGTCACAGCTCACCTTTTGGAAGAAATCTGGTTAGGAATTGCAAATCTTTGAAGATAGGAACATGTGGTCCCTGTAAACAGAGAGTACAAAAAGAAAATTGCCATATATTCAGGTTCTTCCCATCTATTCTGTCCTCTATGGCAGCATCAGCAACAGACAAGAGGGTTTTAATTCATTGCCTTTGTGTTGCAAAGGTCATCACGCTGTCTGTGTAGCACTTTCTGGAATCAGACTGCTTGAATGGAATATGAAATGTTGGGTGGAAAACTTGAAAGCATATAAAAAACATTCCCCTGACAGAATGAATAGGTCTAGTTGTTAAATGTTGTCTCTTTTTTTAAAAGATCTTTTATCTTATTGATTTTCTGATGAGTTCTTCTTGTCACAGAGTTATAAGGTATTTCAAAAATTAATTATTTTGCCCATAGGATGACTATAGTGTAAGCCATGTGTAATTTCCATTTGTTTTCTGCAAAATTTGATTTTTAAATATCTGGATTTTAAAGCATAAACCCAGTCTGTTTATGAGATCAGGATACAGAAAAACAGGAATTTTTTTTTGTAGTACTATATCACATTGGCCAACTGCAGAAAAAGACCAGGAGAACGAAGTCACAGTGATAACACCAGACTCATTGGTGGGAAACGGGAAAGCAGAGATTTGTCAGGTTCTCAGTTCTCTAGCTGGACTGAGGTCTGTCTGAAAACCTATTTGTTATTTTGCTGACAAGTCATGTTCAGTTTTCTCTTGATGCCACAGTGGTGGCTTTCTGACCTTCTTCTGATTTGCTACTGAAAATCAATAAAGTCAAAAGAACTGGTCCTTTGGAGATGTTTGTCCATCTGTTAACTAGCAAGGAAGTCATGTGTGAATGCTCTTTTTGTGGGCACAAGGTCTCTTTGTGCAGTGTGTACACAATGTGGCACAGTGACAGCAGCACGTTTCTGGATGGACCTGCATTACACTTGCCTAAGAAGTTCTCAACACAGCAGAATATTTGTGAATATACTTAATTTGAAACCTGTTTCAATATTTCACTGATAGAAAAAACCTGCTAATACTTATACAGGTGTTTATCCGAACTGCTGAGCTAATTAAGACTGGTCATCTAGACAGTGAAGCTAAGTCAAAATATAAACATCTGTCTATGTGTCATTGTGATTTTAACTATTATCCTGCTTGCCCTTCATGCCCAGTTGTTTCTTAGGCTTTCCAGTTGTGTTTTATATCAGGTATCAGCTCTCAAGGACAAAGAGAGGGTCTGAGCTTTTGGTGACAAACAGCTCCAGCACACTGGAAGATGCTCAAAAACAATGTTAATCATTAAAGAGATGTCAATAGTCCCCTTCTTTCACCACTGCTGTGCAGTTCTATCAGACAGTACAACAGTTTAGAGCAATAAAATAAAAAATATATCCTTGATCAAAATAACTTTATCAATACACAGATATTTTAAAGTGAAAAGGTTATTTTTGGTTATCAGCAATTTATTTTTAATATCTTCTTATTAATATAGGATTAAAATCTAAAGGAAATTGAATTTAGTTACTGAAATTTATGTTTTAAACTGACACCCAATTATAGATGTCTTTGATTCCTCACAAAAACTGATTTATTGCCCCAAATTCAAAAGGTCACAGAATTGAAAAAATAATATTTTTATTTCCTTGGTCTTACATAAGGTTTTACTAAAAGTATTTTTGATTCTGATACATAAAGACTAATACTTGCCTACAAAGAAATAATAAGATCCCAAAGAAAAATGCAATGCTACTACAGTACATTTTGTCACACTAATGCCTAGCAGGATAGATGCTAATATTTAAAAAATTAAGTTCTGAGAGGTATTGCTTACAAATATTTTCAGGATGATTTTAGCATATTCTTCCACATGCCTCTGCAACTCACTGCTTTCACAATTCCTTCCACTTCTGACGAGCTTTGCTTTTGAAGCACTCGTGGAACTGATGTGCACTACAGAAAAGAAGGAAATTGTAAGAGGGTGGAGGAGAAAGACTAAAGTCTTTCAGACAGAGATCTGCACAAGAAAATATCTTTACAGTTTAGGTGGTGGCCTAGTACTGGAAAAAGAACATTTTTACTGTAGAGTTATTGCTACCAAATCCCTTGTTTCTGCAAAGACAAGTATTTATTTGGGTAAATTAATGCACTTATTATCACATCTGAGATCCCTTAGGTGAGCTCAGACTCTTGTTTCTGCATACAAGCAAGTTTCCAAATATCACCTTTCCAAATTTTAAGTTTTCTTTTTTTTTTTCCTTTTTTCCTTCTTTTTTCCTCTAAAGAGGAATTACTGCTTTAGTTGTACCAGGAATTCTTATGTTCAGCCTTTTCTGCTGATGTCTACATTAAAACATTCACTTTGATCGAATGTATCTAATGGGAGGGATGATTATCAGGTTGCTATGTGAGACAATTTATAAAAAGCTGTCACATTCCACCGTATCCAACATTTAGGAATATTAGTCCAGCACTGCAGAAGATGCTTTGGTTCAGGCTTGCTACTTGTGTCTCCTTTGAGGGTGGCGTTTTGGTCCTTTAGAAATTGGGCTTTTATTAAAAGGTAGTAAAGGCAAGCAAAAGCCTTAAAAAACGGAACAGGTGTACCCTGATGCAGCTGATGTCAGTAATGCTGCTGATGAGGGATACAGCCTGCCTGCTCATCAGTGGACTTTGAATTCTAATACTAATAATTCAAGTGCCTATTTTATTAGAAACTTCATTGGTTATATAAAAATGGAAGAAAGAAGTGAGAAAATAAGCATGTGATGTGTTGTAGCACATTGCTCCACCTCTTGCCTGCACCATTGTTTCTGTTCATGGTTCCCTTTGCAACCAATCTTTTACCTTTTCTTTTTAAATAAAAACAGATAAAACTGGTGCCTGGCAGCCTCTGTGTTTGACTGTGCTTTAATTCACTATGCATCAGCAGGTGTCCAATACTCAATTCTTGATGCTTATACATTGTGTTTCATCTGCTGCCATCCTCAGAGCTGAAAAGTGATGGTCCTCAGTTCAAGTTTTATATCTGTGTCAGAGAGCAGAAGTGAGAACTGCAAGTGCAGCTGGTACAGACCCAAGTGACATCGCTTTGATCTGGTTAGTTTGCAATTCTGGCTTCCAGCACCAGTTGAGGGAAGGCTCAAACCCTGCAGCAGGGGATTGTTCTGAGCTTGAGCTCAGCTCAGTCTCTTCCCTCCGAGCTGAGGTCTTCTTGCATCAATAGAATATACCTGATTTCCCCAAAAGCTGCACAATCTGAATGGCTTCTTTTCTGGGTGCTCCAGGCATTCTAAGGGAACATAAAATGGCTGTTGGATAAAACTGTGAAGAAGCAACGATTTTTAAATTATTTCTTTGTTTTCTCCTTCCATAATGGGATCTGACTTGCAGGTTGCCGGTGTCACTCTTGTACAGTGTGTGGGTAAAAGTGCAAGTGTAACAAGGACGGCTGTAAATAATTTTACACTTAATTGTGTTCAGATGCATGCAGGCTGTGCACATCTCTTTGATATTTGTGATTTCTCTGTTGTGTACTCTTGACTCAAGGGAATTTCCTCTCCCTGAGAGAGGAGAGTGACTGCTCTGTCCTCTAAACTCTGGGAGGACTCTCCCTCTAACTCCTGAGGGCAATGTTGTCCTCATGTTTTCTTTCTCCTTTCCCATATCTAAAATCAATCATTTTAAGGAAAAAATAGTAATTTTATTCTGAATTCCTGTATGGCAGTACTAAACATGCAATTAGATGTGGACATGCCAGAATTGTTTCAGTCTGGTGTGTCCATAAATATCTGCCCAGAAGTTTGACTTCTAGGAAGAGCAGCAAAAGAGGAATTAGATACTCTTAGCTAAAAATGTTTCTAGAACTAGTCACCACTTACCTGAATGTGTTGAGTTCACTGGAATTTAGCAATTGTTGAGTAATGGTGAAAAGGTGTCTTTCTGCTTTTACAGTAAGACCAGTGACAGATATTTAGAACAACCATCATCCCCTCACCATGCTGCAATGCCATTGCCACTTTTAGCATACAAGAATTATGTATCTCTGTATATGAAAAATGTATTCTAGAACTACTCTGAATTAGTTTTTAATGTACTGTGACCTTGAATTGCCCCCGGATATTAATGCTAAATGATTACTTCTGAATGCTTTTTGAATAGCTGCACAGAGCAATTAAATGCACCATACATCACACATGACATAGTTAAACGCCTCTTCTGGTCAAGGAACCTAAACAGTTCTTTCAAATGATGGTAATTCCATATTACTAAAGATGAAAAGAAGAAGAAAAAAAAAAGAAGTAATTTTCTAGCATTAAGGTAAGCATAACCTGGAAGAGGTTATAACTTTGGCTGAGATGCAAAAAATAAAAAGATTTTCTCTTTGGTGGTCTACAAGGAAGATCACTGCAAAACCAAAGCACCATCACATTGTATTTTCTCTCTAGACAAAGGGAGCAATGGTAATAAATCCCTGCCTTTGTGATAGGCTGCCATTTTTTTCCTATAAAATAAAAGAATAACGAATATGGCTCATAAAATGGGTGTAAAATGTGGACACTGCTATTTCATATGGTATATTGCACAGCAGTTGATTTTAGAATGCGGAACAACATAAATCAGATCTTTGCAAAACATTCTAATAAAATTAGTGAAGTTTAGAAGTGATCACAGGGGCCAAGATTAATCTGATAACTGGAGCAAAAGGAGCCTTTTGTTTGGGTCACTGATTCAAATTTGACCTGGTTACTTGAAAGTATGAGCTATTTCAGAAGCAGTGGCAATTTTGGCTCAAGTCACAGCAGACAGACCTATCACCCCTCTTGTTATTCAGTGGGTATGAATGTTGAGTGTGACAGTTTCTGTGTGCTCTTAAAAATCAGCCCAATTGTTTACATTACACATCAGACACTGATGACAACTGCCTGATAGATCCCACTTTTCCTCAGCAGGTGCTGCAGACCATTTCTTTGCCTGCTGCCTGGTTCCTGGCAGCAATACCTAAGGTGAAGCTGCAGCATCCCTGTCCTTATTTCCCTTTCCAGTTTCTCCCCCAAGGTTTGCTGAGTTTGAGACATGAGTATGTGTCAGGCAAACCATCTAAACCACAAAAAATGGCAAATACATGTTGACCTTGAAAATAACTCCTGAGTAATTCCAAGAAATCAAGCAAGGTCCTGGAACAAAATAATGAAATATATATAGAACATTCTTTGTACAAAATTTCCAGTTTTGGTGGTGTTTTTTTCTCTCAACTTTAGGAGTGGGATGGATTGTGTGTGGTGATATCCAAAGGGTGAAAAGGTTAAGGAAGGAGGGCTGTAAAGCTCTGGTAAACAGGGCAGGTTTGGGAACTTGTCTTTGTTAGCTGTGTCCTACAGAGCCCCAGGGCATTGCTGGAGAAAGGCGGTGGTGGGCAGGCAGAGAAGATGATTGCTAGAGGCAGCAGTTCATTGCAGCAGATCATTACAGCAGTCCTGCAGCACAAGAGAAACGCAGAAGGGTGAAGTATGTTAAATTGGGAATTAATTTCTCTATGTATGTTTTAACTGCCACATACTGAGAAGAAACAATCCAGCAGCCTCCAGAAGCAGATGCTGTGGGAGAACAGGGAGTGAGCGGCACCATTCTTAGGGATATCGATGATTCAGTTTTCACCGCATGTTTTCAGTGTGAGGAAGCTCACTGTTGAATGATTGGATTAGTGTGAAGACAAGCTGTATTTGCTTTATAAAAGGAGAAAAAACATTTTATGTTAAAACAGGTTTGATGCTCAAGCTGCTAAAATCAGCTGCTATGCAGTGAAATCTGCATTATGGCTGGCCCATATCAGCCAGGGAGGATGTAGCCATTAACATATTTGAAAAGTTTGAGCATGAGTTAGACTAGCCCAAGGCAAGCAGAACATGCATGACTGGCACTTGCGTGGCAGGTAATCCAAGCTGACACTGACCTTGACAACATTACGTGACAACATTTTTACTAGAGGGAACTGACCTTGAGTTTCCCTGCAGTGTGACATTCCAGCAGGCTTCTCTGCAGCACGAGGACAACATGGTCCTGCTCTTTTCATTGTGGAGTGTGGGAGTGTTTGGTGTGGTCAGCACAACTCTCCCTATTCTGTCTCTGGTCTTTGTTTGACATCACCTCATGGCAATTTACTTTTGCAGGCATACATGGAAAAGAAAGTGCTCTGGGGAGCATCTCTTGTTTACTGGACTGCAGAGGGGGCAGTGACCATCATAAGCTCTATATGCAAAATATTTGGGGAGAAAATTTTCCAGAGACAGGGAGGAGGAGGAAAGACTGATGTCCTTGATCTGCCTTTGCTGTTCGACTCTGTGCACCCCTGCCTGCCACAGGTTCCTCTTTTTCTGTAGGGACTCCAATAGGGTTGGGCTATGTTTCATGGCTTTGACTTAGTTTCCTCACTCTGATTTTATTATTAATCTTTTGCTTTGTTAATCTGAAAAAAAAAATAAATCAACCCAAACCCAAACAAAACCCAGCACGATGCATTTTAAAATATTATTGAATTGATGAAGATGTCAATGATAAAGATGTAATTTCATTGTTGATTGCTTCTTTGTAAAATGTAAAGCTTCATGAAATGTGATTCCACATATTAGGCATCAGGAAAAGAATAAACAAACGTAAGAGATTACTAGAAGTAATTACTACTGGTTTTATGGGACAGAGTCAGATTGTAAATCACTTTTGTTAGCCTTAGATTAGAAAAACAGCTTCTGAGAGGGCAGGATTTTCTTACCTGAAGTATCATAGAAGTTTCTGGCGTGATGATCTTCATGCACTCTGGAAAGGGTTGGTACTCTTTGCCTTTAAAAAAGAAGTAAATTAGTCACTTTTCTTCTCTCATTTGTATTCACTGTATGCAACCTTCTTTGGGGGCTGTGGTGTCCAAAGAATGGAGACCATGTCAGGATTCTTTATGAGCAACTGGGAATCTGTTTCCTCTTGTTTATCTAGCAGAATTTACAAAATCAGTCTTCTCGTCTTCATTAATTTCTCTCTCTCGTCCCATAACTGTGTGTAGAATAATTAGTTAATGTGGCTAATTCTGTTTTCATTTACACTGATGTCAGTATGTGTGATACCTGATGACATCAATGAAATTAAATAAACCTGAAGAAACTGCTGAGGTCAGAATCACAGACACTATTTGAAAACCAGTAAGTGCCATCTTTCATGTGGGATTTGGAATCATGTGATTTTTTCTCTATTTTTTCTATGCATTCCCAGTAACTACTTTTTTTTTTTTCAGCACTGCTCAATGTTATTATCTCAGTTTTGTCTTTGTTCCATGACATTATTACATTGCTCAACATCATTATTCCAAAAATTCAGCCACTTTTATAAATGGATGGGCAATCATAATGCTTGACTGTACCACAACACTAACATTGCCCAGAACAAAATGAAATTGTTCTTTTTGCTGTTCTGCAACTGGCAGTTTTGAAAAGCAAGAAGAGGTCACAGTTCTGCAGTGATCTCTTGAAGCTTTCCGGGGTAAGAAAAAGAGCAATGGTTTGACATGTAGGATCCCTATTGAAGAATTTTTACCCAATTTCTTCAAAATTAATTGGGATATATTTTCTGTATTCTTGCTAGGTAACTTTAATGTAAACTTTAGAATGAAGTCTAGCTTTCTTCTGCTTTAAAGTTAACACAACTGAGATAAATCTCCCGTTTACTCATCTTTTCCTTGGACATAGTATATTTTTCTAAAACTATTTTCAGTTATTCAGTTATTTCTAATACTGGTATTGGCTTCACTTCTACACATCATTTTTATCTCCTCAGCTATTAAAACTTTATTATTGTCATTACAGTAATGTGGTGACCAGAACTGAACACAAAACTCTCAACTCCCTGCCAGAGCCTTATATAAAGGAGAACAATGGATGAATGTTGTTAATTTTAAATGCAAAATTATAAATCAATTACAGTGATGGCAAAAGCCCTTTGTGACATGCCACAATTTACTTTCAAAGACATTTAAACCTATTTCACATGCTGAACAATCTGTAATAAATTATGATTTTTTTTCTCCTGAAATGAAGCTATAATTATGACAGTTGAATTCTTGTTCTGAGAAATAAGGTGGCATTTAATTCCTTGAGAACAAATGACACTCACAAAAGAACAGTTAATTATTCTCAGCTGCAAAAAAAAAAAAAAAAAAAAAAAACCAAAAAAAAAGGAAAAGAAAAAAAGTGGGGGTAGGGAGAGAAAAAAAGAGTACGAAAGAGATTGTGGTAGCACTTTATATGAAGTGTCTGTTAATGAATCCTTAACGAAAGCTGCACTGCAATTGAACTTTGCTCAGTGTCCATGTGATTGAGTGACAATCTTTAAGTCCAACCCTTCCCATAAAATCAAAACCACATTCAGACAAGGGGGACAATGAAAGGATGTATCTTCAGGAAATATTACATCTCTGTAAGCAAACCTTCAATATGCAAAGAACAAAATGCAAAACAGACAGCTAAGTCATCTCTGCAGTTTAAAGCTCTGTTGTCAATATACCATGGTACAATTAGTCCTAATACTTCTTAATTTCCATGCTTACTATTAAACTAAGATGAATCCATTTTGCCTTGTGCCAGTATTCACAGAGCAGTAAAGAGGTTGCTAACCAGTCTGCCCCTTCACCCTAAAAATGTGTGACCACATGCTTCACTCTTTGCATGTTTGGGTCCTGCTCTTGTCCCTGGGACCACACGAGGGTCACAGGACTTCCCTGGAAGTTCTGATCACCCCAATTTCCTGCTGTACCTTTGCAGAAAGCAGCGCACAGCTGAATGTAGGTTCTGCAGTATCTCACATTTTCAGTTCTTGCTGTCTTGGTGAGGAGTTGTCAGTCTTGTTAATCTGCCATCCTTCCTCAGGGAAGAGACATGATCCAGAAGGGCCATGCTGAGTGAACCATCCTTTGGTTCAATTAGGATTTGTGAATTGGCCAATTTGGGGACTCTCTAAAGTGTAGTCGGAACAACACAGTTGTGTGTAAAACAAGGCCTAATGCACTGAGTTACATTAATGTTAAATCAAAGATGATTGGATTAATTGCTGTTTCATTTTATCTTCCATGCATGTGTGTTGCTGGCAGAATCTCAGAGCTTTTAGAAAAAAATTGATTGAGAACTCTGTGGAAACAATATCAGCAAAAAGACTTTCTCATCAGGTGTTTCTGCTCTCTTTTAAGGGGTATACAGTCTGAAATGTGGAGGATATAATATATTTCTTAATACCTGCATTTTTTATGCTGCTCATAAAATGGATGAAAATTAATTGTTCATACAATATGTGAAGTGCTGGATATGGCAACTGCCAATTATTCCTCTGAGAGAAAGCAGACTTTTACCACAACAAAGCATATGAGGAAACATGGCTGATTTCTTATGGGGAAAAAGAATATATTGTTAATAATGTGAAAGTGCACACTTTTAAATATTATGCACATATTTTTTTAATTTTGTCCCTTTTATATTCAAATCTGCTTAAATCCCTTGATAGAATGACATAATAGAACAGCATTAGACCCAGGAAGAAATTCACACACTTTGGTATTTTATTTGTCTGCTCAGTTCTGAGAGCAAACAGAAGATTTATTAATGCAATGTAAAATATTCAGTGGCAGGTAAAAGTAATTCTGTTAATTAACATGATTAAAACAGCAGCTGGAATACAGAAAATGCAGTGTTTGCAAGATCTGTGGAATTAATAGACCTTAAAATACTTGGGAAATCAATTAAAATACATCTTCAAAATTACAAAAATCACTGTGCATGTGTTTAACTTGAAAATGAACAATAAAAGAATAAAACCCATACTTCCTCAGCAAGAACATTTTTAAGTGCCTTTTCCTGACCACTGCAGAGCTTGCAGAAAGATTTAGGAAACTGATATTTTTCCATGCCTTTTAATTGGGAAAGTACATCGCCAATGAGAGCTCAAGGTAGTTGGAAGCTTGCACTTCTTCCTTGTCCTCCCTTAGGGCATTCTCACACTGACAATGTATTTTCTGTATTTATAAGGTTATTTATATCCCTCTATGTGGGATAAATGCTCATTAAAGTTGCTTTGCGGCTCTGCACCTGTACTTGTTGGCGAGGGCTGGATGCTCCCAGGCAAAGGTGGCTGGGTGCAGAGGGTGGTGGCTTGGCCTCAGGGCGATGTCCCCACTGTCCTTGGCCCCATCCCAGCTTCCCCAAGTGAAGATAGCAGGGCAGATGAGTGAAAGTGATGGTGAGCATGGCCCACATCCCGTTTCACTCTGGTGACACCACTGTCCTTCCCTTGAGCTGCTGGGGCAATGTCTGTGCCTGGGGAACACCAGCCCTCCATTGCACCAATGGCATCACAAACCTGGCCACCAGAGGAGAAAGCAGGGGCTGGAAGAAACACCAGATTATGCAGGTGCATTGAACAGCAAATTTCCATGTCAGGTTTGGCTCCTGGTGGCTCTTTGATGAGGGAGCTGAGGGAAGTGGGGACACGGTGGTGCTCACTTCCTTCACATCCAGAGGAGCCACTGCAGGCACAGGATGGACCAGCCCAGCCAGCCACCACTGCATCCTCCCACCAAGTGAGGCTGGGCTTTGACAGGACCACTTGGTTTCCCTCTGCTTTCTTGAGGCTGGCTGCCTCACACGTAGGAAATGTTTTCCCAGACAATCTAATGTGGTAGGTTTTTTTTACTAAATGTAATAGCAGATTTTTTTCCCCCCTCTATGGATTTTCAATGCTGCTTTATTTTTATGGCCTGTATGTTACTGTGGAGCTCTACCCCTGTGAAACAGGAAACTGGTCTGTGCTGTTCTTTCTCATGTAGTCAGTACAGAAAGATTATGGATGTGGTTGTGCTTTCATTTACAATTTTTACATCTTTTAGCCTTTCTTGCCTCCTGCAGGAGTGAACATAATTCTCAGGAAAGGTGAGTATGCAAGGTGATATCCCTTGGTTACTGACATTTCTGGTCCAGCACAAAGAGTAACACACATCCCTATGCCAAACCATTCATTTGTTTATCCAGAGATAGCATTCCTTGGGTAAGAAGCAATGAAACAAACAATAGGAATTCCCTTTTCAATCATTTATGGACCTTGAAACATAAGCACCTTTCCTTTAAACATGCTGCAGATTTGGGGGTTTTATTTACCTATTTTATCACTGGTGATCTAAATCTGGCAACTTTAGGGTAAGTTCAGCATATTTCCCTACTGTGGCTATACCAGATGCAATCTTGGTTTAGTCACCAGATTTTGGATCTGAATTAGTAATGAAAGTATTTGATACAGTAGCACAGATAATGAACAAAGGCCAATGATTATGGAGGAATAAAGAGCTAAACCATTCTAGGATGAATCTCACCATGAGTAATATGGTGCATTATATCAACATAGACATTCCAATGCATAAGAATCTGACTGCTGTTTCATAATCCAGCCCATGCCAAACTAATACAAAACACAATATGCAGGGAGTATTTTGAAACAGTTACATTGAAAATGAGAGGCTAGTGGTGTTTAAGGGAAAAGAGATTTACAGATTTTTTTTCTTTAAAGAACAATTCACTTACATATACTTCCGGAAGAGATGCGAATTTGAGGATCCTGTCTAGGCAAGAAGTAATTAGTGGATGTCTGGTTGGCAGGCCTTTTTATTTCCAAAATTTTTGAGAAAAGCAATGAGAAAAAGGCTATGAGTACAAGGAGAGTGTTATTGAGACTGTTGTCTCAATCGCCAAAGGAGCTCAGAGCTGCAGAAAATCTTTAGCACGTTTATCATTGGAAAACTTGGATTTGAGCCTAAGAGAGATGCCTGCTTTTATAATGCATTCATTGCTACCTGATTGTTGGTGTAAGACAATAGAGTATCTGTTCTATGCCAATAGCTGAGTCTAGATTATTTGGAGTGCAACAGGATCTGAAAGCCGTAGTGACATCAAGCAGTTTGCTTAAGAGTATCAATGATCTAGCACTTCAGGTGACAAAAATGTGGCATTCAAATATCAATTGCTCTTCCAGGGAAATTTTTTTCGAATGAGCATCATAGTCCTTTTCCATAAGAGACCCCAATTAAAGGAGATTGATGTATTTTTCTGATTATAAAAAATAATCCAAGTAACTTTATCCTTTTAATGCTTTTTACATACAGTGAATCCCTTATTTATGCAAACATGATGAAAAGGAATTAGAGTGAGATAGAGTGTGCACCTCCTAATGAATTTCACAATATATCCTGTATTTTCCATTCAAGGAATGAGGAAGGTGAAATATATAGAAGGCTCAAGATCTGCTGAAGTCCTCAAGTTCCTAGAAAAAAGGATTCACCATGAGTTTTCTTTCCATTTATACTTCCAAAGAAGATGCAGAAGGTTAGGTCTATCATCAGACCATAAATAAAAGTGCCTGATTTCATGGAGAAGGAAGCGCTGGTGAGCAGGGTATGAACCTCAATGGACCAAGTCTTTCCAGCACATGCTACAAGGGATCTTCTCTTTCCTCTCAAACTTTCCCTAAGATGGAAGTCTTCAGAAATATGAGAAGTGTTGATGTCTGTATTCATCTAAGAATCATCTAATCATACAAACAGAGCAGTTTGGGTAGGAAGGGATCTCTGAAGGTTAATCCAGCCTCTCTTAGAGGACTCATGAAGTCATGTTGCTCAGGGCTGCATGCTCTCCTGTCCTGAGCACCTTTCAGGATGAAGGCTCACAGACTCCCTGGGCAGCCTATCCCAGTCTTTGAGCACCGTTATGGCAGAAAGAAATTCTCCTTCAATCAAATCAGAATCTGCCATGTTACAGCTCATGTCTGTTGCTGCTCATCCCATCACTGCATACCTCCAAGAATTCTTGCTCCCATCTTCTCCACACCTTCCAACACAGAGAGCAGCAAGGTCTCCTCTGAGCCCTCTCCTCTTGGAAATACTGCTTCTATCAGGGAGTGTATGATTAACTTTTTTTCTGGGAATAAAACCATGATTTCTATATTCTGTCTGTAGTTTGTCCTCAATAGCTATTCTGCACTACTTTGAATGAAGTAAAAATCTTGTTATAGGCATAAGCTATCTTTTAAAGCTCTTTTAAAAATGTTCTTTGCTACTTCTTGCTCAATTCAGGTTGATTTCTTAATATTTCTGCTTAGATGAGCAATGACTACAGCAAATACATTACTGATTTTTCACAAAGGTGGTGGAAAGACAAAATATGAGAAAGACTAATCATTTTGTGTTGAACATAATATTTTACTACGTTGAAAATAACTTTTTTTTTTAAACCTTAATCAGGGGGAGTATTAAAAGACCCAAAAAGAGAAAGAAAGAAAAGAAACAGTGATCAGTCTCATACAGTCCTATGTTGAAATCTTTCATTGAGAAGATGTCATCCCAGAATACTTTATTATTTTCCAACTTCTTAACAGAAAATTTCAACTGCATTTGTCAAAAAAGTATAAGGTGTTTTGACTCACCCTGCCTTTCATTTTTTCAGTCAATAAATCATTTGCCTGGAAGATGTCAGTCAACTACATTGACAACCTTTTAGAAAGCCCCAGCTCATGTGCCAACATCAGCACATGGGCACATGGCCTTTAGTCTCTGGAACTATCTTTGGAGTCTTTTTTGGCCCTTGAAATGTCTACTTTTGAGTTTTATTCCAAGAATACACATCAAAGCTTCTAGAAAATAAGAAATACTGAAAAAGGGAATGACTTCAAAAGTAGAGGTGCAATGGTAGTGAATATTTGTAAAGAATTCTTACAGCATTCTTGGCATCTGGCTGGCAATTTCATATAATCAGATTTCTCCTTTAGTTCCTGTTATGTTAATTGATTGCTTTGTAGTTCTGAAAAATTGCAGTTCACACTCTGTTCAGCTTCCAGGTTCAGGCTCATTGTTTTAAAAACTGCACCATGCAATATGGAAAACTGGGCTTTTTAATGCAGGTTTTAACAACTGCAGTTAAATTATTTGGGGTGGGGGAAAAGACATATCCAAGAATAACACCTGTTTTGATGCAATTAAAGCCCTACAGCAGTATATGGATAGAATACTTCTAGAAAACCCTGCTTTGTAGAGTTTAAAATGATTACAGGGCCAAAGGGGTTGCAAGTACTTAGTCCCAGGAAAATAGATTGGTAATGATGGAAACAGATTGATTACAACTATTGCCCAGGTGTAATGGAAGGTGTGTGATGGTGGCATTTAAAGATATAGAAGAGCAATTAGAGAGACAGGTGTTGTTTATGCTGAAACTTGCTGGTTGTGGTGTACACAAACTGAAGTAAAACTGCTGGTGCAATGCAGTGGCTTTAAAACAGGATCAGTTAAGTTATTTTATTTTTAAAAATGATAAAAATTGTCATTGGTTCCTCTGTCCTTTTCTGCTCTGGTGCCCCTTAGCAACTGTCTTTGTGAAAGTCATAAATTCAGAATAAATCAAATGCAGTGCAAACTAAGCTTCCCATTTATTTCTTTGCCAAGTGCTCTCCTGCAGCAAACAAGTGCAGTTCTTAAATCTTTACAACTCAGCCTGATGTTTTCCTAGAGAACATGAGGAGAAAATGTAACTCCCTGCTTGCAGTGAGATTTTCCCCCCCGTCTTCTGGGTTGGCTTGGCATTCACCCTGGATCTGGCTTAAAGCACAGTATTTGAGTGGCCCAGGCTTGGGGATTGTGCATCCTGTTTCTTTCCTCTTGCCACACTCCAGACTGGTCTCTGCTTCCAAACTCCAGTCCAGGTGGACAGGGCAGAACTTGAAGTCCTGTGTTGGGAGGAGATTCAAAGCAAAGGAAGGGGGAAAAGGGAATATGGTGTGGGAAGCTAATGTGGGAGAAAGGGAGATGCCATCAGTGCTCCAGGGTAGGAGAGGCTTTGGTGCACGAGGGAGTGCTTCTGTTGCCAAGGCAGCTCTGGAGCTCTGGACTGCAGTGTGCAGGACTACTTTTGTTGAAAACTTTGAGAAATGTACACAAAAATAGCCATGCAGTTTCTGCCCTCTCTAATGTCCATGTCTGCAGCCAGACTCTTCTTTCTGTTTGCTACTTGCTGTTTATTCACACAGAGAACCACTCTACAAGTTGTTTACAGATTTGGTCTTGAAAGTTAATTCAAGAGCTTTACAAAACCACTAATACCATCAGCTCTTAATACTGTAATGAACTACTGTAATGAATGTGAAGTTTTTGGATAATGTACTATCAACAGAGTATGCTAAGAAACAGTAACATCCAACTAACAAAGAAGAAAAAGCCCTCTAGAAAAGTCTCCCATATGGATTTGCACCAACCACACATGAAAAGTGTTTAATCTTTGTATTAAACCCAACCTCTGCAAATGGTCTGTTGTATCCATTGACAGCGAAGAAGGAAAGTGAGAAAAGCACGTGCTGAGAGCTGCCTTCTCCTCAGTTTAATTTTGGATAATTTTGTGCTTCACTTGCTCTGAGCCTAGCTGTTCACTTGGCTTTGCTATATCCAGTTGTCTTAGCAGTGAGAAAAGGCAAGAATAAGATATTTTTTCTCCAATTGGGAAAATCCTGGGTGGAAAAATATGTAAAGGCTCTGCTGTTAGGTGGGGTGGAGGTGTCACTGACTAGATTAAGACAGAATGAACTGAGTTTATCTGTGATAGTACTGTGTTGGTTTTGTGGAGTTTAGGGCAGGATTGTTTTGCTCCAATATGTGTTGTTTCCTCCCTTCTCTAATGAATTAGAGGGTTCTGTCAGGGTTTAATCCAATTACTGATGACATTGGAGAAAAGAGCAGCAGAAGTGGGCTGGATAGAAGAAATGTATTAACACAAAAAAATCATCTTTTCCCAGATCGGTGAAGAGAGAACAAATCCTGGGAATTGTCAAGTGCCTCTTCTTTTGGTTCAAGTAATTTGGGGTAAATCATTCTATTTGCAATCATTAAGCTGAGAAAAAACATATAAATAAAGAACTTCTGGTTGTAGTTCTTAACATGAACTGAAAGCAACTTTGTTTTTCTATCTAATTTGCATAGGGTTTAAAACATAATGACAGAAAATACAGTTTGGGTTAAAAGAGGCATCTGTTATGAGCTGTTTGTAAGACTCCTGTGAAATAAAGAGAACAGAGTTATCCAGAGCCACCAGAAAGTTTGCTTCCAAGAGTTTCAAAAGGGATTATTTAGAGGGAGAAATATTTTTAATATGTTTAACTTGTTCATTCTGTTAAAACGAATTTGTAGTTACTTTTTATTTCCAATTGTTTTCATCCTATTTGCAAGTCTAACATATGCACATAATGTTAAGTGAGTGATATGTAAACAACTTGGTGCCCTGGTGTATTTAGGATTTTGCTTGGCTCTCTATGTGAGTTGTCTGGTGGGACTGATGGTTTGTGTTTCTACTTCTAGCTTAGGTTCAGGCAGCCACAAGAATGAGAAGTCTGAGCAGTTGCACAAATATGCATAAATATCCATGCAAAATGCATGTGTGTGACTTTCTCATTTTTCTTTCCCTTGTGGGGATACCTTGAGTCAAGAACTGTGCAAATGCTGACAAAAAAATGAGAGCTCAGGTATGCTGCTGGGGTTCACGTGGCTTTGCTCACCCTGGTCCCCTCAAACAGCCTCCCTGTTCCCTGCCTGGTTTAAACTGGGATTTATCCCCCAATAGGGCTGTTTCCAACAGCTGTAATTGCTTAAGATATGCAGATCTTCCATGCCCAAGATCCACTTGAACACCCCTTGAAGTCAGTGGGTCTCAGGGGGATATGAAGAGATGAAAAAAGTGAATCCCTAGCCAGGTCTGGGGAAGGTGTTTCACCTTCCTGTCATGGGCAATGGTCTGACCGTCATGTCTAGAATTCACTGCTGTGACTTTTGGCAGTTTCAATTTAATTTGTAGGTGATAATGAGGCTGGTACAAACCTGTGGAAGAGGTCTTTTTGTGGCTGTGCTGCCTCTTTTAGACAGCTGGTAAAAAATGCATTTTGTATTTATGACTGATATCTGTTCTGTTACTATATTTAAAGTCTAATAGACTTTTAGACATACTGCCTTAGCCAGCAGGATTTAACTTCGTTAGTTTTGAAGCAGGAGAGAAACGTTAGCCACTGTGCGGTCTTTGATTATGCTCTGGGGAATTTCCTAGGGTTAAATTAACCACAGGGGAACTCTACTCTTGTTCTTTGAATGCCTGTGAAACATATTGAGAAATGCAGGGGAGAAAATAATTATAATTTTGAAATGTAAAAACTATAAAGTTCATCTTTGGTATAATCCCTAGTGTACAGTAAGTTCTGTATACTTGGTATACTTGCAGCATTTATGTTAACTATACAATTTATTTTATGTTTTGTTTTGGCTTTATAAAAAGCCACACCACCAGCAATAGGATCTGATCATAAAGGGACACTCAGAAACCAACCATTTCACCAGACTCAGCCTAAATTCAGGAGGGAGATAATTTATCCACTAAACGTCCTGCCTTATCCACAGCATCATTGGAGAATTACTCTCCAGAATCACTTTCATCTCCCAGCTGCTGACAATTTAGCAGTGCTTCCTGCCTTTAATTAATCTCTTTGAATCTACATGTATAAGGTCAGTGTCAATGACTTTGGCAGAATAAGCACAATTTTTTTTTCAAAAAAATACATTTCGAGAGATGTGGGGTCATTGCAATCAAAAGCCTTTTTTTACAGATTTTTTTTTTAATTTTATACTTGGAAAATGAACAGAAAGTTTGTTTACAATTTCATACATCAACAAAGATTTCAGTAATTTCATTTCTAAAAATAAAAATTATCCGTTTTGGCTTTCTTTTCATATGATGATTTTTTTAATCTCCTCATTCCACTAATTTCAAATGGAAAATTAAGGGTGGAAGACAGAAGTAAGGAATTAACACATCTAAAGGTAAAGAAATCTCCTTTACTTCCTTACAGAAGAGTTTGAAAAAATACCATAAAAAATCCAGTGAATTTTTTTTCTTCCATTCAGCCTTCCTAAAAAAGTTTCTCTCTTTTGGACAGCAAAATGAGTTGAAGAAAATAAGAAAATCCATACTTTTAAAATTAGAATTTTCGCATTGCCAAACCCAACCTAATCTTTAAATCACCATGAACTTTCTAAGCAATGCAAAAGAAAAACAATTCCACTGTTCAAAGATATTGTCAAAATAAATTAAACTGGTAAAAATCTTTCTTTGTCTTCTCAATTTTCTTAAATTAAGAAATTTACTTTTAAAAAGTAGGATTTCTGTCCAAGAGGTACAAAGCCTGAGGAGGAGCTTGATTCTGCATTACACTGCAAAAGAAACTGGGGAAAATATATTTTTTCCCAAATTGCATAAATTACCTAATGCAGAAATATCTACCTAATTCCTAGACTGTTCCTTTGTTTTTTTTCTGTGTTGTAGAGACACTTGCTACAATTTTTACTGCCTTTTCTCTTGACTGATCTTCTGCTAAAACTTGAAGCAAACAGCTCAACAATCTTCTCACAAGACATATGAAAACCACAACCCTAAAAACCAAATCTGTGTGTACATCCTCTGGAAGAAATGTGGTACGTGCTTGGACCCTCCACAGCAGTGGATGCAGAGTCTGCCTGGCAAAACCAGGACACCTCACATGGCAATAGCTGGCAAAAGGAAAATCTCAGCATGAATGACTGACCTCTTCTCTGCCAGTACTGGGGGAAATTGTTCTTTAACCATGCAGGTGAATGCCAGTCAGATCCAGAGAGGGCATGGGTCTAAAGATTTCTAATCTGTGCTGTTTTAGAGTCTAAAGATTTCTAATCTGTGCTATTTTAGCATGTTGGGCTACTTGTGTGGCTTCTTTACTCAGTTCTCCTTTTGCATTTTTGTAGCGTCTCTAATTTCTTGTGCCCTTTTTGGACAGAATCCTCATTGCACTTAGCTTTTACCTAATGTTTATCCATTTATGGCTGCCAAAAAGATGGTATTTCACAATTTTCCAGACTACAGGATGTATAGAAGTTGGCTGCCATTTTCTTCTGTTGGGGTAATAGGAGATGCTTCTGGCACTCTTCATCCACACCTACACTCCTATTTCAGTACAATATCCATTCAGCAGCATGCAGGCTTCAGACTAGACTTGGCAATCCTCTTTTCTGAGAAAAGGCAAACCACAATACCAAATGAGAAAAAAAGAGTACAGCAATACATTTTTCAAGAGCAGTATGGATGGTCTGGCATAGTTTATGACTTCATTGTCATTATTTCAACCTCACACATACCTGTAAGGTAGGATGTACAATATTGCTTCTACTCTAGAGATGGAAAAACAATTAGTTGATTTAATTCAGTCCTAAAGAAGAATGATTCGACACTTGAGCTTCAAAACAGAACTTCATTATTCCTGGCTTTAAAAGGAGTCTGTAGCTGCAGCTCAAATAACATACCTTTCCCTATGGTGCCCCTGTACAAAGAATAAAAAATTATCAGAAAAAAATCTAGTCTTTGAACTGAAAACCAGAGACTTTTTACAAAAAATCTGCAAAAGATGAGATTTTGTTATGTAACAGTTTTTCAAAACACAAATAGCCCTAATTTTCTTTACATTCAGTTAAAAACTCAGTGAAAAGATAAGGAAAAAGACTCTTTCAGCAGAGCACATTTTGAAAGAAAGATATAATAGGTGGAAGAAAGCAGAAAAATAGGATAAACCGCAGGAGAGAATGAAGATGCATGTGAATGTGCTGTATTGTAAGATAAAATGATCTATGAACTTGGTTTATGTGTGCTATTTAGAAATAAAGACACTGGAATACAGAGGCCAGAATGGATGACTGAGGGATACAAAGAGCCAACCAGCATACAGAGGTATGTGTGCAAGAAAGAAAATGGTCAGCATCAAGCTTTATCAGAGAGATCCTGGGATGGAGTTAGGACAGTGTAACAGAAAAGAACAGTGAAAGAAGAGACTGTGAAAAGAGTACCGACTATGCTAAAATAAATATTTCTTTTTTAGATGCTGGAGAGCGATATGGTCATGTAATCTGCATATTGCCATCACAGTTGCTATAGCGAGTGTAATGTACTGTATTTTTTTACCACCAGGGAGACTGTTGCAACAGACAGGGAGCTACATTAGGAAGTTGTGCTTAACAAGTCATGTGTGATTTCACTGTCAAACTGCAAAGTGCCGTTCTCCTATGGAAGAAGGCTGCGAGTACTTTCGAGGAGTAGATAAACACCACATGATGCAGCTTTCTGGGAAAAACAGAATCCTTTGAAGCATTTCCAGCAAAATCCTTGGAGAGGCAAAGCATATTTTCAGATGCATGATTCTAGGTTAAACAGCTATGTCCCCCACTTGTTTACAAAGCAGCTCGACAGCTGCTGTGAGCCACTGGCCCCCTTTGGACAGACAGGATACATTTGGATCTGTCACAGTGAGCCACAGTGTGCCTGCGCTGCATTACTCTGCGAAGATCTCACCCGAGATCTGCTGCTGGCAACACTAAAAGCTTCACCAGCTTTCAGAGCAGCAGATGATTGGTTTCACCCTCACTGTAAGCTTTCTTGTTGCTTTTAACTCTGAAATTTGGGGTGGGGGGAACGTTTTTAGTGGTGGAATTTGTCCTGGGAAAGCTACACACTGCCTTATGCATGAGGAATAAAATACAAAAAGAAAGACAAGCAGTTGGTTGTTGGCAGAGAATGGGCTCTTCAATAGAAGACAAAAAAGGACCTGAAGTCTGCTTGAACACAGAGATGTGGTGTCCTGTTCAAAATTAAAAAGTTTCACTAAAAGACCAGAGCAAAGGTGGTGTTACATCTGTCCTTCAACATTTAGAAAATCAGTCTGAGAGATGCAGTTCCTGGGCTGTGTAGCCCAACCACAGCTCCTGAAAATGCAGCTGGACACAACCCCAGGCCAGGACACCATGTAAGCACCAACAGGACAGCCTGTTTTGGAGAGTAGGGACAGAGTTTTAGATTTCACCCTGCAAATAAAGACACGTGTCTTAGCATGGCCCTGCTCCTGTGAATGGATCTAAAGGTGATTTGGTAAGCTCAGTGCAGCTCTCTACATCAGAGGGGCACTGCTGGTCCCAAAACAGGGGCTGATTGGCAATTGCCCTTTTCCTTTCATAGCCACACCGCTACTGGGGAGAGAGAGAAGCAGCACAACTGGACAGGGTCCCCTGCCTCCCGCTGCAGCCCTCAGCAGTGTGTACCTGCAGGCACAGCCTTAGGATGGATGTAAGGGAAAGGTCTGGGGCTGTCTCAATTTTCCTCGATCTTCCTGCTAAATTGCTCATGATAAATCCTTGTTATAAATATTGCTTGTCCAGCAGCTCTTTTGCCTCCCTCTTACACAGGCTACAGTGGTCCTTTACCCTATATCATGTACTATTTGATACTTTTGAGCCTATGTGTTATCCCCATGCAGGTACTGCTGCTTACCTCTGTGCAACACATTCCTATGCTCTTCTTCCTCAGGAGTGCTGTCCCTTAAACTAAGGCAAAGGAAATTGAGAGAGATAATAAAACTGTCTCTCTTCTGAAGAGTGTGGCAGCAAACCCTCTGCCTCTGAAACCCACAAATCACAGGGAGCCGGTCCCTTGCAGTCAGCAGCAATATTGTTTCCTTTGCCCTCCTTACCAGAGAGTGGTCACAGCAAAAATTATTACTGATGGCATCTGACAGTTCTACATCACATTTTGACATTAGCTTTTAGTTACTCGTTCTTTTTTAATAGCTGCTGGTGTGTTCAGTCAAATACCTGTCTGTCACCACAATCAGACAGACCTTAATGTGTCTGCGTTGTGGAAGAGGACCTCAGCGTCTCCCCAGCACTTTATTATAACCCCAGTGTAGCTTTTTATCACAAATTCCTCATGCGTAGCTGTCCCTCCTCCACCACAGAAATCTTCTGAGTTGGCAGCTCCAATGTCTGCTGCCATCAATCTTCTCCATGCTGTGGAGAGCAGGTGATTTATGGCAATTACCTGCTCTGATGTAGCAGAGCTCAGGTGAGTTGGGTTGAATCATCATTGCTGGAATGAGTTTTGTCCCCAGACAGCCCAAGGATGTAAAATATGCCTCTGTACACCTTGTGTTTACTTTCCCCCATGTTGTTTGTGCACTGCCTGCTTTTTGGTAGTGGGGGAACCATGGAGAAGGCTCCTGTGAGAAGCTGCTGGAAGCTTCCACCATGTCCAGCAGAGCCAATTCCTGCTGGCTCTGAGGATGGACATGCTGCTGGCCAAAACTGAGCCAGTGAGAGAGGCTGGTAACACCTCTGTCATGACATAATTAAAAAGAAAATCAAAACAAAGTCACAGGTTTTTGCTCCTAATCAGAGAAGAGAAGGAGATGAGACCATGTGAGGGAACACCAAGGTCAGTGGAGAAGG
>VRYO01001463.1:23171445-23188604 GCA_009812075.1 Sialia sialis
CTGCTGCTTGTGAGAGTGGACCTACACTGGAGAATTCACAGAGAACTGTCCCCTGTGGGAGGGACTCTGCAGCCTCACAGAGGAAGGACTCCTCTCCTGGAGCAGTGGAAGAAAATCTCAGATGGACTGACCGAAACCCCCACTCCTTTCTCCCTACACTCAGTGGGAAGGAGGGAGGGGCTGGGGAGTAAAAGATATTTTAAGGGCTTATTTTACTTCTTATTATCTTCCCCTGACACTTTAGTAATAACTTTACTTTGCACCTTTAAGTTGAGCCTATTTTGTCCTGGGAGTGCTTTCTCCCAATCCTTAGCTCAACTCATGAGCACTTCATTTAATTTTCTTCCCTCCTCTGCCCAGCTGTGGCAGGAGAGGGTGAGCAAGTGACTCTTGTGGGTGCCTGACGCTTAGCCAGTGTGAAACCAGGACACTTCTTTAAGCATCATGCTGTTAAACAAGGGAGGGGAATAGGAATTTTAATCAGAGTTTAAAATAATAGTGTTTCACTGGTACATGAAATGTTAAACACTTTGATGCAGGTTTAGAATTAAAAACTGTAAGCAAACATCTTTGCTAGTTTTGTGAAAGCAGTAAGACTATAGAATGTAATCTTTCACCTGTGATTTCCCAGACTAAGTTCTAGTTTTAATTTTATGCAACATTCTCAGATTTTACTCCTGATTTGCCAGTTTTTGAACTGGCAGAGGCCTTGGGTGGTGTGTGGGAAATGAAGGTTGTGCCAAGCTGAGATCAGCAGTGATGCCTTGAGCCAATTAAGGAGCAATGCTAATGGGCTCTCTGTGAATCCTCCTAAGCCTTCCATGCCAGAAAGGATGATGCCCACAACACAGGGCTGATCTGAGCATTTAAAACCTACAGGAAAAAGAACAGATTTTCAGGTCTTCATTATTAAGCAGCTTCCCTACTGGTTATGTTGAAGGGGAAGTATGCTCCATAATGGGAAGAAACAGAAGTGATTTTGTCTCTTATGAAGATTCATATGGGTGCATGAGTGTGCGTGTGCAGGTATGTGTTACAGCACTGCAACAGTTTATATCCACAGGGAATTAAGCTGACTTCTACATTTCTCTTTCTTTGCTGCTGCTTTTATTTATATAATGTCAGCAGGGAAAATGGAAAGTAAGATGAATCTTGTGATTAGGCTTGTGTATAGAGGAAAGGAAGTGAATTTAGGAGGGAATATGTGTGTACATCAGGCTGAGTGCATGCACCCATTTAGAGAAAGGCAGGAGGAAGTGGGACCAGCTGCTGGAGAAGGAGGGGCAGAGGAGGAGAGGCACTGAGGAACCTGCACATGGAGAGGTTTGGGGAGAGTGGCAAGTGGCCCGTGGCTCTGCAGAGGTGGGTCTGCCCTGCCCTGCTGTACCTCTTTGTTTTCATGTGAGAAATCACAGCAGTGAATAGCAACTTAGCAGTAATACTGATGTGGGACATGCTTATTTTGGAATAAAGAACAGCTTTTCCTTGCTTAGCTTGAGTTGTTTTCAAAGCAGCCTAAGTTAAGCTGGAAAAATGTGGTCGTTCTGGAATGCAAATCTGTGAGTGCCTTATAGGAATATAAATATAGCATCTTATCTTGCACTGTTATATGCTCCCACACAGACAAGCCCGGAGGCAAGTGGAAGAAAATGAAGGCTGGGCTATTCATGATACCCCTGGCATCAGCTCCAGTCACACGTGGGCATGTGGGCAGCTGGAGCTGACATATGCTAATAGAGATTAACATATGTGCGTGGAGCACGGCCACACAGAGCTGCAGCACAAAGAGCCTGGTCCAAGGGACCTTTACCAGTGCATTCTTTGGCCACTGAGCTTTCTATTAAATGCTCTGTGTGATCCATGCACACAGTGTATGAGCTAGACTTCAGTGATCCTTGTGAGCTCCTTTCAGCTCAGGATGTTCTATATTTCTGTGAATATGTAGCAAACCTGGCACCACATTTAATGTGCAGCCGTGGTCTTCCTCTGTGATACCTTGGAAGCCCAGGTTTGGAAGAGCCTACTAAGGGCACATAAATTCGGAGCATATAGGAGAGTTTGGGCTACATTTCTTCCCACTGATTTATTCCTGTCAGAGGACCACACATGCCCTCCCAGCTATAGGACTGATGGCTTCCAGCATCCTCACTTTGGGGCTTGCAGGCATATGTGGTTTTGAGGCAGCCCAAAGTAGCTGGGTAATAGTGCTTTCAGAAGCAATTCTATTTTTTAAACACTTCACTCTTTTAGCTGTCTAGGGCCATCTCCAATCTGAAGCCCTGTCATAATCTGGTGGCACGCTGGGGCTTGTTTACAAGATAAACTAACAGCTGCTTTCCTCTCATCTGCTGCTCCTGCTTCAAACTTGAAATAGGAATTATCTGTGTATGTCAAAACCAGGAGAGTCAAAGCCTCCTCGGAGATGCCCTTTGGGTCTCTCTTTCTGCTACCTTGCAAACATATTTCTATTTTCAGAGATGGCAACCCAGCACCTAATCTTCCACAGGCACATGTATTGCTCCCAGGGAGGAATGTTAGGAATGAAGGAAGTAATTTTTTTTTTTTTTTAACCTTCCCTACATGGGTTAGCCCACTTCTGCTTATCAGTGTACCTCAGCACTTGGTGTTTGAAATCTGGATCAGAATTTTTCAGCTTTCAGGTCCTATGCATAGTTTTTGAGCAATGGCCTCATTTGCTTTCAAAGCAGCTGAGTGAAAACGCATCCATTTTGGGTTTCGTGCATCTGTAGGCAGAAATATAAGAGGAGCGGTCTTACTATTTTTTTTTTCTGAACTGATGTTTAGTGACTGTACTAAAAGGCCACACACAAGCTCCTCTCTTATTTGCATATCAATACCTAGCCTATTAGAAGCCAATGGAGTGAGGGTCTTGCAGTACATACCCTCTCACAGCGTGACTCTCAGACTTCCCATGACATTCTTTCTTCAGCTTTCATGTCAGTGAATATTATATTGTGATGCCTTGAAGCCAGGATAAACCAGGGCCGTTAAATGTTCAGATGTATGCTCAATCTGTGAAGCTCACAGCTGCTCCACTCTTTTGATAATGCTAGTAAGCAAAATTAGTAAATAAAATAAATGCTTAAGGTTCATTTGCTGCACACCCCAATACATGAATGAGAATAGAATCGAGGACATCAAAGAAAAATAAAAACCAGACTAGTAATAACTTGTTCCCCTTAGGCCTACTGCTTAACCTAAATGTTGTGTTAAAGGGATAAATGGGTGAACTGAATTATTATACATAGTTAAAAGCCAGGAATGAGATGTGAGATCACAGCCCTGTTAGTAAAATCAGCATTATCTCCATAAGACAAAACCCAGTAAATATTTAGCTGAGAAAATGTGTTATGTTTAATATATTCACAGATTTTTTCATATTATTTCCCTACATAGGTGAATAATAAAATCCTGAAGTGGCCCATGAGGCTGGAGCAAGGTCACCCTCCTTCTCTCCCACAGCCCCCAGCACTTGCTTGTTTTGATGCCCTGAGAAGGGGCACATCTGCCACAGCTGCCTGTAGCTGAAATGAGACAGGAAGGCTCCCTGGGAAAGGAAGTTTTCAAAGAGATCTGAAAGGCAGGGAAGAAACCAAACCCAGGTGTTAATCTCTCCATGAAGGGAGTGGTAGAGAGATGGGGATGAGGTGCTTGGAAGACACCATGAGGTCATGGTGGCTACAACTGATGAGGAAGAGGACAGGAAGGAGGAAGGTGTTCAGGGCAGTGGGGCATGAAGGGTGGGGCCACCTACTTTGTCTGAGGGAGGGGATGTGAGGGGCTTGATGGGGACTCCTAGCACAAATGCCTCATTTGGATGGAGGAGGAAGGTGGCTCAAGTCGATTGAGGTTTCCAATCTTCCAGAGCTGCACCATTCCTGAAAGCTCACAGCCACCTTTCTCTCTCTTGCTAGCCAGGAGGAGGGGAATCCTGTTTTATGTACATACACTGCTAAATCGTACTGCTGCTGGGTTAAAATGCTGGAAGAAGCACATCCCAGAGGTTCTGTGCATGACAGAATATTCCTGAAGGAGGCTTGCAGAGTTGGACAAATGTGGTAACCTCAAATGTCAGTTACAGAGGAAATGGCCAAAGGAACTTGTGGGATGACCCTGTGGCACACGAGAGGAAACAAATGTCCCAAAGAGGAATGCCCTGAGAAGCTCCTTATGAGGATCCATGCACAGTCAGAGCTCTAATGCTGAGCTGCAGCTGTTGCCTTCACTGCCATCACTAGCACATTCCAGAAGCTCTAAGAAGACTTCAGAAAATAAAGGTACTACTGCTCCAAGCACTGTCCCAGTCCCATGGCAGAAAACTTTTTCCCAGAGAACTGAGATTAGGCACATTAATTCCTTTGACTTAGATGAAAAGAGCTACTTTCTGTGAGGGGAACATGCAGAAGAATAAGATAAATTAATTACTGGGTATGATACCACTAGAACTGCTGATTGGAAAAGGCCACATTTCTCTCTCATAGCTTCTGCCGCTTAAGTAAGATACGTCTCACGCCCCTGCAAAATATTCACCTCTATTTAAACCCACGATCTCCTCTTTACTATGAAGTTAATTAATTATAAAACCCCTTTGTGGTAGGAGTATCAATGGCAGAATAATAGATTGCCTTGGGAAAGGGGATCAGATAAGCTAGAGCCTTGAAAAGGTCAGATGATGCAAAAATATGAAAAATAGGATCTAGAATCAGACACTTATATTTAGAAATATGTTTTCTCATAAAAAGGCAGTGATTGTATCATAAAACTGCTTAATACAGTGAAAATGGAGCAAGAAAGCAAAGTATTACTTCGCTTAATACTGGGGTTGAAGACTGTGTTCTAAAAAAAGTACCACCTGGAGTTAAAAGTTAATTCATCAAATTTTTTCTCATCTACAGTATGTGTTTGGGTTTTTTTTTGTCTTTTCAGAGTTTGAATGTACCACTCTAGTGATAACACTAACTCTTAATCTGATTTTATGTATGCTTAACTTTACACTCTATGAGTTCTCATTAAAACTCAAAATGTATAAATTTAAACACATGCTTAGCTCTTTACAGAATAATGGTTGCATATTGTGAAATGCATAAGATATATAATACGTCTGAATTAAAATTACAACAGAATTCCCAGCTGGATTTTCCTGGTCACTTTTGTTATTTTAATACAGCTTTAAAGACTGTGCTACGTGTTAAAATATTAGTTGGAATTTTAAAACAGAACCATGCCTGAAAAAAATACATTTGACATATGCAAGTAATTTTCCCATTGTGAAGTTAGGCATGAGCAACTTAGAAATTTATGAAATTTATGTGTGGATTTCTCCCAAAATTTCCCAAATCTTATTGCTAAGCAGTTAATCAGGAATGCTCAGGGTAAGGCATTTCAGATGCTCCTCAGCTTTGCCTGGCAAGTAAGTCACAATATTCACCAGACTTTAAAAAAAAGCTAATATTCCAGTAACTCTCATAATTCTAATGAGCTTTTCTGCCAGTGAACTCATCTCCTGCATTGCCAGTGGAAATAAAACCACGGACATGTGAACATCCTGAAGAAAAATGAGTTAGAGGGAATGCACACAGCTAATTTCCAATATATACTCACCACCAAATTGATGCAGTGGAAGATGTCCCACCCTGGCTCCAAACAGGGGAGCATCAGACATGGACACTGTGGCTGTAGGAGATATTTCAGAGCAGGGCATAGGAAATCTTGTAAACAATTATCTTACTGATCTACTTCTGGGGAAAATACAACTTTCATATCTGTCTGTGCAACCATTGCCCTGCAACATGGGAATGTCGATTACTTCATTTTTCTGTTTTATCGAATATCAGTATGGACATTTCCATTTCTCAGTGAAGTGCATGACGCTTTTTTAATCCTGCCATGCCAGTGACAAGAATCTCATTTACAGCAATGTCACATTTTACCCCTCCTTTTCCTCACCTGATTGTGCTAGCAGCCTGAAAGATGGAGAGTGGCTTCTGGTGGCTGCATTCAGATTTGATGTCCTGATAACAAGTAAAGAGTAAGATGAAATAACAGACTTTTGACACACCTTCTCTACATCTGTATATTAGTTGCCATTTAAGCCAGTTTTAGCAAATCCCCAGAAGGACATGGAAGGAGTGACAGATACTGAGGCACAGTTCGAGGGGGACTTGCCTCAGCCTTCCTGGCATGGAAAACTCTAACTTCAGGTCTCCCAAATCTGGCTTCAAGAATTAAATCATTCAGTTGGGAAAGAAAGGAGACTAGAGACAGAAAAAAATGAAAACATTAGCTGGTCACAGGATCAAAGGAAAATTAATACTAAAGAAAAGATTAAAATTAAGAGTGTTTGGGAAATATTGTTTTTGTGCAGTACCCCTTGGCTATAAAGGCAGAATTAGAAAGATTTCATGGAATTTGAGGCCAGAAGGGGACCATTACGATGAGTTGCTCAGACTTTCACTCTGCTGTTAAGGATGCTGATGCAGCCAGCTTTGCCGCGAGGCATCCCTGGAGGGATGGCAGACAGAATGCTGAACCTGCCTGCAGCCCTCGGCCAGTGCCATGCTCTGAAGCTGGAGGTGAAGCAGGCAAGGGCTCCCTCCCTCCCACGTGTGCGCACACCCTACTGGGACACCTTTTCCCCTGTGAGCATCTCCCCTTTGCCCACAGCTGCTCTCTCGGCTGCCACAACCTTCTCACCTCTGCTCTAAGCTGTCACTCACCCCCTTGCCCACCTAGACAAAAACAGTGCTTCACAAAGCCTCTCCAAAACCCCATACCTGTGGCTGCTGCTTGCTCTTGTGAAAAGCAAGGACAACCTGTGTGCTCTCAGGGGTGGCAGACAGGTGAAGGGAGGCTGCTCCATGGCAGCACAGATGGAAAAGACACCTTCTTCTCACTTGGTTTGCTTTACTTTGATTTGTCTCATCTTCTAAACATGCACAAATCAGGAAAGGACGTGCAGTTGCTACATATTGTAGTCTTTCAAGACCTGTCCAGAGCTGTGGTTTGGTCTGCAGGAGTCACTGGGGGCACCTCTAGGGCTTCCCCTGCCTGGTCCTGGCTGTGTGCTCCTGCTGCCCGTGCTCTTGAAGCTGCACCTGCCACAGAAGGGCTAAGGACTTCACTGCTTTTTCAGCTCCTGGTAATGTTTTGCACATTCTTCTCACCAGTGCAGTGAAGATTTTGATGAAGGAGCCATGTTTTTATGCGTAGCAATAACAGACTTTTTTCTTCTATTTTACAACACATGCTAACAGCTGTTTACAAAGTTGTGATGGTGGAATGCAGTCCAGTGGGTATACTGACTACTCATTTATCCAGAGGGATTACACTGTGGTGTACAGCATTTGGACTTCAATTTAGCATGCATCCAGCCGAATTATGCGATTAGCTAATATGCAATAAACCAGAACAGAAACACATGCAGTCAAATGGTACCAGATAAAAAGCATATCATTCTTATATAGGGTTTTATAATCTGTACAGGTGAATTATAAATATATAGTTACAAGGAATTTGGCTGTCTTGCCATATAGCAATACTTCTTGTTGTGCTGTGTACATACATCTGTAACTGTATGTGCAGAGCTGCACTGATTTTAGGTTCTTCATATTGCTCATTAAATTTATTTTGTTGTTACACTTGAAATAAGTCACATTTC
This sequence comes from Sialia sialis, assembly GCA_009812075.1. Lineage (NCBI taxonomy): Eukaryota > Metazoa > Chordata > Aves > Passeriformes > Turdidae > Sialia > Sialia sialis. The sequence continues at coordinate 23,179,124 of VRYO01001463.1, forward strand.
AAATGCTGGCACAAAGCAGTGTTTTTAGGTCACTTAAAAGAGGATGCAAAGCTTAAAAGCCAGTCTTTTATTAAAAGGAAGTTTCAGAGAAAACTCCTCTCCCAGCAGAAACCTCACAGTGATTTTTAAGAACAAAAAGAAAGAGGAATTTGGTTACTGTTAGGAATTTTTATGTGCTGCCTCTCCCATGGATGGAGGGCATGGGGACTGAAGGAGAACCCACCTCCTTCCTCTGTCCTGCCACAAGGGACCAGGATGGAAAGAGCCCTAAGCAGAATTTTTGTTTCAAATCACCCCGAGCAGGCTGCTGAGCCTAGGGAAGAGAGCAAATAGGAGAGGGAACCAAGTTGAGAGGTTTGTCATCCCACTGGAGGCTTCTGACTGTGGATTTAATTCTTTGTGCCATTGTGAGACTGATCACATCCTTACCCTCAGCCCGCTCCTCATGAGAAACCAAAGGATTGGCAGCTCTGTCCTATGACCAGCTGTGGGCAGGAGCTGGGGATTGACACCTCATGTGTATAAACATGGATAAAATGAAGTTGTAACTAAACAAACTCTGTACCCTGAATTCATGATGGTGCTTAATTCACCCATCCTGCCTGCACACAGGAGTAAGATCACTTCCATCCCTCTCCATCCAAGAAGTTGCTACCTTTTCAGCTTTATCACTTTGCTTGATATTAGAGTGATCAGTGCCCTGGCAATGATCAGAAGGAAAGAAGCCTTTCCTTGTTTTCTCATTTCATAGGACACAAAGCATTTTCCAGATTAAAGAAACAGTGAACAGGCACTGGCATGGTGATTGCTACTCATCCTCTGTGTTGTGTGAGGCCAGAGCCTTACATGAAATACCATGTACAGATGTAATTAAGACTATATGGATGTGTATGCCTAACTAGGCCAAATCATGGCTGTAGGCAATTTTTCCAAAGTGGTGCAATAGGAAAGTTCTTAGCCTCAACATGAGGCTCAGATTATGCAGGGACAATCTCATGTGTTCCCAAGTGCATGAACAAACAGACTTAGGTAAAAAAAGTGTAATTTATATTAATCATGTAAACAAAGAGATGTAAAAATAGCAGCTAAATACATTATAATGCAACTAATATATTTGCAGTTATTGTAATAATGAAAGATTGCTGAATACCTTTTCCTTTTTGAAGTGCTCTCCTTTCTCACAGGTGAAATAAGCATCTTTCCATCCCTGCTTTCCAACAGCTCAAAAAATTGTAGGCCTTATATTAAAAAGGATTTATTCCTTCAAATATTTCTCTAGTTTGTTTTTTAACTTGGATTGTGAATTTGCACCAGTCCTTCAGAACAGCTGGAGGTCTGTAATCCATACGTACCTGCATATATTTATTTTCCTATATTTGCATTTCTGGAAAATTTAGTGGATTTTCAACATATTTTCATGTATTTTCAATACAGAAATGTGAAGAAAAGGAAAGAAGAAATGTCTATGAATTACATTATATTCTAAAACCATATTTTCAATTGAATTTATCTGAATTCAAGCTGTGACTTAATAGCTGTAGCTGTATCAACACTGTATCAGTTTACCATAGGAGGAAAATATATGAAATGAGACATAACCTACTAAGGTCACTTCAGGGGCTATCACTGAGCGGAAAATAAATGCTAATATTTTCAGATTTAACATGGGCAAGCTCGTCAGAACCAATAGTTTGGGGATGAATTCTGAAATGCCCTCAGTGAAAGCAACGCAAGGGGGATGGTCAGTGAGATGGAATTATTAAAAGATAGGGTGGAGCCAAGCCCAGCCATATGGTGAATGCCATAACCGGGGCAGACCTGTCATGGCCAAGCAAGCTGGGAAAGCAGGCGAAAGGAAATTGTCCTGAAAGAACAACATGCATCCCGCCATGAAGAAATGAGGGCAGAGGGCTGTGGGCAACGCGTTGGCCAGTGACTGACACTTGCACTGATGAAAGACAACACTGGAAGTTGAGCCCCAGCTATGCAAAGTTGATTAGGGTAGATGGGACCCTTCATCATGCCTTAAAAAAATCATCACAGCTCAAAACACTCACTTCCAATATGCCTAATAAAACCCTCGGTCGTTCGTGCAAGTTGGGTGAGTAACATATCTGTCAGCAAAATAGCTGCATAACTGGGTGCATCAGACATGGGCATTCATAGCATCCCAACCCCACAGTCCTTTCTACCAACAAAAGATGTGAGGGTCTTGCTGCAACTAGGAGAGAAGCCTGAGACTTACTGTAGACATTCTTCATTTTTCCTCAGTTGTGTACTTTCGTGAAAAAGACTATATGTTAAAAAGCACAAACATGTTTGCATTTTGATAAGTAGCATAATCAACAGACTAACAAAATTTCATCTCTGTGCCTAAATACTTTTTCAACTGGATGACTCTCATGGGATAAATAGCCTTAGTAGCATTTACTTCAGGTGCTTTCTGAACTGAGCTCTCATGCAGGAAATATTAGGCATTTTGCACTGGCACCCTCTCCAGCTTCCCTGCAGTGACCTGCTGGTCACTAAGCTGGACCAAAATTGCTGGATATGCCTGAGCTGGTGTTGACTCCAGTTTCTTGTGTCCATGTGGCACATGCTGCACTAACGTGTCTAGTTCAGAGCTGGTTTGTCTAGTGCTGGTCTTGTGATCTTTGCAGCAGTCTATGGTATGATACAGCTGATGCATTTTTATTATCTGCATCTTTTTGCCCATAATCAGAGTTACATGAGGTTTTAAAAATTCATAAGTAACTCATGTCAAATTTTGGTACTTCATGAGCGTCTGAAAAGACAAACCTACTCTGTACTACGAAGACATTGAGTAAAAAGTTGTTTTGGTACAGATCACATGAGTGTATCTCTGCACTTAGAGTATAAAAATGAGAAGAAAAATCAGAAAAATTATGTAGCATCCATATTTTCTCTGTGCTCTCAGGCTGTCTTCCACCTAGCTCACATCTACTAGTGACTCCAAACATGGACATACACCTTTCTTATAAGCACAGTGTAAACCAAGTACACATTCTCACACCTATAGTCACTGAGGTTTGTTTATCAGGTTTCTGCTTTGACGTGATACAGATCGAGCAGTCATGTTCATGTGAGCAAATTTTATGTAACTAGCACTATTCTTTGGTATTTGAGCAAACCAGCACAAAATAGGTTGCACTTGTGTTAAGAAATTCTCACCTGCTCAGGGTGATTATATTGAAAAATATATCCAGAAATGGCTCCTGGCCACAATAGCTCCTATGCCTTGCCCAGAACCTGTTTGAAAGAGTTTTTATTGGCCTGGGCCAAAGTTGTGCTGAGGACAATTTAATTGTACAGCTGATGGAACACCATAGCTGGAAAAAGTCCCAGGCATTATTTAGTTTCCTGGTATGGGTATAATTAGCCTGAATAGACACTGACCTATGGAAAAAATTCAGTTTAAAAAAATACTTCAGGAAAAAAGCATTCTGCTTAAATCTGATTTTTTCTTTGCACCCTTATCTCTTTGTGTATTGTTTGTAATTTTGTAAACATTCACTCAGATCGGTTTCTTTGCAAATGCTGGAATGTTGAAATGCTCTTTTGCTCAAATAGGAATACTATTCACCCATTCCTTTTTGTCTGGTTTTCTATACACTAGAAACCTTTTCAAGGTTTTGCTGTAAAAATTAATTTCCCTCTTAGTTTTCTAGAGAAAATATACTACCTTTGAGGTGAGAAACTTAAAGAGAGATTACAACTCTGTTAGGTTTTAATTTTTCTAGGGATAATCTATAAAGTACAGCCCAACATCTGTAAGCCTCAAGAGCAAGTTGTCATACTTCAGATGAGAACAGAGAAGTGAAGGAATTTTCTAAGAAGCCAGATATAATTTTATGGCTGTGAATTGCTACCCTATGAACACTGAGGAATTGTGGCATTCCACTTCTCATTATGTATGCCCACAAGAGAAATATTAAACTAGACTTTTCTTTGACTGTTGCCTTCGTTCTCTCTTTCTCTTGTACATACTTATAAAATAAAGATCAAACTTCCTTGAATTCTTTTTATCTGCTTTGAAGTCTAAGGAAAACTTTTTTGGAAATTCTATTTTCATCTCTGTGAATTTATACTCTAATGCTTCTAACTTGTCAAATATGGACTGTGCTGTTCAAGGAGCAGTTAAGAAAAAAAAGCCAATCATTGAATATACATGCACGGACAATCATTCTTACAATTCATGAAAGCCCTCAAAAACGTGGAGCCACAATGTACTCTTCTATTACCATTTATTTTGGAATGTTCTGAGGCACGTCTGCTAGATTGTGTGGAGGAGGAAAAAACAGGGTCTTTTTTTCTTCTTTTTGCCCAGTAAATTACTTGGAATATGTAAAAGGAGGACATCCTACAGCTTTGGCTATGCCTTTTAATAAAGAGAAAGAGGTAAATTATTTCTTTTTTTTGCGTCAGAACTCAATTTTTGCCTAAAGAGTTGTTATGGAAGGACATGCTGCATTTTTAGAAGGATGAAAAGGATCCAAGTCAGAGCTTTTTCTCAAAGGTGAGATGATAGACACTCTCTTTCTCTGGGAGGTGCAGGGGTAGTCGAGCAGGAGACCCTTGGGGTAACAGGAAGGAGCCTGAATCTCTGACTACAGAGATAAGAGATAACCTCTCCTGCAGGGGATGTTATCCTGTTCCAGCACTGTGAGGGCAGTCCTCAGGAATTGTCTTAATGAATCCAGAAACCCCTAATTAGCAGCCAAGCATGCATCTCCTGCCCCGGAGGGCTTGGTCCCCCCTGCCACCTGCAACTGAGCCCCCCTAGCCACGAAGGGAGCTGCAGCCTGGTCCTTGGCCCACCCTTGGGCATCTCAGAATGTGACATGGGTCTGGGTCCTGTGAGATTCAGCCCCATCCTTGTGGCTGCTGCAGTAAATCCTTCTCCTCACGTTTGCTCACAAAACTAGATTTACTTTCATATTTTCCCAAGCACGTGAACCCAGCTCACCCTATACAGCAGGGTGGTTTTCAGCCCATGTCCTGGGACCTGAAATAAACCATCTAACCATCCAACCATCTTCCCATCTGTTTGGTGCTTTAGGCCAGCTGGGGCCTTTGAAGGAAAGTCAAGACATGGGCAAGCAAGACCTTGTTTTATTTGGATGAAGCAAAGCAATCTGATGTTCCTGGTGGAATCATGGGAGATGTGCTGCATTTAAGCAGTACTGGGGGAAGCTTGTTGGCTGGAAAAGCAACTGAAGGGGCAGTGCAGCTCTCCAAGGATGTCCATGCAGCTCCTGCTTCATGTGTCTTCAAAGGCATGGTTTTTCCATTGCAGCTGGTGGTCTGAAAAACGTTATTCATTGCTCCTAAAGATGGATGGCACCCTGTTTAAAATATTCTTGGGTTTGAAATGAATGTGCATTCATCTGGAACAGTCTTTCTTCTAAAATACTGTTGTAGAAGTTGAATGGATATTATAGCTGTAAGAATTTCCAGAATAGCCATAAAGATATTTTTATTTTGCAAATGTACATATCTAATGATGCATGTATATATACACACACATCCTGTTCAGATCACATCAAAAGGCTGAAAATGACAGGCTTTACATGACTTAAGTGACAGGTCTTATGAGGCAAAGTAGCTAACTCAGAGATCTGAAAACCATTGTATGGTTATGCTTTTGTCAGGAAAAAAATCCAAACATAGAAGCCTGCAGTTAATGAAATGCTCAGAGCAAAAGTTTCAATTCTTTTGCACCTATTACATTTCTATTTGATGCAGTAAAAGATTTTGCTCACCCTAAACTAGTGATCAGCAAGAAGGAGGTGTCTTTTTCCCGCCCTTTGAAGCAGGTGGGGATTGTTTTAAATTATTAGGGGTCAAACTTGGCCACCATACAAGATATGTCAGGAGCTTAGGTCCTCATCTTCAGACTGAAAAGCACACACCCAAATATTTGATCAGAACATATTCTTCTAGCCTTGCTGACAAAGGCAAACTCAGAGATGACAATATGCAAATTACAATTTTCTTTTAAAATCAAGGAGATTGTGATTTTGTTTTGGCTTTTTTTTTTCCCATGCCTTTTTTTCCCATGGAAGAATTAGAACGTGTTCAATCAGAATGTGCAATGTGTCTCTGGCAAACAAGAAAATTCCTCAGGGATCTAAATTAAAAATAAATCAAGCAAAGAAGGGGGCAAATCACAGCAGTGCATAGACACTACCTCTTGTATGTTTTACCCTTGTGTGGTTGATTGCCTCTGCGAGTTTTGCATCTTGTATGTTATTGTTTATCAAAGAGCAATCAATGAGAGAGGTTAGAGAGGAGGAAGAAAAGAAAAGAAAAGAAAAGAAAAAAGGAGAGGAGGAGAAATCTTATGCATATGTGAGGCCAAGGGATATTGCCTTTCAGGGTTCATGCACTGTTATCTTTAATTTTTATGGTATTTGAAAAGAATGGTAATGAGTATCAGAGTTAAAATGCAAGGACTGATGATTTCAGTGAAAATACATTGCCCAGAATCAGCTAAGGCAATGGCCCCAAGGCTTTTCTAGACTAGTGAACCACCTTTAACCCTCAGCTGCCATGTGCCCTTTGAGGAACATACCAGGGCATTTTTCAAAGAAAGGCCCAGAGCAAATGTGCAAATTGCACTTAGCTGCAAACTTCCTTCTGGCAAGTCAGGAAAACTACATTGAAAATAGCAGCATGGCATGTTTGGACACAATGTGAGTTGGTATGTTTTTCTGTTTATTATCCAAGGCTTTTGGGCCACTACAGAGCCATGGGCTACAGTTTGTGGACCACTGAGCTATGGAACCAGTCCTCATTAAAGAATACCTGCCAGGGATTGTTCATCCTGCAGGGTAACTTTCATACACTAAGAGTCCTCTTGGTAGCAAAATACAAAATAAGAAATTTTAAAAGGACTGGATTGCTGCAAGGTGGATTGCTTTTTCATATTGGACTAGTTCAGCTGATGATACCAAGCAAGTTTGCTGTGCTTTACTATTGCTGCATTCTCAACCTGGAAGGATGATTCTTTCTGGAATCTGCTTTTAAAACTGATGCTCCCCAAACTTCTTTGATCTTGTAGCAAGGATGGAAATGGTTTTGGTGATTTTGATGATCAACAAAAATAACCAAACTATCTCTCTAGCAAGAATGGTTGTACAGTCTCCCCCAGTGGAGATCTACAAGAACTTTCTGGATGCAATCCTGTGCCATATGCTCCGGGATGACCCTGCTTTGAGCAGGGAGGTTGGACCCACTGTATTCTCCTCCAACCTCACCTTTTCTGTGATTCCATGATTTTTTAAGCTTAACACAAGAAATAGAGCAAATTGAAAAGCTGGGTTGAAATTTCTTATACCTACTCATTTTGCTGGCAAGTATTTGAGGCATGTTTGTTTGCTTACACAGACTCAGATTTGTTTATGTGTATTTAATAACCACCTATTGAATATGACAAGTCATAATGTGCTAAAATGCCTGCTTACCTTGGTAGATGTATAGGACTAGGGTGTTCTTTCTATGTGATGATAACCAAATATAATATTATCCAACTCTAATGAGGGCGAAGACAAAGAGGAACGCAGGAGCAGATTGAGACTGTTGAAAATGAAGACAAGCAAACCTACAAATCTGATGAGCATAGTACTGCAAAGCATTAAGAAACTGGCTTAGTTTGTAATACCAGTTTGCTTTTGCTGACCTGACATACTGGCTGTTCATGGACCACTTTATATACAGCGTTGACCTGAGAGCCTTCCTGTGAGGCACAGGAAAGAATGAAAGAACAGCCTTCCCAGTGACTTTCCTTAATTCTGTGCATTTGTCAGAAACCAAACATTTTGTGAGGTATTGATTTGTGTTCCTGCTTTTTGTGATCCTTAATGATATAATACCATGTAAAACATTTTAAAGAAAATGTTGTAATCTTCTATGAGAACAAACTGTTCTGTCAATAAGTGTGCCACAAAACCAACTCACCCTTAGCATGACGGCAATTTCTTCAGTGACATTTACGAGCTCATTGAAAGAACAGTAGCAATTTTATTCATTGTTTGGAGCTTACTACCCAATGTATAATGAAAGTGTTATGAAAATTAGAAGTTGTTATAACACAACTCTTTTGTAATGTAAATAACACAACCATATAAATTATACACATACTAGAATTATATAAAACACATATACATTATATGCAAAGCAGAATAGACCTTTTACCAAACTGAGCTGTATTTTAATTAGGAGAGTGGTAACAAGCCTTTAAAATCAGCCAACACTGTATTTTGGTTTTAACTCAGAAATTCTGGGGTTTTATGAATTCATGACAGACCCTTAGGGATATATTTTCAAAGTATTGCACAGGATTTTAGCCATGCAAATCCCATTAAAATCAGTGGGAGACATGTGGCTAAAACCCACGCAAGGCTTTGGAAGCAACATGCCCCTTAATGTTATCTAGACAGTGTTTTGGCCTGTGAATTTTCTTGCTTCCAATTTTTACAACTGAATTCAAAAGGAAATAAAATTTGCCATGGGGATGTGGGAATTTTTAACAGGATGCAGGCTCATTTAGTTCAGAGACATAGTTCTGATCTAACAACTGTATTACCAAATGGTAAAGGTAGTTTTGATCTGTGCTTTACGTGCTTTATCTCTACCCAGCTATTTTGACCTGCATTTTTACTATGCAACAATGTAGGCAACTGATTAATAAACATATTGAGGTGCTCTGCAGATTGTAATTTCTCTTCACAGAATCTTTGAACTGAGTAAACAATGAGGTTCCTTTTGGAGTGATGACTGCATTTGACTTGAAGTAACCTGAGCGATGTAACTCTGCTGCTAGGCATTTCAGAAAGCTCCAAATGCACTATAAAAGTCACATGTCAGGTAATTCCTAGCAAGAGCAGCAGCTGGTCAGCATGAGCTTTACACAGGTGGGTCCTCCCTGCTTGCCTGGGGTGCAGGAACACCGTGGGCATCTGCAGAGATGGGCAGGGATGAGCTCGGGAGCACATTTTGCTGTTAGGTGAGAACTTCAGCCTCTGAAGCAGATAGAGAAATGAGGCACTCTCTAGACTGTTTGTCTGCCACCAGACATCAATATGGAAATAAAAAGTAGTAAAAAACCTCAGAGAAGTGCATGGTCCTGTAGTGAAGCAGAAACTCCTGATTTGGAAGGTTGGTTGGTACCGAAAGGAATGGGGAAAACCTGGATGCAGGGGGAAGGTGCATAGGCGCACACAACAGAACAAGGTGGAGCTGCTCATCTGCAGGGCAGGTAAAAGCACACAAAATTCGAGAACTAGGAAGAAACAGTGATGCCATGGCTTTGGAGACCTGTAAGTGTCGGTGCCGGGGCAGGACCCGCACTAGGTGGAGCTGCGGGAGCGCCGCGGGAGCGCCGGGCACGGCCGCGCTCGGGCATCCTGCATCCCTCCATCCCTCCCTGCATCCCTCCATCCCTCCCTGCATCCCTCCA
>VRYO01001463.1:23189604-23289653 GCA_009812075.1 Sialia sialis
CTGCAGTGTAAAAAAAAATCCCCTCCTTGCGGATCGGGGTTTGCGTTTTGTTTTGTTATTTTTAATTGTTGTTTTGGCAGAGCTTAAAAATAAATTGGCCTAATTATCCCACCTAATACTGTAATCTCGGTATTAAGACTTACGAAAACGAAAAGATATTTAAAAATTAAAATTGTACTCCAATGTAATTTGCTGTGCAATTGAGAGACATTTAACTGCGTGGCTTTATCTTTCTGGTATTCTTAATTCACAATAGGATGATATGTTTCCCTGTTCTCCTGAATTATCTCAAAAAAACATTGTAATAAATTTAAACTTTGGGGTCTGCCATCCCATGGTGTCTGCGCCCAGCACCACCACACTCCCTCCCCCCAGTTTTATGTTACTAAATTATCTAGGGGAAAAATATAAATAAGGCAAGTACTTCCCCCCTTCAACAACCACACCACATTCCCCCCTCCCTTCGTATGTGCCTTTACTTTTTTTCTACACTCTAATGACATTTGGCAGGCTCAACTGTGTAATGCTTGACTGGTTTTATTGTTGTCTGCTCCCAGTGGGGAATAGTTGACACTGCTCTCTGTTTTCAATTGATATCCATTTTCAACAATATTGCTTTCTATTAGATTCCTGCACAGTTTGTGCCAGCCAAACTGAATATTTACCGTGTTGCCCTCAAAGTCTCAAATCAACAAACATTAAAATAAGTAAAATATGCAGTTACTATTTGACATTTTCAAATTTCCCTTTCAAATTATTATTTTGACTATATTTCACAACAAATGAATCAAAGATTAAAGACACCGTATTGCCACTTAAGATAACTCAGATTGATTTTGAGTTTTAAATGACAGGATAAGAGGGTGCATGAAAAGAGGAAAACCTAATGCACTTATCTGCATTTCATTAGCTTCTATGATCACTTCTCTGAAAGAGGGTGCACAGACTTATATTGATCCTAGTTTTCAATCTTTGTGTTGAGTGACATTGTTTGTTGTGCAATCTGATTAATTCCAAGTAGTTGCCTTATGTAGTAAAATACTAAAATCAACCCTTGGAATGTTTAAATTTTGAGTTGCCCGCTGAGCTTAGCAGCTCTTCTGGGGCAGACTTCTGTTTCTTGTCACTGCTTTCATGGCTTGGTGTGTGCCTGCATTTCCCAGCTCTCCAGCCCTGCGCTGTCTCAGTTCCTTTCACCAGCTCTCTTCACCTCTGACACCTCTTTATCAGTTTCCACACTCACCTCAGAGGACTCTCCATTAATGGTATGTGTTGCTAATTTTTGGTCGCAAGTCATTTATTATGTGCAATTTTGGCTCTGTAAAGCCCAGTTTAAGCAGTCAGTCTTGTTGATTTGTATGAAAATTACTGTGGATCATGTAATGAAAAATAATTTGTGTACCTTTCCAGGTCTTTTTGCGATAACTTCTTCTACCTCCATCTCTTCCTTCCTTTACTTTGCCATCTTTGTTTTCATCTTCATCTTTAGAAGCTCTGAGTTGTCTATCTTGTCCAAAAGACCTTTGAAAGCTGTCAAGTAAAAGACTCAAACCAGAGGAAATTCTGCTGCTTTTTTTCCTTGCGCTCCCTTCCATCCCTTCCAAAATGCCAGCTAGAGGTTTAGATGAGATACAAATTTTGAAAATTTTTATCCCTGCTGTTGGGAAGACTGAAGATGAGCACTGGGAAGGGCCGTGGCCTGGCCAGCAGTCCAGGAGTAGCAGCAGCAGCTCAGGCTCAGCAGGAGCACCAGGCACAGTCTCTGTGAGAGGGAAGGAGAGGCTCTGTCTGCACCTGTGTAAGCACTGCTGGGTCTGCTCTCACTCTTCCAGCATGAGGATGGAGAAGGCTGATGCTTGGCCAGCCACCTCCGAGTCATTCGGGGCCTAGAGACAGCCTTTATCTGTCCTTCAGCAGAATGATCCAAGTCTTTTTCTCCTGTTATAAACCATAATTAGCCCACAAGCCTTGCTGGAACCAGAAGATGTAGCAATTGAAGCAAACTTGCACATGTTGAAGCTGATTTATGTTGATGTAAGCTGCTTCTTTTTACACTTCCTCATTAAAACAGTAACAAAAAGGTACCAACCTCATAAGGAAATACATAGAAGGACTACATTCAGAGAAAAAATGTGAAGAGCCAGAAATTAGGGAACTGAATAACTGAAGCTACTGTGGAAATTTATTTGGCCGCTTTGTATGTAAAAAATTCTGGTGAAATTTTTTTTTCAAGTGACAATATTCTCCTTAATCCATAGGCAAAATGCTTCCTTCACTGCACAGGGTGGATAGTGTTTGCTGAACTGGTGGTTATTCAATATTTTGTTTTCCCCATCAGTCAATGCATGACCTCAGGCTTTATTTACCAAACACCATCCAAGCTCTGCACTTAATACAGAATTATTAATTTCCTCCTGGGCTGTTCTTTTACTCTCCTCATCAACAGTGCTTCACAATGGTTAATGGAGTTCTATATTTGGCCTCTGGCATAGGACTTTCAGTTTTTCTCAAATTGAGTGTGTGATATCCTTTCCTTTCCTGATATTTATTACCTTTCCATAATGGCACAGATGTGCAGAGGTCTGATCATAAATTGGTTTCATCTCCTGTGTGGAACCCCAAAGCCCCTGAAGTCCTGGAAGGGAAATGCTGGCTCTTCCCTAGTGCCCCAGCGCTTCAGGGTGGGCAGGGCAGAGCTGGAGGGGAGCTCCATCCGCCTCCCCCTGGTCACAGCCCCTCTGATCCTGCTTTGTGGTGTAAAGTGGATGAACTGCACTGTTCCCTTGTAATCTGTCTGCATGATTGGTGTTGTCATAGCTCGTACACTGTGGAAAATGCATTCAAATATTACACATAAGCTGTCAGAAAGCTACCGGTCTCAGACAAATAATGTACAAGAAAAAGGCACTTGACAGAGCAAAGACAACTTAAATGCTTTAAAAATGTCAAAACCTCAAAATATTTTGTGACATGGAGTTCATCTCTCTCTCTCTTTTTTTTTTTTAAATTGTTGTTGTTGTCACTCCTTAGAGCAAAGCTCATTTGTTTTTGACTATTTACAGAAACCCCAAGTTTTCCCTTCTGGAGGTTAAATAAGAGCCTTTGGCTGAGCCAAAGGTAGGGAGGTGATTTTCACCTGAGTTTCTTTTGAAGGAAGGCAGTCATCAAAGTCATCAGAATCAACAAATCAGGTAAACACGGGCAAAGCAGAGAAGCCCTACACTGCTGCAAATCAGCACAGCTCAAAGAGCTCTAGACTTGAGATTCTACCCAGCAGAAAAGAAACTTAATGTTTTCACCTGGCATCACAGCCCTTTTGAGTCCACTGCAGGCCCAGCACTGATTAAAGCTGGTTAATTACAGTGGTAACCAACCAAGGCATCCCAAGGTGCTCCTGACCACCTGTGAAATCCAGAGTATCCTGTATAAGAACACACACAAACATTGCAGGGATGAGCTAATGTTGCCTGAGAGCTGGTTATCTTGTGAGATAATATTATGGGATAGTGATTGCCTGGTAGATAATTGTGTGTGAAAGGATATTTTGTCATACTTGTTTTGCCTTTTTTCCTTGAGTAGGCTGAAAGCTGGAATGTATTGACTTTCCAAAATAGAGAGAGCTGGATTCTGAAGTGACTGCACAAAAAAAAAAAATAAACACATAAATTACAGCTTTCGCATGAGAAAGGATGCAAAGGAAATTCTGCAATTACCAAGGTAGATTTCACTTTATTAAGTGAAGGGGAAAATAAAGCTTTGTTTTGTGGTTCCAGGATGCTTTTAACATTAACTATATATGTTCACCAATTGACAGAAGGAAAAATGCAGTAGATTATACAGCCAAGGTATGACTGAAGACATGTAGGCAAGGGGCAACTTGGTAAGCATTGATCACAATCTCATTAGATCTGAGATTGCAGCAAAAATGAATGTTAAATGAGGAGAAGGAGAACAGAAAGATGCTGGAGTCAGACTAGTTTTTCTCCAGAGGAATAGCTACACAATCATAAAAATCAAACTGGCTGAGGAGTGGGACAGAGGGAACAGAAAACCCCAAGAACTATAGAATAGAGAAAGAAAAGCATGTAGCGTGCTCCTCTGCCAGCAAGAAATGTACCAAAAGACAAATGTGGCTAAATAAGGAGTTTCACCAAAATTGGGAGGGGGGAAAAAAATAAAGAAAAGAAGATAAGAATCTGATGGGCAAGTTAGAAAGGAGAAACTATATGGTCCAAATAGCTACACGAAAAGTCAGAAGAGAGACAAAAACAAAGAAACTGTGCTAAGAAACAATAGCCAAAGAAATCAAGCTAATTAGTATGAAGCAAACAAGCTTGACAGACTGGCTGAGGCCAGACAGAGGATGGAGAGGGGAGGGCAGGTAAGAGGTCAAACGAGCTCTTTGCTCTAGTATTCGTTTAACAAGATGAAGGTCACATCTCAGAAAGTGTGATAGATTTTTCTGGATGGGGAAAGTGAAATGTCATCAAGAATTATGGTTATGTCATCGCAGTACTCTCATAATCTTGACAAGTCTCCAGTCCTCGCTTAATTAGCAAGCTTCATTTTTCTAAAGGGGCAAATATAATAAGAAAAGCTAGCTGAAAATATTTGGCAATTCTGAGGAGACACATGACATTTTCCTCATTGTATTTTCCCATTTTCTGTGCATCAGTCACAAAATTTTAAATTGTCTGCAAGGGAAGGAGCTTGGTGGAAGATGAGAGCGTATACATTTAATCTACATCATCTAATGCCTCAGTGCCTGCCTATTATCAAAATTCCACAAAACACTTATAATACATACTTTCTTCTGAGCATACCAATAGCTCTACTGAAGTTGATAGAATTACTCTAGTGTTTAAAATCAAGCATTTTCTCCAAGACTGTATTAAAGCAAATGCTAAATGCTAGCATAATCAGTCACAGTGATATACTTTCTTTTATTTTGCTGTGAAAGACATGCCAGACCTGTAGCGGAGGGTGAGCTGGGGACACTCCAGTCACAGAAAATGCATCCACAAAGTCTCTAATGGACACTTGTCCTCCCCTGGGAAAAGAATTATCTCATTCTCAGGGTCATAATTTTTGCACTTTGCACAATTGGACAAAAGCTCTTCTAATGCCTTCCCCATGCTGGGGTGATATGACCAAGCTGATGAAGAGGAATACAGTTCTCTACAGTTATTCAAATAAGTTGGAACAAATAAAGCAAGGCTGATGGCTGGGAAATGCTCTCAATCTCCTCCTTCACACCCTGTGTAGAAGTTGTTCCAAAGTGTTAAATATGCACAAGGAAAAACAGGTGGATTGATGCATTATTTTAGAAACATTTATGTGTATATTATATTTGTCATATTACTTTAGAAATGTAAAGCAACAGTACCTCTTCCAACAAAAGAAAATTTTGAGGGAGGTTACAAACTCCACACACAAACCAGATGCATGTTTTTTGTCTTTTTCTAGTGTTAGATCAGAAGTCTTGGTATTTTGAACGGAAAGGGAAAGAAAGAGAGAGATAGGAGTTGATAGAGGCTTGAAAAACCTTGAATGACCTGTCAAGAGCTCTTACTGATGAAAGTTAAAGGCAACACTTGTAAAAATAAATTACATGAGCTATTTTTTATGCTGCACATAGTTTAATAGTGGACTTCAATCTATTTTATGAGACAAATACCTTAATACGGATGATTTGCAAAAAGAATGCAATATTTACCCAAATAAGAATAGCATCCTCAAGTACATTTAGTGCTAATTTAAAATGACAAGGGCTATCAATCCTCAAACTCCTCAGTATAACCTAATCACCAGCTGGGGTCAGGCCAACATTTGCTTTCTAGCAAAGTATTGTAGAAATAGATGAATTGCCCTGCTCTCCAGAGCATTCAGTATTGGCTGCTTCTGAAATCAGAAAACCAGCCTTGAGGAAGCATCACAGTATCTTGTTCCTTTTTTATTATTAGTTTTTACTATGTCCTTAGCTGCTAATATTTTGTCACTTTTCAGTTTCTATTACTTTCTTGTATGCATATTAGTCTAGAATCTGTAATTTCCTGCTGTAACATCCAAAAGACCCTGGAAAACAAAATCTATCTCTCTCCTCTATTTACCTTAGGTATATAAATTTGAAGAAAATAAGGAGGCTGAAGTTAATTGCCAGAACAAATAAGAAGTTTGGAAAGATTTTTGCTTTTAAGAAATCAAAAGAAAATTACCTGAGCCAAAAGGCAAATATTGAGTGTGGAAATAGATATCCTGATAATGGAAAATCCTTTTATAATTATCGTAGAGTTCAGCTTGGTTTTTTTTTTTTTTTTTTTTTTTTTTTCCTGAGCAAATACAAACTTCATGTCTTTGTTACAGACTTCTCTGATTTTATGTATTTCTCCTTAAACTTAATAATGGTATAGTTCAGTGTAAATTAGTTTGATATTTCCATTTCTCCAAGAAAAATGATTTGCTGAAGGGACAACAGCATGAAATTGCCCTCAATTGTCTGGATTTTGGGTCCTACACATTAAAAGAGGTCTGATTGGGATCCATTACAAAAGCTTTAGAAAGGGTTTGCTTTTGAGAAGACAGACATCCAAACCTGAGGGGAAGATAAGTAACTTTTTAAAACGTTTCTCCTCCTGGACACGTAATTTGTCATTTTAAAATATGTTCATCTAGAAATAGAAGTGGACTGAGTAATATCAGTTGTTTTGGGTGTTTTTGTTTTGTTTTGTTTGTTGGGTTTTTTCTTGGTTTTTTGTTTGTTTTTGTTTTTGTTTTTGTTTTTGTTTTTTGTTGTGTTTGTTTTTGTTTTTTGTTTTTTGTTTTTGTTGTGTTTGTTTTTGTTTTTTGTTTTGTTTTGGTTTGGTTTTTTTTTTGCCAATAGCTAGAAAACAGCAAGATTATTTTACCTTGTCATAAATAAATGGACTTCTGAGTAGTTAATTGGGAGGTGACGGATGAGAGTTCACCATTCCACTACATTCTCACAATCTCTTTTAACACAATACCACATTTTTGTATATAACACAAACATACATACATGTAATATTTCTCAACTCCTGCCTAAAATCTTACCAGAAAAATTTGCAGAACATCTTCAGCATGATAGTTTCTCCTATACAATTTTGAAAGCTTGCAATAACACCTTTGAAACTCATTACTTCTTTTCCTCCTAACTGCAGACACTTGGCTTTAAAAAATGCTGATATTTTATTGTCATGACTACCTTTATCCTGTTCCTGGTTCCCTCTGTCCCATTACTCCTAGGCAGAAGAAGAGTATGGAATACTGTATACAGGCAGAATTGGAATGCTGTAGGTTAGGACACTTCTACTATCCCTTACCTCATTCAGTAAAAAAATGGTGCAGCATGTTATGACTGCTGTTTTACGCATTAGGCCAAAAAAATAAAGAAATTTTCAAAGGGAGTAATTTTTCTCACCTTCCTGCTCCAAAACAGCAGCTCCTAGTTTTCTCTATTTGCTTCACCAATGACTACAGTGGTCAATAGAAGAAATTATGTCTTAAAAGTGGACATTCCTAATCAATTTTTTATCACCCCAGACTTCGACTGCTAAAGGTTGTGATGTGAATCATAATTCGCCATGTTCTGGAATTTCATAGTTTAGGTCTTTAAATTATTCTCAGGTGATGTCTTGGAAATAAATATATTTATCTGCTGTGATGGTCTGCTTCCTTTTCCAGATCTTTATTAAAGCAGGTCACAAAATTTAGTCGCTTAAAATCTTACCTGGAGAGATGATGGGGATACCCTGAGTCATATTCTTCTGCTGCTGCTGGGTCTGTCTGCACTGCACTTGTCTTCACCACATTGCAGGTTTGGATCTTTGCAAGGGGTTCAGATTGGACAATGCAGTCTGAGAAGCTCTTAAACAGATGGCATTTTCTGCAATTTGGCTTAGAAATTTCTAAGAAAGCAATTTTTATGTTGTAGGTTTTGGGGTTTTTTCTTCTGTTTTTTTCCAGTTATCATTTGCCTCATCCTGTCACCTCTCTGCAGAACTCTATCTAACAAGAGAAATGAAAACACACTTTGTTTGTCCTTTAGGCAGTTGCTGGAAGCTGTGAGCCATTCAAAGGAGCAACCCAGGACATCACTAAGGGTATGATGAGCTATTGTCAGCACCTCATGAGCTATCAAGGGCTTTTTGCCCTGATGTCAGTAATGAAACTCGTTCTATAGCTGATTCATTTGAAAAATCCCTGGGCCAGGCTGTTTCTGGGCTCATGTTTTGAAGATGGCATACCGTGTGCAACAAGAGAAAAAATTAGTCCTCGTGTTTTTTTCATTATGTAGTAGCAATTTGTAAGCACAAACTAAAGCAGTGCAAAATTGATAAAAATAGTTATACAAACAAGAGTGATCTGATCCTGTAGATGCCCTCTACACCTGTATTCATCTCAACTGTATGAAAGTTGGAATCAAAATTAAAAATCGAAGGAATTCACCAACATGTCCACATTCACATTGCAGAAATGTATCTTCTAAAAACATTGAAAACTAGACTTGTGGTCCTTGCAGTTCCCATATAGCGTACCTGTGCAATGTCTATCACATTCAATTCTTTTTAGGTTCTCTGATGTGAGAGGCAAAGTGCTTCTAAGGGTCTTTCCATTGCTGCAGAAGATCCTTTTCTTGAGTGAATCCTCCCCTAGTGGATGCTTTACTTTGATCATTTCATCAATCTTGTTTCTCCTGTGGCTTTATTTTCCTTCAAAGCTGTAGAAGATGAGGTTATCCTCTGTTGTACCCAAAATCCACTGCTGAAGCAAAATGTCCAGCAGCAGGAGGTGCAACAGGAGACATCACAGACTGACGGTTTCAGGTTGCAAAACTAAAACTTGTGTGACATTTAGGGTTGGCAATTCTGCATATGACTTCTCCCCAGGACTGTCTCCTGTGGGATCTACTATGGCCCCTAGTATACAGGTCAACTTTTCAGAAGTAGAATATTTCCTCCAGCAACAGGGATTATTGGCAACAAAAAACTAAAACAAAACAACCAAGATTGTATCAACCATCTTTTCTAGATCACAAGATTCCATATTAACCTTATCACTCTGACGGTTTTGTCTCTCTCCCCTGCTCCCAGAAAAACTGAGCCAGACTGTGCATTATCCTGTCACCTTGCAAGGATAAGGCCATTTTTTCCTAAGTACTAAATGCAAAAGACAATATTGAAAGCTTCTGTATTTTCAAAACTTGATGAATGACTCACCCAATCCCTCCACATTTCTTTAGAAAAACTCAGATCCAGACTGTGCTATTATTTCAGGATTTCTCTTCACCATCCTCTGTCTAGAATGGCAAGACAGCCCCAAACAATTAATGAGGCCAGAATGAATTCAACTCATAGTCTTAGGCAGTATTTATACAGATTACCACACAAGAATGAAAGCATACATTTCTTGATTTCTTGGAAAAGTAGACATACACCATGATAAAGACCTCTTTTTAAAAGGACTGGTTTTGCAGTCTTTTCACTCTAGGAGCTAAAGACAGGGAATCCTTTGCAGCCTCTCTGACAAGAATATATTTTTTCAGATGCAAAAAGTGAAAGTGTATTTATTTTACTGAGACTATGACACATTTTTTTGTTCTTTTGTATCTCTTCTTTCTACTCTCTTTTAATTGAATCAGACTTTTTGTGTTTTTTTGTTTTTTTCCTGGATCTGATTTTGTCCATCCCATTTCTGCATCTACTAAATGAGTAGGAAAGGGTGCACTTAGTAAAATCAGATGGAGAAGGAATATATCTGCTCCATGGTTCTTCACTGCTATGTAGAAGATAGCCACTTACCAGTCCCAGTAGTTCCTGATGTATTCAGACTTAAGTCTGGATTGGACAAAACATCTGGAGGGTGAGCTGACTTTCCCCCATTAAATCATGCCAGATTAGCTGAAGGTTTTAAGCCTTCTGTAACCTGTTACTCCTCCCAATAGCTGGTCTGCAGTGGAGCCAGCCTAGTTGGGAGGGGGCTGTTGAACAGTGGAACACACCGCCCAGAGAGGTGGTGGAGTCACCACACCTGCAGATGTTAAAGAAAAGAGTGGACATGTCACTTGGTGCTGTTGTCCAGCCCACAAGGTGGTGGTCAGTCGAAGGTTGGACTTGATGATCTCAGAGGTCTTTTCCAAAGTAAATGATTCTGTAGTTTTGTGATTCTGTAATTTTTCCCTGGAGTTCTGAGGAAGTGCAGGGAAGATGAGAGAAAAACACATTGAGTCTTGCATATGTGAAGCTCCAGACGGTGAACATCCTCTGTGCCTGGGATCTGGATATGCAGTCTGTTTAAAAAAGGATTGGAAAATCACTACAGCTTATCAGTGGCCTCGTATCGCTTGTGTTTCTTTTTTGATAATGGCAACATGCTGTTGTGTCATGGACAGCCAGTGTGACAGGGCATTCCCTGGGGTCAGGCTGGCAGCTCTGCCAGGTCAGCCTTGGCCAGGGCACATCAAGACCTGGGTATGCAGATGGGGTACTTGTAGCTGTTCACACTGCCCACGCTGTGCAGCTTAGCAGGGCTCTTGCATTGTCTGTGCTGCCAGCTCTGCAGTTCTCCCAAGCACTATATACATTCAGCCGAGGATTATAAAAGAGAAATTAAACTGGAACCCATTAAACATGTTTACTCTCTGCAGCAAATATTTTTACCGCGTAGTTTTGTGCACAGGAAGTGCTGTAAACTTCAGCATTGCTGCTGGCTCCTTTGTAATCACTCTGCTGATTATGAATTGCTGCCTTTTGGCAGTTGCTGCTCACATGATTATGATCCCTGCTGGTGGGAGGGTAATAGAGGGGAGAAAAGGGGAAAAAAATGTGCAGACCAAGGAGACCTGAGGACAATTAATGTCCTTCAGCAAAGTGGAGTAGGGTGCAAGATAAACTAGCCAAATCCAAGGCTTGTGGCAACTGTATTTCTATCTTCTCCCTCCTGCAATGGCTTTATCTAAAAAGATATATGGGAAGAAACTAGACCTACCAGTTGGGACTTGATCACAGTATATCAGAAGAAACTATGTAGCCTGAGAGCTGGATTACAGACATCACAGCAAAAGTCTGTTCAAAAAAAGAAGTGAAAAACATTAAGCTGTAAGATAAACCAAATATCTTCCCTCTCCTCTGTATGCAAAACAGTGATCTGAGTTAAAAAACAGGAACAAATCTCCATGGTTATATGATAGCTGATGCGTATTATTTATTTTTATGAGATAATCTAAAGCTTTATACAGTACATGTGAGTATTATTGGATTTGGTGTGCTATTATTTTGATGAACTCATATTTTTCAGCAGTTTACAACCTGGATGTTAGAACTGGTGTGGAGGCTTTGGAGCTTGCTGTAACTTAGCTCAGCCTGAGGCACTGACCCTCTCTGGTCTCCATGAAACCGGGCACTTACCAGTCCGGCACTGGTGTGGTGAGGCCCAGGGTGCTGTGGAACTAATGGGAATCCGTCAGTTGGAGAGGGAGAATGGACCTCATTGATTTATTTTGGATGAGCTCATTATGTGGGGGAGAGCAGGGCATGTACATATGGAAAACTTTACCCAGTGAATTTCACACCCATCATGGAGTTGAGTAAGTCAGTTCTTTGTTAGATTGCTGACAGCAGATGGCTAAGTGAAGGCATTGCTCAGTAATATGTTATATTTCTCTCATTTTTTGCTGTTTGGTTCTGCCTCAGGCTGGACATCTAGGACAATCCAAGCTTTTTGGTTTGGAATTTCTAGGTACCCTTCAGGTTGTTGTTCTTGACTTTCCTCCTTCATTTTCCTTCTTGGGTATCAAAATTGTCTTTAGACTAATTTCATGACACACTCTCTGTTTAGCTGCTCCCTGTCTTTTCTTCGAGGTAGAAAATCTGCCAGTTTCCCACTCATGTTTGTATCCTCTTCATCTATCTTGTATCTTCTTTTCATCTCATCCTGTTCTTTTTTTTTTTTTCTCCTTGTTTAGCCCAGTGGTAGAAAAGGGCTATTAATGATTCTTGTGAAAATAGCATTTCTGCTTGCATGAGAGAGCTGCCAGACTGATCATATTTGCTCACAATAATGTGTCTCACTAGATTCTAATGGGGCATCTGATGAGATTAGATTCAAATTCCAGGACTTCACACCTGCCTTTGCACAGCCCATTATTTTTTTTCCCCTAAGAAGATAGAGATTTTAGTACCTTGGCTTCCACAAACTTCTTTGTGCCCACTCCTTGATCTGCTGTGCTAACTAAAACTATTGTGGGGGATGGATGCTTCAAGCTTTCAGTTGTGCACATAGTACCAGTGAAGCCAATGTGCTATGGAATGAGCACTAGTAGCCAGGATGTTGGCGTGGGTGATCAGAGTGGGTCTTGTTAGAAATAAGCTTGGTATGATGAGATCCAGACTTTGCTTCTTTTAACATAGGAAATCCAAGATTATATCTTACCCCCGTCCTTGTCTCAGCATTTTTGTGAAGGGTCAGGTTAAAAAGCAAATTTTGCTCACAGAACTGCTTTTAATTGCCTATTCACATTCTCCAGTCTCAGATCTGCAGGAGAATATGTCTGAGCAGATGGCTTTGACTATAGCATGGGCTGTGTACCACATAAGAGTACTCTGGCAAATATAGTTAGGTATCTGTCTGATATGGATGACAAGAGACAGTGAAATATGTGAGAGTGTGAAGCTGAAGTGTGGTTACTTCTAAATGCTGAACTAGCTCTGGTTCCATTTTTGTTGCAACAGTTGTTACTTTCTGTAGGAGCTTTGTAGCAAGCTGAACTCAACTTTTCATTTTACCATGCTAGTAAGATGAGTGGCCTTCAGAGCAGAAAGATGTGAGAGATGTAGGGGACAGTCTGACAGAGCATAGGAGACAGAATTTTGGGAGTAAGAATGCAATAATAAAATGCGGTGCTAAATTATTTTTGTAACTGGAAAACCTATTCCTCTCAATAATACCTGGGTAGATTAGTTAAGCTGGGGTTATTATCTCTGGTTTCTCGTGAAAAAGAAACAAAAATGGGGTGCTGACATGATGTTATGAATAATTGTTGTCATCTAGGTATCAGGCTGGGAAATTTGGCCTACAGGCCCCTGTTGATTTATTCTCTCCATCAGGCTGGAGTGTCATAAAATAGATAAAAAGGCAATACACTGGGATAGTCAAAGTGCTTGGGCTACCGTTTGGGAATCAACAAAAATATTTTCCTTTATAATCTTGTCTTAATTCCTTAGAGTCCTCTTTATGTCTTCTTGGTGTATGAGGTAGTGGTGCTCTTTGGGAAAGAGCTCATATGGAGAAATAGGTTTGTGCTATGTCTGGAGGATGCTGAGGCTTGTCAGTCTGATATCCTCTAAGAACAAGACCCAAAGCAAGAACAATTGGCCTGGTCTTCTGTGAGCTGTTGTAAGAAGCTTTGTGACTGCCCATTTCTCAGCTCTAGAGAAAACTGTGAAGCTTAAAATGATACCATTTGCCTAAAAGTGTGGTTTGAACCCTTGTGGAGCTCTACAACCACATCCTTAAATTTATTTTAATATTCCTGGGAGGATACTGAAAAGAGAAAATGAAGATTTGGCAAAGCTAAATACTTATAGTCATGTGAGAAAAAGAGGATTTGGACATTCATTTGTCACTATTTCTCATTACATAGTTTATTCAACATGTTTAGGGGCCAAAATAGTGGCACAAAACTTATGTTACCAGGCATAGACCCTGAAGAGTAGTGAATGGCTAAAGTGATGTATGAAGTGTCTCTGCAGTTGGATATGGTATCCCTAGATGATGGATGACCAATACATCTTTGAGAACTGGGATGGACTCATGAATGTAATTTATGTAACATAAAGAAAGTAGATGACATTTGTCGGCTTCCGCTGTCAGGTTGTTAAAACATCTAGTTTTGGAAGAAATTACAGTAATTTCATGCATATAAGGTGCACCGGCGAATAAGGTGCACTATTTTTTTTGCAGTGAGGATCTGTGTGCAACAAAGTAAAGAATTAGTAACAGAATCGCGTGATTGTGGGGTTTAGTGGCAGGTGCTCAATTTTCAAACAGTTTTCACAGATCGGTGTAGCCTTTAAACACAGCCCCAGGTGCCCTCCCCGTGCCGCGGGCCCTAGCACTCCCACCCCCAGCCCTGGCTGCCGCAGCTGCCCACACGGCTATGGTGGGGGCTGCCCACTTGGCGGCAGGGGCTGCCCATGCAGCTTGCACTTCCAGGTTGGCAAATTTCCAAACTTTGTCCATATATAAGGTGCACCGGCCTATAAGGTGCAGTTCTGGGTTTTGATCAAAATTTTAGTCAAAAGGGTGCGCCTTATAGGCATGAAATTACTGTACCCATATTTTTTTTCTTCCATTTACCCTTATAATAGGGAAGGAATTCCCTTTACACATCTCAGTGTACTCTTTACTCTTCTTCATGTCCATCCTCAAAAGACCTTTCATAATGTTTGCACAACACCCTCAAGACTTCAGAGAGCTAAAACTCTGGCTTACCAAGATGGTCAACATTGTCCTTCTCCCCACTTTTTAGTTCCCTTCTCTTTGCAGTTATCTGTCATCTCCCAGTTTATGCTGAGATTGGCAACTCTTAAGGACAAAGACTGCAGGTCCATGAGAAGGGCTCATAAAACAACAATTATATTAATTGAGAACTAATTCTCCTGAGGTAATCAAGTCATCTCTAGACACCTTTCTTTAAAAGCAAAGATACATTCTCTTTCCATCAATGTTCTCTTGCAAACTCTATGATCTTGTTTCCAACATAAAAGAAATTCTCAGACCACGTATGTTTGTATGTATATTTTATAACAGAAATATTTTCTCAGGGAACTCTAATGTTTCAGTTGCCACTGCAAACATGTCAGAGGAGTATGTGAGACTGAGCTGACACAGTGCAGAAGCTTTATTGGCAATTACTCCTGAGACACACACAGCGGACCTTTAATTACTGACAAAGCCACTTGTATTTTGGACTTGGAGATTGTAGATTTCCCCATGATTCCTTAGACAAATAATTTAACCTTTTTTCCAATTAGGGCTGTGATACATCCCCAAAGGAAGGCTATGTGGCTGCCCTCATGGAAATCCTGCGTTGCTTCCTGGTCCCCATAGGCCCAAGTGAGAACCAAGGTGGGAAAGGAGACAGGAGCAGGCTGGGCAGTGTGAGCACACATTGCTCTCTGCACCAGGGCATCCACTGCCCTGATGTGGCCATTCTCTCCTGCAGCAGAACCAGTAAGTGCCGCAGGATTTACAGACAGGGATAAAAGGATTGATCCCTTCTACTGATCCCACAGCTTGTGACAGACAGACAAGTCCTTCCCCAGCACAGTAGGATCCTTGGAGAGCTGCTTCTCCCAAAGAGGTTCTTGATCTAGATTTTGCCATGCAAAGGATAATTCCCTCCCCAGGTAAGTATAGGACTCACTGCATTTGTAAAGCAACTCCTGCATTTGAGGAATGGCTCCTGCCACTATTTTGGCAGGAGGAGATTTAAGCTGTGGAGGCATAATGAATTTCGATGTGTGCTCTGTGCAGTGTCAAACTGTTTAATTTTGAGAAGCTGAAGTCACTAGCCTGTTGTTTCATGTTTCTGTCTAATTGAAATGTTAAAGAACTGATCTTTCTGCTGTGTATTTAGTCTGGACATTCCAGCCTTTGAACTCTCACCAGCACTGTGAGTAATGTTATCCACACACATTCACTCTATTGTTACAGCAAAATCTCTACATCTGATTAAAAAAAAAAAAATCAAAAAAATCAAAGGGCCAGCATAATGCATACATAAAACATTGAAAACATTCTCTTTGAGGAAAAGAAAAGGGAGGGAAATAAAGAAATAAGGAAAGGAAGAAATGAGGAAAAAGAAAAGAAAGAAAAAAAAGGAAAGAAATCTCAGCCCCTTGCGCCAGCTCTTGGGAAGGAGGGAGGAAGCTTTCATTAGACTTACCATCATTTTCAGTTTTAATCACCTCTCTTCTTTTCAAATTAAAAAAGAAATTTTGATCAAGGGCCTAGAAGACCCAGAAGTGCCTTCTGGGGTTATCTGAACCAGTCACCTGTTCGGAAGAGACAGCCTTTCACCATCAGACGGATATGCATTTTCAATAATTAACTATTTTTAGCGTGGCATAAGTGAAAAATTAATAAGCCCCAGCAGCAAATAAGCGTTGCAGTGTGGGTAGAGAAGAAAATACAGGCCACAGCTCAACCTCCCGCTTTGAAAGTTCAGCTCCCTTTAGTCCCCACCTCCCCTGCCGCAGTCCCCAAAGGGTGACTTCCCTCTCTAATAGACCCACATTTACAGCCAGAGGTTGCCATTTCCCAACTAGTCCAACATTAACATTCATCATCTCATTTCAGCACCTCCTGTGGGTAATAGCAGCCCTGAGAAATGGTCTCTCCCTTGGCTTTATTTCTACCCAGCCAAGGGCTCCCCACAAACTCTGGGCACTCCCCCAGGGAGTTTGCTGTTCCTGCAGTGCTCCCTGACACTCATTTGCTCATTCCCTCTGCTGTGGCCAGCAGTAGTGGGAGGGCTGAGCAGGGGCATGAGGTCTATCAAAAAGAATAGCCCCAAGCAAAGGGGCATGAGGGCTGAGGTGGCAGAGGAGGAAGGACAGACCCTTTACCGAGTGTCTTCTCAGTGGTCATGGAGATGAGCACTGAGATCTGCCCTGGCAGGCTGGCAATAATCCAGTCTGTTCCCAGCTTCCCACCCCTGCAGTAAAGACACAAGGCTTGTTCAAGGGCTCATTCACAGCTACATCACTGTCAAGGTGACAAGGACATGATGTGGGGAGACAGAGGGGCACCTGGCCCATTTAGTTTCACATTATGCCCTCTTTTGACACCACCATCTTCAAGGTAACATTTCTACATTCTGCAGCATGTCCAGCATGGATTGCTCTCTTTGAATTTTAGTCTCATTTTCAAAGTTAAACTGTGAGAGTTCTGGGCAAATGGTGGAGAGAGGTCTGCAGTGCCTCTGCAGGGTTTGGCATACAAAATTACTCTAATGAGCCCTTAGTGATGATTCACTCAAACTGAAAGGGTCTGAAGACTCTGGGACCTGCAGTATGCCATTGTGTGAAGTGGGGTGAAGCCAGAGCAAAATGATCTGCACCATTTTATAGGCAGCTGCACATCCCTTTGCAACAGTTTGTACAGCCTGCCTTAAGCACAGCGTTCAGATGTGCCTTAAATATTGGGCAGGCTTTAAATAAATGACCAATCCATTTGCTGTTCTTTCAATCAAATCGAAAATTCAAAAACTGGAAATTTAAATTGAATTAAGAAAACTGCAGTCCAGTTTCTGTGTGGCATCATCAGTTTTAAAGGCCAAATGATCATTAAAGCACCAGTAACCGATGGAGTGAAGCACTAGCACTTGAAACTGAAATAGAGTTAGAGCATTGTGTGAATAATGAAATGAAATTCTGCTCAAGGAAGGGTCTTGTGGACTAGAGAAACTGTAATACAAACTGTGTGCCCCTCTATATTAAAAAAAAGAACCTATGCCGACATCCACAGAAGGCATTATTTATGTTATAACTCGAAAAAGAGACTAAGGAGATTTTATAGGTAGAATTGATGGATTATACAGTAACAAAGGCTTGAATATCTCTAATAAAATTGTTTTTAAAATAAGCAATTTAATGACCACTTCTTAGTTAATAGATGGAGAACTACTTTAAGATTTTAATTTGATAGGGCAGCTGTCCCATACTTCACTGGGAAGGGTTTTACATGTAAAGTTGGGACAAAATATTGAGGCAGGTGGAATAATGTGCCTAACAGATGTCAGCTGTGGAGAGTCTCAGGACTATCGGGGAAGGAATACTTGGGATGAGGAGTCTCAACCATTTCCATTTTCCTTTCAGTTTTTAGAGTTGCCCAAGCTTTTCTTTTTCCTGTAGACAATGCAATACTTTTTGTTTTGCAAAACTAAATTAATTACTTGTTTAACTGTGTTTTTCCTGAGAAATTTTGCAAAATTGCTGGAATGGGTTCAGGATAATGCCAGATTTTTAAACATTCAGAAAATGTCTGTGCTTTTTTTTTTGTTTGTTTGTTTGTTTGTTTGTTTGGAGTACCATAATGTAAAAGGTGAAATAGCAGCTGTTATTTATAGGTTTGGATACTTGGTCACAAGTGGGAAAATACACTCTAGACAGTATTATATGAGTGAGAGAAAAAGGATTCTACAATGAAGCTGTGGATGCTTGAGATTTGTATTTTCAATTAAAAATGATAAAGGTAAGTAGAGAGTATATCAAGTCAAACTTTTAGTGACATATGAATTATTTCTATAACATATAAATATGCCTGTAAATAAGTACATCTTTGTGCAATGTTCGCTGAGTGGAAAATCTTATATTTTTCTGGAGAAGTAGGAGCTGCTGTTGGTTATGTCCTGTTTGAAAATGTATTTATGGTCAGACCCTGGAGTACTGATGTGAGGTGCTGACAGTATAGACCAACACTTCTTCCTGGCTGAGCTGACCTTTATGGTACCAAGAAATGAAATCCTTATGGGACAAAAACTTTAGTACCTGGCTGATAATAGCTGGATTCAATTACCCAAGAAGTGAGCTGAAATAAAGGCACAGAAGTTGGAATATTTTTGAGACTGCTCTAGACAGATAGAAGACAGATCTCATACCTATGGATAATATAAAATTCTTTGTATGAATTTTGAATGTAGATATAAACCTGCAGTGTTGATTTCAGTTCAGTATATGTAACCTAGAGTGCAGATTTGTAATTAATAATAAATATGGGCAAACAAACTTTGCACAGTCTCTCCCTTCACCATTATGAGGTACAAAATCAAAACACAAGCCAAATATCACATTCCTTGAGAGGATCATACACAGGAAAAATCCCATCAAAGGCTGCCCCCTGAGCTCACCCCACACTAAAAATAACATCCCAGAGAAAGCTGCCTTCCCAACAGCAGGTCCCTTCCCTCCAAGCCGTTTGGCTCTCAGTGGCACAGCTCGATGCAGAGCAGCGACACGCAGAGCTCGCATCAGCTCAGCAAACATTCCCCCTCGTGCCGGGAAATTGGATGCACCATTGTCATTGCCAGAAGAGAGCTGCGATACTGACACATGAAAGTGCCTCTGACAGCCTGGGGAAATTGCTTTATTTTTACTTGCAAAAGAAGATTTGCAATCCAGGCTAACAAATTATTCTTTTTATCTAGTTGTTTGCGTTATGGGACCCCAATCCAGGATCAGGGCTCCTCCGTGGTGCACACTGTGAAGACATGCAAGGATGAGAGCAGTTGGCACCCCAAAGAGCTCACAATCTGCATAACAGGCAGGAGCTACCGGGTGGAAGGCAGCTGGGCTAGGAGAATACAATAACCATAAAATGGGTATGCATAGCATCCTTCTCATTAAAAGATGGTGGCAATTTGAGGGCATCGTGGTGGAGGTAGCTTGAAGGAAGAATTTAAATGAGGTTAAGAAGCCAGCTATACAACAGGGATATTTTGCAGTCATGATCTGGGCTGGGAGGCATCCAGGAGGTGCTTGAGGGAGAGGGAAAAGCAGGCACTGAGGCAGTGGCGGGAAGGCTGATGCCAGGTGAGAACAGTCTGCTGAACACAGGCTTCATCAACACATCTCATGCCATTGTAAAATTACATTTGTCATCGTGGTCGGGTGGTCTAGGCCACACTTTAGGTTTTGAGGGGAATTCCAAGTGTTCTTAAAATAGTTTCTGGAAGATAAACAATGATTCAGGCACTAATGCTCCTGGGGTAGACAAGCATATCTTTATGCTGGAAGATTCTTCCTGATCTATGGAGTAAATTATCAGGAAAATATGGTGGTGTTTTTAATGTGTTTTGTGTCCCAGGATCCTTGAGCTTCCAATGGATAGCCACTTCTTGAGGACAGGCAAGGGAAAGGAGTGTGGGCATACATGGGCAGACACACAGAGCTTCTCTGCGGACCAAAGGTTACAGACTTTATGGCTAAACAAGGCCTGAGGACTAACCCTGAGTGTAGTCTGGGATGGATGAGAGCTCTGTCTCAAATCTTTAACTTCTGACTAGATTTCTGTACATCTAGAGACTCTCTTAATGGTGGTATTGATCCTGCATTTATCAAACTAAGAAGAGCCTGGTTTTTTTTCCCCACTGGCTTTACTAGGTGCTGTTCATGGACTGACATTTATAGACTACTTTGTGATGCTGAATTGTGTGGGCAGGTATTGTAACATGGAACTAAAACTGCAGGCCTGTGATTTCATAAAAGGACTTCAGGAATGTGCAGTCACTGTAATCTCACAAGGAATGATTTTCAGTATGAAACCATGTGGATGATACAATTCCTCTAAAGCCATCTTCCCCTGGGCCCTGGAACTTTCTATAATAGATAAGGTCTCCTAGATACCAAGGCTGACCCAAATTCCTTAAGAATTTGGTCACTCTCCTGACCCCTTGGAAGATAATTGGTTAGAAATTAGTTTGTATAATTGGTCAGTTCACCTTTATACTAAAATATGAGTCAAATGGTTAATGGATATTTGTAACTTGGACCAAAGCTTGTGAACAGTCACTAGGGTTTAAAATCTGCTCTGCATTTCACTCTGGCTATGCACCTGAAGTACCTGCAATGCAGTTAACATGGAAACTGAAGTTGTAGGAAAGCAAAATTTAACTCTAGAGATGCACCTGTGTGGCCAGAATAGTGCCACAAGTTCTTAAAATCTCTCTGCAGCTTTGAAACCTTAGCTCCTATTTCAGAAGTGGCTTAGGTGCTTAGCTGAGAGATATTTTCCAAAGCATCTAAGTAGATTAAAGACTTAACCTCCTTCAGAAGTCAGTGGCAGCCCGCTATGCAGCTAGATAGCTAGATAATACTGCTTAGGCACCTTTTTTTTGGTGATATGCACTGAAAGTCAGTAGAATTAGTCTTGCTAGAGACCAGTACCACTTTCCAGAATGGGTTTGTGTTTTGTAGCAAATGAGTGTATTTTAAAGCATAACTCAGACCTGAACATTTGCTTATCCAAGGGGAGAGCATGACAGATGTACCTTTGTATTTGTACTGCCCTTCAGGCAAGCAGGGAGCTGTGCCTTGGCATGTCCTTTCATGGCCTTTGTGGGCAGCCTCACCCTGTGCCATGGCATTATGGACACTCAGAGCTGGGTCTGGGACATCCTGGAGCATCTCATCACTCCCCAGCTCAGACCTCAGGGCAGAGCAGACCTTACAGTTTGTGTGTCTGGGTTTTGCCTGCTGCCTGCAGTGGGAACTTTCTACTCTGGTTGTACAGCAGAGCAAAGCAGCTGTATTGTGAGGGAATGGGAAATGGGGGGAAAACCACTGGTTTGTCAGGTTTTCCCTTCATCCACGCTGGTGGGTGAGTCTAGGTTGCAGAGAATCTGCCAGTGTTAATATCAATGTGCAGCATTGCTCATTCCATTTCCAGCATCAAAGATACATGCAGGCACTAGTGCAGTGATGAAGAGATGCTTGGTGTAGCAAGTACGGGTTATGTGCAGAGTTATTTGCAAAGGAGACACACCAGTCAACACCCATCTTCCTAAAAGACTTTTTATCCAGTGCCAAAAGCCAGTGGATGAAGGGTGTGTGACCGTGTGTGTCGGCTGTGGGTGGGGGAATGGGGCTGGAGGTTTGTTTACTACAGTTTTACTTCATTAATATTTTAGTCTCAGGTGCAGAACTTGAAGAGTCTCACTGAAATCGCAAACAGCACTGATTGTGGTGTTTGTGACAGTGCCATGGGGCATTTGCATTATTTATCCCAGGCTGCACTACCCATACAGCTTTCAGGGAATATTTTCAGACAGAATCGCTAATTAGCACATATGTGGAATCTTCTCAAAGCAGTTGGGAACTCTCCTCATTACTTTTTAATTTTTTCTATTTGCTGAACGTATGTCATAGATGAAAATTCGGAATGATGGTTTGAAGGAATTTTGCATATTAAATACTCCAAAAAAAAAAAGAGCAGGATCTTCTATCTGGACAGTGTGAGTGCCTCTTGTCTGACAGGTTCTTGCAGCATCACTTTTGGGCTGCCACTTGGTTACCCAAAATCAGTGAGGACAGCTAAGGCCTTTGCTCATTATTCTGAAGCCTTACAGACCATGGCTGGATGGCACTTAATAATCAACCATCTTCACCCTGGATGCTGCTGCTGATTATCTCTCTGCAAACAGATGATAGAACATGCTGACAATCTCCCGTTTTCAGATGAAAGAGAGTTCATATATGTGCATATCCAATTTTAATAAAACTAAATTTTTGCATATAAGGAAAATTGTATGTTATCACAGCATTAAAAATGTCTTTTAAATTGGTTTTCAAAGTGTTAAAAAATACTTTAAAATGTGTTAAAATCCCTCCATCACTGTTATGTTGTCAGATAGCTCGTGACTAATTTAGCTAAATTTTACTCTTTATTTTCTTATCACACATTTTGTGTGTTCATTAAATGATTTATCAGAATTTACAGGAGTGATAGTTAGAGCAAACTGTTTCTTGTACACTTGTGCATTGCAAAAGATTGATTTAAGGAACAGCTTTTCTAAGTTACGGCTCAATTTAGCATGTTTAAATGTTATTTATTATGGATTTAAATACAACATTAAAAAGCTTCAGTCTGATTGCCTGGGCACCACTTCCTGGAAATTAAAACTGCAGCACGAAAATGATGAAAACCCCAAACATAAGCGCACCTATCATATACAGTCAGCTGAAACTCAGCACAAAGCAGAAAACGTTGTGCCTTTTGTCCTTGCCCATAGAAAACAAAAGACAAATCCGCTGTCCCCTGCCACAATTGTTCCATCCTCTCAAATGCCCCCTCAGGTTTTCCAGCTTGTGAGTGAGGACCACAGAGGAGAAAATGCAGGAAAACCACTGTTAAAAATGAGGGCTTAGGGCTGGTTAAAAAATTGAGAGGCTTTTGCTGAGGAAAATTCTTCAGGAGAAAGCTTAATGATGCAATTTCAGACCTCAAAAAGATCCCAGCGTCCTGTGCTATGTTTATAACTCAGTCCTTCATCTATTTTGAGGTCCTGATTTTCTGAGCAGGCCACAGATGCACCATAGCTTCTCTTTGTCCTGAGCCAAGGCAGAACTGCCTGGGGACGCCTCTGACTGCAGTGCAGCATGGAAAGCCTGATCTTGTTAGGGAAGCCAGTCCATGCAGGTCAATAAGGTCATGAAGTGTGTCTGACCAGGAATCAGGTATCACAGCAGCGTTTCTGTACCCAAACGGCTTTGATTCTGATTTATATTCTTCCTAAAATTAAAAAAAAAAAAAAAAAAAAAAGAACAAAATCCCTTGGAAATTGAAGTATACAGTGTTTCAATGAAAACTTCAAATAACCAGGGGCAAAAAACACTCCAGATATGTCTTTAACAAAAATATTGATTTCTGTGAAAAAATCAATTTTCTTCCCCAAAAGCAGCTTTACTGGAGAATTTTGGCAATTCTACGAGGGCTCACTAATGGTGAGAATTACTGGTGGCTCTCTGTCTCTTCAACTCTGACAGATCTGGCTTATACATCTCTTCCCGTGTCAACTAAAACAGGTTGGCATAAGGCTGTGTCAGAGCCATTCCTTTCACAGAAAGAGCCTTGCAGAACAAAAGGACGGCTGCTGTCTGTGTTGTTGTGATCTTTAATGTTCTCAAGAGATGGCCTCAAGTGGTGGGCAGGTAGTCAGGCAGGCAGTGTTAGTGGAGAAGTCAAAACATGGGAAAGAAGAGAATAATAACATTAAAAATGGTTGAATTTCAAATGTAGATTTCTACCCCCCTTGAAATGCAGTTGAGCCAATTCAGGTGAAATCAATCAGGAAAAGGAAGTAAGTGTCAAAGATCATTTAGTACATCAGCAAAATACTTGTCATTGGCACCTGTGAATGACTCAGTGACGATTATGTTCAGCCCTGGTAAACGCAGGCTGCAATATCCCCAGTGTGTTTTTTTGGAAGGATGGAGATATTGTGACTAAAGGTGAAAGCCTGTTTTATTTTTTCACCCTTGTCATGTACTCTCTGCGCTGCCAACCTCCACTTCAGTTGCCACAGTGCATAAATTACAGTTTAGATCACACAACCATCCATCATCAAATCACCCCATGAAAGTGCTACTAAAGTATGTTGCCAGTTCTCCCGGTTGACACTCTTTTTGTGATTGACACATATCTAACTTACACCATTGCTTGTGTCACTGCTGAATTTTGCCCTGAAACTTCCTCGGGAGCTGTGCACATTAAGTCAATCTGAAAGTTTCATGTAAATCAGATCCCTTTTGTTGTTCTCTGAGCTTTCTGTTTCTTTTATTTACAGTTCCCCCTAATTATTAGGGCAGTTTATTGGCTTCTTTCTAGCTCATGCACTCCTTACTTAGGCAAGGTAGAAATGGGTTAAATACCTCAAATTTTGTCTAATTATTATTATAAATATTTATTTACTATCACTGCAGTACTTGAAAGTTAAGCAATACATAAAATGAACATACCTTGATGACATGCCTTGGTAGCAAGTCATTGTCCACAGTGCACAGGCATATGAGCAATTTTTACATTATCTGTATATTTGCTACATGATCCATGAAGAGTCTACATGAATATATATATAAAATCACCAGATTGCTCTTTTGGCTTAGAGTTGATGATTCTGAATGAATAATCATGAGGGCTTTCGATGGGCACATGGTTATGTCTTTTCCACATGCAAGCGTACCTAAGCATGTTAAAACCTGACTCTGAATTGTCTGCATTTGGATTTATTTTTCTTTACCAGTGTGCCGCTGAGATGCAATAAAAAATAATAATTTTGAGAATGTGTTTTGATATATACATATATAAAAGTAAAACCTATCATGAATGAAAGGCTCAAAAAAAAATGAAAATGGAATAAAATTATTGATTTTTCCTAAATAGTGTGAGTCAGGTGTGCTGTGTTTGAAATTATGTACATTATGTCCTCCTTTCTCTTTCAGACACAGAGATGCTGTAAACTAGCTGCTAGGTGAGGTCTGCTAAGTGTGAATCATTTGATTGCTGTTGTTTGTGCAGCATCTGTTCCATAGCATGTTTAATTATTTTTGTGTGTTAAATTCATGTAGGTTACTTGAGAATTGCTTAACTAAGTCTTAAAATGGCAGCTACTGCAGAATTCATTATCTTGATTATCATTAGAGATGGGCAGAGGAGATTCCTCCTCATACTTTATTCTGAAAGCTTGAAGTGCAGCTCAAAATTACACTTCCAAACATATATGCACCTTCTGTTCCTCTGCCAAGCCCCTCTTTGTAGCTGACTTCAGCTTGAAAGACTGCAAATCTTACTCTGAGTCCAGGTAAAAGTCTCTGAGCTCACCTGGGAGCACTACGGTTAATTTTTCCTGCAGGTGTCAGAGTATCTCAGATGTGTCCAGTAAGCCAAACAGTAGAGAAAAATCCCCCAAAAGTCCACATTTAGCTGCAGAGTGAGAAGGTGGGCTGGCACCTTACTATGATGTGTGTATTAACTTGGTGCCAGATGTAGTTCTACGTTTCAAGATGATGTTTAAAAAGCAGAAAATACCAGGCAAGGTTCCTCTGCCCTATGAAAAAAACCAAACAGCATAAAACATTTTCACTTAAGAGCAGTAAATTAGTAGGGGTAATAATTTATTTAGCTTTGTACTCAGGCTGATGGATCAACCCCTCAGTAAGCTGCAGCAGAGTCTAACTTATGTTAGCCTGTGGCTTTAGGCAAGCGAACTGTACTAGCCAGTGCTATCCTTTGTACATCAAGAACTTCATTGGAATGGGGCTTCCCTATTTTATTTCAGACTTTTGGTGACTTTGAAGCTGTTCTTGGAAGCTCTTTTCAGACATTTTACTGCCGCATGAGCTAGAAATACTCTTTTAGTTAGAATCAGAGCTTTCAACATTAAAAAAATCACCTGATTCCAGCAAGTGGGAGCTCTTGGTACAGCATAAAAGTGCAGAGCTCGCAGTAAGAACTGGCAGTGCTGCTGATGGCCCTTATCACTGGCCTTTGATGCCGTGAGCATGGGGTAGAGCTGGCAGTGCATCTCGGCAATTTATGCAAGCCGCTCACGCGTTCGTAGCACTTACTTGTCCTTAATGGGATTGTGTTATAAGATAATGGATATCTTATTTCCTAAGGAGATATTTAAAACAGTATCTGCATTTAGAAAACCCTTCAAAACTGGAACTGAAGGAAAATGAGTGCAACACAATACTCCTTTTCCTGCAAATGCATTATCATGTGCAGATTTTAGGATACGGACTTAAGTGAAAATCTTAGCCGAGTTTTCAAGAGAGAAATTTCTCAACTCTGTTTGGGATTTGAATTGCTATTCTACTGTCAAAAGCAATGAACAGGATGGCTAGAACTCTGCTCAGTTCTTGCACTAAGTAATTGCTAAGTGATTCTCAGTCATCTTGAAATACAATTACATTAGAAAGTCAGGTTCGAAAAATAGTATGAGATTTCCAATAGACTGGTTGACTCCCTTTAATTAACAGTTCTTTAATTATAGACATTCATTAATATCATAAAGTTCTTCTACTTGGCATCAGTTGGCACCAGGCATGTAACTAAAGTCTCATTTCCCTGAGGGTGTACATGGCTAGTTTAATTTGCCTGAGGGCTTTTGACTGTAAAATCTCAACCAACATTAAGCAAGTAAAGCTAAGGTACATTGGTGAAATCCCAAATCAGGACAGATGTTTCTTCACAATGATGTGCAAGCCCCGATATTCTCATGGAAACAGTTCTGAACTGAATATTTTCGTGTAGTGATTTCAACTACATTACCAAAATTATATAATGTGTGCATGCTCACATGCACATGTGGCTGTGGGTGTGTGCTAACAGGTTTAGGCAGTTATTCTCAGAGTAAGTTTGCTATGTTTTTATGTGCACATGTGTCTATTTATATACAGGTGAATATACCTATTTAGTTCTGTAAGTACGTGATGAAGTATTGATATTTCTCTTCCGTTCTTCCATCTGTTTTATTCCTTAAGAAAGTAGAAAAGGAAAACTCCCATTTCAGTGACAAATTGCCAAAATAATGTTGAGGTCTTTGTAGACAGTCCTTGGACTTTTCCATGTGGGAAAACCAAAGCCAGAAGCAGGGACCTGAACCAGTGCTGGTGGAAAGCTGTCTCAGCACTGTGCACACACACTATGGCTGGGCAAGAACTGCTGGGAAAGACCTCTGCTCTGTTACACTCCAGTTTCCTTCTTTTTTCACAATCCCTCTGTTTAGCAAGTGGAAAGTAATTTCCATTTCCCTTGTACATATTATCTTTCATTTTCCATGACAAAAATTCTTCCAGTAATTTATGTCAGCATTTCCAATTTGTACAGGATGATTTTAGTATTTCTCTCCCTAATGATGTTTGCTTCTCAGTCATAATCTACTCTCCAGATTTCATTTGTAGAGAGTGAAACCTTGCAGTGAAAATAAGAGACAATAATTGGACCTTAGAAGATGACGTACCTGAATAAGCAAGGCATTTTTGGAATGGAGAAAGGAGCTGCTGATGAAATGCTTTTAACATCCAAAACTAAAGAAAGATACATCTTGTGAGAATGTTTCACTAAATGTGACTGTAAAAATTATTTCCTTTTATTGGTTTCCTTACAACTAGATGTCAGTAATCTATGCTTGAAATAAGAACCTACCTATTGCACTCCTCTTAAACCAAAAGCAGCTCCAAATCAAAGGGCGTTTGAAGAATTATGTGTCTTGCACAAAGTAAAGTCAGCTGGCATCAGATTCCAGAATGCAGGAGAGCCACTATCCACATTTCATCTGCTCCTGGTGTTGCAGAATACTGGGGTCTGGCAGGCCACTTGACTGATCTGTCTGTGCCTGCAGGTAATGCACAGACACAATCTTCAGTCAAAAATGTATTGACGTTAATTAGATTAGGTGGAGGAAGACACTGGAGATTGAATTCAAAGGACATCTTTATTTTTTCCATAAGGCTGGAAATAATGGAAGTTCAGTGTTTAATTGTTTTGTGATTGTTGAGCGTGTCACTCCAAATCCCACCACCTCTCCAGACTTAGATGTGACTTTGATAGCCCTGCCAGAGCAATGTTACAACATGGGTGTAAGACCTCACTCAAAAACCATCACTTGATGATTTATCATACAAGGCACCCATTCATGATTTTCACAGAATAAAGAAGAGTGTCAAGGCTTTGCAGGGTAAGAAGTGACCTTGCTTTGGTTGCATTTTAGCGTTTTGCCCTCAGCACAAAAGTATCTGCTATATCTGCTTTGCCAGTACTGGAAAAAAACAAAATAGAAGAACTGAAGTTAACAATATGGTTCAAAACCAGCCCACTACAGTTGTGAAAAG
Organism: Sialia sialis; assembly: GCA_009812075.1. Lineage (NCBI taxonomy): Eukaryota > Metazoa > Chordata > Aves > Passeriformes > Turdidae > Sialia > Sialia sialis. Next base: position 23,218,014 of record VRYO01001463.1, read on the forward strand.
AGAACAAAAAGGCAGTATGAGAAAAATAAGTGTTTTTCTGTAGAAATGAGCACATAGAGTATCAGGAATTGCAAGTACCCACTCTTGTTTGCAGATATCATTGGACATGCTTGCACAATTTAGGAAATTATCTTTAGTGGGCAGCCAGGAAGGAAGTTCAAGTTTATCATAGGCTCTTGGCACAAGCAAATAAATTAGACTGCCCTGGGGCCTTAGATATTTCTCTATTTTTTCTCTCCGCTTGGCACTTAGCTTAGCCATTTCTGTGCATACCTGGAAGATTGAGTACAGGCATTCAAGGCATTCTCTGGAAGTTTCAGGCATCTCTTTTATGAAAGTATATGACATTAACTAAGGGCTCTATATTGTTTTATTCTGAAGTTTGTTTATTAATTCTCCTCAGCAGTATTTATTTACCTAAAAATTCCATTATTTCCCTCTTATAAGTTTATATATAAGCTTACTTATAAAAATACTGAACCTCATCATCACACTCACCATCTTTGGGATGCCACTGCGGCCCTCTAGATTGGATAGAAAAGCTCATTAATGGCATTTCTCTGAATGCTATCATATGGTCAGTTTTGAATCCATTTTTACTTAAAATATTGATGTTCTATGATGGTAATGTTTTAGTCAGGATATTCTTGTGTTACTAAGGTGAAGTGATTCAGTATGAGTATATTAAGTCATTGCAGGCTCTTTTACCTATATATGTATAGTAATTTCATAAAAATGTGATTAAATGAATTTGACAAGATGTGTTTTCCATGAAACCACATTGATTGACATAATTATTTATTATCATAATTTAAATCTTTATTGATTGAACCTTTCATTTGCTGGTCCATTAGTTTGCCTGAGCTTTGATGTCACTCTAACCAGATTATTTCACTATTGCTCTAAGATGAGGTTCTAGGAGTCCTCAACAATCTTTACAGTATTTCATACCAAAAATTACAGCAAATACCTTGATTTTCTTGACCAAAAAATTGAAAACACATACTACTATGTTATCTGGAGGAGGTGAATTAAGAAACATTATTTTTTTAAAATGGTCTCTCACATATTTTCACCTATTTTTTCAGTGCTATAATTTTTCAGCTTTATACATTGCCTTTGATTTTCCCCCTAAAATCATGGGTTTTTCACCCTACAGCCAGGTGACCTCAGTTTGAAGTCAGGAAAATGATCTTTACCTGTGGGATGCCTGAAGTGTAACAAGAAGCTCCAGGCAGCCACCAGTCTTCCATCCCACATCTCCAAACCCATGTCTTCCATTCTACTAAACTCTCACATAAAAATTTGATCTTGGTTCCCAAACATTTCAAGGACCTTTTCTTGCTCTTTCATTTCAAAAGACAAACATTATGCTCTGAAAACAGTGGGACATGACAAAGCATGTATTCCTGGGCTGTTAATGCACTTTGCACTCTGGCCGTGTGCCTCACAGTGCCCCAGAGACTTGCATTAATGGCCCAGTAACACGACACACCCTATCGTGTCTTATTGCTTAATTGGACTCCAGACAAATTCAGTTAAACCACATATGCTGTCTTTTATGACTACTGCTGTACAGATTCTATCTCCTCAGTTCTTGGGTGCTTTTGGAGGTCTTTGTGTTATTTCAAATGTATCTCTTGAAACCACAGATAGTAGAGGCAGAGGTTTAGCTCTACCCCTGTCCCTTTTCCATCCATGTGACAAATGAGGGTGTGCTGACAGGCAAAACACAAACCCTGGGATGCATACCTGGGAAATCTGTAGCAGAAAAGTAGAAGGAGTCATTCCAGTTCTGTCTGATCTGTTGGCCACAAAACTCACCTTTAACAGCATGTCAGCCATGAATGTTATGTGGCTGGTATTCATTTAGCTTCCATGGTAGCCCCATATCAGAAAGAGCCCCCCTAGATCATCTGTAGTGTTTGAGAGATTCCTCTAGTATAGTTCTCTTCTGGTCAAGAGGGCTGCATGGTATTGCAGGAGCGATAATGAAATATCCAAATAGACCTTCCCACTGCATTCTCTGTGCTGCAGGTCAGTATCCATGTGAGAAATGCTACAGCCGTTGGGATAATTGGAAATAATAAACCTCAGTCAGGCTCTCATATACCTCAGCATTTCACATCACACTCCCTGAACTTGGGAAACTGAGGCCAAAAGCACCCCTGATTCTGACAAAACAGGAAAGTAGAGAGTGATAACAAACAGCTTCCACCAACTTTTGGCAGACTGGTCCTGGTCAAGGGAGAGCATGAAACAGAAGGATGTGACGTTTTTTAGATGCAGTGTACTGTTATGTGCACAGTAAAGTTAATGTTTGTCTGATCAGAGTAAAATTTCTGGTGTACTTAGTTACTTCTACAGGGCTGAAGTTGATGACTGCAAAGTTTCACAGCACCTTCATGGGATCCTAGACTATGAATCTTTGAATGTTGTGAGACCTCACATAATTTCCATCACCATTGCTTCTGCTTGGTGTTAGATTAAATTGTGGATTAATTTCAGTTTTGAGATATCAGGAGTGTGATGTGCCCTATATACCATGGATGACAAAATGCTAATCCACACTGTTCAAGTACTTAAAGCAGAAATCTTGAAATTAGTGAATTAATCAAAACTCTTAAAACTTTAATTTCAGAATAAAATTTTCAAGTGATTATGATTTGTATAAATTGCTTTTAGACTGTGGACACTGTTTGAGTGGTTATGCTAATAAAAGAGCATCACTGTGCTCTTTAGAAAAGAATATCACAACCAAATATGCTTTAGTAAATTATCGACTCTCTATCAGGAACCTGGAGGAAATGCAGAGGCTTTAACATTAGCTTGAATTAATCCTGATGACAACAAAACCAAGGCAAAATCAGCAGTGCAACCTATCTTTGCTCAATGTGACTCCAGCATTTAATACATCAATTAATATAAAGGATCAGCTGGATCCTCTTCTCTCACTCCTACTGTCTTCATGACCTGGCAGCGCTGCAACCATCTGAGGAGTGTAGCAAGGCCTTAAAGAGTCTTGCAATATGTTGGACCACAGTGCTTTTTAGTAACAACTACTATTTTTGTTGGTGATATTATAAGTCCTTTATTGTGTGGATGTAAAAGGGTCTGCCTGTTGTCATTTATGCTTGAAATGTGGATTTTTATCTGTCCCAGACAAAATGAGTTTTTGGGCTGTGGGCTTTGCACTGAATTAATGTTCATATTTTCTGCTATATCAAAGACCTTCCTTCTGGGTGTTTCTAAAGCACTGCAATTACTTCAGTGTATTATTCTTGAAAGAAATGATGCACAGTAACAAATTGAGATGAGTGGAAACAATAATTTGAAAAATAGATTTGAAGATTTTAGAAAATCAAATATATATTTACACAGAGTTTAGAAACTATTGCCTGCCTTAAATTAAAATCCAAGATAGTCTTAAAAGCAAGAGACATTCTGACACTTTCAGTGATCTTGATGGATCTGTATTTATATTTCCTCTCTCTCTCTCAAATTGGTGCTTCAGCATGGTGGGTCAGTGTGAGGCTGTTCCCCAGCTGATGCAGCAAAGTTTGCTTTTCCATCAAGCCTTTTATGCTGGTTTATAGAAATGAGAAAGGAAAGCATCACAACTTTGGCAGCCCAAAAGTGAGTTCCAAGGAGGTAAAATCATACTCAACAAGACTGCTCTACTTGGGTGTGAAGTAGTGTTTCAATTAAAAATTTAGATAAATTCTTAAATGAGGGTTATCTGTATGAAAGTATTTCACCTGTATTTCTCCTAAACCAGCAATACTGTGCAAATACAGTGTAAATTTATAGGTCAGATTTTGTTCACACTGCAATTTTAGGAGACCTCAGAATAACTCAGAGCCTCCCTCAGCACTTGGTTTTGGTGTAGGATCATGTTTATTGTGTCATGTACATAATGCCACTCTCCATTTAAAGTCCAGCCACATGGAGAGTAAGACATTATTATGAGCAGTCACAACCTAAACCAAAGAAAACCAGCAAAACCAGTGAACATTGTCCCAGAAGTATGGTATTTCTTTGGAGAGAGGCTTTCCATTTCTAGTCTAGACATTCATCTGTGAAACATTTTAGGTGCTTTACCACATGGAGGTCTTCAGACCAAATATCCCATTAGATCTTGAGGGGTGTCTGCATAGATAGCACCACATGGTGACCTTACTTGAACCTTCAGTCCGACCACCTCTCCAAAAGGTGCAGAGAGGCTGAGACTTGATAAATGCCTCTGCCTTCATGGGGGCCTTGTGGAGAAAAGTGCTGTGCTCCCCCACAGGCTTATGCACAATCTCCTTCTGATGCCTATGAAGAGAGCATTTTGTTGAAGGATTAAATTTCAACCCTCCTTCAGAGAAGGTATTTTAAAGTGTGCAGGACCAGATTGGATGGGGCTTAGAGCAACCTGGTCTACTGAGAGGTGTCCCTGCTCATGCCGGGAGTTTGGAATCTCCACAACCTCTAAGGTCTGCCTACCAACTCAAACCATCCTGTGATTCTGTGATGCTGAGTGTGGCGCATGAGATACAGCCACCTGCCTGGTATGCATTTTGCTTCATTTCTGGAGGTTTGTTCTGTCATATGTGCTGGCTGGTCACTGTGCCCTGAGCTAGCATATCCTCCCTCATACACTGCTATGCCAGGCTGTCTGACAGTCTCATGTCATGTTTTATTGGGAGGCAGCATGCTGTGATGCTCAGAGCACAGGCTGGGGAGCAGAGCACATGGGATCTCTTCCTAGTGCTTCCCATAGCCACAGGCTCATCCCTAAATTATACCAAACGTCACAGCTACAGCAGAAGGACAGTGATATTTATTTACACAACTCCTAAGCATGTGCAGTAGGCCTGGCAAGACCGTGCAAATTAATTCCTGCTAATGAAAGTTTTGGTTTTTTAATATTTCCCTTATGCTGTGACTGTGCCCTTTCTGTCATCACTTCTTATGCACATGAATTTGCCATTATGCTAGCAGCAACTCTGGGTCTTTACTGATGCTGGCTGGTTATTTACACTGTGGTAATGACCAGAGGAATTAAGGCTTCACTGTGTCATACTCTCAGAATGGGAATTATCTCTATAATATGTAATCACTGCCCAAATGGAAAGATGTTTTAGTGAAGAATTTACAACATAAGGCCTTTATTCTGCAAAGTGTACTAGACTAGTTTGATGGATGAGAGCAGCTTCTGACTTATGAATATGAAAACTAAACAAACCAATATTTATTTTTAGAATATGACAGCAGAGGACAAGAACGTGGTTTGAAAGATGGAGATGCATAGAGATTTTCTGCTCCAAAGTTCATTAATTTAAGCTGTGGTCCGGTGAAACCAAGCCTTTCTGTAGAGAGTCATATTAACATATGTTTTATGATTTTTGACGGCTGCACTCAAGAGCCAGAATCTTCTGCTTTGCCCACTGTGAGACACATGCAGCTTGGGACACACAGCCCTGAAAGACAGCACTGTTAAAGAAAGGTGGTGTATTTCACTGTGGTGCAAATCACATTGTTTAATAACTCTTGTTCACTTAAGAAGCACCAGATGGATTAGCAGTAACAAAGATGAAAGGTTTAACTAGCCAGGGAGGACCATGGAGAACCATAGCACATGGTACAGAGGATACTGGATGGAAAAACTGTTAGATGGCTAGCCACTGAGGATGATAGAAAAACCATTGATTACATGTTATTTTTTCATGAGAAAATGCTTCTTTTTTTGCTGAATCAAGAGTGTTTTGCAGACTCAGAAGAAACACAGACTGAGTTCTGGCATTTCCATGCATCCTGGGAGCACATTCTGGCAATTCTGGCTAGTCCCCAAGATATTTATTTCCCTCCTCAAAACCCCAAAAAGTTTGACACCTCACATTTTCATTCTGATGTGACCAAAACCACATTCTGAAACTAGGAAGTTTTCACAAAGGCGGTTTGTTTACCAGACAGCCCTATAAATAATATTTCTCAGAGTGGTGTTTGACAAGCATGATATTGCTAATATGGCTCCCGCTGGTGTGTCATCCATGGCCAGGTTTTCAGAGAAATGTCTGCAAAGCAGAGCTACTGAAAAGCTCTGTGGATGAGCTGCAGATACCATTTCTTTTGGAAAACTGTCTACTTGCAGGGCACTAAAGAATAGTGCCAAGTCAATATTAAATCATCATATGGGAAATGGTTAACAAGACAGCTTTCCTTTCTACCTCCTATCTAATCTCTGCCAAATCAATCTACCACCCAAGACTGGAAGTTGAAAATGTAATAAACAAGTCCACAGTGAAGGATGTACTATGCCTGTGCCTGGAGCAGTTCTCTCTTCATCTCTCTTCACCAGCAGCATGCCCTCCTATTACCCAAGGGAGAAAATCAAATATTCAGATTGTTATTATTTATTTAGAGGACACAAAAAAAATCAAACCGAGTCAATATTTATCCATCTGAAAAAAAGCCCAGTATATGACAGACGCTTTATTCGGGCTAAATTAGCAGACATATGTCTCAGAGAAATGCTGTTGATGTTGATTTATTCTTTTGTCCTTCTTTCAGTTAAGCTTTCCTCAGGTGTTTTTCAAACCGCAGAGCTTCTAAAGCTTCTGCAAAAAGTCTATTTTTTACTAAATTGCATTAGCTCTTTAAAATATACAGGAAAGATGAACTCATCTAATAACAACCTCAGAAAATAACTGCAGCTGAATATAAATAAAATTAAATTTTCACAGAGGAAAAAGCCATTTCAAACTATTTTTTCCATATAATCTATACCACAGATGCTCAATAATTCAGTGAGCTTTCAGGCAATATAAGTCAATGTTGACTCATTAAATGCATTAGCTATAAAATGCATCTCTAGTAGGAAGGATGAGAAATTATTTGTGTTCTTCCCTTTTCATCATTATTCCTTAGTGGCTTTAGTCTTAGGTTTTGTTTTATTATTTTGGTTATTTTTTTCGCATTTCACATTTTATAAAAAATGCTTTACAGCAACTTCAGAAGCCCTAGTACATCATTAAAAAATAAACACATTTTCTTCCTTACCAGAAACCTGACCAAGAGCAAAATTGTCTTGGTTTAACTTAATAGAAATGCTGACAGACATTAAATTAATGATTAATTAATCCTTCAGAGATGGCCTGCCAGACAAAAGAGTGGACAACTGAACTGGTAGGGCCAGGCGTGAGGAACTCTCCCAGCCTGGCAGGGCCCAGTTGTGCTGGACTTCTACAGGTATGTCAGACAAAGAACAAAAAATCTTAATAAAGTAAAACTATCAGTTACGTTAATTTGAAAATGCTCCTCATCTGTGAAAGGGCTGTGATTTGCAGAAATTCTGTGGCATCAAAGTGCCAAGTTTTCAGTCTATTAATTGGATTTCTGGCATTGACAAACTATATCTTGTTAGGGTGCTTGAAATTAATGGATTCCAGCTTCTGAATGTGGAAAACTGAACATCAACCCCTAACATGACAGTTGTGATCCATATGTGTCATTTCAGGTGGAATGATACAAGAGAACTTCGACATCAAAAGTTAGATGATGTAGGAAATTGTGTAAGTTGGAACTATTCAATAAGTAAAGAATTAAATAAATGAAAGCAAAATAACCCTAAGGCAATACATTTGGCTCTTGGCATATAACTCAGCAAAAGAAAACAGGATTAGGCCAGCCCCAGATGAACTGATTTATTTTTTTTGTTATCCACATGCTTTTCTTCAGTGTCCCCTATGGAATAAATAAAGAATATAATTTTGTCTAGTTAAGTTAGGTGAGATGGCTAAGCTAAGAATCTGGAATGTATTACAAGTGCATTAGGTTTGTTAGCCACTCCAAAAGGATTTAAAAAATCAGCCTCCTAATGCCCCTTTGTTTGGTCCCCAGCTCCAAGAAGCCATTTATTTCTTCCTCTAATGCCTAAAGAATTATTTTCACATTCTCGTCGATTAGTACTTCGGTGTGAAACCATTGTCTGCAATATGAGTTCAGCTGTTATCTACTCCCTAAAAAAAAATTATTTCCACATTTGCTATGTAACAGACTGACAAACAAATAACACCTGCAGAGGATCATGCTCAATAAAGAAAGGGAAGAAAAATAGGTGGGAAGCATGAGAATTCCACTAATGCTCAATGATTGATCTTGTCAGTACGCATTGCCTGTCAGAGCACATTGCCCCAGCACAGGCACACAGCCCTGAAGAACCAGCAGCACGGGAAAGAAATGCATTTCTGTATAGATCACAGCCAGACACCCTCCCCCAGCTTTCTGAGTGGAGCTTGATTGTCAGCATTATACACACGCTCAGACAATGCTTTCAATAGACGCCTGTCTGGAAGACAATTGCAGAAAGCATGATAACGGGATTTGTCACCCTGATGTGGCTGCTGTTTCAGCAGGCATTATAATAATGAAAGGAAGTTTTACTAATTGAAAATGTGAATGAAATTCAGCTGTCTTTTTATTTTAATTCTTTTGGATGAAAGCCAATTAAGATCATCTGTCTAATGCATCTATTCACCCCTACTTCAACAATGTGTCAATTATAATGGATGTCTAATAAACTCAGACTTCCCAGGACAGAGAGCTGAGCACACAAAACAACTAGTGAGAAATATTAACACATACCTGTAAAATATTTTGTAAGGATTGGCCAAACCCTTCAAATGGCTGAGCTTATTTTCCACAGCGTGCCTAAGAGGAGTTAACCTGCACATCCTCAGCAGGGAGTGGTTTGGGCACATCTGTGTCCTTCCACAGCTGTTCTGCACTAGTGGTCCTTGGCATATCATGGAACCTCAATATTCAAGGATGTGGGAATGTAGGACATTGCTTTGGCTTCTTTGGATGCTTTGAGAATTGGAAAGATTCTATTAATGTTTGCGCATTTTCATGAAAAAATGCATGGCTTAATTTGGCTTGCTTAAAGATATTTGGCAATGTTTGTAAAATTGACATGGTCAATCTATTTGCTTGAGCACTTCTTTTAGCTAAAAGACGTGGAAGTGATGAATGTGCTCTAATATGAGTTATGAAATACTAATGTACCCTGCTTTCCAGCAGTGTTTTCATACATGATAAGTATGAATACAGAATTTTATTGCTTGTTTTTTGCAGAAGTGATTTTTTCAATCTTTTGACTACACTAGCTACATAGGCTGAATCTGTGATCAAATTGAGAGGCTGCTGAAACAATTTGTGGTGACTTTTGCACTATTTTCACATTAGACTCTCATTTATCGTAGCTGAATTTTGCCATGTGATCACATACCACAGCCAAAATCTTCTATCTTGTCCTCAGACCCCTTATTATAAACAATTTAAAAAATCCCCTTTTCTACTTTCTAATAGTCTAATTTGCACTCTACTTATTTTCTATAAGTTTAGATTCTTCATACAACGATGGTAACTTTTCCCAGGGACTGCAATTGAACCCACAGGGGTCTTGGGCATTGTGCCAAGGTCTCCGAGCCCCCTGCCCGAGTCTCGAGGCATCCAAGGAAGCCAGGGCAATGTCCTGGGTTCCCACATAAGGCTATTAGAATTCTATTAATTTAAAGAGTACCCAGTATTTTTGGGGGAAATAAGTCTGAGTGTGACCTCACTTGTGTGTTTCATCTCATTTAATCTCTTTACTCTAGTGTTTCTGCCCCCCTGAGGCATCCAGCTGTTTCCTGGGCTCTTCCCACTCACTAACAAGTGTGGCTCAAAGGGGGAGGGCTCATGGAGGGAAATGGATCACACTCAGTCTGTGTCCCTTGTACACATCTTTCAGGTGTTTTACCCTTAGATTAGCCTGGTTGTATGGACTGAAAGCCTATTAGTGGCATTAAATGCTCTTCTAGTGCTCAACTTACAGCTCAGTTTAATGCATAAATAAGCCAATTCACATCATTCAAGACAGTGCTGCAATGAAAAGGGAATGCAGTACCTGAAGGCAACTTGCTTCAAAATAAGATGCACAATATGGATTGAAGCGTAACAGTGGAAACACAGACGCTCAGAAGAGAACCAGCATGCAGAGAGAGAAGTTGAAATAATCCTAGTGAAGTAAGTGCAAAAATGCATCTCATCACTGATTAAATACAGTGTTAGCAATAGGTATGGTACACAAATATAAAAGTTCAATATTTAAACTTCTAATATTATTAGAAGTGGGTGTTGGATAAACATTGCAAATGTTTATGTAAAGAGATTGTCTCTATAAGATGAACTTTTTCACCATGTAAAAATACACTTAAAAATTAAGGTCTGTATTAAACTTTAAAGCTTGTCTGTTGCTGTCACCAGTGCTCTTTCTGTGTCCATCTCTACCACCACTTTTGCTGCTTCTGCTGTCACAGTGTAACACTGGTTACAATACCAGGAATCTGATTAAACCATCTTTTAAGACTGTAGAGCAATGAATGCAGTAATTAAAAAAAAATTTAATAAACAACTTCACTGCAATTCTTCTCTATTTACTTTTCTGCAGATAGTAGTGACTGTGATTTTGGTGGAAGAAACTCTTGCCTAAAAAAACTACACACTTTGAGTAAAGACCCTATCTTGCATATGAACTTCTAATTCATCCATGGCAAGAGTTTGAATAAAGTAGGCCAAAAAAAGCCTACTCAAAGGTTAAATTCATCCAGTCAGACAACAGAAACCCTTCCCACATCTTCCTCCTCAAATGGAACAGACTAGATACAAAAAAAATGAAAACCTTGCTCTTGAGTACAGGAAAACCAGCTCCAAGCCGAGCATTAATTTAAAATTCCTATCTCACAAACCCCTCCACATAGCAAGAATGTTCAAGAGCCTCATAGATAATTTATAGACAGTATGGAAACAGAAATATGACACAATGAATTGAATCTACTATATGAAATAATATGACCAGCTGTGGGTCCACCAGAAAGCCCTTTTGGCTGCAAACACCACCTATGAGAGCAGAAGGTGCTTTGGAAATGATAAGCTCAGAGAGATCAGCAAAAAGGCCAATACCAGTCACAGTACATCTAGGTTTACTGCCTGACTTGTTAGGGAGGCTTTTACCTCAGCCCTTTGTGATATTATTAGCCTTACAAGAATCATATGGGATTAAATACTTCTCCTTTCCATACCTATGCATAAACTCCCATTGACCTTTCTGTTCTGAACTCCAATTTAAATTATTATTTTTATTAAAATGTCTATTAAGGTGAAATACATGGCTTCACAGATGAAATTAATATTTGCTGATGAGATGAAAAACTTAGTTTGGAAGTCACCATCTACTTCCAGCCTCATCTGAATTGTTAGGCATCTATATTTTTATGCCTTTTCCACACTCAGAATGTCAGACACTTCCCAAATTGTTGAGCCATATGGTAATCCAGAGATGTACTTCCTTAGATTTTTCTCTTAAAGCTATTTCACCTGCACGACACTACCAAGTATTCATTTGGTTCTAGATGAACAGAGTTAAAATTTTTACAGAAGAAAAGTTAGTTTACCTAGATTATTTTAGGCAAAGTGAAAATTTGACCCTGAGCCTTCTGTATCCTAAGTTCATTGACTGTGCTTTTTGGTTCAAAGTAAATAAACTCAACCCCCACCCCCAGCTCCTTTTTTTTGATTTATCTCTTTGATGATCATGGCAATTCAGGCTTTGCAGGTCCAACAGGTGGGAGCATCCCAATGGACTCTGGTATAAAGCACACCCCAGTTATTCAGCTCTCCAGTGATAATACATAATCTGTATATACCCAGTGTGGGACACTTTCCCTGACAGCTGTGGAATAGCTTTATGGAGCAAATTCAAAGTTCTGGGCAATCCTCAATCTTCTAGGGTTAATAAAAAATTTTAAGGATCCATATTTTGCACTTAAGTCCTTAAAACAGCAATGAAGGTCTTTAAATGGTGAATTTATACCCCTAAATTATTAAAGATTTTTCTGGTAGAAGCATTGCAAGATTTTGAAGGAGAGCAAAGTGCATATCTAGTATGTACCAGAGACATAGCCCTCACTTTTCTCTGCATCCCAAAAACTCACCATCTCTGACCTGATAAAAATGTTGGAGGATTTTGTTTGAGATGCTAGTAAATGTACAGTGCAGACTGGCATGGCTTTAGATCAGAAGGGAAGATGCAGAGAGTGAGATGATATTTTTGGAGCAGTGGGGTGAGAAGAAAATCTTGCTGAAGCATTTTGACTTAATATAGCCTTATAGACTATATATTGACTTCATTAATATAGAATTATATTTCTCAAGTCCAGTGAAAACACCAAAAACTTTATAATGATTTGGGGAACATCTTCAGAGATTTTTTAGGATTGCTAAAGCTCTATCTGAAGGACTGTCTACAGGAAGACTCTGTAGACCTTAAATATAGCCCAGATGCTGGTGTCTGGAAGAAAGCTGAGCCAAGCACTGGATTATGTATGGGACAGACAGGAGGCTGTGAGGAGGACTTGGGAGAGAGGAAATGATAACCTGTTGTACCTTCTTTGATCAGGTCTCCTCACAAGGATGCATCACAGAAACAGTCAGACCTATAATTTGCACAGATGGTAGAAGCTCTGAATAGAAAGGCAAAGAAAGAGAAGTGAGTTTAGAGGAAAAGAAGAAGGAAAGGTGGCTTGAGTGGCTTGAGTTGACTCATCAGTACAGTAATTTCGCAACTATAAGGTGCACCAGATTATAAGGCGCACTTCTGGGTTGTTGGCAAATTTCCAGACTTTGTCCATATATAATGTGCACTGGACTATAAGGCCCACTTTTTTTTTTGCAACGAGAATCTGCACACAACAAAGCAATGAATTAGTAACGGGATTGTGCGATAGCGGGGTTTACTGGCAGGTGCTCAATTTGCAAACATTTTTCACGCATCGGTGTAGCCTTTAAATGCAGCCCCAGGCACCCTCCCCATGCCACAGGCCCCGGCATTCGCACCTGCCCCTGACGCCAGCTGCCTTGGCTGCCACGGCCCCCGGCTCTCGCGGCGGCTGCTGCAGCTGCCGGCTTTTGTGGCTCACACTTCCGGGTTGGCAAATTTCCGAACTTTGTCCATATATAAGGGGCAGCAGATTATAAGGCGCACCTCCGGACTGCAGCAAAGTGTTGGGGTGGCTTTAGTCACAGCAGTCAAGTGAACTGGGATGGATCTGAAAAGGTAGAAGAGCTGAAGAAGTAGAGCAATGAATTTGCAAATATCAATAAAAATAAATAGATATGGGGCTTAAATCAACAAATTAACATTCATGATATTTATCCCTCAAAATGAAGATTTCAAGCTTTGTAACTGACTGCTAAGCACAGCTTTCTCAGGCTAAAAACGTGCCTGGCTATGGCAATAATTACTCAGAAGGCAGCTTCTCTCTTCTTGCTTGACAAACAAAATTCCATCAAATGAAAGGCAGTTTAGTCACTTTCTGGTTTTCCTAAAATAACAAGCTTGTCCACACAACTCTGTGAATATTATCTGTGATTTATTCAGTATTTATTGTCGTGTATGTGAAGTGGAGCCATATGTAGTGATAATGCTCAGTGCAAACAAATAGTACTAAGCATAACACTTCAGGAAAGGTGAGGTACTACATGCTATCATGCAAACAAGTGCAAAGTTTCAAGGTTTATATTAGGGTAGCATTTGTGAAGATTCTGCTGAATAATCCACAGTATGGAATTGTACTTATTGAGAACAGAATTTGTCATGTTATATTTTATTACTATTGGTGTACAGAGTAAAATTCTTTGTTTTGCCTTCAGTTTTCCTATCCTATAAGAATAGCAGGAAGAGAATAAAAAAGTGAGGTACATTGTTAGGACTTACAACAGCTTGTCCAGCTGTGGGGCATTCATTTGTCTTGTCTGCAAATGCTATTCCAAATTATCTTAAGGATTTGTCTCTGCTACTTTCCTCCTCAGACTGGCTCCAACTTCACTGTCTGTTGCCCATAGAAATGCCCTCTGACTGCATCTGGAAATGCTGTGCAGTAAATGTGGTAACATTTTTATCTGCACTGCTATGCCAGTAAATCTCCAGCCTCTTTTTCAGCAAGATAATGAGTATGGTGCAAATACGACTCATCTGTCCAAAAGTAGGAAAGGATTGTGCCATCTTCCTCTTATACTTGGAAAAGGCAGTTCTGAAGTGCAAACCACCTGCAAATCCTGGCATACAGTCTAGCCTGGGACTTATGTGGCAAAAAATCCAGGCCAGACAACCCAGACCTTTTAGGCCAATTAATCTGTTGTGGCTCACAGGGCACAGAGTCCAACTCAGTACATGCTTGTGGCAGGTTGGCTCATTTCTGCTGGGAGACCAAGTGCTGCAGCAGCTTGTTCTCCTTCTACAGATGCGCCAGTGCTTTCAAACCACAGATGGGGCAGACCTCAAACAGTGACATTTCCATGCCTGAGGAAGAAGGAGACATGGTTTCTAAGGAGCTGTTGGTGCATTTTCTGTATCATTCAAGTGTCTCTAGGATCAAAGAGAAATAAAAGTTCTTGGATCCATTGGTGATCACAGCACAGGTTGTAGATGAGCCCTACAGGCTTAGATTACACAGGAGCACCTTGGAGAGCTCTCACCTTATGTCAGGGGAACTGGTTGTGCTGCAGACCTTGTCCCTCTGATTGAGAGCAGAACCTGGGCTCTGCCCTCTATAGCCCACTCAGATTGGACATGACAAAGGCTAAAGTAATTTGCTGTTCCCAGGGACTGCTCCCTGCTTTTAAAGGATCAGTCTGAAGACATTGCATTGGTTCTGCATCATCTTCTGCTTCTACAGCAGGTGGACAAGTGCAGGAGATCTTTCAGAAGTTCTGAGGCTGCACTTCCTTTTTTTTTTTTTTTTTTTTTTTTTGCCTTTGTGTCTTTATACAGCAGTGAGATAACCAGTTGCATTTGGACATACAAATCATATGGGTCCTCCATAAAAAAATCACTCTCTGTGTAGCAGGACAAAAGGAGATGGTTGCCTAGACATTTGCACCCCTGAAATCCTCTACCCCTCTACCTAAACCACTCTAATGTCCTGCATTCTTCTCATCCATCTCGTTTGTTTGCTCCTTACATGTTGGGCTAGACAAATCACGTGTGTCTTGCAAACCCTGAACATATCTCATCTGCCTCCTGCCTCCTGAACAGGGGTGGAAGGACTAATTTCTAGTTCAAGCTCCTCCTCTCCCCTTCACACCTTCTTTGACATGCTAGGTCATATAAACTGGAATTTCTGCAGTACCTGAGACAGAGATACCCTCTTCTTATCCAGCACCTCTAGATGACACTGTAATACAGATGAATAATAGAAATTAAATCCTAACACAGGTCCCCTGTATATTTATTAATAATTAATATCAGATTTGCTTTTTATTATTTTAGTGGGTTTTTGAAAATAGAAATAATTGTTGCTGATTATTATTTATTTAAGTGATGACAGCATGATTAATAATACTCCAGCATGGGAAGGACTCACACTGAACAACCTAGAATGGAGAGATGTTATCTCAGTTGGTGGCAAAGCTCATAATACACACTCATTGGAAAAATGATAACCCACCTGTAGAGGAGGAATGATTAAAGACAAAGATGGATATGGCAACACAGAGATAAAGGAGATCAATATTTAGGATATAAAACAATTGAAGAAGCTGGGTCATTAATTCATTCTAACAGCAGTCCTTGCTGCAGTGACATACCTGTTATCTACCTGCCCATCATGGTGGGATCAGGATCTTCCTGTGGAGACACACAGACCTAACCACATCTGGAAATATTCTTCCCTGGTAGACCCCCGCCATTGTACATAGCTTTAGAACAGTTAAATTCAGAATGTGATTTCTGTATTTGAAGAGTTACTGAATTACTGAATACTTCTAGCAAAGCTCAGGCCTGTTGCCCCCATGTATTTTTTCCATTATAGCTAACATCTTCCAGTGGCCTGCTTTCTGGTCACAGCAGCTGATACTAAAAGTCATATATTTGTTCTCAGTCCTACAGCCTGATGCTACTCTGCCTCCTGCAACACATCTCCATCTTGTTATAGGAACAGAAAATTGTAGGGCTGGTTTAAAGTGTTTCCCCATGAAAAGTAGTTTTTGTTGTTTTTTTTTTTTCCCAAAGAAATTGAATTTCCTAGGGTTCTGATTATGAAATTTCGCTGTGGTGCTTTGCACATCCAGGTCTTTGGCTACTTCATCCTTGCACTCTTACTGCACTTCTCATAGCAGCCATCTCACTTTCTTTTCAGAAGACATGGTGGATGCAGGTTCAGCTGTGAAAGTGGCTCACTGAAGACCAGAAGCATAAAGGGTGGGACATGTGTCTACTTTTTTCCAAAACACTGTTGTTCTCTTGTGAGAATCACAAATTTCAATTAATTGACTTCTATATTTACCAAAAGGTAAACAATTAACTAGTCTGGTTTTAGAAGTCTGCAAGAAACACTTTATATGAGACATTTTCTACATTTTCTATCAAACTGCTGTCATGCAGCCTGGGATCCTTGGGAGTGCCTTTGGTAAATTCCTTGTTGAAACACCTCTCCTGCAGCCATTCCTACTTTCCTTCTCTTGTCCCACTACCAGTGACTGCCAAATGGTTCTGCCATGATCCTGGGGCTAAAGCTGATCTTAAACAAGCTGCTGGGTTGCTGTCTAGTGAGTATGTGATTCAGTACATGCTCAGCTGTTAAAAACAAAATACCCACGAAGATCTGAAGATAGAGACAAAATTTCTACACAGACACATATTCTTTCTCTGTTTCTTTTCATTTAATTATATGAGAAGAGCTATTGAGTTCAGATTGTGTTTGCTTTTTGGTTACAAATGCCTGGATTAGAGTTGCAATTTACAACTGTGGTCATGCTAAAGAATATTTCCCTGCCTTCTCTTTGTGTTTCTTCTGCACAAGGTTTCTGTATGTTTCTTTCAGAGATTTTTCACGGTAATTAGGCCTAATTCTTTAATTGCCTCCCCCTCCATCCCTAAAAATGCTGCAGCTTCCTAGTGATTCTGGATATAACATATGTTGCCAGATATAAACAGGGGGGCCTATTAACATGGTAATAAATTTGCATGCTCTATAAATTCTCGTATCATTCATAATCTAAAATAAAAAATGAGAAAAAACCACTTTGATTTGTTTGTTTGGACTGACCTCCAACGTGTAGATCTATATGGCAGAAAACAGTGTTTTGAAGCTCTCCATTTCTTTACACTGGGATAAAAAAAGGCTTTATATATTTTTTTTAATGGAGTACAGTTGGTCCATCAAGTTTCAGTTTCATTTTGAAATGTGCCCTGGGAGAATGGACCATAAATGCCAACATATTCAGCATCATGAACTCAAGATGATATCAGCTTGTTATAGTGTTCTGTTGCACTGACTCCTACCAGCTCCCCTTTGCAAAAGAAACCAGGAAAAAATAGAAGGAATGGTTTAGAATTTTGTTTATCACCCCTTCCCTTAGAGGAGCAGAATACAAACTATTATCTTCCTTCCTCATCTTTAGTGCTGCCTTTATTGAAAATTCTCAGTCAGGGATCCTACTAGCGCATTTACTGCTGACCTTAGACAGCACTGACATGATTTCCTTGCTGACTAAAGAAAATACAGTGCTGTAAAGGACATGTGTTTTGATTGACAAGCAATAGGTACATCTGTCTTCAGTCTTCTAGATTGCTGAAGATACTGCTGAATAAACCTTGCAGTTGCCATATTGCAATAAACATAATTCATTTCCCCGAGAAACACACTCAATTTTAAAAGGAGTTTTTTGTAAAACGACAGGACTAATAAAATGATGAAACATATATTATGGGGCAGAGTCGTAGGCAATGTGAATCAGTACAAATCAGGTGAAAACAATGGCTACATTTCTGTCTGGTAGAATATGTCCCTTTTATCTTAGTTATATTAGGCAATTTGTTAGAATATGTGACAAAATGTGTCTAAATATTACAGTTAGGATATGAACATGATAGCTATTTGACAAAGCAGCCCCTGAGAGTGCATTTTTCACCCCATCAGAAGTTAGTTCCCTTGATGAAGATAACAGATAGGTTTGCTCTATGTAATCCTGTGCATAATTATCTTTCCTACCTAATTTTTTTCTGTTGCTATGCATCATTATCTTAAATATTTTTGTAACCATTTCATTACCATTTCCATCCCATTGTTCATTCCTTTATCTCAGTTGTTTTGTCTGACATCATGAAACGGAATATTTATCTTGTCCTCTCTACAGCCTTTAATAACTAGCCTGGTGTCAGAAACCACAACTTTAATAAACACACCCAGCCTGATGTATTATTAAGCATTGAGAAGGCACCCTGGTGCCTCCAGCTTGTGCAGAGAAGCAGAGGAGCTTGCACTGTTCAGAAGAAGCCCCTCCAAGAACCAGCTATGATGTTTACTTGCTGACATTTAAAAATAATGGAGTTGTTTACTCAATGTCTTTTTTTTCCCCCTCCAAGCAAATAAGCATAAAAGATCCTGTGAAGGTTTTGCTTCCAAGAGGGAATTCTGGGACTTTTTGCCCCTGCACCCCTTTATATTTTTTATTTTTAAGATTTATTTATTTCCAAACGTAAAAGTTTATTACTTTTAATGATTAGCCCATTAGAAATACTGGTGGCAGCTAACCTGTTAGAATGGAAAGAATTGATTACAGAGCCTCAGGAGCAGGACCTGACTGAGTCATGAGGAGACATAAAAGGGTACAGTTGCAGTTAAGTCTCCTGGCACATGAAGTAGTGTAAACCATTGATCACAATACGAAATGCTGAAAACTGAAAAGGAATCCAATTTATTCTAAATAAAACTACTCTGTTCTCCAGTGACAGATTCCAGAGTCAGACACCAGAGAGGAACTGACAGCAGATGTTTTAGAGCCAAGACACAGAGAGGCTGAGTAATAGTATAGAAAAGAAATTGCTTTGAACTTCACCCCTGCTTTAAATACTTCAAATCAATAGGGTCACAGAGCTCTTTAATAGAGTGATGAGGTCTTGCCCCAGCAGATCTTCACAGTGACAAGTTGATGTGCTTCCTAGCAGCAGGGTCATAAAAATTTCAGGCTTCCCTCTGAAAGGGGGCTTTGTATTAGAGAGGTCCATTTGGAGTAACTCCCTTGTATGGCCGCTCTCAAAAGCTGAGCCCTAATAGTCTACATCTAAATGGGACTGACCTCATGAATTACCTCAAGAAACTTAATCTATAAACTGGCTTCTTCTTATGCAGACTGATGAATTCTTGTTTATTCCTAAATGGCTGTCACAAAACCTATTCATCAAACTCTTAACGGGGAAGAGAGTCTCACATAATCCTGCTTCAAGTGCGGCACCATTAAATAATCATTAGACTTCATTGCTGGTCTTGAGACCCACTCCAAATCCACAAAGCAAGCTTTTTACCATTCATCAGAACTGCATTTAGATGAGATTTTGACCTGATAAAAAAGGGTGTTTTTTGTCACTATCAGTTTCATGGCTGTGCTCTCTCTCCTTTCAGAAGCTGTGGTGGGGTTTATTTTTTTTTTTCCCTTTCCTTAACAAAAGTAAAAGAAAATAAAGGCAGATGGCCAACTCTTTCCAATATCCGTTTGCTTTATTTGAGCAGTTTAATGTAGTGAAACAGAGTGAAATGTTGCTACTTGCTAAATGGTAAACAACACCATTACCCAGAATTCAGCAGCAGACTGATACAAAACAGGGTGCTGGTGATTAATTAAACTGTTGTTGTAATTGTAATGCATGATACATAATAGATAGTGTGCTGTGTATTTTAAAAGCTTCAAATTAGCAAAGAATAACTTCCTTACATAGCACATCTCCATTCCATGCTGTTAATGCACAAATAATCAAAAAGGAAAGGTCATTACTGCTAACTAATAAAAAGAATGTATTTTGATTTTCCTTGCCCTGTAACCATGTGCTGGAGAAGTTGCATATTGTGGGGCAGCAGATCACAGAGCCCTGCAGAAAAAAATGTGTGCCTTTTTCTCTTGTCTCTCTTGGATACAAAGGCACAATATTCATTATTAATCAATAACAATTAGAATGATCAGCCTGAGCTGCAAAATATCAGGATCTGCTTCTGAGCTGTTATAAGTCCAGTTATCATCCCCTCCATCCAAAGAGCAAAGTTCATGTTCTGCAAATAACTACAATGAACACTCTCATTGATGTGGCAGACTCAAGCGTGGCTCCCACGGAGAGGTAGGTTGAGGTTACTTTCCCTATTCTCTGGGATACTGAAGCACGCACCTTAATTCCAGAGTGATAGTGTGCCTTGTTGTGACAGGACAATACATGTCTTTAAGTTCAAACACATCCTGAATTCCTGGCCAAACTTGGCCTAAATCCCTTTTGTGTATCAGGTTTGAGCTGATAATAAAACAAGCTTAGCCTGCTATTTTTTTTTGCTCTGTTTACTCAATATCTGTTAACCAGAGCAGGATGCTCTGACTTTGATGTTTTCTCACTCACCACCAAAGACTTGAGACCTGATCCCTCAGGTTGTGCATTTCTGCTGGGGTCTCTGAGCTGGGCTGCTGCAGCCTTTTTCCCAAAAACTGCATTTATGGTGCTTGTCTTCCCTACGCCATACAAACACCAATGTAGGTGATGGAAGCACAACCCATGGAAAATGCAAAACTTAATTTTCTTTTCCAGCTCTGAGTGCTCCTCTGCCTGCCTATCTCTGGTTCATCTGTGGGATTGCAGAGGTTACTCTGGACCATGCTGTACCTGCCACTGGGAATCATCCAAGGGCAGAAAGGTCCCACATTGGTGATGCACTGTTAACTGGTCAACTGTGAAGGGTGAATAATCAAACTGAATGCTTCACCATTTCATTTTGATATCACTGCTAAAGTAATAATTTTTTAAAATTCTTAAAAATAGAAAATACTCCAACCAAATAAGGGCTCTTATCCTGCTTTCAGTTTTCTGTATTAATTTTTAATACTCTGATACCTTCACATAACTGGCAAGTATTCAATGCACTCTCTGATCAAGATTTTCTCCTTTCCCTAACATATATCTTCAGGTACCCTATCCACATACTTATGTGGGGGCTTAGTTCCTGCTCAGTTCTCAGCGACTAAGGAGGAGATAGTTGAAGGGAGATTGTGAAGGATAGAGGACAGAAATTAAGTACAACTGCTGCCTGTGTTTACAGATGAGGTTCACAGGATTATGTGTCTCAGAGAAATTTAATAAGATTCTGTGAGTACGTGATGTACTCTACTGTCTTGTGTGCATAAGAGATGCACACAGGTCTTGACACTCATATTTATTCATAAAGGATTCTGAAATGGCATGATTTTAAATACAGCCTAAAATCCAAGGATAGTAATAAGGATGGAGGTTGATAGTGGAGCCTGATGCCTTAATTAATGCAAAGGCTAACCCTGATTTTTGAGAAATAGCAAGTTCTTCTGCCTACACCCTTGCTGTTGCCATCCTCTGCTGTGCAGAGAGGTGTGAATTCTTGGCTGGAATGCAAAGAAATAGTGCAGCCTTAGTCTGGCTGCACACTGCTCTTAGAGGGTAGAATAAACATCTACCTGCTACCTGTTTTATATCCTTCCTACTAGTCCCATGATCTAAGGATGTGTTGCTTATCCATGCTACTTAGTCTCCTTCTCCTTCAACTCTTTCTGTTTCCCTCTGTGAGGGATGTGGGAATGCCTGTAATAACTTTTATGAATATTATATGTTCCATCTGCTTTTTGGAGTGCAAACAATATTGTAAGGGGTTAATTCCAGTGAGGCATCTCGTCTTCAAGGAAAGGAAATGTTGTTGGGATAGTAGACCTGGCGATCAATTTGCTGAACAGGCAAGACAGGCAATCCTTTCATGTTTTAGCTCCCTTTGCTTTGGGTCTGAGTATTGAGGAGGATAATGTGCTGAAAAACAAAGCTATGGAACAGGAGAAATAAAACTTCCAAGAGCAGGAAAGCAGAAATAAGCCAAATTTCCTTTTGAGGACTCAGAGATGACAACTACTGTGATCCATGTCCATCTCTGCCTCCTTCAGCACCAGGAGCCACCTGAAGTGCAGTCCATCATTATTTGTAGCTCTTTACCAATTAAAATGAAAACATCTCCTCATTATCACATACTTCCTCTCTCTCTTTTGGCTTCTTGGCTCTCTCCTGTTTCTCTTCTTAACATATGAAGTTTTTCATGTTTCCAGCACTTTCTACATTTTCATCTGGCTTCATACTTCTCCTCAAAACCAACATCTTCCAGTAATATTACTTGCTTATTTGTCCAGTTTCTTGCCTTGCTTCCCTCTTTTTGTATGAGTCTTGATCTTAGTTTAGGTTACACACTACTTCAAGGAGGAATTGCATTAGGCCTGAATTTACTTTTTTCATAATCTTAGATTAGACACTGTTTCTTCAGCATTTTATTTTCTCAGCTATGGTTTTGATTGACTGTAAATTTTCAATTTAGCTTTTACACACTTCCCACATGACTGTATGGATATCCCCATGCCTATAGATTGCAAGTTTGCTGCTTGGTTTACAATGTAAGCCAAGCTGTAAGAGTTCTACTTGGTTCAGCTAGTGCTAAAGAGTAAGTAGTGAACAATTACAATACTGTTTTTTCTTGATGGCTAAAACACTATTGACAGTCTCTTTCAAATACCTTTTATGTAGCACATCTGAAAGACATTCAAAGTGTGTCTTGAGACACCCTTCAAAGTGCATCATGCTTCCTATGATTAAGTGACTTAGGGAGTGGATAATAAGATACATCATTTTACCATTGATTTGCTCAGGCATTTGTGACAGGTGCAGGAGAACAGTTTGACTCTGAGTATGCAAATGAAAATGATGCTGACCCCACAAGGTATTAACTGTGCAGGAATGCACAGTCTCTGCTTTGCAGGAGGGTACCAGAATAAAGATGCTTTTCCTGGTCCATGGAAAGTGTTTGTGAAATACCTGGCCAAGCTAATATTTACTGTGCAGGAAAATTATAGAAAATGAACACTGAGTTTTCCTTTTAACTCTCAAAAAAGTTACTGAGATCTGTTTATGCTTTTTTTGACCTCTGTTTATATGCTTTCGTGAATGTACCTTTGTTAAGGCATTATTGAGGCAATGTGAACTTCTCCTGCACAACAGCCTTTTAACTCCTGATGGATTCCTCACTTACCCATATAGTGGCATCTGCAGTTTCTCTAACTCCATCTTCTCTCCCTCTCTCTGTTCTACTCTTTTAATTAAGAATTGTACTCCTCTTTGATTTTTTTCTCCTTTAATAGGCTATTCCCAGTGGCATTAATGCTTGCTTCCCCAGATTTCTTTGATTTTTTTCCCCTTCATAACTGTATCAAGTTTAGTCAAGTTTCAGGAAGATGTTACTGCCTATCCAGGGAGCAGTCTCAGACCTAGAGTGATAGATTTATTGTGGGGATTCTCAGCATCACTTGTCCAAGCTAACATTCTTCTTGCACTGGGTTGTCAGTTCCACTCTGTGTGAAGGTCTGGTGTATTTTCAATGAATGTCTCAATCCCACATCACCTCAGAGGGATGGGCAGGGAAAAGTATCTAAAGGTAAGTATTTATATTAAATATAAAGGGGTTTTTTTTGGTATTTGGTGAAATACCTATTAAATTATTTGGTATCAGGCATTTTGTTATGTAGACAAGGTTTGCATGTTTTTAATGAAGACTTCCTTTAATGTCACATATCACTATTGTTAAAGTTAGGGAACAGTTGGACTTTATTCCTATAATAATGAAGAAAGTTTTATTCATTTCTTCAGTCACATTCAGATCAATATAATTTATTTTGTTTATATAAGCCTATGAAAAAACTTTATAAAAGTATGCAAGAAATAATTAGGCGAAAAAATATATATTCACTTCCTAATCAGTCTGAAGCAACTAAATACCCAGATAATACCAGGCTTACTCAAAGTGTCATGAGAAACAGCTGTTTGACCATGCTGATTTCATACTAAGAATTCCTGAGATTCCTGTAGTATTAGAGATTTTCACGTGGTGTGGTAATGTGATAAGCATAGCACTTTAATAACCATCTTAGTAGCTTTCTGGTATCATTGTTATGCTGCAATAAATGTAATTCCTTTGTTACCTGGTGCCTTGCTGCCTGCATGAGATCCAACAAAAGCTGGAGCTCTCAGAAATCTGAAGGAGGGTGGGTGGTCATCGATTTCTCTGTTCAGAACCGGGTAGATAATTATGGAGATCTTTTCTTTCTCACTGTGGACACAAGGGCTTTAAAGGTCTTTTGCCTTGATTTTGTTCAGCTGTCATGCTGCTTTATAGATGAGTCACAAATGATGTCAAAGGAGGAAGAAACTAAAATTCCTGGTGTGAACATCTTATGCACATGGCAAAGCGTGACCATCTAAGGAATAACAAAGTTGTGAAGTCTTAGTTTAAGCATTTGTGGGGAAAATTGGGGAGGAGTGGTGGAAAACGACCTATTAGCACATTGGCTCAGTAAAATGATACAAATAGATTAGATCGCAAGGTCTGGCACCACCACAAGTGAAACTGAGTTTTTCTCGCTGTGAATTCTCTGCTTCAGCATTCAAACAGCTTCATCGTTGTCATTTAGACACCATGGAGAGGGCAGCAACATGTTGGTGTGAAGTCTGGATTTTGACTCTTCCTGGATGGCTTCTTGTCACAGCTTTAGTGTTGGTGCTGGGACTTGCCACTGTCCCTGAAGACATGAGACAAATAGAATCACAGAGGGTCTGGTGAGGCCTCCACTCACATTGCTGAATGTTGATGGTTGCAATTTAAATAGCTGCTGTCAATAAATATCTTCTCTGGGGCAGAGAGTAGAGATTATTGAGGAGTCACGTGTATAGACAGGGATCAAAAACTGCATCTATATTGTCAGTCAGGGAGCTCTGCATAACATTGAGTGAAAACACAAGTAAAATATGTCCAACATGATTTTACTGGAAATGTCAGACTTAGCTGATCTAAAAGTATTTTTGACAAGCCAGTGTTTCTTTGTAGTACTAGCTGGAACTTGCTTTGAAGTGACTTTGCTGCTTTTTTATACTGCAAAAGCTCAAAGGTCAGTAGATTTATCCATTCGAAGGTCTGTGCGGAGAGGTCAGCTCAAAGCTTCACTCTGTTTCACTCATTCAGATGAACACACGGAGACTGCAGAGGTTAGTTAGGAGATAGGATTACAGTGTCTGCTGTGTGGAGAAGGTGTGCCTCTCAATGTCCCTATTATAGCTATTTCTGTGTGAACAAATGACCCAATTCATAAACCAGTCTTTCGTGAGATCACCGTGCTCTACACAGAATCTCTAGAAATTCATCTGTATTAATAATCGGTAGAATAAAGTTATTATCTACCATCAGATTCACAGGACTTGAGGGAACTGCAGTCATCAAGGCAAGAATATAAGAAACTGGATTCCTGAGAAAGAGTTTGTGCTGAAAATTGTGGGGTTTGCCTCTGTGCTAGTTCATGTGTGAATAACCTTTTGTTTCAGGCACGCATCCTCTTCTGCTTATCCACGTTACCCTGAGATCAGACAACTGCAATGCATTCTACTTGCAGCTATTTCTGGAGGGATTTTAACAGTGCAAGCTATCCCACTTATCAGAGGCAGGGAACATTTAACAACAATGTGCCACAAACCACAGCAATTCCCAGTGGTCTCTTGGGTAGGTTTCAAGGTGATGGCATTGACCTTTATAAACCAAAATGGTCTAGCCCAGCTTATTAGAGCCTTCCCTCCACGCAAGACTCCACAGCAGTAACTGACAAAGGTTCAAGCTGAAAGTGTTTTGGGATAATGCTTTGATGTATAAAAGCTAGAGCTTTTCTTCCTCAAATTCTCCCAAGTATATCAGGTTTTGGGGGAGATTGTGGAAAGGACTGTAACAAGAGGTTGATGGATTGCTCATCAGAATGGAATATCACATTGTGAAAACATATATCTTCATGATTTTGCCTGTTGCTGGCAAGAAGTTTCATTTGACTTTGAGTTGAAATCAGTAGCCCACTGGCTCAGCCATTCATTCAGGAGAGCATCATTTTATTTGCAATGCTGGAACTGCAACTATGTGAGCACTATCCTGCTGTCCTAAAACTCAGGCTGTAAGGGCAGTCAGCCTCTAAACCTCTGTTTAGTTCCTAACACAGGAGCCATTTCCCAGACTTTGTGGGGGTGCTGGGGCAATGAGTAGTGAAGGTACTGCTGAGATGAACTGATCTTCCCCAGGAATCCTGGTTATTAAAGAACCTGTGACAACTCTGTGGGGAGAGGATGCATAATAAGAGAAAAAAACCAAAACATTGTATGCTTGTTGTAGAAGCAAGTAGTTCAATTGCTTCAAAACAGGCACTTAAAAAAATAAAGTTAATTTTTCCATTTCATAAGTGCTATAAATTAGAAGTCTTGAATTTTAAACAAAAGATATCTAGATGTGCCCACAGGAACCTGTATTATTTTCTGTTATTCTCACAAATCACTTCCTTTTGAAGTTGGGTCCTTCATTCACAGCATGGAAAAAGCCTCAGGACACAGCCCCAGTGTGTGTGTAATAAGAGAGAGGAGCAGTTCCCAATCATTATAAAGTTAAGGTAGGGTGGTTTCTCACCATATGTAAGTTGTTTAAAGAGAGAGTAACATAACACAAAGGCACAGCTATGCCTCTTGTCAGTGCCAGAAAAGGACTACAACTGGCTTTAGCATCCTTCATATGAGGACTCTGAGCAAGCTTGGAAGTGGCAAAACATGGAAATGGGGAAGCTTAGGAGGGATTTATCTGAGACCTGGAAACCTGGTTAAGGAGTTTTGCTGTGTATGAGCAGGGTCTGTCAGACTCTGTGCCATACCCAGTATGTCTGTTACAGTGCTTGGGAAAGCAGACTACTGTGAATTAGAAAAGGGAGAGAAAAGGTAAAGATATTATCTGAATGCAACTGCTAATCTCACAGGATTCCTGTTTTGCTGCTTGATTTTAAAGGTCCTTGGCCTACCTAATAAGAGCCCATATGCAGAGAGAAAATAAAAAAAGCATAGAATTTTCAAGTTACTCAAGTTTTTCTGAGTAGCAACAGCTCCTGAAGGAATGAAAGAAATGTTTTATCCTTCCTCCTTCCCTGTTTATAGCTCTGACCTGCACTTCTTCAGCACTTCAAACAAAGGCAGAAACTCTGTATTTGCTCTGCCTGGATTTTGTTATTCCAGGTTCCTTGTGTGACAGCAGAGTCTTCTCAGATTGCTCTTATCTCTGTTGGCTTGTGGGGATGTTAAACCTCAGAGCCCTAAGATCCCACACACCATCAGAGCAACTATCACAGCACATGTTGGCCTCCCAAGATATAAACAAATCTTCCAGTATCAAAAGGCAATAAAACACAGAAAACTTTAATCTTTTGATAGTTTTATAGTGAATTGCTTCTCTGTGAAGTATCCTAGACAGTGTTTCTCTGATGGGCACAAGATTGAGAAAGTAGGATAGTATGACAATTCCTACACTTGCTTTCACCATCATTCTGACAGTGCACATAATTTCTAGAGCAACCTCTCTTATGTATTAAAATAGACACACCTGTAAATATGTCCCAATATATTAAGCACAGAACGGTTTTACAACATCAATGGGTATACAAAGAGCAAAGGATTTAAGTCAGGGGATAGAGTTAAAAGAAAAAAATGTACCACAGAGATTATCTAGTTCTGTTTTTTTCTGAGCATCCAGGGCCCCTGTTACCCAGATGAGCTCACAGCTCAAATCATGTAAAGCTCTATCTCCTCTGCTATTATTCTCCTTCTCTCCTAGTAAGCTGTCATCACTGTTCAGGTAGAAGCCCAGATTAAACCTGTCATAAAGTATCTAACATGTGGATCATACTTCTCTGTAGTTCATCTGCAATCCAAGAAAGATAATTTCAGTCCACTTAAACATTGAATCACCCTTGTGAGTTGCCCGGCCCTCCTAAGACCAGACGGGAACCCTGGGAAGCCTATGCACATATACCCAGCCTCTTGGATGCACTTTTGCCTCCCATGCATCCAGGGACTGCATCTCTCCCAGATGCAATTCTTTCTTGACCCACCCTTACATCCTCCACCCTTCACCTTTTGTGATGGCCACAAAATACAGCCCATGAGATGAACAGTTGAAAAGCATGTAGGCATCATTCTGGGAAAGACTACCTGCAGAATGCTGAGTAGGCAATGGAATGGAGAATGTGGAAAGGGAATGGGTCTGGATCCTCCCTATCATGTGTGATACCCACTCCCATAGAGATGAATTGTGTTTGCTGCCCTGGCCCTGCTGTGCTGGCTGCTAGAAAGGAAAGGTGCAAAACCAGAATGTCCAATAGCTGTTTGCTATTTGAGGAAGAGACAAAAAGGTTGCACTGACCTTTAACAAAAGCCAATGTTCCCTGCAGGGCAAAGCCTTAGTCTTAAGTTGCTCTATATAGTTAGTGGATTGGACACTATCCTTATTCTGGGCTCTGGTGGTCCTGACTCGCTGCCCCAGCTGAGGTGTCTCTGCCTGGGCAGTTGGGATGTGGAAGACGCTGCCTGCTTACACAGATCAGCAAGCCCTCAGGCTTCTTGGAGTATATCAGCAAGTCTATCTCCATTGCTCTAGTAGTAGTAATAGAAATGCATCCCAGTTAAGTATATGGTACCTATAATTTAGATAAAATCACTTACCCAAGTACGGTTCTTGCTCCAAAACAAATACATTCTATGTTTGGGAGAGTCCTTATGATCAGTAGGTTTCCTGCCGTTGGACATACATGTGAACTCTTACTTTCCTTTATAGGCACAGACACAGAAGTGCCTTATATACAAAGGAGATGTCTCACCTTCCCCTTCTCTGAATGATTTTTGTCGTTGTTTGGCCAAGTGTTCTGCCCCAACAGCAGAACCTGGCCCTCCCCTCTAATCCATTCACTGTAGTCCCAACATTAGAGGTGATGGAGGGTACATTCATTTATTCATTCTATTACTATACTGTTGGTCTGTGGATTTGTTCCATCTCTTTTTTGAACCAGCTGAAACCATCCTTCTGTACAAGCTTCTCCAGACTTTCCTTCTGTCTTTTTTAAAGCAGTCTTGTAGTAGAGAGTGAGTGCCTGGACAGCTGGTGGATGAAAGAGCTGCATTGATGTTAGTTGTCATCTCCATGATTTTACATCCATGAAACACCTTCCTCTCTCACCAGTCTTTTCCTCTACAAGAGCTTCAGCTTGAGTGTCTCCTCATAATGGTTGCTAGTGGTTGGCTTCCTTCACTGTTTTATAAAGACACCTAGAAATTACTGGACCTCAAGTCTGCAAATCTATCAATGTAGAATAAATTTGTAGGCATCATGAGATTTCCATGCCCTGTTTCCTCCAGCTGTGCACGCCTCCCAGCTGATGCTTGTCAACAGACAAAAATACAGTGCAGCATCCTCTAGAGAGGCCAGGGCCTCTCTGGCTCCCCAAAGAATGTTACATATGTTGGCTTTGGAATCTTCAGGAAGTGCTCCCTACTCCAAAACATCTAAAAGCTAAAACTTTTCAGAGCATTTAGACAGTTTGATTTGGGCTATCCCTCTTCTTGTTTCTGCTCATGGCTCATCTTCTTGCCAGTAACAGGGTAGGTTTAAAATGTTCCTATTTATCTGTGGCAAGAAAGACATCCTTTCAGCCTTTGCAAAACTAAATACCTTATGAGCAACTCTGCTTCCAGTATTTGAGCTGTTCTTTTGTGGTTTGTCAGTACAAAACAAAATGTAGCTAAGTTACTCTGACTCACTACTTAACAGCTCTGCATACATTAATGATTGTACTTACTAAAAGCTTTAAATTGGTACCAGTTTGATGGAAACTGTCAAGCCTACAGTCATTGTTTCTGACAGTATTATGTGTTTCAAGTTATTGTACCACTTAGTGCCTTGTTTCCTCACGTAATAGTTTTATGTTGGAAAGTCTGTTTTGTTAAAGACATTTTTACTGTAAGGGCTCAAAAGAGGATTACAGTTTCTCTGGTGAACTGATCACATGAGGGAGGGGAAGCAGGTCAATTCAGCTTCCAAATTCAAGGAAGGTGTTTTATCCTCTACATATGGTGAATGTAAATTTTATTGAAAGCCCTGAATTAACTGCAGGCTCCTGTTGAAGCTATACAAATAGTGTCATATGTGCCCTGGAAAGAGAGACTTCATTGTTTGTCTTCTGGTAGCACTCTGTTTTCTGGAGCCTAAAAGACAATTACTTCCTTGCAAACACAGGCAGATTAAATAAGCCACATTTTGTCCTTTTTGCCATCTGCCCCTTGCTTACTTTATTTTAAGCTGCATGACTAAGCTTTACTATCTGACATGTGAAGGTGGGACATGCTGTTTTTCTGCTCAGCTCCTTGAGGCTTGTAATGAATCCGAAGAAGCAGAACGGATCTGCAAAGGAGTGAGTCAGAAAATCAGTAACTGTACAATAATTACTTGCTGTGCCAAATAGCAGGACTTGGATCATAACATAACAAAATCTCCTCAAGGAAGTTTCATGATGCAAGAGAAATATATATTTCTTTCTTCTAAAAAAATAGCTGGTGGACCTGATTCTGTTCCTCATGTCACTCCACCAGCAAAAACCAGATCAGTTTTACAGATTCTACAGAAATCTATTTTGTGGGCAACTCTCAGAGAAGAGGATAAAGAAGTAAGGGAGATGGGACCACTCCTAAGTAAATCCAAGAGTCACTCTTAAAAAGCATCAACCCTTTCCCCCAAGCTTTCCTCTGGACAGATACCCTCACAAGGAGCAATGGGGAGAGTCACAGGAACCAGTACTCTGTGAGGGCATGGCAGGGGAAAAGCAATTTCCTCTGGTGTCAGGGATATGCTGTCTAGTGGGAGCTTCTGCATGGACCCCAATGCTGAGAGCTGGGCTGGGGGATAGTGGGACTGAGATGGGCCACTCATCAGAGGATGAAGGGCTGCCACCTTGCCAGTGGAGCAATGCATTCAAGCCTCTCTCCAGCTCTGGACCAGCTGAGGATTATGTACTAGCTGAAGCAGACTGGGTTTCAGGTAACCAGGGAATTAGCTGGGCATTCTTGTTTCCTGTTCTTGTTTCCTAGACTGTCGAGATAAACAAAGTGGCGTGTTCCTCAGTGCTAGAAATAAATATTGGCACTTGTATATGCCTAATTTTAGTACAGTAATTTCATGATTCTAAGCTGCATCTGAATATAAGCTGCACTACTGAGGTAGGCTGGATTCTTCAATGAAAAAGGTGTGGCTTATATTCGTTAAATTACTGTAACAGCTCTTATTTAGTTGCTATCTAAAGCTTCTAATGGCTTTTGATTTTGATGTTGCAGTTTATCCAGTATTTAAAGATCTACTCCTGGGCTTGTCAAGAGGCAAAAAATCTTGAAAGTGAAGAAGAGCTCAGCACCATCTTCATCATTACCCTCAGGAAACAGTTTTTTCTACCTTTTTCATCATGTAGAGAAACTTGGTTCACTCATCCACTTACCTGCTTTCTTGAAGAAAGACATACTGCTTACCGACAGTATGAATTAAGAGCTGATCACTGTGTTGAGGTCAAGCATCAGAATAGATACCTAAGGTACATGCTTTCCTCTTCACATTTAAAAGATCCTTTTAGTTCTGTATTACACAGCTGTAGAAGTTTTGGAAGCTGGTTGGAAGCTGCGGTAGTGAGGCAGGATGAGAGGTGTCCTGTCCTAGGAATCAAGTATCTTCTCTGCAGAGCACTTTATCTTTGTATGAGCTTCTCTTACAAGGAATATGTCTGGCTTTGGTTACAACACTCCTTACTTAGTTCAGTCTTCCCATTGCTCCTGAATGTTGCCTCTCCTGCACCAATTGTCTTATCATGTTTCTATCTCCCTGTCCAATGTACTGGGCTGCTGTCGAATGATACCTTCAAAGGCATTTGCAACATCAGCAAAATAGTCTGGTGACTTGTGAAAATCTGCCTGTTCATTTTAGGTCAAACAAATTTACCTGCAGGTTACCTATTCAATGGCCTCATTACCTAGAGATCTTCCTGGAAATCTAGTAAGACCAGAAACTACTACTTCAATGTGTAGCTATAGCAATGAAGCAGATGCGAAGGAGCATACTAAGAGAAGAAAAATGCCACTAATGTTTCCAAGCCACCATTACAATAAAAGTAAAATAAATTTGGGCCTAGGTCAGACATCAGGTGAGTTCTGATTTTGTAAAAACCAGATTGTTTCTTCCTTAAAAGAAACACAGCTGAAGTGCAAATGTGGCATGCCATGTCCTATTTCAGCTCTCTGTACCTCACACTGTGCACAAATTTTATTTCAAAGATGATGGTGTTTGCCAGTGTGTCACAAATAGTTGTTATTCTCCATGCCAGCAAGTTCCTAAAACACCACCAGTTCAGCAAATTTCTATTATCTACCTTTTAAGTTACCTTGACTCAATTTGTCTCTTCCTTGACTTTCCCAGGATTAAAAATAATAATGATAGAAGAATGTGTTCAAAAAACAGAAACAAAACCAGAGAAGCATTTGTTCTTATCTTTCTTTTTTAGAGGCCTGGTGAAAAGACAAGTTAACTCTTCTGATAAAGAAAAGCAGTTAATCTTACTTCTGACAGATTTTCAGTATCTGCCATCCAACTCCTCCTCCCTAAATTCAGGCACCTCTGTTAGTAATGTGGTGTCTGATTAGCAAAAGTATTTAGTAAGCTAATGTTCACTGTCCACAGCAGGAGGCTCACACAGCTTGGCTGATGAGAAATGAACTGCCTGAAGCTAGCTTTTAATGGCAACTAATTTCCCATATTTGATACTCAGCTCAGCCAACTAATATCTAGCTCAACCGTGACAAGACAATCACAGTTCCTTTTGAAAATCCTTTAATCTGGGATGCAAACCAGTGTGCTCAAGGCTATAATGAACTTCTGAGATTATGTACTGGCTATTTTATAGGAAGTATATTTTCTCTTTTCTTTTTCCTTTTCTGCCTCAGAAAGGCTTAAGAATATATATTTTCATAGTTTCCTGCTTTTATGCGATTTGCTTAGTGCACAGAGATAATCTCCTCCTGAAAGTCAGTGACAAAAAAAGTTTTAAAAGGACAAGTAAACAGGTTTCCTGTCAGATAACCCATAGGATGTGGCAATTCACAACAGCACAACATCATAAGTGGCTTTTAAATCAACTGATCTTGTTATTCTGAAAGTGTTTTAAATATCTAACATGTTTTATACTGCACTGGCTTGGGCTTTGACAAATCCCATTACTCTCTGTTACTCTATCTCATTACACAGTGAATTATTAAATAGAACACTTAACCTAATTAGATATTATTGCCATGATACATACAGACATCCTGAAACAAGTCATTCCTATTTGTTGTTCCGACTAGTCCTTCAGTTGTATTTTATCTCTTCTGTGTCAGTGGTGGGGTTTTTTCTTTCCTAAGAAACATCAAATCTCTGGTAGAAGAAAAGATATTTTGCTGTTTCTTTTTAAAATGGTTCCTGGATTTAACAATACACAATGTATAGATATGTGTTTGTAAGAGCATGCACATAGATACACACAAAAACACATAGCTAAAAATTATTCTGGGCTGCAAGCAGTTTTTCTCCTCTAGCAATGTGCACACTCTCACTTCTGTGGAGATAGTAAGATATGCTTAGCAATATTTTGGTATTAGACTGGACTAAAAATCTTCATTTCAAGGACAATCAATGCAGTAGGGAGAAAAGTCTTCAGCTCTTCTACAAATTGGCTGGCAAGCCCAGCCTGTACCAGTCCAGTGCAGGGCCACAGAGCCTTTTCTCAAGCCCTCACTGATGGCCAAAGCACACTTCTGTAAGGATGTGTGAGAAAATTCCTGGCTAGCAACTTCAGAGCATTATCAGATCAACAAAGCCAGGCTAGTACATTTTCTCAGTCATTTCAAAATACAGTGCAGCCACGGCTGGCTAATTGGAAAAGATGCTTCCTATCATGTAATATGCTTTTAAATTAACAGACTGTCACTTGCGGGTCTGTTTCGGATCATTTCATTGTTTTTCCAACAAACTTTCAAAATAAAATATTTGTTTTCCTCACTCATACTGTGCAAATCAGGTCAAAAATATTACTTGACATAGGCATAACTTGTAAGAGTTGCTTTGGCTATTTACCAAGCTGTCATGTTTATCTGTTCAGTGGCATCTCCCATATTTGGAAACATGACAAATGCTGTAGACAGTGTTATTGTTGTGGGAGGCAGTTATCCCATGTTTAATGATGCTAACTATAGAATATTCATTTTTCAGAAATGGCCCATGTGTATCTTCCGTTCAAGTAGAACCCTCCAAAATGTATTAACTCACAGCTAATTCATGCTGTCTGAATACATCTCTGTGCTGAGGATGTCCTGGGAGTGATGTAGTTTCTTGGAGAATATCCCCATTGCCATTTGCTTTGTATGACACCACTGGCTCCTCCATGTGTCCCCCTTTTTCTTGCTGCCCACCATAGATGAAACAGCCCAGTGTGTCAAATCCTTCTTACATTTGTTTTATGTTCTTTTGTGCTAAACATTAGAAAACTTTACCTTTCTTGTTCTTTTACTCCCATACACATCTTCCTTCTACATCTATTTCTTTATTTTCAAGTCAAAATGATGCAATTGCAGCTCCACAGTCAAGATTGACCTTCATTTTTCCACATTAATATACGAGTTAAATACTTTTGCTACTCACAACATCTTAGCGATCACAACCCTGTGTTGTGATAATTCACAGTATTTCAATATATTTTATGTTGAAGGGGAGACAGATTCTGAAACATATATCTAATAAGAAGAGAAAATATAAAATGGCGGCTACTGTCTGAGCCAACAAGCTGCTCGTGTTCTTATCTGTATGTATAAAAGTGAGATTATTGGATTACTTTAGCTATTTTATGAGTTAAATTTTAAACTGATGTGCCTGACATTAAGACTCTTACTAGACACTGTTACTTGATGCAGCTTGACAAGTATCATCTCAATGTGGATGAGCTGGTTTCAAAAAGACCAGATGCAAATATTGCCAATTCCACAATCTGAAAATCTGCACATCTTAAAAATGTTTCACTCAGTCAGTATCAGAATACTACCTTCAGAAAAGATGGTATGGATGAGATAGATCTTTTGGATATACTATTGAATATCTGAGATGCAGCAGGATGCCCATCCAGAACTTGCTGAGACAAGCTATTTTACCATCTTGTCAATATCTATAGAAAATCAAGCCAAAAATTTGCCAGGAATTCAAGATAACTATCAATGGTATTGGAAAAAAAATGTGCCCTCTGTAAGTCTTTAATTTAAATGGCTTATTTCTGAAATGAAAAGAGATTCCTAGTGCTTGTTTTGATGATACATATGCAATTGTGTTGTATTGAGGGAAACGTTGTGTTTAGAGGACTTTCTGAATATAAATCCAAGAGTTCCAAAATTAGAAGAAAGGAGATAAGGAGATGGAGGTTTTGGAGAGAGGAATTAGAAAAATGGGTGTCCATCTGTGAACTCTTAACCAGAGCCCTTGTGAAGGAGCAGAGTCTGTACTCACATGATCCCAGCCTGCTTTCCAAAGGACTCTTGGCTCATTCAGCTCATGGAAGGGAGGATGGGTTATGTCTGTGTGGGAAAGTTTATTACCTGATGAGTCTTTGCATTCTATGTGACTGCTGTGCTTCAGGCAGGATGTCATGAAAAGAGAAGGGCAGTTTCAGAGATTCCCTGGAAAACTGGATTCTCTCCCTCATTCCACTACCAAATTCTGGTGTGATGTTGGACAGTCATGTGGATTGGCCAATAATTGTATGTTCCTGTATTTGAAAGTGCTTTAGATGAGAGTTTCTACATAAAAAGTGCCAAGCACTTCTGACTGCAGTAAAATTTCTGAGTGTATATACGACTACATTATGCTAAGTACTCTAAAAGATTAATTCCTAGACATCCTAAAGTGGGCACCTAAAATTAATGGGTTTTTTTTTCTTTTTTACTATTTTCATCTTAATCTCTTTACATTCCTCACTAGTCAAATGAGATAATTATACCTCTCTCCATCATCGGGTTGTTATGTAGATGAAGTCATAAAAGGTTTTGAACCAGTTAGGTGCTACAGTGATTGCTTTGAAGAAGACTTGAAGTAAAATGCCTGTATTCAGTCCCATGGTTGGATGTGCTGTATGGGAAAGGGCCTTCCCCTGACAGAACTAGAACCCAAAGTGATCCAGCATATGGTGAGAATTATCCTGTCTGAACAGCCAGTAAAACCAGTGGTGTGCCAACCAGTGGTGTGCCTCAGACCAAAATCAGTGAAACCAGCACTGCTTCATATCCTCCCTGTCTGAGCCAGGATCAAGCCTCACTGGAGATTTTAACTCTTGTCTTAGTTCTCTGACAGGTAATAATGAATGAGTTCGGAAGGTTTTCTTCTACAGGAGTCAGTAAAAAGTATCTAGATGCCCACTCTCATAAAAAGCCCCCAAACCCACACAAAGTACAGACTGTGACATCTCATTCATCTTTGAGAAATTTTGGTTGAAACTAGTTGGTACGTTTAAAGCATTGTGGTCATCAAAGCCTTGATGTCAAGGGAAGTGTAAAAATAATTTGTGAGGGTAGACAGGTACCTGAACATTTGTAATCAAGGTGACAGCTGAACATGTTTCTCATGTGTCAAAGTGATTTAAAGCTTCATACTATTTTAATAAGCTATTTCACATTTAACCCTATTTTAGAAAGGGAACTGAAATATCAGCTATGTTAATTAGCGTTACAGACCCACTGCATGGAGAAACAGGAAGCCCGAGATCCTAATATGAGTATCACAGGTCTTGTCAGGCTTGAGCCAGCCTTCAGGGAAGAGAACAGTTTGTTACCCTTCCTGTGGGTCCTCCCCTGAAAGAGGATGGTGTTGACCTGTGGCATAAAAGGCTCATGACATGAAGGATCCCAGAAACACCAGGGCAGATGGTGGAGCTTCAATACCCTGATCAGGGACATGAACTATCACTCTTTCTTTCAAATTTAAATCTGTTTTGAACTATTTTCCTGAGTAAGGTACATTTTACATGTGTAGGAGTCCAACAACTGGAGATGTACCAGGGGACGTAGGGCCCCGAGTGCCTGGGGTGCCAACAAGTGGAGCGGCCAAAGCCCATGTGCACTGCCTGGGTGCCTGGGTGCCAGTGTGGATTGCTACCAAACATCAAACTGGAATTGGTGCTGGAAGCACAGGCAGGGACCAGAGGGTCTGCCAGTTCTCCACCAGCAAGTGAAGGAGCTGCCTTAGGAACCCATGTGTCTGCGTGTCAACAGGTGGGGAGATGGGACATCCAGGGACAGTTTTGGGGCAGACAAAGCGTTTAAAGACACCTAGTAGAAGGACCCATATGTTGTATATATAGGTATACATTTTTTCCCATTAGCAGCTGTCATCCTGATGAGCTAGAGAGGGGAACAGGATGAGGCCAGGGTGCTGTTTACGCTTGCAGGGGTTGTGTTTTCCATCTGTGTGGATCCACGTGGCTGGTCACAGGTACACACGTCCGTGCACACATATGGTGTGCGTGTGAGCCGTGGGGAACACGGGCTCAGCCTCACTGCTGGCTGATCAGGAGGCTGCAGAGCTGCACAGCCTCCCTCCCTCCCCTCTGCTGGGCATGACAACCCCTAACAGATGGGCCCTGCTCTGCCAGGAGGTTTCAAACCCGTCTCCTGAACAACTAAGGAATGCTGCTCAGGAATACTAGATTTGCTTCCAGGATGTGAAGAGCTATGGTCTAATGGCCACAGATCCTCTCATATGTCTTCCTCTGGACCTGTCCCCTGCTGTAGTCTCACCTGCTGGACAATCACTTCTCTCTTGGGAACAGCAGGCAGCACTCAGCAGCTCTGCTTCAATAACACATCCACTACACAAAAACAGAAAACTGCTGCATGGCTTCTTTACTTTGTGATAATACTGGTAATACTCCCCTGCTCCATACTGCTCCTCCTCCCTTACACTTTTTCTCTCTGAAAGCTTTCTTGGGAGAGCAGTTAGTTGGAAGGAGAGGTTGTTGCTGGTTTATCTTTCCTAGGCTAGCTAGCAAGAGTGTCAAATGACTTCCATGTGCCTGAGCAGTATGACTTCTCCAGACAGATATTTGTGCTGTTTTGTAAACAGCAACATCGTTAGCTTGAAGGAGGATGTTACAATAGCAGAGCAGTTTGGGGGTGGGTGAGAGGGGTGAACTAAACATATAGGCACGTGAATTTTAAGACAGAAACAGCATATGCAAGGAGTGTTCCTCCCGTCAGCTGTGCATGAGGTGCACATGGCCTGCAAAGTCCTGGACTGGCACTTCACTGCCTGTGGCCTCCAGTTTGCTGGCTCTCCCCTGATCTCATATTCATTTCAAGCACACCGAGGATATCTATTTACACATTCTCACTCAGTGAATTACAATCTCATTTATCTCTACTTACCTTATGATTCAAGGAATGAATGATGTGTTACAGCAGATGTATGAAAACTGATGTCTTTAACTCTTGGGTCCTGTCATGGCTGCTCCTTGGAGCTTGTTTGGGGGATTGGACTCTCCTCATGTTCCACATTTCTTACAAAGGAGTCTTAAAAACTACTAATCAAACTGTTTGCTATGTAAAAACTATTTAATAGGAGGGGAAAAAAACCCAGGCTTTTTATAGTAATGCAATTTTTGGAGAAAATCACCCAACTTAGAATTAAATAATATTTAGTCTATAAAAATCTTCCTACAAGTATTTTGCCATGCTTTATTGTTGTTTCCTCACAAATTGTTCCCAGTATTGTGAAAATCTGTGCTTTGCATTAAACATATTACTGCTAAGAAATTAATACAGAGGTCTTTTTTAATTCTATTTTTTTTAAGTAGAAGCAGTGAAGCTGTTGATCAATTTTGTGACATGAAGGATGGTGATGTCATGACCTGGCAGGAACAAGCACTGACCACAGGAGATGGAAGAGGAGTAGATCCAGACAGGGAAATAATCCTCCGGTAATACGGTGTTCAGAAAAGAAGCTCAGGGGAAAAAGGTACAATTAAAGGACTCAGGGAGCTGGGAGGAGGAGGTGGCTCTGGATTTTGAAATCCTGCACTTGAGAATTGAAACCTCATATACCTCAAATTTCTACTGTCTTTTTCTGTCTTATATGGAGCTGTTGAATTTGCTCTTTAGTTGAGCAGATTTTTTTGCTGAATGCAAAATAATTTGTCTCAGACTAGATAGCAGGGGGCAGAATTTATCTGGTGTAAATGGCTCTCACTTCATACTCACTGAGAAGCTGCTCCAACACTCTTTGTTCTCTGTATATGAAGCAGAACTGCTGAAATATGTCAACAGTTCAGTGCTTATCGCAGTGCTCTTGGTTAGGCTCTCTTCATCTTCTGCTTTTGCATCATATTGCTTTGTATCCTTTTCTTGCAGCTTTGTCAGAGAGGCAGCTACGTTTCATTGATGGTGTATGTGCAACTTGTAGTCTTTGGGAAAAATAATAAAGAAGCAAACTGACACTTATACTGTAAATGCCTGGAATTAATTCTGGGAAAGAATAATCTTTCAAAGCAGAAACACTGCATGAATGTCAAATTGTCAGACACTCAAAATTTCTTTCTACACTGCCTTGGCATATATGCTGATAGTTTTTTTCTTTGCCCTTTCCTTAGGTGCATTAATGCCACCACATATAACTACAAGTTCACTATTGCTGGATGCAGCGAAAATGTATCTGCATCCCTGCAGGTGGATGTTAAAATACTGTGTTGGGCTGGTGAAAAGCAATTTTGCTACACAGCAAATATCTAGTTTTACTTAAGATTTTTATTTTCTTCTTCTCTGCTCTGAAAAACTGTCTGTCTCTCAGAGCTCAGAAAACAGTGCTGGATTCTCTGAGTTGCATTGTTGTAGCTACATTGGTTTCAAAGTGGATAGTCCTGATATACTGTCCTTCAGTGAGAGCAGAGTTAAGGCCATGGTTCTGAGTGTATTTCATGTTAAGTGTCTCTGGTATGGCAGTTTTCTAATGTCTGTATCTTCTAAATAATTGATCTAGAAGTCTGTATGCCCTGGCTCCAGTAATACCACTCTACTTTAGTTTGTCATTATTTATGATTTATGTTAACTTTGTTTTTCAGTCAAATAAAAATCCATATTCTGTGTGCACCCAAGTCAGATGTTTCTGGGAGAATAGGGCCTTTGATAACACTGAGGGAAAAATTTAATTGTATCCCCACCCCCACTCCCACATCATTTACATAACTCAGATTGATGAGATAGGAAGGAAAGTGTTTACAATGCAAGAAGATAGGAATTTGGGGATTTAAATAGGAAGCAAATCGAAATGAGCTGTCTGAGGTAATTATGGAACACATACTTCATATGTTTTCATTAGATATTGCTATTATACTACACAAGGCAAAGGAGTTTGATTAAACTACAGCTCAGTATATAAATTTATGCATAAATTACCCAGAAATCAGTTAGTTCATTATCTTTCAGGAACTCAGCAGGGGACTGAGCAAAAGTTTAGGTCCACTGGGATAAATAATTTGAACAAGAATAAAACCTGTGCTAGGTAGGAAGAAAAAACACAGGCAAGGTCCATGAGACGGAGCATGAAGAGGGGTTAAATTAATGCCTGTGCAAAGCCCCAGGCAGGGAGAACAGCCCAGGGCCAAGGTGGTGTTTGCCCATAGCTCCTGTGAGACCACACTGATGCCTAGAGACAACTCTCCCCTGCAGGCAACCCTTCAGTGCAGGTGACAGCCTTATCCTTTCTGTTTGGATATGGTACTTCAGCTTGGTTTCACCACTGGTTCGCTCATGGAAGGGGGCTCAACAAATATCAGGCAGCTAAATTACTTTCTGATTTAACCTCCAGCCTCTAGCATAGTGGTTTTCTTCTTATGTGAAGGAAATATTTTCTCAGATATTCCTTGCCCTTATTTTGACAATATACTAATTTTTAGAAACATTGTATATAGGAATTGAGGAAGGATCACAGCTGAAACCATTTACCCTCAGCCTTGTGCCAACTTTTGACCACTGCATGTTGAAGGGAAGGAGCCACAAGATGAAAGTGATGCTGCCAGGATATCTGTGACAAGCAGTCAGAGAATGATCTCCACACACCCTTTGAGCAATAAAATCTGTGATAAATATTACCTAGTGTATTTTCAATTGGTTTTATTCTTCAGGCCAGACACTGTCATTTAAGGAAATGAGTATTCAGGAGAATATAATATCAGCCATTTGCTGAGAGAAGCTATCACAAAACACTCTGCATTAACCTTTCATATAATTGTAGTGGGTCTGTGAATTCTCTCCAGGTCTGCACATAAGCATTTGATTGATATAAACTGTGGCTCACACAAATATACATATGAACTTTTTTTTGAATTTGTTGAAGCAGACTGGGTGTAATTTCTCCAGCTTATGCTTACATAAAATGATGCTCTAACACCTTTGTTTCTAATGAGGATAGAGGTTTAGTACCTGTGTTCAGGACTTATGGTATGATCTCATTGAAATGCCTTTCAAGGATCTCTCAAGCCTATTTATACTTTTCTACATTATTTTTAAGAGATGTAACAAATACCATCAAACAGCTTAGCTTTTCAATTAGAACTCTGTTTTAGACTTCCCCCCCGCACACCCTTTCTATTCCTGCTGAGGATGGTTGTTCCTTTTTAGTTCTTCATCTCTTTAAATTTCTTTACAATCAATTACATGACACTGATCTGTCTATCTCACTCTCTGTCTGTAGTATATCAGCAGCAGCTTCAACTGTAATCCACTCTGCCTTGTTATTGACTGCCTCTCCCCAAGCCTGGTATCATCAAATACCACTGCTTGACTAAATAGCCTCTTAATAAATAAACACAACAAACCTTGGCCCTAAAAATAAAACTTCTGACTCTCTGATAATCCCCTTTCCCATTAAATCACTCTGAAGTGCAATACTCTTTCTATATTCCCTGCCAGTATAATTTATTACACCGAACATTTTTTGGGGAACTGTTACAAAAATGATTCCTTTTCCACCATGATCTCCTGTCAGCAGATGCCATGTGGTAAGCTTGTTAACTCCCTCAGAATTTTGACTGGCATTTAATAGATGTATACATTTTCACACTAGAAGGGACATCTCACTTCAGTGTGACCTGAACTACAGTTTTATCCAATCATTCTTAGGTCAAGTAGATGTCTCCTTGTGTTGCAGAGTATCTCTTAGGAAGACTCCTAGTCTTGAATTCAGATAGTAAGAGTTGTCCACAGCCACTGGTCATTTATTCTTGATGGCTAATTAGTATTGCCATGAAAAATATATACTTTTGAGTTCACTATTTGAATCTAGTTTGAATGACAGATGTTAGCCTCCAGCCACTGCATCCTGTTATGTTTCTGTAGTTAAAATTAAACAGCTTAATGCCCTCAGTAATTTTCCCTTGCAGGGCATGGAAAGTTCATTTCAGATTCCAAATACTCTGCTCACTCCCTCCCTCCCTCCCTTACTTCTCTCCCTCCAGTGAATGTTGTCCACTTTTCACAGCATCCTTGTGCCAGCAGTCTAAGCCCTCTCCAATCTTCTACTGTCCCTAGAAGTGTAGGTGAAGTAAGCAGAAACAGCATATCACAATAATTCTCTTACTTCTACCAGCTACAAAGGTAAATTAATATTATAACCCTACTTTCTATCTCCCAGTTCACTCATGAATGGCTCCTTTTAGGACTTTTGGCCATGACTCCTGATGGGAGGTTTCCAATCTCCTGCCTTCACTGGGTCTGTGATGCTTGCTGTAACTGAAACCAGAACTGTCAATATAGCTTTCTCTTGCAAGTTTCCCCCAATATTTTCTCCGACAGCACTTTCATCCAATATTATCTTCACCTGATTACTTTTCCCAGTGTTGTTTTGAATAAAAGGAATGGTTTCTTGCTGTCACATCAAATCCCTTTTTGAAAGTACAGGCATTAAATATGATACCTTCTATTTTACGGCTTTTGTTTCTTCATATTTTAAAGAGCTTTTAAATGCAGCACATTTCCCAATAGATCTGAATTTATCTTTATGGTTTTTTTTCTGAATAGGGCATGGGTCTTCGATACTGGAAATTAAATTAAGCCTTCTGATGTGTTGCTTTCACTGACTTCATTTTGGACTTAGCTTTGATATATCATGATATATTTTCTTCTCATGGAAAATAAGTATCTGATTATTTCTCTATGACAGATTGTGCACATAGCAATAAATAATTTTTTTTTAACTGTGTCATCCCTTCCAACAATTTATTACCCCTCCTATCTCATTCTACTTTTTCTGCCATCTCCTGTTCCTTTGTGTAAATGGAATGTGTTTTCCCATTTATCTTACATCTCATTCACACTTTTCATTCTTCATCCTGACTTATAACCTTACTATATTATCACAAACATTTCTATAATCTTCCTACTCCTCCCCTGTATCAATGTTTTATGCCCAGTGCTAACCTTTACCTCATCCCTTGTTACTGTTTGTACTTTTGTTCATTGCACAGGGAATGAATTGTTACATGCTTTGAGGTTGCCTGCTCCAATGGTGCTTAATGCTGTGGATATAGTGATGAACCTGCCTATAAGGAATCCCTGATTATCTGCCATTTTTCTTCCCAAATCTATTTCCCATACACTCAGAATTTTTTAAATCTCAGCAGACTAACTTCGTTGCCCAAGCTGCTTATAGCAAAGTCATGCCTCACCTTAGTTTTGTTTCATTCCTGGGCTGAAAGCATTGTTTTGGTCAAGGGGACAAACTTGGCCTGAAACTCCAAGAAAGGGCAGAGTACGCTTGTCTGATGAACTCTATATCAGGACCAACTTCTCCCTTTACTGGTAGGGGAAGTACAAGATCTTCCTTTCATCCCCTTCCCAGTGTACAACAACATTTTTTGCAAATGAGGGGGATGGCAACAATGCAGTTTCTGCTGCTGGAGGCTCCTGAGGAGGAGAGAATTATTCTTTGGCAGCAAAGACACCTTGGAGAGACACAGTGCCAAACCAACATCACCAGTGTTTCTCCTTGCTTCTATGACTCCATACCTCCCCTAAACATCTAGAAAGATGGGAACTGAGACTAAAAATTTGCTGGAAATATTGAAAAACCCTTCCATTATGTTGGATGAGGCCAAAACTTCTTTCCAAGTAGCCAAGTGCATCACACTCTTCAACAGCAGCACAGCCCTCCCCGTGTGACGCAAGGCAGCTGTCAGTGGAGGAACAGTTCATCTCCACCATGCAGCAGAGCTTGCAGTAGAAGTTTCAAACCACTGCCCGTACCAGGGCATCCCCATGTGACAGAGTTTAGTTCTGTGACATGTGACATGATTTAGCTCTGCCCCTATTTAGCATCAGAATGGGTCTGAGACTCAATATTTTTCAGTATGAAAACGGAACATAAATGTTATGCTTAGACTTTTATGACATTGGGTCCCAGCTGGGTAGTTTTTCTCACTGTCCTTTTGACACCAGTCTCTTCCCATGCACACAGCTGCTGAGCATTGCAAAACCCTCATTTGCATGACAGCTGATTTTGGGATTAGATATACCTGTAAAACAATAAGTAGTTCCTTCCACACATGAGATTTTTTTCCCTGTGCTGCTTTTTAGTATCAATTTGCCAGTCCATTTGTAGTTTCTGATTATAATCTGACCTGCCCTGTTCAGATTTTGTGGATTGATTCATTCGTTCTTTAATTTAC
Organism: Sialia sialis; assembly: GCA_009812075.1. Taxonomy (NCBI): domain Eukaryota; kingdom Metazoa; phylum Chordata; class Aves; order Passeriformes; family Turdidae; genus Sialia; species Sialia sialis. Next base: position 23,262,780 of record VRYO01001463.1, read on the forward strand.
TTTTCCCTTAAACTTTGTAGGCATGTATATTCATGAAAAGAACAGAGGGGAAAAAACCCCAGAAATTGCCACAAGAAAAACCCATGCTAAAAGCAGTAAGTTTGCTGACAGATGGTAGAATCAGTTGAAAATCCAGTACCATATTTACTAAGTCTAACCCATTTAGTAAGCCAGAAAAGTGTTATCTAATTCCATCCCCTGTGTGTTTGTGTTTTGAAATAAACAGATGCCTAATGAGGAATGTGTCTACTATGGTTTTTGAAGAACCTGGATGGATCCTGGTTCTGATTCAATACTTGATTTTGACAAAGCTGATAACGTTCACTGCAGAACCTATTGTTTTGGCTTTCAAACCTACAGATATTCTATCACTAGCTGACTGACAAAAATGTAGTTTCAAATGTAGTTTCTGCCAGAACAGAGCAGAAATCAGAAAAAAACCAGAAGTGTTGAATGACTTAACCTGCATTTTACATTTCCTGTTCTATTTATGTAACACCCAAAAATGCAGCGAATGAAAGGGCAAACACGCTTGAATCACTTGCAGGCTTGACAGCTACCACAATCAATTCCTATATGTTTTTCACTGGGTTTTATAAAATAATAGAGATTGGCTTAGAAAGACATATGCTTGTGTACTTTGTGACAGATCTGGGTGAGAAGCAAAACTGAATAAACAGAGAAGGGTGATCTGGGCATTGAAGGCTTTAGGAAAGTTAAGCCTCTCATGGGCCATGCTTGGCCAGCAAGGTTACTGCACATGCACAGAGTTCCTCAAAGGCACTGTCCTATCACAGCCTGGATGGCTTCTAAATTGTCATCCTTAGTAGGAGCCATCAGGAAGTTTACCAAGGAGAATCAGCTATCCATGAAGTCCATAGCAAAAGTTACAGAACAAGATTTCTCCCATGCTACATAAGGCTTTTAAAATATGCTTTTTCTAAGTGTGTGTAAAACAGATAAAAGATAGGATCTGTAAAAATAAATAAAATTACTTGTTCACATAGACCAGAATATTTCAGAGGATTGGTCAATAGTGGCAAGGTCTGTTATTTTCTATAGTATTTAAAAATACAGTGTTCAGTGATAGATTTCAACACATTGATATGCATTCCTACTTGTTGAAGCTGTTCAAAAGTTACTAAAGGTAACTATTTTTCGTTACATGATACTGATCAGCAGTGAGAGATTTTAAATCTGTAACTATAAAACATGTTTCCCAAAATACTAACAAGTCAATTGCTGAAGCAGTGGTTTGAATATCAGGATGCACAACCCTATGCCTAGCATTTGATATCTACCTGTTCTGTGAGTGAAAGTAAACAATTTCTGTTCTCTTTCTATATTCCCCTGTCCACTCCCAAGGTGCACATGGAAATAAGAATTTAAACTCACATATGTATTATTCTAATGTGACCGATTTTCTAATTTCATGGAGTGAATATCTAAGATTCAGGTCAAGTCAGCATGTCATCATCTCATTGCTACAGGAAATATCAAGTTGCCCATCAGAGGAAAGTGGACACAGGTGATGGTAATAGAGTGTTTTAACATGTGGAGAGATGTGTGATTCTTAAATATTAATAGCAAGAACTGCACTTCACCTTTTATCTAGGTGCATCTGAAGATGGTTTTCTGTTTGTATTTTAGTGAAAATAAGTTTTGGTAGGGGAACTGATGGAAAAGAAAAAGTGTCAGCACTACTTTTTTTTTCCTTCCAAAACCAGAACAGACAAAATGATTGTGGGAAAGATTTTACTCTGTCCTTGTCTTAGAAATACAATATAAGTACAAATTTGGCTTGTTTGTAGCTTTATGTGAGTGAAGAAGGGAAATGGGAGAAGACCGTGCGTCCTGATTTTCAAGTTTCAGGTTTTACTTTGCCCCTTCTTGGCTCTACTTTGTCGCATTTCCAAGGCATTAAAACAGAGACTCAGGGGCCTCACTAGACATAATGGTATAAAGTTTCCAGTGCAGTAAGCTGTAACACTCTGTATGCTCTGGAAAGTTTGCATTCAGCCTTTTAATAAGTAAAGACGCAACATAATGCTCCTGATAATTTTCAGCATGGGCAGATGGTATATGAACAGCCTGGTGGGAGGAGAACCAGCCCAGCTTAGGGTAACAATGTTCGACTAGCTATCAGGGAGGAAACAGACTTCCTCTGCCATTGCCCAGTGCCAAGGAGCTTGTTTTATCTCCTGCTCACCACACTGATCATGCTCTGCTTTCTTCTGTTTCATAGGCATTGGCTTTATGCAGAAAGTGCAGTTCCTTTCTACTGCCAAAATGAAACAGTATTTTAGATTATAACTAGGCTAGAAGTCATTTACAATTAATTCTGCTCCAAAACTCCTGTAGCTGGAAATGCAGATTACAACAATTTTCTGTGAGCTGTTGTAAGATGAAGAAGCCATTCATTGCTGCCATTTGACAGTGAATTTTCTGACCCACATGCTAAAGTCAGAGGAGGCTGGGGCAGCAATGAAGCAGGTCACATTAGCAGGAATGAGGATAGGTTCAGGGTTCAGCACCATTTCTGGAAGCTTCTCTGGCAGGCTGTTCCCAAAATAGGTTTTGCCAATGTTGTGTATGTAGGTCTGTCACTCAGTGCTGGTCCCTCTGCAAGAGAATTCAGTAGCAGTGTCAGCAGCAAGAGTCACACCGGACACAGCATGTCATGATGGCTAGGCATATTATTTTTGTAAATATACTTCCGAAAATGCTACTTGTCCTCTTTCAGTTAGCCCATTCTGCCAAACAGTAAGCGCTTTCCAATTTTAAGAAGAAAGGGCTAGGAATACATTTAGTCATTGTTCTTTATTCTCCACCCAAATGCATTAATTGCAGAGGGCAAAGCATTTCTCCATCGTTGGAGGGCTGTACATAGCCAGAAAAATCCTGACATGTTTTACCTCTGTACAGATGCTTCAGCTGAGCCTAACAGTGAGATGGTTAATAGGTCAAGGAGATTGCTAGTGATGGGAAGATGGATTGGAGGAGTGCATTTACTCCTAATTCTGGGTCTTGGGGGCTAGCAGAGATAAGTGCCTTCCATGAGCAATAAGTTCACTTTAAAGGGGAAATTAAGGAAAAAGTGGCATTGCTTTTTCTCTAGACTGTGGCTCTCTTGAGAGCTGGTGACCAAAAGAGATTAAAAAAGAAAAAATGTATCTCCCTCACTGCAAATGTCTTTAAAGTGTTTTATTTTTTTATTGTTTAATTTAATTTTCTTGCCTCTGCTCTTCTTTTGTGTTTGTTGTATTTTTTTTATTTATTACCCCTGAATTCAGGTCTACCAAAAATAGCACTAAGCAGTTACTGTAAATCTCTGTCTGCATCACAGAGTGGACAGGAGTTTTTCATTTCATACATTATTGACCACACGATAGAATGGTGATTCCACAAAGTGAGCAGAAGCTTTAAAAAGTTAATGAGGAGGGACATCATAGGGTTGTTGTTGTTCTTGTTGTTGTTACTTTTTAATGTTCTGTAGCATTTAGGACTGGGCAGCTGGGCATGCTGGATGTGCCACTGCCGTGGTTTTTGTTGTGCTGCACTGCTGGCAGGAGATGTTATCCCCTGTGGGCTCTGCCTGCCCACTGTGACACCTGCACACACCTCCCTGCAGCTCACCAGCAGCAGGGAGCACCCACACTTGCACACACAGAGCATGGGGAATTGATGCATAACAGCTGAATATAAATACTAATCTCAGCAAGAAGAAAATGTAGTATAATTTTGATTTCCTAAGGTGGTGAAGCATCTACCTTCCCTAAAGACATCTGGTGAATAAGCTTAGTATGTCCTCTGGCTAACATCTGTAGCAAACTTACCTCAAAGACACAAATACCGTGAGGCTTCTTGCAGTGGTACCTTTGGATATATTATTTTACATGGAGCTACCATCTGTTTCATACCGTAGCACATATCTGAGTGCTCCAACAGCAGTTGCAAACACCTCTGTCAGGACACTTGGAAGCATATGGGGCCAGGCAGTGTGGTGCTGGGCAATATCATGGAGTTGAGGATATGCTGACATATTCTGGGCTGGATCCTCTCTTACACTGGCGCTATTTTTATATAGCTCCATAGACTTCAGCTGAACAAGCCCATATTTATACAAACATGAGGTGAGGACCTCATCCAAAGATTATTTAAGTCTTAACATTTTAATCTACTGTGAAAATCATGGAGAAATTCATTCTCATGAGAGCATCTGGTCTTTGTGAAACATTTGGCTCTTTAGCTCTCTAAATGAGAAATACTAACAGCATAACCATTTTGTATGGCAGTTTGATGCTCTGGAATTTTAGCTGCAATTTTTTTCTATTAAGAAATGCAGACCACAAAAGGACTTGCACTTCTACCATGTAACAAAAAACTCAAACACCTCCCAGTTTTATACCTTTAGGGAGTAGAAATGTCATGGCTTCATTGACTTGAAATGGACTTGAAGATTTTTCTCACTAGGCAAAGAACAAAGCCTGATTGACTTAAATTGCTGTAAGAAATATTCCAGTTAAATATGAGCACATACTTGACTTTAACAGTAAGACTGTGAAATACTGAGATGGGCGGCTGTTGGGGGTTGGGGGGGCTGGACCTACTCTTTCCCTTGGTAAAAATGTTGAGAATTTTTTCCATTATCATGTTAAAGGCCTAGCAGGGTGGCGGTGGAGTTGTTAATTGCTCAAGACGAAGGATGTGGATGGGAGCTGACTGGCTTTAATTGCTGGTGGTTGGGGGGTTTGGGTTGCTTTTCTCACTGGCTCGAACGCAGAGGAGAGAGGTTCTTTCTTCTTCCCTTCGGTTCGGATTTTGCCTGCATGCCCCTGCACTGCTATCACCTCCTGCCTTTGAGAACAGAGCTGAGCATCGGGACCCACGAACAGTGAGCAAATTCTTCTCTCTCCCGCCTGGGACATGGCCTTGCCTTGGCTCCCTGCTCCTGCTGTGCTGCTGCTGCTGCTGTGAGGGACCTGCCCTGCTCCCCACCGGGACCACATGGAGAAGAGTGTCTGTGACTGGGAAAGGGACTGAGTTTTGTTCTGTCTTATTGCTGTTTCTTTTATAGCTGCTGCTCTTGCTTGTCTTGTGGATATATCAGTAAAGAACTGTTATTCCTAAACCCATACTTTTTCTGCCTGAGAGCTCCTTAATTTCCAAATTATAGTAAACTGGGAAGGAGGGGATTTTAATTCTCCATTTTAGGAAAAGCTCCTGCCTTTTTCTGGCAACACCTGTCCCCTAAACCAGGACAGCTGCCTAGAGAAAATACAACATCTCTGTCACCAGCAGCCTTCAAGAGTAGGTCAGGCAAATGCCTCTTACAGAGGATACAGACAGTACTGAGGGGTCATACCACGGAGGTGTGATGATAGGAGAATAAATTGTGGGAGATTAGGAATGGAGCTGCAGCCGACCCTCATCCCTGATGAGCTACAGCTGTAGAAGACAGGTGAACAGCACTGAAGAAGTACAGAATGCTGCTGTGTATTGTCCAACCACAAAAGAGTAAAAGTGCACACAGGTGTCATACATGTGAAAAAGAAGAGTATAAAGAGCTGGGAGGAGAGAAAGATGTTGGAGCTGGCAGGTTGTGTTGTGAGAAGTTTGTGTTTTGTGTGCTGTTTTTGGGTTTGCAACAGGAAAAAAAGGCTTTAATAAACTGCTGATACTTGCCCCTGTCTTCAGTATCTTTGAGCCTGCTGTCAATGAGGGGAGGGGTATGAAATTTTTTAGATAAAGGACTGACACTTGTGTTAGTTGAGAGTGCATCATTGATTCAATTGGTGCTCTCTGTAAGGTGTGAGTGATAACAAAGCCTCTTGGGCATCCTGCTGGGAGCAGTTCTGTGGCTGGGAACAGGAGCCAGGTCTCCCACTCCCTGGAGGCAGTTTGGCTGTTCACTTATTTTGTGGATGGAAAGGGTGCAGAAGCTGGGAGAGGAGATGCTCCAGGAGCCAGAGCTGAGATTCCCCTGCAGCCTGTGTAGAAGACTATGGAGAAATAGTCCATGGAAGTCTATGATGGAGCAGATATCCACTTGCAGACCCTGAAGGATGCCAAGCTGGAGCAGATGGGTGCCCAAAGGAAGATGTAACCCCAGGAAAGTCCACACTGGAGCAGAGCCCTGGCAGGATTTGTTCACCTGAGGAGGGCAAGGATACAGCAGCTTTGGTGGGCACCTAATGTGCAGACTGGGTGAATGCAGCCAAAAAGGGTCAAACATAATCGATTTGTATCTCTTGCCTTTTCTAGACATTTTTACTGGGCCAAACCCTAAGAATGCCTGGATGCTGTTGATGCAGGAGCTGGAAGGAAGGCTGGATCAAAGGAAAATACTGATGAAGAAAGGAGATTATTGTGCCATTATAATATGGATGGAATAACATCCTACTCTTCCCATGGTGTGACATCTGTCTTGTTGACTTGGATGGCAAATTCTGTAAGCAATGATTGTCTTTTACTTCAAACATATGGAGCATCTCACATGGTAAGGTTCGTTTGCCATTAAACACTCCCACACAATTACTGGAAACCTTTCCTCTCCACATGCACACACCTAGATTTCTTGTGCTCAAAAAGAGTTATATCTGAACAGTCACTGTGTTGTCCTTACTAGTCTTCCTTTAAAACCCTCTGCTGATTACTAACATGAAGTTTGGGACATGAAGAGTGCCCTGTTTCTGAACACAATATCAGTGAAAAACATTAGTGGCTAAAGCTTAGGGTTTGTGCTACACCTTCAAAACTACATACCCAAACATATATATAACTCTTACATGTACGTTAGGAGTCCAATATGATTTTGTAAATTCACTCTGCTTTTCTAAGCTCACATCTGCTGGCCGTATATCATTATTAGTGATATAGATGTAGACATTGACATTTTTAAATGTTTGTATCTCACATGTCTGTCCAAAGTAGTTGTTTTTATGTGATTTTTAAAAATTGAATCTTATGAATTGCTGCTGCTTAGAAGAGCTTCTTCCCTACCCCTTCCAACCAAGTCCCCAAATTGTGGGAGGGTATCAAAGGAATGATGTTCACTGCTGTTTGACTTTGAATCACTGGTAAAAGATTTTATGTAACTCATTTTCTTCCGCACAATTAGATTCTAAGGACACAGGGACTCGGCTTTTTTTTTTTTTTCTTTTTTTTTTTTTAATTCAAAGGTCTCAGTAAGCAAAGCATAATGTATTCTGCCCAAACTGTGAGAACAGAGTAATACAGAATAATTTACTTCACTAATGCCAAATTAAAATTCATAACACAATACTTTAATTACCATCTGAATCCAATTCTCAAAGAAGTTTGCCCTAATTGCATTGTTGATATGCATGGATGCAAATAAGATGTTGACTGTTTCCCTTGTAGCAAATGACTCTGTTTCTAATATGCAGACATCTAACAACATGGGGCCAAATTCATCCCTGGTAAAAAGCCATTAGAATCAGCAGAGTTATACCAGGGACAATTCAACCACTCTTCTCAGGAAAGCTGCTCTAGTTATCAGCCTCTAAGAATTGCTCCTCCAGGGCCTAAGGAGAAACATGCTGTCCCTGCTACCCCTGGGCAAGGCAGTGAAAATTCCCCAGAACCAACCAACCCCTGTGTGCTGGGGAGACAAAAGTGTGAATGTGTGGAATGATATTTGCCAGAATGTAGTGGGGACATAGAAGCCCAGATGTTTTTCTTTGCTTTTGTGACAGCTCTGAATATGGATCCTATTCTTAGCTCACAAGCACAGGTGTTTCAGAGGAAGCAACATCATACTGGAGATGCTGGAAATTAAATAATATTCATCAAATGAGGGAGAGAACAGCATGGCATCATTGGGGTGGTTTTGTAACTGCTGTGTACTACTCTCAGGTGAGCTGCTTAAGTGGGGGGGACATTGAAACACTCCAGAAATAAAATAGGCTAAAAAGTCCTTTACTGTTAAAAATGTGGGCAAAAAGAAGTTTTGACGTTTTTGTTGTCATTGTTGACCACAGCCAGGGACCTCTTGCTTTCTGAAGGCTGTGTTTATATTCAACTTTATTTCTGCGCCATTTGAAAGCATTTCTACTTGTTATATGCTAAATAAATTATTTTCTCAAGTAAAAGCCACCCATTCTCTTCATAACCAGATAATAAGGAAAAAAAAATCAATGTAGGTGTCTGGTGTAGGCCCAAGGATGTGCACAGAATGCAAGTGTGCTGCCTCAGTTGGGGCAAGAGATGGAAGAATACCAAGAGATCAGCTTGCTAAATGTGTTTTTATTCAATTTTTGCCAACTACACAGGATGAGCTGAAGCCCTCCTGCTCAATTTTGTTAGAGGCTCTGGTGTAAAAGAAATAATATTCATTGTGTGTGTGTGTTAAGCTGCCTGAATAAGCTGTTTTCTAAAAGATCTGTAAAAGGTGAGGGAATAGGCTTCTTGCCCTTCTTTCTTCTTTCATGTCTAAAAAGAAAACACAAGCCCCCCAAAACGTGAAAAGTTTGCTTCTTTTCAAAATTACATTGAAATTCAGTCTCACTACTCTGCTGCTCCTGGGAAGGTCTGTGCTCCATTAGAGAATAAATTGTTTGAGATGCTAAAAATACCAATTTAAATAAAACACTGCCCAAAAGGGAGCTGTTGTTGTTCCAATGTCTGCTGTAGTTAATAGTTAATACCTGTGTACCTCAAAGGGCTTAATGGGGTCATCAAAACTCCCCTAAGTGCACCCCAGATCCTCTGCAGTGTGTCACCTGCATGGCCTGAATGAAGGCAACTGCTCCTTGTGGTGACCAAAGCCCAGCTGCTGGCACAGATCTCTACAGGGCTTGAGAGGCTCTGGCTTTGGTTCAGCTGCACAGCCAGGGTGGGAGGAAGGTGAGGTTGCAGTGGCTGGCATGACTGTGGGTCCCCTGGGAATCCTGTCCTGGTGGTGGTATTCCTCAGTGGAAATATGTGAGGTTATGCAGAAAGGCACTGGTCACAGGAGGAGAGCTCTTGTGTGACAGAAAAGCAGAGAAAGCCAAAAACAGGCTGGTAAATGTGTGGGTAGCATAATGCTGGAGATCTTGGCTCTTTGTAGTATTCCCTGGCTGCCTCTCATTAAAATTGGATCCAACTGCAGGAATTAGAGATTTAAAAAGCCTCAAACCACCAATATTTAATAAGTAAAAAGGAAATTACAGATAGAAGACTTTTAAGTCTACAAATTTTATAAGAAGACCCAAAGACAGCAGAAAAATCTGTTTAGCAAGGCTAAGAATACTGGGGCAATAATTTTAAAGTGGCTCGTGTCATTCTTGAATGTTAACAGTGCAGAGCACCTGAATGTAAAGACTGATAGACGATTTAAAACAGAAATATTACAGGATTGGGATCACTAGGTTCCACAACTGTGTACTTATGGCCAGCAGGTCTCTGCTCAGAACCACTTTTTATCACTGCAGCTCTCATGATAGGAGGCTGTGAGTTTATTTGACAATACACAGAAATTTTTCAGAGATTTTTGTCTTAATATTGAGTAGTACTGTAATTGAAAAAGAAGAGCCCAAGAGAGCAACTGCAAGGGTCTCAGCAGTCTTGAGAAGTCATATTCAGAGAAATTGTCACATTACAAGCTATTTTGAGTCATCTTATGTTCAGAGCATTCATAAATAATCTGGATGTAAGAACAAAATGAACACAAACATATAAACTTGCTTCTAATCTGTAAGTACAGTAATGTCACAATTATAATCTGCACCTGATTATAAGCCACACCTCCCGGTAGCCGGGTAGACCACGGGATTTGCCCATATATAAGCCGCATCTAAATATAAGCCGCACTTTTTTTTTTTAAGCATGTGTAACAAAGTAACAAATTAGTAACGGAATTGCTGCCAGCGGGGTTTGGTGTCAGGTGCTCAAGTTGCAACAGTTTTCATGCACCAGCGAAGCCTTTAAAGGCAGGCCCAGGCACCCTCCCTGGCCAGCTCTCGCTTCCGGGTTGGCATTTCACTGGGATTTGTCCATAGATAAGCCGCTCTACTGGGGTAGGCTGGATTATTCAATGAAAAAGGTGCGGCTTATAATTGTGAAATGTATGTTTATTTGAAGCTCAATGCTCATTTTATACTCATAAAATGACAATTGGCAACTTTTCTTGATAATGGAAAAGTAGACAGAAAAAGAAATACTTGTAAAGATGAGAAAGTCAGTGTGATAGATGAGGCTTGGCAAACTGGTCAAGACAAAGAAACTGCATTTCAATAAAGACAAATGTGGAGAGATGAGCAGGGATAAGCATGGTGGCAGACTTTCTCAGCAGTGGATCTGGCAAGCAGTGCCTCCAAAAGCAGTGGTCCTAGGCATAAACAGTTCAAAATGAGCTCCAAATCCCAAGCTGTTGCAAAATAGTTAATGTAACCATTGAATCACAAAGTAGGACGCAGCTACAGCTCTGGCTCTATGATGGACACATTGAAGATTCAAATGGAAATTAAATACATTTGTATGCATGTGTATATAGAGATATACATACATGTTTCCCAAGCTAGACAGCAGAAACTTTGCATTTGCAAGCTTCAACAGATCTAAATTATTCTGTTGAGAAAGAGACTGAAAGATTACACAAGTGCTCTAGATTCACCTTCAGGCTGACAACACTTTGGGAGTTAATGGACTCTTCAGGAAGGAATCTGGGATCTTTAAGTTTCAAGAAGGAAAAAGTAGAGGATACAAAATTATCACTGCAATAAACTGAAAATTGTGAATTTTCTGTGTCTTGACATATTTTTGATTGTTACCACTGTTCAGGAAAGCATCAGAGCCAAGTGATTCCCTGCTGTGATTCCAGGTAAATTATTGAAGTTGGGATAGGAGTAACTGGATGTGGGACAGGGCTAGTAAAGGAAGGCTGTCAGCAGAGTCTGTTGCAGATGAGTTAAGTGCAACAGCAATTGCTTCTCCCTTTGAGGTAAGATGTGGGGCTGCAGAGAAAGGGCAAAAAGAAGGAATAAGTAGGCTGTTACCACTATTAATATCGATAAATGTGGTGTGAGCAGTTGTGACTGCTGAGCCTCCGGTTTTGTGCCACTGGATCTGGCTCCATTAATCCAGCAGACAATGGAAACAGAGTTCATAAAGGGGAGGACAGGAAAGTGTTCCTGTCATTGATACAGAAACAACTGGATTAAAACAGGGATGCTTGGCCCCTCAGACCCTAAATACATGTAGGAGAGGAGGAACTGCTTTCTACTTTGGTCCTCCCTAGCTGTGAGAGGACAGATCATTTGAGCAGATCTTGGCTGTGGAGAGTGCTACCAGTAAGGGCAGAGAATCTTACAGTCAGGGAGAGGCAAGGGGAGACTCATAGAGGACTAGTTCTAAAATCAAATTTCAGACAGTGAGCAAGAATTTTGTTATAAGCAGGATCTGTAATGCACTCCCACAGGACCTGCCCAGGTGTGCTGGGGTGGGGGCATCACTCGATCCAGAGAGAACAGCCAGCATTCAACAAACACTGTGTCATGTTTCCTTTATTTTAAGTTTAAATTAGCTTGTCTCACTTCTTTTGATGTGTGATTGTGACTGTCAAAAGAAATCTCAGTGGAAAAGCTCACCTTGTACTCCTACATGCTGTGTGTCTCTGAAACCATCTCAAAGCTGAGTTCAGGAGGGAGATCAAAGATGTGTCTGCTTGAATTGAAGTAAGTGTGCTCTATCAGAACCCTTGTGAGTTGGATTCTGTAAAGTTTACCAGTCACCTTCAGCAGGTGTTATCAATGTAAAAATTTTGGGTTAGAAATAGCTTTGTCTTTAAGATCACTACCATAGTCTCCTCTTAGTTTTATCCCTAGAATATAAAAATATATTTCATAGTGTCTTGGGTTATTACCCCTGCTGGCAACCAAGCACCACAACTGCCTGCTTGGTCAGTGTCCCCAGGAAGATGAGCAGAGATTCAGAAGAGTAAAAGTGAGAAAACTCGTGTATTGAAATAAGGTAGTTTAATAGATCAGGTAAAAGCACAAGCAAAGATAAAGAATGAATTAATCCACCACTTCCCAGGGGCAGGGAGGTGTTCAGCCCTCTCCAGCACGGCAGAGCTCCATCAGGACAGGTTATCTGGGAAGACAAACACTGTCATTTCAAACATCCTCCCCTTCTTCCTTCTCCTCCCAGCTTTACATGCTGAGCATGACTACCTAGGTTATGGACTGCCCTCTCGGTCATCTGGGGTCAGCTGTCCAAGCAATGTCCCCTCCCTTGTGCCCTCCCAGCCCGCTCCCTGCTAGGCAGGGTGAGCAGCAGAAAAAGCCTTGGCTCTGTGTAAGCCCTGCTCAGGAACAGCTCAAGCATCCCTGTGATTACCAACACTGTTTCCAGCACAAATCCAAAACACAGCCCTACATTAGCTGCTATAAAGAAAACTAACTCTACTCCAGCCAAAACCAGCACACAGGAAAAGTTAATGGTGCTAAAATAACTTAGAGTTGGGAGAAAAATACAATCAAAGGTTTTGTTTCAACATAGTGTGAAAACACCTCACAAGCATTCCCATCAACGCTTGTCACACAGGAATGGGAAGAAGTTCTGAGGTCTGAGACAGACAATACAAATTATTACATGCAACAGCAAATTCTCTTTCTTTTAAACTATTTCTGGCTGTTAAATTATCTAAAAGCTGCTTTACAAATCAAAGACACTCGGATGCCAAGAGCAGGGCACCTTGACATTTGTTTAAACTTGCACTGGGAATGTTACATATAATCCTTCAAGTACTGTCATTTAATGTTTCTAAATTCACCTTCTGTTCATTTAAGTGGAAGAATATTCACTAAATTTTTAGCATAACAACATCTCATGTGTTAGCTTGTAAGCTTTAAACCATGAAGTCTTAAAAATGAAAGAATTTAAAACTGTCAGATATTTTGTCTCACCTACAGAAAAAACTAATTTTTGTATTCTCTTGTTTATTCTGTAAAATTCAGACAGTCAATTTCCCTTTGATTTGGAATTATTTTCACGTCTTGATTTCAGCAAAGCTAGGAATATGTGTTTTCTTTACTGAGCTTTTCTTAAGCTGTTAAACCCTAAGCACACAATAGCTAGAAGGTCATCTTTGCATTAACATCACTTACTTGATATTGTCTCTGATATCTCTTTTTAGACCTGGAACCCTGATACGCTTTTACTTGATTATGTATAGTTTTCTCTTGAATAAGAAACCATCACATGAGATGTTTTGACAGAATTGGGCACCTGGTTCCTTAAATTATAATTTAGCTCTTCAATCTGTCAGTGGAGGAGAAAGAGGTGTCTTCTGCCACTCCAGAGGCTGTGTCACACAGATAATAGCCCATTACAGCTACTAGTAAAATAATAACTCAGTGAAAAGAGATCTGTGTTATGGAGCTAACCTCAGCTGACAGAGCATGTAGGAGCTGCCATTTGGGTGGAGAGTGATGGGGAAAGGCGAATTTCCATTTCTCCTGTTTGAAGGGAATAAAAAATTTCAGCCAAAGGAACCTACCCATATTCCCACTGCCAACAAAGACAAATAAACTCACCTTCTGGCCAGTTCTGTGGTCTGTTATTGTAGTGGAACCTTGTAATTACAATATATATTATGCCACTTTCCCTAAACTGTGGCTATGTTTTGGCTTGAGGTCCACAGTTCCAGATTTAGCTGCAGACTATAACATAGAGCTGCTGTGGGGATTTTTTGTGCAGGCATGTGTGTTTTTGTTTTCTCTCAAGCAAGAGGTTTCCTTTCTTTTATCGGGTACTGTTGTGCTCTTATAAAAAGGTCTGCATGAAAGTGCTGTGATCTGGCTCCCACTGCATGCCCCAACAATGAATCAGGGCATAGATATTTAGGATCACAAAGGCAAGTGGGAGGTATGCTGCTACATAGTAGATGGCACAGAAACTGGTGTAGGGCATTAAAACCAAAGGGGAAAAGTGTTGTTTTAAACCTTCCCAAGGGGAGCTCTTTGACCCTGCTAATTTATAATAATAAAGTGTGAGAGAAAGCAGACATCAGTAGTTGTAAAACATGCCTCTGTAAAGAAATCTGGGGGGAAAAAAAGAGGTTATGTTTCAAAGCAGCTGTTTACATCTATATTTGCAATGGGTTTGGAGTGCAGCGAAACCAAGTAGTGCACCATAGCATTTGTGATTTATCACAGCATCAGGAGGCAAGCATGAGTTGACAAAAGACAAGTGCTGCAGACCACATCAATCAGAGAGTTCTTTGGACAAAAAATATTCATTTTTATTTTTTTTCAGAGAGGCTCCTTGAGTCACTGGGAGATACTGGCATTCGTGAGTGATGCTATGGATTTTGCAGTAGCCCTGCAGTAGGAGCTGTTTCTGCAGAGGTCCATGAGACTGCTCCGCTCAGAGCCATGGCAGTGCAAGAAATGTATCACAAGACATTCTGAGTCAACAGCTCTGCAGAGACAAAAATGAGATTCCCTTGCTTAGGGAGTGCTTGCTGCTTGTGAGACCAGCCAGTCTAAATAGTGGATTGTGCATTGGAGTGCTGGTAGATCAATACACTTGATATCCAGCCATTAATGCCTCGTATGATGGTGCAAGAGAGCAATGTGCTCAGAAGTTTCAATGTGTGTGCATCACAGCTGTTTGGCAGGTTCTAATGGACTCTCTGTTTACCAGCCAAAGAGCTTTTTCAGGAGGTCATCCATGTGGTGTGACCTAAGCTATTCTGTTCTGAGACAGCTTGCTATTCTGATTTGTTTTAGCATCATTTTGAAGCATCCACAACTGCTGAACAAGGCTTTGGGATGTACATTTGACAGAGGACAGTTTGCTATGAATATGTTAAACATGGTCAGAGTCTTCCTAGAATACTTTTAAATTCTGAGTATTTTTAAAAAGTTTCATACCTGGCAAGATACAAGGGCATAAAGTATGTGCTAAGAAATAACCAAAGCAAGTACAGTAATTCCTCAACTATAAGGCACACCGGATTATAAGGTGCGCTTCCGGGTTGTTGGCAAATTTCTGAAATTTGTTCATATATAAGGTGCACCAGACTATAAGGCACACTTTTTTTTTTTGCAGCAAGGATCCACATGCAACAAAGCAATGAATTAGTAACAGAATCACGCGATCGCGGGGTTTACTGGCAGGTGCTCAATTTACAAACATTTTTCCCAGATTGGCATAGCCTTTAAACGCAGCCCCAGGTGCCCTCCCCATGTTGCGGGCCCCAGAACTCCCACCCAGCGCTGGCTACTGCGGCTTGCACTTCCAGATTGGCAGATTTCTGAACTTTGTCCATATATAAGGTGCATCGGATTATAAAGCGCACTTCCGGGTTCCGATCAAAATTTTAGTCAAAAGGGTGCGCCTTATAGTAGTGAATTTACTGTACTTCAGCTGTATTTGTAAATGAAAATCATTGAATCATGTCAACCTTGTTACTAATGAGAGATACAGGAAGGGCATCCTTCTTCATTTGCACTGAGAGATAGACAAGGGAGCAGCAACAAGTCAGGAAAATTCACTCCACTCAGAATTACCAATAAATGAGCCCACTGGCAGTATATCTTTAGGCTCATGCTATTGAATATTGACTTTGAACCCTGCTGCTGTGACTCAGTCTGGGGGAGGCTTGCAGGAAAGTGTGAGCTGACATCATCAGATATGCTACAGATTTCATATTTCAGGCTGGTTCCAGTTGCTCTGAGCAAAGGTCATAATAAACTTGTTTCTTGAAGGCAAACTAAATGTGACTGAAAAGACTAGAATGCTGGTCAGGATAGATGGAGCTGCAGGAACCCAAAATGCCTTCTGGGGGTGTTGCTCTGTCCTCTGTGAGGTTCTCATCTAGCCAGGCAGCACCAGGGACCCACCACCCAGCCAGATGATAGCATGCTGGGGGTGGAGACACTGGAAAATCACAGAGGAAGCCAAGACCTGCCTTGCAGATCTGCAGTTGCAGGATTCGTGTCTTTGACACACGCCTTGCCAGATGAAGAAAGCCCTTGTTTGCCAATGGGATGATGTAAGAAAATTTAACAGCTGAATTTCTTGCCCTCCCTGTGGAAGGTGGAGACCAATCCTCCCGTGGTTAATTGAGGGGCCATGATTTGCCAAGACTGCCTTTGTAGTGAGTCCAGGCAAGGGGCTGAGGGTGCCCTCTCCTTCACCTTGCAAGCTGCTGGGAGCAGCACATGGAGGAAATCTCTCCCAGGAGCCTCCACAGCCACTCTGCTCCTTCTTGATGCTTTTTGACACCAGTTACTTTTAACAAGGTAAATACTGTTATGTTTCCAGCAACAGATGTGCTCAGGGAGCTAGAAAGCATCAGGGGTTCCTGAGCAAAATCACAATAAAATCCATGTCTGAATAGGGCCTATCTCAGCCACATTCAGTTTTTTTCTGAAAAGTCCTCTCAAACACCTTAATTGTGGTTTCTGCCTCTTTGCTCTAGTGAGCTGGAACAGCAACAGCAATTTGCTGTGCAGAAATGAAGAGGAATAGAGGCAAGATATAGTGACCTGATCCCCAGCAGCACCAGGAGATGCCCCTGCAGTCAAGTAGCTCTTTCATGGATCTCATCCTTCTCTTCAGTAACTGGACTTCACTGAGGGGAAGTCCCCTCCCATGACTCCTGGTCCCACAGTCACAGAACACATTTGTAATGCCTTAACTTTTTTAAAGTAATTTTTCTTGGCAAGGAAGTGGTGAGTAATAGAATACTTGACTGCAGAGAAGGGAGTCAACCTTGGGCACTGGGGATACAGCGAGTGCAGTGAGGTGGAGATGCTTTGGCAGTGGTGTGTGTTCATTTTAGACACCCAACTACACAGGATTAGACTTTGAGCAACAGGAAAAAGGGAAGAAGGAAAAAGAATCTGGACATTTTTGGGGCTGCTTGTCTCTAAGTTTTTTTAAAGAATGGTCATTTCCCAATCTTGAGTGGCAATAAAATCAAAATCAAGACAAGAGGGATAGTGGAGAGGACAAGTTTTGGAAAGGCACTCAGGAAATTCAGTCAGGAATCCAGCTTTAGGACCATTAGTTTGCACAAGTGACAGAAAACTTGTGTGAGATTCTGCTTTTTTTCTATTAAAGAAAAGAGATAAATCTTGTGGGGAAAAAAAGTAAAAGCTCAAAGATCTTTGGAGTTTAAAGCCCACACTTATTTTTCTATCTAAAAGCTCTCAGAGGTTTTGCATCTGTGTTTGGATGAACATATTTCCTAAGTGCTGGGTACTTGTGGGGTCCCTCCCAATCCCAGCATTAAGGAGCCCTCCCACACTCTGGTGCTCCTCTCACTGTGACACTGAGATTTCCAAGCTGCTCTCTCTCTCCCTGTTTTCCTCCACAGCAAATTCTGTCTTCTTGCAGGCTCAGGTGGAGACCTCCAAGGGCTTGAGGAGATGAATTTTTGTCAGGTAGGATGTGTAGTGTCCTTGGAGGATCTTGGGTGCAAGCCACAGTGCAGCCCAGGCTGTGTTCTGTTTCTCAGGCAGTCTCCCCCTCCGGGGACTGCTCTGGCTGCTGGAGCTGGGGGTGCCCCCAGAGTGTGCTTTGGCAAAGCTGCTCTGCCAAGAGCGGTGAGGGCAGTCCTGAAGGCTGGCTGCTGGGCACACAGCCAGCCTGGAGACCTGGCTCCCTGCATATCCTCCCAGAGTGAGAAAAGGAAAGACTTTTTAACAAATTAAGTACTTTGCTGATCAAAATCAAAAAAGTTTATGCTTCCAAATTTTGTTTTATAAACCCTGTTTCTGACTTTTGGCCAGCGTACATCATGATCCAAAGGACTACATTTCACACTCTTTATTCATTTATTCAGACAGGTCTATTTTGCTAGAATCTAATACTGGAAAATTATTTTAAACAAAGGAAGGCACAGAGAGAGAAAATGAAACCATTTCAAACCTTTAGAGATGGAAACAATTTTTTTTTTCCTGCCAGGAACTATGCTTGTACTTCACCAGATGTGGGGACTGGTCCCCAGTGGGGAACAAGCCTTGCCCTTTGATGGGGATCCACTGAGGCCTCGAGGAGGGACTGTGGGATTTTCTGCCTCTGAGCCACAGCTGTCACTTCTTCTGCCACTGGGATGAGCTGGGCCAATGACAGCTTTGCTTCTGCTGTGGATTTGTGTAGTGGGTGTTCCAAAAACCTGCTGATGGTAGCACGTTTAAAATCCCAGGACTGATGGATGGAAATGACTGCTGGAGCAAACTGAGCACATTACCCATCTCTTCCCTTTTTCACAGGAGGAAGCCCCTCACACAATAGTTCTCATTGTTGCCCTGATTATTTACTCAAGACATCATTTTGTTCTATTTTGTGCCTTGTTTATGTTTCATAGTTCAGCACGGGGCCTTTCCTTTCCTTCCTAAAATTAAAATCCTAGCATTCACATGCTTATTCTGTGACATGGAAAGCCATATCTCCTTTTTGCACAGGAATGTACACCTTTGAAAGTCCTGCTTGGATCCACTTCTCTGGATTCAGTGGTATTTATTAATAGCAGAGAGGCAAATCAAATCTCTAGCACTTCTCCAGTGTAGGAAAGGTAACAGCCCTTTGCATAGGCGTGCCTCTCCTCTAATTCTAAACACATGTGGGATGTCCTCTGTGAAGTGAGTAAGGAGGCTTTTTTCCTTTTTTTAACTTTACTGTGATAAGCAATTTGCAGTGGCACAGACAATCTGCTCTGTTAAGAATCTAGCACCATTTACAGTGGCTGGAGCAAGAGACTCAGCAGTAGATTAGTGCTAATTTCTCTTCACACAAATAATGGCACTGATGACTCTTGACCATGTGACAGGTTTGTGAGTGATGAGCCTTGAGACTCCAGTAGTGACACTTTTCTTTCTCCACACTGGTAAATTATTCATTATTGGTGCAGCCCTGGGAAAACATAAAAAAGAAAGAGCGGGAGAGAGGAGGGATTATGTTGCTAATGATAGAAACTGCTGACAAGTCCATTGGGGTTGGGGCTGGGGTTGGAAAGAAAGATTGCAGGATGGGGGCAGGTTCAGGGATTGCGTTATACCCACTTCAGAATACAATATCCAAGGTTCATTTCAATAATATTGCTCAGAAATAAAAGCAAGGATAAGTGCTAACCGGGCAATTTGGGATCTTGTTGTGTTTGTGTGTGTGTGTGTTTGTGTATGTAATAAAAATGCAGGTGCTGCTGGTTTGCACCTTGATCTAATTAATGCTGTTCATTCTGAGGTTTTTCATTCTTTTCATGTCGAAATCCCTCTGTGCTTTCAGTACACTCCCTATTTTTAGTGCTTCTGAATGAACACTGTTAAACATTTTCTTCATTCCAGCCCAGGACTGGATACAAGTAAAGCAGGACAAAGAATTTCCCTGACAGAATTTGTGAGAGAGTGAGTTAGGGCTTACTGAAACCTGAGTGAAAGAGCATTGTTCACGTGGAATCCCATGGCTGCTCCTGCTGGCATGTGCTGTGCTGCTTGTGAATCACCACAGGTTTGAAATCTGTGCCATCCCTTCACAATTTAGCTGCTGAAGCACTGATTAAGCAGTACCAACCTACCAACAATACCAAAATCCAAGTATGACAATGTGGCATTTTACCTGTCTTTAATTCCTAGCTACTAATTTGCCATGTTCTTCCTTTCCTTTTGGAAAAGCACAACACTAGATGCCATTTTTCTAAGCAGCCTGCATGCAGAAGTGATGGTTTTTAACGAGCTGAAGCATCTTGACTCCACCTAAGATTACTCTGCTTGCTCTTTGCTTCCATGGGCACATTAAAAAACCCAAACCAGAAGCACAAAAGCAGTGGCAGCCCAAAACCTGGAGCTGCAAATCACTGTATGTGTGGAAAGAAAGGCCCACACTGCAAACAGAAAAGAATGATTGAATGGAAAGAAAATTCCTAATCCATTTGTACAGAGTACCACTCTGGTGCTCAATCCTTCAAGGTTGTTATTAAGCCAGCCCTAAACATTCATTTCAATAACTATTTGTGTATAATTCAGGGAAGACGTGATGTGCTCCTGCATTTCAAGGAATGTTGAAGTGGCCCCTTCACAGTGGGTAGGTAGGAGCACCTGGGATTCCCTGAAGCAGCAGTGAAGACCACCCAAATCTGGATGTGGGAAAAGAATATCAAATTTCCAACTGCTTCAGCTGCTGCATGAAAGTAGAGGAGTTGGCTGATCAGCTTCAGGTGCTCCCACCCTGGAGAACACACCTCTTTTCAGGATGTGCGAAGATATTTTCTGAAGGAGAGAGTTTCTTCCACGTTACCCACCCGCTCACGTTGAGCCATGGCAGTTTTTACCCACATCTCTGTGAAGTGTCCATCTCCAGTGCAGCTCTCTGAATGTCAGCAGCTATTTCAGTCCTCTCTAGGAAGAATTCCTACATCTCCCATCTGTGTCTGCACCTGATGGCTGTCTGTCATGTTGAAGTCTAACCAAGTGAGTGCTTGGAGCACAGAGAGCAGCCTCGCCAACCCTCCACACTGCATATAAATGCACAGCTTCACTCTCCTGACTATAGGGCTGTTCTCTGGGCACAAGAGCTCCTTTCACATGAATTTATTCTGCTCATGTTCTACATCCCATCCCCAGAAGGTATTTCAATGCCAGATCCCACACTGCAGGTGAAATGGTCCCCCTCCTCCTCTGTGCTTCCTCATGGCAAGATCAGAGGAGAAAAGGCAGTTCAGTACCTCCAGACCCTAATCTATATCAAAGCACTCCGGGGGATGCTGCAGTCTCTCAGAATCCCACGGGGTCATCACTGGCTCTGCCCAGCTATGCAGCAATGTTCAAGGCTAGCACAGCTGCTCTCAGACCTGGAAGGGCTCAAAAGCAGGAGCAAAGCAGGCAGTGGGCTGATGAAGGGAAAACCTCTATGAAAACAAATTAGAACAGGAAGCCAGACAGTTACAAACAGAATCATCAATGGGATGCCTTCCCTCCCTGTATTCCCATCCTTTGTCTCCTTGCTAGATCCTGAATTCTTGCTGTGCTTGCTAGGAAAAAGAGAAAAATCAAATCTCAAAATTAATTCCTTGTTCACTGGAGAACAGAAAATACTTCCATGCTTGAACATATTCTGATGCTGAATACAGCCCTGTTAGGTTTTTTTACTGCTCTCCTTTTATTTTTTTTCCCTTGAAGTGAATTTTTGCAAAGAATTGCAAAATTCAGTCTTATTAGTTTCTTTAAATTAAGATAGTCACTTCAGAAAAATAACCAGCCCGCAATTTTAAGCTTTGCTTTAAAATGTAATAGATTATTCATGACTAAAAATTAATCCTTCACCATTACTCTAGTAAAAGAGGGAAGAAAAGATAAGAGAACATGGGTTACCTCCATGTCCAAAGGAGTGGGACAGGCACACAGGAGCCTCCTTTCTGCTGCAGGCTGCCTTTACTGGCAACAGCAGCATTAAATAAACCCACCAAACAGCCAACAGCACGACTGGGGTAGCTAATAAGGAATCTTGTCCATCTAGTCCAACTGAGTTATCTGCTTCTACCTGTTGCTTTGGGAAAAGGGGACATGGTGCTGCTATACCCTACATTCCCATCTGCTTCCAGGAGCAGTGTGAAGCAATGGTCCCTGTATCTTTTCTCAGGGTCCTAGCTATCAGCTTGCACAGCTCAAAGCAATATTTTTTAATATACTTGAAAGATAAGCACTTGAAAAAAGGGGGTAGATGAAACAAGTGCTTAGAGCTCCTTGCTACTGTGTCATCATAACTATGCAAATCTGCAAAAGAATTGATTGCTAAGCAGAGTAAAGGACAAGCTATAAGCATGTTGTTCTGTTTAATCATGCAGGTGCTTTCATATACAAATATTTGTCAGCCAAATCCTGGGAAATGTTTATTCCTTAAGTCTATAAACTAGAATAAGAAGGAAAAGAAAGTGATGACACAGTTCTTAGATAGTGGGAGCCAGAAGGAACTCCATTTTTCATTTTTATTACAACAGTAGAGGGTTTTTTCCTTTTTCTCTTTTTTTTTTCTTTTTAAGAAGTTCTTCAAGGTGATTCATAGTGTTGGTACTTAAAGAGATATATGAGCCCAAGGCTACCCATTTAAAAAGCCTGAGAAACTAACTTCAAGGAGAGATCTCTGAACAGCCCATTTATGCAGATATGCTGCTGCATCTGGGTGGGTTTGCTTTTTTATTTACTTTATGGCCAAAGTGATATGAAAATGCTGCAAGATTGGCTGAGTGCTGCTTAAAGTTTGAGCTGATGTCAGAAAGTGCCAGGCAAAATGACAGGGGAAAGTGCATCCTTTATTCATCTCATGCAATGATGGCTGTTTTGTTTGGAACCACTGAAATGATGCAAATAGAGCTATTTTTTTTAATGTTTCACAGCAGTCTCTTCCCACGCTCTGATGCTCGAAAGGGCACCCCACAGACAAAATTTGATTTATGCTATTTTTGATTTATATATGTGTTTTTGTTTACTTAGCTTATGAAGCATTTTTTAATATCTTTGCCATTCCCTTACCCATGCAGTACCTTTGTGCTTTTAGTATGTATAGCAGACAAATATCTATTACATGAGCAGCCTGAATTCCTGAAACGTTTAAAATATATCAAAGTGGTCCAACACCAAAAGCATTTTAGAAAACAGCCTCAGAAAAACATCCAGTTGGTATGGCCAATAATGAAATAGTGGCTGTTTGTTTGCTTTGGATTTGTTTTGGAGTTAGGTTTTTTATGTGTGTTTGTGTTAGTAGAATGGTGTGTTTTAGTCAAGAAATACTGGGGACAAAGTAGGATTGAGGTTCTTTATTCCCTTCTATCCCTGGCCCAGGATTTACAGCACATGTCTGAGACATTGGAGGGCAATTGCTGTATGAGGCACTGGACCCTGGATTTTCCCCCAGGCAAAGGGCTGCTGCAAACTGTGGAGATTGCTTGTTCTGTCCTGCTGACACTTTGCTGCTGGAGTAAGGGACAAATATTCACTATAGTGGGCTCTGAAACTCAGATATCTCATCTCTCTGCTGTTTATCAAGCACCTTCTCTGCAGGGTGGGTTAATAGGGATAATATTTGGTGTAGCAGCTGCATAATTCTGCCTAGGAGAACTTGGCAGACTGTTGGTACTGGTCATTCCCTGGAAAAAATGTGCTCAGGTACATTGCAGGAAAGAAGGGGATAGATCCTGAATCTGCCACTTCTCATGTGCTTCGATCTCAGAGTTGTAACAAAAGGAAAATAGGGGAGGAACTGCCACGTCTGTGGTTCTTTGATTTCCTTTCCTTAGAGGCAGAAAAACAAATGTGCATTTTTAATGGACTTAGAAGTAAATTTACACCCAAGTCAATGTGATTTGGGAAGAGTTGTATCCAGAAAGATATACGAACCAAGGATCAGTCAGTTATTGGCCCATCATAACATCAGAGAGAAAGCAGAGAGGGAGAAAACAGTAATTTTATGATTATAAGCCGCACCTTTTTCATTGAATAATCCAGCCTATACCGGTAGTGCGGCTTATATTCAGATGCGGTTTATCTATGGACAAATCCCAGTGAAATGCCAACCTGGAAGTGAGAGCCGGCTGGGGAGGGCGCCTGGGGCTGCCTTTAAAGGCTTTGCTGGTCTATGAAAACTGTTTGCAACTTTAGCACCTGACACCAAACCCCGCTGGTGTCATTCTGTTACTAATTTGTTACTTTTTTACTCATGGATCCTCGCAGTAAAAAAAAAAAAAAAAAAGTGCGGCTTATATTCAGGTGCGGCTTATATATGGACAAATCCCATGGTCTGCCCGGCTACGGGGAGGTGTGGTTTATAATCAGGTGCGTCTTATAATTGTGACATTACTGTACAAAAAGTGTTCAAATTGCCAAGTCAACCAGCAGTGCTTTGTCTGTAATCTTCTGTAGGTAAGAGATATTTAAGGATGCATTTACAGCAAGGGACTAAGTTGACCAGACCAGCCTCCAGATAGACCCCAGGAAATGATAAAGCAGAACACACTCCCAAAAACTTCACCTTTAAAATTACACTTCCATGAACTGTGAAGCAAGAGATACAATTCGCTCCTATTCAACACTCTTCATGCCTTTGTCTGTGCAGATTAACTATTCTATGGCCACAACATTTGGAAATTTTTGGTGGTTGATGAAGTATTTCAGTTATTTTTCCTTAGATGCTCCTGTTATTTTTCTTTCTTGCCAGCTTGAGGTAATATCTTGATTTCTGCCAGTTTGTTTGATGTCAGGACCAGCACAGTGCTGGCTTGACATGTGCACTAAACATGCTGACAGCAGCTAGGAAGTTCATTGATGCTGGTATGGCAAGAAATGAATGGACTCCAGAAGCAGCAAAATGCACTCTTAGTGCATCACAGCGGTGGCCTCACTTTCCCGTGAGATACTGGGCTATTACTTGTCTTTGAGACACACTTCAACACATCATGTCAAACAGCAGAATCATGAGAAAACTTGTGAAGTATTCCCATTAAGGCTAATTGATTTTTAAATACTCTATTATCCAAAGTTGGCATCTAATTATTTCTTTCAAGATCCTGACACGTTCCTAGTAGTCACAAGAAGCAATGATTGTTCGGGATGTAGCGCTGTGGTGGGCAGCAGAGCATCCATCTGAAAGGGAAAGACGAGCCTTTTTATGTTTTTGGTTTTTTTCACTGACTTGTCTGAGGCTGCTGCATGAGGAATTGTGGTGCAGTAAAAGATGTGTGAGATGAACGGATGGGAAGCTTGAGGATGTAGTCAGGCTCCAGCTGGACTAAGATTTCTATACAGAGATCAATCTGTTCTGTCAGATAACTTATTACCTCTCTCAAACAAATCAGGTTGGCCTTAGGGTCATTAATGTTTATAGTAAAGTTCTAATTAAGCAAATATAAACCTTATGCTCAGCAGAGATCCCATTATAAAAGAAAATAACCACAGACCCTTTCATGTACTATACTCTCCCTCTGATTTCATGATGACAGTATTAATTGACTAACAGCAACAGAAATTAGATCAAATGTTGGAGATACATGAGGGCAAACCAGGCTGTTTAAGTACAGCAAGATGCCCAGCCTGACCCTCCTCTGGTTGGTATTTTGAGCAGTTATTTCTGTCAGTACAGGAATGGTGTGAAATGTCCTTAGGTGAAGGGGCTACATTTCATGTGTTCTGCAGTGGGGCTGGGAGCTGCTCCAGGAAGAACAATAGCAAGTAATCTGTGCAATGATTTGGCCCCCATACATGGGAACACAGCCCTGAAAATGGATAGTGCATGTGTCCTCTGTAGAGAGAAGTGACACAACATGCCTGCTTTGTAACAGATGGAAGATTTCTCCCCATTAAAACACACAGGAAAATCAAAATATTCTATATACCTGACCATTGCTCTAATATGTGGTCACGTAGCTCATATTTAATGACAGAAAAGGACAATCAAGCTGAAATTTCTCAGATTTTCACAATTTGTTCTTTGAGATAGTACAATTGCATCTCAGTATCCTGACTTGTGATACTTGTTGCTTCATACTTAATGTTCAGTGATGCAGGCCAGCCAAAACTAAAGTATTTCCACAGATTAAAACTGCCTCGAACACATATGGGTTTGGTTTAAAAGAAATAGATGGAGTTTGAAACTATAACTGTTTCAGGAAATGAAATACAGTTTTGCGTTTTTGTAAGGTCTTTAAATATTTTATGAAGTACCAATGTTTGCTTGTATTTTTTTTTTAAAAACACCCTCTTATGTATTTTATTATGTACTTTAGTTGGAAAGACACCAAAAGGAGGGGGAGAAAGAATCTTACACCTATGTACAGAACAGACTTACCAACCCATATGATTATAAGAGGAATATAAGGACACAACAGCAAATAATGCTAATTTATTGTCTTTATTCGTTACACATATTTATTTGATTAAAAATATACAAAACTGTCTTATCTAGGTATATAATCTAATTGACTAATTACCTTTGCTCTTTTTCTGGAGATGCAAGAAGGTCTTCAGGACAAGGGACTATGCTGGGCTCATTAGGGGTCTTCTGTAT
The DNA here is from genome assembly GCA_009812075.1 of Sialia sialis. Lineage (NCBI taxonomy): Eukaryota > Metazoa > Chordata > Aves > Passeriformes > Turdidae > Sialia > Sialia sialis. The sequence continues at coordinate 23,288,790 of VRYO01001463.1, forward strand.
CACATGAAGGTAGGTAAACAGGTAAGCCAAAACCAGTTTTGGCATCCACATGCAGAAGCACACACTGTAACTACAAAACAGCATGTTCTGACTCTGTGTTTTCTCTGGGTAGTAGTAGCAAGAATACTGTGTTCATTTAAATTAAACCAGTTCCTTGGATAATAACAAAGTAATTAAAGAAACCACTGAGGAAAAAGAGCCAATTTATTTGAATCATGTTCATAAAAACTACAACATGAGCCTGAAGGTAGAATATAATGTAGTTAAGATGGCAGATTGATGATTTTTAAAAATGCATCTTGATATTAGTTTAAATTATTGTCTCTACTCTGAAAATAATAATGGATGTGAATATTTAATTTTATGATAGGAATGATTCCTTCAGTTAAGTCAAATTCAGATAAAGACTGTCATAACGTTGTAAGTCCACCCAGTCTCAAAAACAACATATGAATATCTAGTCATTTTAATGTATTCTTATTTCCATAACTCTCACTGTAATTGCAAGAAATGCAGGCACTTCACTAGATGAGTTCAAATCAATGTTGTTAGATCCTGCTATATGTCAAATAGAGCACAAGAAAAATTGCACTTGAAATTATGGGGAATCTTCTGTTCTTTAAAATGTCCTCTCTGCTGAACTTAAGGTTCTCCTGTCAATCATAACTAGAGACTACACAAAGGACAAAGGAAAGGTTTTACATTTTGCAGCTCTCCAAAGTTTCACTGATGCTCGTCTGGTTTATTTTTGTTATTCATTCATTGAATCATGGATGACAAAACACTTTGGTAGCCATTTCTTAAAAATATGCCTGAAGAGTGGGACATCCCTAACAGCCTAAAATCAAAACACAAATCAGGCTT
>VRYO01001463.1:23290653-23333262 GCA_009812075.1 Sialia sialis
AAAAAAAAAGTGCGCCTTATAGTCCGGTGCGCCTTATACGTGTGAGATTACTGTGCTTTTGTTCAGGGAAAGCTCTTACTTTGGGAGTAGCAGGCTTCATCTCCACCAGAGATTTATAGGTTTTGGTGAAATGTTTCTTTTTTTGTTATTGTCAATGGTGACAAAATGAGCTGTAAGAGAGACTAAGAACCAGAGTGACAACCATTACAAGTGGTAGCTCATCAGTAATCCTGTAACCATCTCCTGTGTGCCTCTTTGGGGCTCACTCTGAATTGCAAGACATGACAAGATTCTGTGGATTTTTAAAAATTTTGTTACAAAGTTCTCCTGTGCCCATGTGTCTGTGCTGTAGCACTCTATGGAGATTTCCCTCACTACCCCCAATCTTGGTGGTCCTAGTGCAACTGAGGTGATTCCTGGCTCTAACAAGTTACACAGCTTGCTAATTTATACTAACATTACACCCATTTGACAAGGAGTCAAGGATCTGAGGATTCATATTGCTGCTTTATCATTTAGGCAAAAATATTTAATGCTTAATTCAGGAAGGGATTTTCAGTATTTCTAGAAGTACCTAAAGTCAGGGTTTTTTTCTCCGCAATAATCTGTCTTGAATACAACATTTCAGTTCATCTGCCACCTACCATCAAACATGGTATTCTAAGGCAAGCTCATACAGAATCCACTTACAAGTTTATTCATGTTAATCCAGGGTCAGAGGCGGCACAGACATAGGCCAGGGCAGGATGCTGAATCTGTCTCACTGGCACTGATGGATGACTGGCACAGAAGGTCTGTTGCTGTCAATGGATACAAGGGAGAAATCCATTCTTATTCTCCTTAATATCTTTGCAGTATTTGGCACTGTTGACCTTATGTCAAGTCTGACAGGTGGCATGAATCCAAAGTAAGTCTTCAAGCAGACAAAGACCCATTCTTTCTCTAGTCCCTTTCAATGTCTACATGAATCTAGCTACAAAGTGAACTGGATTTAAAAGCCAGTGATATACAGATGGCACAGAACTGTACTGCACCTTCCCTACATATAAATTCTTTGTTATCACTGAGGCTTCTGAGTGCTTGGATATGGTCCAGTGCCTTGACTTTCTAGAATAATGACAATCTCTGCAGCAAGAATAACTTATTGCAATGCAGGATACAAAGCTTATCCATGAAGCAGAAACCCAGGCACAAACAGTATTTTAGCTGTGGAAAAATTCTTTTAGGGTTCTGGTTATGAAACAAAAAAACCCACCAAAACCAACCAAAATCAAACAAATAAACAAACAACCTCCCCCTACCAAAACCAAGTAAACGTTTGTGTAAAATACTTCAAAACAGTTTTTGGAAGGATGTGTGCAGTATGTTTTGAGGATAAAATAAGACATAGCTTTAGTATCTTGAATATTTAGGGAATAAATGAATGCTTCACAATTGCATTTGGGTTTCCTTATGGACACACCTGCTCAAACAGAGGTCACAACACCAAACATGTCTGAGTTAAGAAGTGTTTGGACAATGCTCTCAGGTACATGGTGTAAGTCTTGGGGTGTCCTGTGCAGGGTCTGGAGTTGGACTTCAATGATCTGGATGGGTCCTCTCTAATTCAGCATATTCTGTGATTCTATGTTAAGTACATTCACCCTATTGCAAATCACACTCTGATGAACTGCTTTGTTACACTCCACCACTAGGCATTGCATACTGATTGATGACAGATAAAAGCTGGCCCCAAAAACTCATCTGTCTGCCCACAGCAGAATCAGTGAACATTTCATCATAAAGTTCTGACTTGCATCATACAGGTTTTAATCCAAAAAAGCAAGTAAAACGGAATATGAAACCAAAGAAGTGCTCTGGGTCACTGCTACTCTGTCTTATTTCCTTGCATTTTAAACCATAGGTGCACAATACTGAGCAAAACACAGTGCCAGATTTGCAGTTTAGACTTGGCTTGGCTCTTTTCAAGCCAGGGATTTGTTTTACAGTTTGAACTGAAGTTAAATAGGTAAAGTTCTTTGTCCTTAACTCTGGCACTTGCTAGGTGTGAACCAGTGTCTGCAGAACTTCCAGAACAGGACATAAGTCATACCTCTGAAAAGTTTTGTTATTTGGCACACATTAATTCTGGGCTAATTTTGACCTATAAGGCCCACCCCATTTAGAATCCTGTATATATTAATAAGATCATTGAATTTCAATTTGACAGATAAAGTATTTAAAGAGACAGGACTTGATGTGTGCATCTGGCTGGGGGTAAATGCACATGGGATGGGCTTGCAACTGAGCAACTGCCAGCTCACCATCTGGTACGATCTGTAAGGGAGGGTGATGTCAAAGTGCACCCTCCTTGCCAGGTCCTCTGGAAATTTGCACCTGCATCTCAGGACAGGACAACTTCAAGAAAAATAGTTTCATTATCTAGAACTACTTTCTAACCCTCTGCTTAACACAGCCCAGGTCTGTTTCTTCTCAAGACTGGTTTTAAGACTAATTTTCTTTCTCAGGTGATATTTTTTCTTTTTTTTTCAGAGCAGTTTTTTGTGACAGACAAAGGCTTTCTTGGATTGATGAAGCAGGTTTGGCTGCACTGGCTAACACAGGATTAGCAGCTGTCTAGCAACAGGGATGCTCTGTGACATATCTCAAGGGCAGCTGTAGAAAGAGTACCTTGTACAGGGATTTTATACATCTCTGGTAAAGAGTGCAACCTTCTGTATGTGCAGTCCATACATATAGAGGGTGAATAGTGTTCCTTTGTAAAGTATTTCTGTAACTTTCTTTCTCTCACCTCTGCTACCTAATGGTTCTGCTGTTTTTCAGGCTCTCTATATCCATCCAAGTGAGACAGGATTTCCTGTGAAACTAACACATCTGGAGTTGCCTTTTTTTTTCAATTTCAGTGGGGCAATTTATTTACTTATTTTAAAATATTCCCTTCATGAAATTCTTACACAGGGTCTACCATTAAAGTTCCTGCTACCTTTGGCAGAAGGTGGATTTTACAAGTATGAAGAGCGCCATGAAAAGACAGTTTCTTTTCCAATAATTGCATCTAATTAAGGATTTCAGGTTTTCTGAAAGCCTTGCTGTTCCCTCACATTCTGTGAACATTTCCTTCTCTGCCATTTGTAGACTTTTAAGAGAATAAGGGGGAGTATGCTAGTAAAGGTACCTGGGCCCTGGGGGTTCCTAGTAAAGGTACCTGAGCCCTTTCTGGCCCTGCCTCTCCCTTCCCTGCCCCTAACCATGGCTCATTTCAGCTCAGTCCAGGGCTACCAGACCCTGCCCTGTGCCATGTGGCAGCTGTACCCTATCCAAATCTGCCGTCTCTTTGTTTCACAGATGATTTTTGCAAGACACTCCTTGGAAATCAATTCAGTTTTAACCTTGCTGATATGACGTCAAATGTTCTCATTATTCATAAATATTTTCAGTTCTCTTCTAGGGAACTTCATTTTATTTTTCTCCTGCTTACAAGATTTGTAGACTAAGTAAGACACAATGAAGATTTCAACTTCATGTGAAGTTATTACAATGTCCGAAACAGGAGGGAGAATTATATGGATAATATGCTACAGTACACACAAATGTTTCCTTCAGAATGCTTCTTCCCTACATATTAACTTTCTTTTCCTATATGGAGTGTAACAATTCTAGCACAGACAAAGGAAACACAGACAATATAGACATACAGCTAGCTCAGTCTCCAGTGTTAATAGCTGTCCAGTTGTTTTGTTACACTGCACTTCTGGAACATTATACAATCTCAGGCATTGGTTTTAAGGTGTCAGAGAAGCGTTCTGCAGAACAGACTTTTGCATTCACCCTTTGCAGATATTGTTTCACCTTCATTGCCACATGTGGGATACTGAACAACACAATCCTACACTTGATCCTGTACTTATTGACACTCACTGAAATCTCATTTCCAGAAATAGATGTGTACTGCTTCTTGGTCTTTGTTAGCAGGAAAACATGGTTTTCAAGACAGAAGAAATAAACAGCTAGCCAGGTGATCACAAGGAATACTAACTTAAACTTTGATTTGCAAGCCTTTACTTGTAGTCTTATTTTCACTTAACTCCTATTCACTGATTTGCAAACCTTCATTAGTAGTGTTATTTAATCTTGCATTAATTTAAGAATGTTCGGATTATTTAGTTATAATAATTTACCGTTTTTACCAAATAGGTCTTTTTGTTTCTATTATTGACTATGCTTTTGTCATCTTCCCAGCCATGGTTCAAACTATTCAGATTACAAAACAGCCAGCAGTAGCAAACAAAATACTGAATATAGCTTGTAATCATTGCAACATGCAGTAAATATATTAACAGCTGATAGCAACTAATAAAAAAACTCAATAAATTATTAGACCAAAGTCTGTGTGGAGGAAACTCACATTTTGAGTCCAAAGACTTTGAGTTTCTCTTTTCTCTCAACTTTAATTGCCAGTGATCACAATGAAAAATCAGGAGTGTACTGGGCAGCAACTTGGTTTTGTCCACTCTCTGAGCCACAGGCAGCATCACGCAGTATTGAACTGGTCACACCTTTCTGGGACAAAGCAGGAGAGCAAAATAACAAGAAACCTCATCAATAGGGGAGTGCCATGGGATTAAATGCTACCAAACTCTTACATACTCCCAGCTACTACCAATTCCACCTGAAAATACAAAATGTACAATGCTTTCCTGACTGCAAAGTCTCTCAAAAGACTGATAATTGTCCTTGGTAAAGTTTGAAACACAGGTTAAGTGAGAATGGATGCCTTTCTGTGTCCTTCAGGAATGAATGCCTGGGACCCAGACCGACTGCTAACATTGCCCATGTGTATGACTGAGAGACACACAGGTTATTTATAGATGCCAGAAAGCAGAATTTTAGGCTTGGAGGTAATTCTTACACTTCAAAGCATGTTTCAGAACTAAATATTTAAATTCTCTTTTCCCTAGAGAAAAGGAAAAGAAACTCATAAATTTTCCCTGTGGAAATTTGATTTTGCAGAATCTGCTTTTCTGTCACAAAAGATTGCATTGCAAAAGCTCTTGAACTGCTCTGGGTGTTCACATAAAAGTAAGGAAGAGAGTATGTATCTGCTTAAGTATTTCACACAAATCAACAGAAAGCCTTAGATTATTTTTCAAGAACAGAACAATTCACTTTCAAGGGCATTTATTTCTTTGCATCAAATTTGAAAATAATCTAATCACTTTTTTTTTTAATAGCAATAATTTTTTTCAATTTTACTAACAAAGTTTATTTTAAAAAGCAAACAGTCTAACTGTTAAAATAAGTGCTCAGAATTGTTCTGTGCAGTAATGTGTGAATGAGGAACTAACGGGACATAGCTCACAAAGTTTGCTGTTCAGTATTTTGCAGTAGGGAAAACGTACCAGGTTTCCTTTCACATAGGGTTAAGACCATATGAACAAATCTCTAGGATAAAGTGTAGCTGATTTCATTTATTGCAACATGTTTTAACTTTTGTCATTTGTTGCTTTTTCCATTGGCCATGTGCAGTAAGTTTTTTCAGCTGTTTCACCTCCTTCTCCAGAATATGTTTTTTAAAGGACTGAAAATAGTGGCTTTTGCTGTGACAGTAAAATCCTCATTTATTAACCTACAGCAGCTAAATCACTCTTTCAAAGAATTTAGTAATATGAAGAATCCCTGCCAAGGAAAATTTGGTGCAAATAAAATTATTCTATTGGACGGTAACAAATACAGACTTTTACACGTTATCTGTTTGGAGAGACTATGTAAGTCAAGTGTCTCCCCAGAATTTACCACCCACCCAATGAGCAACCTTGAATAAAGTGTCTTGTCCTCTCTTCACAATGATTTCTCCTGCTATTCTTTGTCTGCTTGGCTTGTTAAAACAATTCACATTTTGTCTTAGGTGTTTGTGTAGCATCTTTTACACTGTCAAGTTCTGCTCACAGTCAGTGCAAACTGGTAGAATCAAAGAGTTGTTCTGCAGAAACACCAAAAATTTTAAAAAGGCAATTGCCATTAATAAAACATTAGTCCTCTTCATGCCTGGAAACTGTGCAAAGGAAAAATGAATGAAAAATGTGGGAATTGCTCTGAAGTTCTCAGACATTCTATCCTGTTGGTATGCTATGTGCTATGGATTTTGCCCTACTGTGAATCTAGCTCTGCCTCCTAATTCACCTACCATGCACATAAGTGACCTCCTGAGGTTCAGAGCTGTCAGCCCTCTGCAGAAGGGGAGTCTGAGGAGCTGTGGCTCACCACTGTGCTTTGTTTGCATAGGATGGTGAGTCACAGCTGGCTGGACACTAATGATGTTCATTGCAACGTCCCTTTGGCTGCTTGTGCAGTTTCTATAGAGCAGTCTAGGGAGATAAATGGGTGCCTCCTGCCTCTCAGGAGTCAAGGCAGAGCACACAGGCACCAGGCTTCTTTCTGCCTTCACTGAGGTGTGGGCTGTTCACTGCCATCTCCCACTTGAGATCAGCACTGGCTGTGGAGCACATTTCTTGCTCTCCATCTGTATCTGCTGTCAGGGTTACTTCGGTGCCTTGGAAGAATGGACCAGTGTCAAAGGAGCCCAAAGAGGCAATCACTGCCTCTCACTTTTACTACATTTTGCCTGTGTGAATCCTTCTTCATTTAAGATAAACTGATTGACTGATAGAAGCAATTTTAGTGGAAGCCTGGTGATTGCAAGAGCATGATTCTTTTCAGAGGTGACCAACAGAGCATGCAGATCCTGGGTTTGATTGAGGAGCGGTCATCTTGAATGCTTCCTGCTTTGATGAGATGCATGTTTCAAAACTTGCAGTATTAAATTTTTACAGACTGGAGAACTGCAGAGCAGCATATGTAGAGATCGTGAATTCCTCCTGCTGTGGCCACAGACTTGTGAAGCTTGGCTCAAGTTTTGCCAGTCTTATGCTCACAGACTCAAATTAAAGATTGACTCCTTGAGCCTTCTGTCAGCCCAGCTTCCTCGCACTCCACACAGAATAAATTACCTCCATGCTCTGTAGCTTGTTCCTGATCTCATTCTTTCTCTTTTCTGAAAGATGTTTTTAGCATCCCTTTTCACATTATAATGGAATATTTTTTTCAGTTTTCTTTTTCTAATTGGGCATACTGGGAAATTGATTTGTATTTGATTTTGAATTATGGTTTTCTCAGTGCCAAATAGATGAGAAAATCAAACATTGTTTATCAAGAAAGGAATAATTTCAGTGCCATGTAAATACTCTGAGTTTATCTGCAACAAATCTGTGCTGCCAGAAAACTTGGGTATCACTCTTTCAGGCCTGTAACCAGGCTCCAGGCACAGGTAGACAGAAATGATGGAATGATAAAATAAATCAGCTGCACAGCGAGGCATGTCCTCTGCAGTGCTTCCATGTGCCCGCTAGCACATATGAAAATTAACTGGACCAAATGAGATGGGCTAGAAAAAGACCTATTGGGTGTTTAGTGAGTCAGTGTACCTCCTGGGAATGCTCTCCATGAGAAAGCCCGGGCAGAAAATGCATTTACAATTGTGCTGTTGCTCTGGAGTGATAGCAGGAGATACACGATAACTGAGTTTGCCAACTTGTTACTGGGCAAAGCTTCAAGCTGCTCTCGATTCTGGCCTTCCCTTCAGTTTTGGTTACTCTGACATGGATGGGAAGCGTCACAGCTGACAGCTGAAAGTGCTGAGTGAACAAACCAGTCTGAAGCAGCTTCAAAATGGGAGCAATGAGGGGACTCTGTGTCCTGGAACAGCTTTCTAAGAGCTTCCTGTGACCTGACCAGGTGTGCAGCCTGGAGGGGCACCGGATTATCTCACTGGATCTCCCAGTTCAAGTGGTCTTTTAACCCAGTTCTGCTCTTATACTGAGGGCTGGAGGGCTGGCTACCATTTATGAAAGGGTGGCCAATCAAGCACTTTCCAGACATCCAGTATTGGCTAACTTTCCAAGACACAAAAGCTCTACCTCAGTGGTTTGATCAGTGGTAAACGTTACTTTATTTATATTGTCAGTATACCTGACTTCAGACATTATTTTCTGTTAGACTAAAGAGGAACTTTAATGGGTTCTTTAGGATTCATCACCCTATGACACTCTAGTCTCCATGCCTTTTGTCAGCCTTTGTCTCATTAAAGAATCTGAATGAGTCACAATATTTTTAGCACATCTTCTCTAGGCTTCACATGAAGCTTAAGACTCTTTGCAAGCTTTAAATTTCCATTTTAAAACTGTGTGCACAAGACACGAACAATTTCCCATCATTAGTCTTTTCAGTGCTCTTGGACATGTCACCTCTTTGGCCTATCAGGTTACAAAGCAGAAACTGGATTTTTCTTGGCATTGCACTGAAAGGTGTAGATTAATTTCTCTTCATTTTCTACCCTTGAATCTTCTTCTGAGTCCCCAGCTTCCAAGGTGTCTTCTCTCACCCTGCAGATATATCCTTCTTGCTTCTTAAATGTAAAGAAGATGCAAAAGAGGGGATCCAAGTAAGTAAGCAGTCCAGATATTTTTGAGTGTCTTATTCTCTTCATCAAAATAACTATGCAAAAAATGTCTTCTTTGGAGCATTAGAGAAGAGAAAAATCTTCATTCATAATCGCACTTGGGGTTGAAAAACTGTAACAAAAACATTTGAAGATTCATACATTGTCATCTGGCATCTTATTCCTGGGTTTCCAAGGAGGTGTGGAGGCGATTCATATGTGGAACATTGCAAAGCCCAAATAATTAGAAATTTAAAGGACTTTGTGACTAAAACCATAACCTCTTGAATTTAATGAAGAGTTTATGGATACAAAATATATATGGTTTTGCTGATTTTTCAAGCTGTACTTTCTTCTCCCCTTTCTCCCTCCCCAGTTTGATAAAATTTACTGAAGTGACACATGAATACATTTCCACATAGTGACAGCTATGGTTAAAACATGCAAATTCAAGGAGTGGTTGCACAGAAAGTGAAATGGAACATTACTTTAAAAAAAACCCCAGACATCCCAGAAAGCAGTCAAATATTTATGCAAAATGAGTGTAGCTTTATACACTGGCACTGAACAACACAATGCTCTGTCTCACACAATGCTGTCATTCATGTGCGTACATACTGCCACAGGCAAAAGTCCCACACAATGTATTTTTGTACAATTGCTAGCATATTTCATTACAAGTTGTTTTTTTAATTCCCTTATGCAGGGATTCTCATGATAGAGACATTCTGTCTCCCCAGAGTTTCCTAAAAGGAAGGGTTGCCACATAGAAACTAGAGAAAATCGTGGAATAAAACATTAAATTTCTGTTTTAAATAGCATTAGCAAAGAATAATGTTATAGCAATAACAAAGGAGATGGAAAGAAACTTTTTCTTCCCTTAAGAAAACACACTGAGTTCTATTGTATGTTCTCAGAGCTATCATGTAAGCAATTAAAGATACAATGCAAAATAGAAGAATTGCTAGTATTAAATTTATAATACACAGCACACTAGGACCCTGAAATCTCTTAGTGTAAATAAGAACTGGAGCATACCTCAGCAGCTGAAACACAGAACAGAATGACCTTTCTACCCTAAAAAAGCAAAGATCTGGTATCATTCTACCCACCCAAGTAACAAGTGATATGATGACAGGAAATGGCCTCAAGTGTGACAGAGCATGTTTAAATAGAATATTTGGAAGGATTTCTTGACTGAAAATGTTGTCAAAGATTGGAACCATCTACCCAGGGAAGTGGTAAAGTTACCATCAGTGGAGATATTTAAAAGATGTGTAGATGTCATGCTTAGGGACATGGTTTAGTGGTGGATTTGGCAGTGCTAAATTAATGGAATAAGTTAAGGACTTGATGATTTTATAAGTCTTTTACAACCTAAATTATTCTACAATTCTACTTTGAAAGAATCTCAAAAGGCAAATTTCCAAATACTTAAATTTAGGCAAGGCTAAACAAAAGCATATGAAATACTTCACTTTAGTTGTCTGGAAAGTAGTTGTGATGCAAAAGCCGTGGTTGAACACACAGCAATTACATGTACAAGTTGAATCCTGGACTGTGGGCTTTCTATTAAGCTGAAGCCCTGTGCACATCATGGGCAGTTTTTTTCAGGTCATTGTAGTATCTGGCCTCAATGCTCCTTGTTCTAGCACTTGGAAGGTCTGTGAGTGAGGAAGGAATTACATATACCAGAAAATTATGTGGGTTTCCCTGTTCTATCCTCCAAACTGGACTGCCCCTCTTCACTCAGCATGGGTTAGAAATCACAAACATGGAAGCATTGTCTGGTTCTTTCCTGTATAAATAGACTGATAATTTCCTGGGGGGAAAAAAAAATAAAATAAATCCTCTGTGGAAGCATCTAGTGAGGAACCAGCTGTTTGTTCTTCTCTGAGATACCAGAGACAATGAAATGATGAAATCTGCACACAAGACAAAGTCTGCTTCATAAATGAATAAAACATTGTTTTTAATTCCTCTGTGGGGGCTTTTCTGTGAAATCCAGGTGTCCTTTCCATTGAAACTCTCAGAAGAGAAAAAAATTGCACTATTCATTACTCCAGGCACAGCATTTGCATAGAACACTTTCCATACTGTGGCTCTTGTCAAAATATCCTTTGCTCTGCCACATCAGCTCTCTGCCACTCTGTACTACTTGTGACACCCTGACATATGTTTCCCATGTCCACTACACTCCAGCATGCTAAACATCCTATACCACGCATCCTCTTCCCCTTTGCAGGATGGTTAAGATTTATCTTCCTTCCTCTTCCTGGAGGACTCTTATCCTGCTTAAAATCTGTAAATCTGTTTAAAAACTTCAGGTCTCTATTAGAAGGGACACACTGAATGATTTGAAAGTGGACTTCCCTTATGGTGTTTTTTTGTGATATCATTTTTCTCTGACACTTTTCCCTGCACTTCACAGATACTTGTTTTGGGGGGAACAAGTTTGTTTTGTTAAATTACAGGGCCCTCACATAGATGTCAGTGTTATTACGAAGCATAAGGTTTAAACAAGCCAGTTCCTGTAACTTCATGCTTTTTAAATACATCACTCCTCTTTTATATCCTCTTAAATAATTTATGTACACATCACTACTGAACATACCATACTTTACATTCCTCATGTAGTGGCACAGGATGCTTGCAACAATGCGAGCTAATTAAAGCTACAGGGTAAAACTCTGACCCTGTTGAAGTCAAAGGGAATTTTGCATCTTACTTCAATAGAGCAAGTATTTCACCCTGAGGCCCCTTCTGTCCCCCTCAGTCTTTCTGGCTGCTTGTGCAAAAAGTCCTGGAGAGTATCAGGTCTCAGAGAGCCAATTAGCCAAAGCCAGTCGTATAACAAAGCTTCCTCAAGCCAATGTGGAGGGGACAGCCCTGTGCCTCCAGGAATCAGGGCTGGGCTGGAAGAGATCTGAGCTGGGGTGGAACTGTGGCTCCAAGCGCCAGCTCCCATGGGCACAAGGCAAAGGAGCTGCTCTGCTGATGTGAGGACACAAGTGGAGACACAAAGCTCTTCGAAAGTCATTGAAGGTGAGGGGAAAGGGCCTGAAGCTGTGCTGCCAAGGCAAGTGATCTGAGCACTTGAAAGCCAGATGTTTCCCTAATTGCTATTTTAAAAGACTACTCCTGACCAGGGGTCCCTACCCTTCCCCACTGGGTGGGACACACAGTTGCCACTGAGGAGCAGTACACGGTGACATATTCCCTGGGAAGGACCAGATGTCCTACACATGCAGAGGACATGATATTTTGCTTTATTTTCTACTTTCCCAAGGGCTCCTCAACACAGGACAGAGAATAGGTGGTGGCTGGAGAAATTACTCCTGCAGTGGCAATCCAGTCCCAGTTGTTCTGTGTCCCATGGGGTCCTTCAGCCTCTTCCAGCTCATTTAACAGATGTGCACTTTCTACATAACAGGAAACAGGGTGCCAGGTGGGGCTAGAGCAGTGGGTTGACCCATCTCCATCTCTACATGACAAAAATGAGATCTGTAATCACCAACACCACTGGCTCATGGTTTGTAAATCTTTAAAATGTAACCTACAAAGATAAGTGCTTGCATGCGCAAACTCTCCAGCTTACTGCTCCTGGGAGGGTTATGGAGTGGTCTGAACAGCCCAGTGGGATTAGTTGCTCCAAGTGTAAAGCTAGGTTTTGAAGAATATAAGTGTATTCTGATCTGAAATATTGAAACTTTATTTCTCCTTGACACATTTTGTTTCAATGGAAAGGATTTTGGCATGATATGGCCTTCATACTGGACAGTACATTGCAGACCATGCAGTGGGAGGATCATACATTAATTACAAGTTGCTGAATGCTTGGGTGGATATACTGGTACTCAAAGAATAGTGCACTTGCACTAATGTTCTTGTACCATGGTTACACTTACTGTGAAACTGAACCTAGAGAAGAAAAACGATCCTTGAATGTGGTATTAGATCAAGGCTGCTTGGAGGTTTTTGAGATTCTTAAGCCTTATGAAAACATGAATCAGACATTGTTCACCTTCCAAATTACTATGCCATTGCCTGAAGGCCTCCTTGGTGCTTGAAGTTCCTCACTATTTTCACTTTACTCTTCTCTGTGGGAATTGAATGTGAACAAACTGTATTCATTTTGGTACTCTTGTGTTGCAAAAGGTCAGGTCCAATTCTATAATTCTACGTATTCATCTTTACAAAGAAGTGTTGTGTTCAATCTGTACACAGAAAGATAATGAAAGCTCTTTAAACTGGTCAAAGGAAGACATGGACTCATTTATCCAGTTAATTTTGTTGTTTTAAGAACAGTGAAAAACCGCTTTTGAAAAATCTTTGCTGAATTGCCTTGAGGAACCTTAGTGAAATCAAAATCAATATAATTGTAAACACTTAAAAAGCTTCCCATGCCATGATGGCATGAAGCTTTTTTGTCTCCATACTGCAGTCATTGGAGAGGATGACATAGAAGAGGATGACACTGTATTCTTACCAAATGTTTGGATTTTTTTTTTCCTGAAATGTTTTATCGCCATAGGGATACAGTAGTCAGAAAGAAAATCAGATTCAGAAAAATAAAGTTATCAAAATGAATGACCATAAGTTTATATATGCCTGGTGGTGTTATTGATGAACTGCAGCAGTGTTCAGGATCGTTGGATAAACTGGAAGGAAACAGCTCTATTCTAGGCCACATCAACTGTGGAAGGTTGTTTAATAACCCCCTTATAAATATAGACCAAATAATGAGATTATATAAAAAGACCTTCCATTAATTTTCTTTCTAGTGCTATTGCTAGCTAAAAACAATTACATATATTTTTTTTTTTTACTTTTTTTTTTTTTTTTCTTTTTGAGGCTCTCTTTTGGAATGCAGTAAGAATTAGTTTTTCTTCTGGGCAAGCACAGCCGGCACAGTATCACCATGATAGGTGGTCAGAGGTCTCTTATAAATAGTACAACAGCCTTTATTCTTGGTTGTACAGGGAACATGACTTTCAAAAAGGTATTTTTGGTGCATTCTGGTGAAAAGATTTTTAGCCAACAGGGAAGAATTGGTCACCATTTTTCCACTCAAAGTCACTCTTGATCACCTCTTGAATTTCTCAGTCATCTGAGGTGCAGAGTTCAATGAACTTGCAATCCTCATCATCAGCAGTGGGATTAACTGAGTGTAACTCTAGGCAGAAACTGTGCAAACTCTCTCATCTTCCACAAAATATTACACCATGCAATGTACCTCATGGAATGGTCTTCTGTAGTAACAAAGTATGATGCATTGAACCACATGATTTCTTGACAATCTTAATTTCTGCCACATGGCTGCTCTGCTTTATGGGTGGTAGAACTAGCTATCCAGACATACCAAGCGTCACAAGTCCAGGGACTTGCTAGGCACAAACTTTGTCCAACTGAGTGTAGTCTGAATTGCTGAGACCACCATACCAACAGTCCATGCGTTCAGTGAAAATGTAGAAGAGGAGAAATTCCAGCTAAAAGAGGAATTTTCATGGATTCAGCAAGGCACTAACAAGAGGCATTTAGAAAGAAGATGACCTTTGACTGAAATGCTCACGCCAGGACTGTGACTTTCCAATGCTCTTTTCTCTGCAGAATGAACAGGTTTTTATTCACTACACTTTGAACAGATAAAATAAAAATTTCTTTTCTAAGCCATATTGCTTCCACTGTCAGTGGCATGCCTTGCATTTCCAATCTGACCCATTCTGTGATCCTCTGTGAAGGTGTGTCCATGCTAACCAGGCAGTGGGGAGCAGCAGCATGGGCTGTGATAAACAGGGACCTGCTACTGCCTGCTGCACATTTTTGAGTCCCAGAGCAGGACAGATGGATGCGCTGATGTGCTGTATGATACGGACTGGAAAGGAAATTTCAGTGAATTGCTCAAAATCCATGTCCTGTTGGAGGTTGTTTGAAGTCAGTGGGTTGGTCACTGGAAGCACACGGTCAATGCAAACATTCACTGTTCACAGCCTATGACTGCTCTGCCCTGACTTTCCACATGGAATCTCCCTCCTATCAGGTGTGTTCTACCCTTCCAAATATTACCTTCAAAAAAAAAGGTTATCATGCCATATTGCTTGTTGAATTGACTGCTGTATTTATCTATTCCTTGACTGCTTTCTTGACTGCTATAAAGTATTGATCTCTTAAGATTGGATATGAACATACTTCCTCTTCTAGTCTGACATAAGCATGAAAACAACTGTTGTTTCAAGGTTGTAAATCCTTCAAATATGTGATTATGTTTTGTTCTTATAAGATGACATACCAATATCTGGTTTTAGATTAAGCAATGTGAACCACATCTTATTTTGCATACCTTGTTTGTAGCTGAAATATAATAGAGTCATGTACTTGGAAACGAAAATCATATTTCCTTTCTCGTATATGTCACACTTTTCTGATGAACACCACCCAAACTGTGGTTTTCTTGACTGTTGAAAGGATTGATTTGCATTATTGGATAAGGACGGTTCTGCTGCCCAGTCAACCATCTCCAAAATGGCTTGTTCTTTCCACTCTTTCTAGGTATTATAATGAAGTGCTCTGGAGTAATCTAAATTATGTAAATACTCTTTCCTATCAACTATGCTTCCCATATATTCCCTTAGAGCAAGATTAAAAGCAGTGAAGGAAATGTGCTTCAAATTCCATCTAAAATTCTATGCACTTAAAGAGTACTTTTTTGTGGCTTTTCTACTGGAATGTATTAGGCAAAGCAGAATTAACCTTGTCAGTCACCAAGTCAGTTTCTATGACATGGAGTACTGTAACTAAGAATACAGGAATAACAAGAGAGCCTCAATGCATTTGCCCTCCACTGATTCTTGCAAAGAGTATGTGAAGTGCTTTGGGGTGCTCTGAGGAGATAGACCCAATATAAATGTAAAGTAATAGTTAGCAAAGAAAAGCCTTTTTGCCTGGAAGCAAAGGGCAAGGGGAAGCCATCTCAGGCAAAAAAAGAGTTTTACGTCCAAACCTAAGGACAGTGAGGGAAACTGCACAAACCTGAGCCACAGAAGCAAAGCACTGAGCTGCTGGCTGGAGTGCATGGACTGAGCAGGAATTTGAGTAAAGGAAGCAGGCTGTTTTAGCACAAATCAGAGGCAATGACAGACACCAGAAAAATGAAGTGACTTAGAAGGGAGAGACCATGTACAAAGAGATGTGAAAACTGAGTCCATGTGGTGATAAACCAGCTTGACAGTTGCCAGATCTTCCTGCTCTGGCTAATTTAGTCTGGTAAAGGCAGATGATAAACAGGAGCAGGGCAACCATGTGCTTCTGTATGGTATGGGATCTGCCTTTCTGCTGATATAAAACCATAGGAACACCCTCTGCATTAGAAAGGGAAATAGCTCTAATTTTATATGCAACTTATCTCTTTCTCTCTTGGCTGTCCAAAAATCATGAGCATTTACCAGCCCCAGCTGTTATTCCAGTCATGTGTTCCCAAACAGGCAGGATGGATGTAGAACATAGCACTTGGGATGTTTCTGAGGATGCTCCTGAAGCTGAGAAAGACTAACTTCTTCTCAGACTGGGGCAATAATAAAAAAGTGGAAGAATGAGGTGAAACACCAATTGTGAACTGATGAACGGTATCGTTAGATACCAGTATATGACAGAGTGCAAGGGGTTCTGTGTCAGGGACACCCTCCCAGCCTGGTCCGTGATGCTGTTGAGCACAGATAGCAGTTGGAATAACAAGTCAGAAATCCTACAGCTGCCTTCAAAACACTGACATGATCCCAGAATTACTATTGCATCTGGGAATCTGGGAACCCCTGCATCACACCTTGTGGCATGGTAAAGACAGGACTATGGCTGACTGGTTAACAGGAGCTCTGCCAGGAGATCCAACAGCACAGTTCAGTGTACAAACTCATTTCAGTTCCTGCAGTACACTTAAGAAAGAAGAGATATCCTCTGAAGCAAGAGCTGAGGATCTTGAACTTTTTTAAACCAAACAAACAACAATTTCCAAAACTGTAGGGGTTTTAATATTATCAAACTTTCTTCTCTGCCCTTGACTTTATGTTTTGAATTGACTGTGCTCCTGCTTGGTAACTCTGAAAAAATGATGTCCTTTAGGCTTTGCAAAATTCATAGACTCATGTCACTTACTACAGAGCTGTGTTGTGACAGGATGTTCCCCAAATTAAAGTGCAACACAATAGTCATTATGTAATCATTAGTAACTAGCCATTTCTGTTTTGTGATGGTGTTTTCTTGCCATATCTGCTTAATGGAGAAAGGAAGTACTGACACTCTGAATGGGAGCTAGGGGTGCAATATCCCTATTTTAGGAGCATTTTCTTGCAAAAAAATTTAGTGTAACTCAAACAAAAAACATCTAATTGTTTATGCAGAGCTGATTGGCATAAACAAAAGTGTCCATAGGCTCCATGTATAACTACTTCCAAAGCAAAACAGATGATTAGAAGATCTTTCCTATAAAATCTATAAATTAATTAATACAACTTTTGTATCAGAGACCAAGTACTCTCCCTTAACACTGGAGCACATGACAAATCCAAATGTTTCTGGCAAGATTTTCTTAATTCTGTCTTTCTAATAATGGCTAAAGCGATGAAAATATCCTTTGATGGAAGGAAAGGAGATAAACTTGAGCAAAGCAGAAGCTCCAAGGAGAACATGCTATTTCAAAAGAACATGCCTTCCTGAGCTTTAACAGAAGAGCCTAGTTTTCATTATAAAATGTTGCCAAATTAGAAGAAAAACATATCTCAAAATACTCTTTGTTCTGTGAATGCCTGTTTGTGTAGCAGCAGCAGCATTGTTATTCCATGTCATCCCTTTTTGACGAGCCTGTTTGAGTTCCAGTAATGGAAAACTATCATGTTGATTTGCTTCAGATTAACCTCATCTTCTTGTCATACTACAGGTATTTGCCACTACAAGAAACAAATATATGGTGATAGGTAAATGATTTTGATAAAGTCTGACAAATATTTTAAAACAGCTGCATAGCTGCTTATTTTATTTTAGAAAAAAAGCCATAGCATTACAAAATGGCATCTGTCAGATGTCTTTGGTAATTTTATCATTAGGTGTTGTATGACTTTCTACATCTGACTATAAGCTACAAATGCTTTTTTCTGTGTTATAAACATAATTTCGAATATCTTAGAATTCTAAGCCAATCAGTAAGAAGAGCTGTAAATAGTGAAATCACCAGCAAAGCTAACATTAAGGACTGTAAATAATTGCTCTAACCCATTATAATAGGTTAGTTTCAGACTACAATAATTTTGTATGCCAGGCACAGAACTGCTGATTTGCTTCTTCTATGTTTTCCCCTTCAGATATAGGATGTGGGAAAAGTGAGTTATACTGATCCTGTAAGAACAGTACTAATGCCACCGTGCAGAAAGTATCAAAGCATACGGAGGTACACACTTGTACAGTGTTTACTTCACAGTTAGCAGTTACCAGAAGAGACTCAAAGTCAGCACCATTTTTTGGCTATAACAAGACTTACAGTAATTTCGCACCTATAAGGCACACTGGATTATAAGACGCACTTCTGGGTTCTTGGCAAATTTCCGCACTTTGTTCATATATAAGTCGCACAGGACTATAAGGCCCACTTTTTTTTTGCAGCCAGGATCCATGCGCAACAAAGTAATGAATTAGTAACAGAATCACATGTCGTGGGGTTTACTGGCAGGTGCTCAATTTGCAAACATTTTTCATGGATTGGCGTAGCCTTTAAACGCAGTCCCAGGGGCCCTCCCCGTGCCATGGGCCCCAGCACTCCCGCCGGCTCCTGGCGCCAGCTCCAGCTGGCGTGGCTCTCGCGGGCTCTTGTGGCTGCTGCAGCTCTCACGGCGCGTGGCTTGGCTCGCACTTCCAGGTTGGCAAATTTCCAAACTTTGTCCGTATGTAAGGTGCATCAGACTATAAGGTGGGTTTCGAGCAAAATTTTAGTCAAAAGGGCGCGCTTTATAGGCGTGAAATTACTGTACTTCTTCAGTCCCTTTCAACACATCAATAACTTGTGCAATTAAAATGTTGGAATTCTGTTTCTGAAGGTAAGCTCTGCACTTATTTGAAATGTGTAGATGATCAGGCCTCTATTTATCCACACCCATGCAGATACTGTGGTGTGCACAGTACTGCCTATAAGGCAAATAAAATCAAACCCCACTTGTGGTAAATGCTACCAGCACAAGGCTGAAACATGAAGGCAGCCTCTGCTCTTTTTCTACAAATTGACCCTTTTAACACCTTTTGTTTGTTAAGGGATGAAGAGTGCTTGACCGGTAACAAACTCTTGTGGTTTAACCCCTTTGGACTGCAGCGTGCAGCAGAATGTTGCACTGTGTTTGTCTGGGTTGGAGTCAAGTCACCAGGGAAAGCTTGAACAAAAATGTGACTGTGCGAAAATCCTTGAGATGACCTCTACATTCCATAACAATACTGACTTCAGAGATTTTCAAATTACCAATAAAGCTTGTCAGGGAATCTGCAGGTCTTGGTCTGGTTTCTGGAAAAAAATACTCAAGCAAACAGAACCCATGTGCCTAAAGGACAAACCTTATCTCCACTACAAATGTGGAAGGAGCTGGTGGTTTAATGCAGAGCATTTCAAACCTGAATCCTATTGGTGTCTGATGCCTACTTGGTCCATGTGATAACATTTTCTGGTCTCTTTACAGCTATGATCATTTTAGATTTTAGATGGAATAGGTCCATCTGAAAATTCCAGTACCATGATTAGCATTTACTGAGCCATCCACAGAAAAAAGAAGGGCTGAACAGTCAACAAGGCAGAGCTGAGTCCTCTGATGTGACACCTCTGAAGTAGGATCTCCCTGTCTTGACCAAGAACAGGAAGGAAAGGTACCTTGTGTCCATGCTCTCCGTGGGTATCACTGTGATGCAGTTCCAGCTGACCAGCTCATAGGATGTTAGACAGACCCATTACAGACCACAGGAGCTGAGAATGGGACTCCTGCTGTTCCCACTGTGTCTGCAGTCTCTGAGCACTCAACCCAGCTTTCTGCTTCAGTTTGTATGTGTCCTCTCACACATCCATCATCCCACTCTAGCATCCATTTCTTTGTCCTACCTGTGTGAGGGAAGCACTTGGAGTCACGTGAAGGTTTCTATTATTTCCACCTTGGGAGATTTAGTGCATTTTTAGTGGCATTATCTGTCAGTCCAGGCACAAAAGTAAGGTCAGATCTATTCCTAGGGCCCTGTTGGCATCTATAACTTCCTGATTTGTGCTCTAACCATATGTGACACACACCGAGTGAATTTATTGTAGCAATCACTTTGAACGCATCTAAGGATTTCATCATGATATTTTCTTGCTTGCAATGCCAGAGAGAGAACAACACTATGGAATAAAATGCACAGAACTTCCTCTCTTATGAAAGAGAAATGAAGGAACAGAAAACAGGCTGAATTTCTCCAGGGTAATTTTATGTAAAAGAAAGACCAGCAATATCCTTTAAGGCCTGAAATGTCAAGCTTGTAAAAATAGTATTCTTGGGAGTTGTATTTGATCATTTGTTAAATACTGTGATATAAAATGTAGAAATCCATGTGTAATGCTTCAAATCCCTAATCTGGTTTAAAAGGTCAGTTGAAGCCTAAAAGGACTTGACATTTTCCCTTTAAAAATCTGACTTTTTGACTCAGAGCTAACAACATTTGAGCCCGAATGACCTGAAGGATAAATACAAAAGCTGATTTCAATTGAACTATTTAGAAAGCAGGGGATCTTCTAATTTGTAAGATAGCATTCAGGGAGGTTTTTCCATTAAGAACTCAATCGACTGAAAAATTATTTCCTTGGGTATTCCACAATCTTTCAATGCTTGTGTAAATTTTACACAGGAGGGGGCAGCGAGTGAGGCTGAAGATATATATAACACAATACCAGGAGAGCAAAAAGCCTCTTATGAAACAGAGGTAACTGGTATTTGCCTCAAAAAGATGTACCCTTTTCACCTCCTCCTTCACTGCCTTGGCACACTGGCTCTGCTTCAAAATCTCTCGTGTCCGGCGCAAATGAAGCTTGCAAGTGAGTACTAATGTCTTGATAAGCATGAGTTTAGTTCTTTCCAGCAACACCCCTTCCACAGACTTCCTCTGGCTTGCAGTGAGTCTCTGTGGGGGTTTGATGGCTGCTTTCATGGAGGTGTGCACTAACCTCCACCCTGGCTGTGCCGGTGTGGCTCCATGCAGAGTCTCTGGCTCTTCTGCCAGGTTCACTGCAGCAAAGGAAAGCAGAGTCCTTTCTTTTCCCCAAGCCTCCACCGCTCTCTGATCACCTCCAACCCTCGTGCCCTGCCGTGTCAGACACCTCCTGCCTGCCTTGCATCCTCCCAGCTGCTTTTACCAATGCAATGCTGGAGAAACAGGGGTGACTGCTGCTGGGTGACCCCCAGCCCTGGGGCTGCTCACAGCCAGGGCTGCTGGTCCTACTGGGCACAGTCCAAGTGTGATGGAGGGGTGCCATGCTGTGTGACACCTCAGAAATCCTCCACGGAGCTCTGCACTGGGCAGGGTGTGAGGCTGCTGCCTTCCCTGGACAATCAGCACACACCAGACCACAGTGCCACACTGACACCCATTAGGCAGAGCGCACCCATCAGTCACCTGCTGCAACAGAAATACCATTGATTTAACAGTGCTGTCCCAGGATGAATGTCTCCCAGCTTCCCCTGGTATTTGTTTTTGATAAATGCCTCAGTTTCGGCTCACATCCACCCAGCAGCTGGGGACTATTATGCTGTGACAACCTTTTATTCCATTGTCATAGTGTCAGATGCCTGAAAAGGATAATAGGTAGATATTTCTGCTCTTTGGATGTTAAGAAGTAAGTGGCATTCCTATTCCTTATTTAGTTACTTCTTAATTTTAATTAATGGCTTTAGTGATAATTACCAGATTCCTATATTGATAAAAACTGGCACATTCTGCATGTTAATAATAGCACAAATTTGATATTTATGAACGGCTGTTCTTTTGCAAATACAGATATTTGGTAATCATCATTATGGTGATAAAATTCATTAGAATTTGAGAAACAACCTATTATCCCTTCTGCCCATCATCTTTTAATTAAGTAACACAAAAAGATTTTATAAGACTTTTCTACTCACACTGCAGAGCATTGTTTCTGTAAGGAAGTCTTTCTGTATCAAAATACCTCCCTTTCAGTTTCGATAGACTTAATGAAAAGACCAAAAGAAGACTGACAGTAGATTTATTCAAAAACATATTTCAGACATTTCAAAAATTCTAGCTGTGCTTAGTTCAGCACACACTTGAATCTTGTTTGGATGTA
This sequence comes from Sialia sialis, assembly GCA_009812075.1. Classification (NCBI taxonomy): domain Eukaryota; kingdom Metazoa; phylum Chordata; class Aves; order Passeriformes; family Turdidae; genus Sialia; species Sialia sialis. Next base: position 23,312,499 of record VRYO01001463.1, read on the forward strand.
GACTGGAGTTTGTGTGTAAACTGCAGACTAACAATGTTAGAGTCTACAATACAATACAATACAATATAGTAGTTTGCAATAGGGGAAAACTTTTATGACAAATAATTCTTCCGAAATTTCTAGCAGTATGAATGCTGGAAAAACTGTGAAGCCAGTCATTCACATTAAAAGTTCAGTTGTATCTAAGTAAGTCTCTCTTTTAATGTGGATTTGGCCAAAAATCAAAAAAGTATTAGGATGGATTAGATTCAGACACATTCAAACAGTGCAGGCATTTGATGAGGTTCAGTTGGAGCTTTCAGTCCTCATCTACTTCTGATCTACATCATACTTAAAAACTGTAATCTGCGTTTTGAATGACAAAAATATAAACACCATAAAAATAAGAGGGGCTTTTTTATCTTTTATATATTAATATCTGGACAGAAGAGATTTCTTAAGTATTAGGAGTGTTTTGTTATTATGACCATGACCTTTAGGACTACATCCACAATAGACACAGTTTGCTTTATTTGATAATATCCAAATTCAAGTCTTATCTTGTCAACACACACCTGAAGTTACATTTTTAATGCTTGTATTTACCTGGCTTAACCAAAGACTTAGACTAATTTTCTTTGATGCTTCTTTCTACTGTAATCAGCAGAACTGTCAAAAATACTGCTGACAACTTATTTTTAGAGTTCTGTTGTATTTTCCTTTTATTCCTGATCACTTTGGTGCTAGAGAATACTCATGTGCACGGCACAGGAAAATGTTTCAGGGATAGATGCCTACCCTATCTTTGCCTTTCATTCTTAACCAGGCCCTAATACACTAACACATCCCGGCAGATTCTCATGCATACTGTGATATATCATCACTGTGCTCAGCCAAGAGTGAAAGAAGCAATTTTGTGAGGTCACAGGATGGTCAATGCTCTTCTATTTGAGTTTTTCTTGGGTTCATACAGACAATTTTAATCTCAAAAGGTTGTTCCCCTTTGCATAGTTAATTCCATCCTCTAAAAATCTGACATAACTCATTTAAGAAAGCTCCACAGGCATTTCTTCTTCCAGACAAAACCTTGTGCCATAGAGAGACCATGATGACAGTAACATGAAAAAGAATTTTAAAAACCCTCATTAAACAGACAAACAAAATATTTCCTCCTGCTTAGTCCAAACTTCACTCTCACGTTTGTTTGGAAATTACTGAGAATAGCTAGGGAAGTAAAATTCCCAATAGAAACAAACAAACAAACAGGACACAACCACCCAGCCACCCAAGCAAAAAACCAAAACAAACAAAAAACCCTAAATAACAAACTCTCCCAAGTGTTTTAATAAAAAATAAATAAAAATTCAAGAACTGAAATACTTTGTCCTAAACGCAAAGATCTAAAAAGGAATATGATTCTGCACCTGGGATCTGCTCCCTTTCTGTTCCCACCATTATCCGAGGGTTGACCTTCCCTGGCAAACTGGAACATTCAGTGATGCATGAGAACCACTTCTATTTTTGAAGAGTGATGGTATTTCATGGAAAATACAGCCCTGTCCATCCAAACACCGGAATGAGGCAACTGGACTGCAACATTCAGGACATGCTAAAATTGTACCACAGATGTGGGGTGGGAAAACAAACCAAAACAGCCTGATCCCCAAACTGAGATCTCTTCTGAAACACTTGCTTTAAAGTAAACAAATCAGAGCACAGTTTGCTTTCTCAGCCTTTCTCTAAAAATCATGTGGAATCACAAATTCTAGATGGATTCTGTGATAATCTGCACATTTAGAAAAACCTGCTGGGTGAAAACTTTCCCATCCCTAAGTTTCAGAGTCTAAAGTTACCTGGAATAATGCTGAATTTCTGTGCAAGCATTTTTTTACACAATTCTTGGTAAATACACAATTTAGTTGCTTTGAAATGGCAGACAAAACAAGCCATTTTAGCACAGACTGTCTGTTCAAGTACCATCTCTCACTAATAACAATAAAAAATGATGGAAATATGATTTATATCTCCAGAAATTTCCAAGGCACTGCCAAATGTTGTCTTCAAGCACCCTGCTTGCAGGCAGCCACTACAGTGAAAACATTCCCAACATCTTTCCAATGCAGCAAGTAGGAATAATGTAATACTCTTCCTCCAGATGCATTACATTGTTAAGCACTTAATCTCAAGGACCTTTTTGAAGTTCAGATAGTCCTACTTTATTCATCATCTAGTGTTTAGTTTAAAGTAACAAATGATTGAGCTGAAAGTCTTTCAGAAACAAAATTCCTTTTTTTTCCCATACATAAACAGAGTTGCAGCCTTTGCATTTTTTGCCATCTGGCCCACAGTGTGAAATGACATTAGTAGCATGTCAGGTTTATTCCCTTTTCAAAGAGAGAAATAAAGAAAGCAAAAGAAAGAAAAAGCATAATCCTAATCTATAGTATGAAGAGTATTAAAATGAAACATCTGCCTTGCTGAAATGAGTGGATGAACTCTGAAGTCTACAAGCTGCTGGAGTTTGTCAAGTACATGTTTACATTGCTGACTGCTGTAAATTTGCAGGATGATGACAAGAAGTCCACAAACTAAAATATCTTATTCAAATGTTTTTAAACATCTGTTTCAAAGAGAAAAGGCCAGAACAATGAAGTGGCAGAGTGATCACAGGCAGAAGGGGGATGCAATAATCTAACTTGGGTTACATAATAAAAGATGATGGCAACAGAGGCTTGTGACTGCAGTCACCAGCTTGTGCCCAAAGTCAATTGACCAGAATGCTGAGAAGGTTGTGCCTGTTATCAAACGATGTGACTCTATCCAGAGTAAGGACAAAACACAGTCAAATGCTCCTTAAAAAGCCTGCTTTGCTAAAACACCTACTGCTTGCAAAGCCAAATAAATTCTGTGCTCAGGAGAACAGCTTTGAACACCTTCAAGAATGAAAGATGTCAGACTTCTCAAGAGCTTTGAACAACCAAGAAGCACTTGACCAATGAGATTATATTGTTTAGCAAAAAGAGTTTGTCCTTGCTATTGAAGGCCTTTTGCTTTGCAGGACTTCAACTTAAAGTCCTAGGATACAGATCGTTTTTTATCACCAACAAGAACTTGATATGCTGCCATGTGCTGAATAGTACAGTAATTTCACAATTATAAGCCACACCTGATTATAAGCCGCACCTCCCGGTAGCCAGGTAGACCATGGGATTTGTCCATATATAAGCCGCACCTGAATATAAGCTGCATTTTTTTTTTTTTAAGTGACGATCCATGGGTAACAAAGTAACAAATTAGCAACAGAATCACTGCCAGCTGGGTTTGGTGTCAGGTGCTCAAGTTGCAACAGTTTTCATAGACCAGCGAAGCCTTTAAAGGCAGCCCCAGGTGCACTCCCAGATCAGCTTTCACTTCCGGGTTGGCATTTCACTGGGATTTGTCCATAGATAAGCTGCACCTGAATATAAGCCGCACCACTGGGGTAGGCTGGATTCTTCAATGAAAAAGGTGTGGCTTATAACTGTGAAATTACTGTAATCTTTATTCTCACCCTGAAAAATACAGAGATGATTAATAAAAAAGTTTCTGGATTGTTTTACTTCGCACTCTTTTGAGACTCAGCCAAGAATGAAGCAAGAAACCCCAGTATCTTCCTGGTCAGTACACTTTTATAAACCAATTTATTAAAAAAAATATTACTCCTTAATTGTCTTTCTGATATTATATTCTTCTGAAAATTACCAAAGTACTTTGGAGAGTGCTGAGACCTAAGCACTTTTGATAAGAAGCAGGGATTGATATAAACCTTGGATTTTTATATAAATCTGGGATGTATATAAATCCTTAGCTCTAGCAAAATTAAAATATTGCACTGTCTTCAAAAATAACTTTGAACTGATGGAGCACAGTGCCAGGAAGATGGGCAGGGCAATCATGGCAAAATACAGCTATGGCATAATTATGGCCAGGGCTGTTTGAAGTATTTATTGTAAGCATGTTCTCCCATCCAGTTTTGGCACATGTCAGTCAGCCACTAGTATTCAGAAGTACTGAGGGAGACTGAAAGGAACTAGGATTGCTCCCAGAGGGATTACATTGGACAAAAAACTGTTTCTGTTTTATTTTGGGAAATAGAAGGCAATGTGAATTAAATTTCATTATACAAATATGAGATGTGCCACTTGCTTGAAACTTAGCATATAGGCCACTTTTATTTCCTAGTATCTGTATTTTATACAGGTAATTTATTGCAACTAGCATTATCACAAGCAAGAGAATTTTACTGTGTATTTGATTAATCTGAATGATACAATAGTATATTTGCTAAATTTCTCCCCCACATAATCTTGGGAGGATAAATTCCCAGCAACTTCATGTTTATGCAGATGGGGTAAGGACACTTGTTTGTGTTTGTAAAGGAATGACAATATTACTGACCTCATCAGTACGGAGTAGGGTGAACTGTCTACCTGCAAAGCAAGCATGTGTTCCAGGAGTCCTGCCCAGGCTGCTCCAACCCAGGTGCTAAAGCAAGATACAAATGGAGTTTCTTGGAGCAGTCACACAGCAGCATGACCTAAACTGATGCTGGATCTTCAAGGAGAGGAAGTAAGATGAAAGCAGGAAAGGGAAGAGGGGTGATTTATAAGCTAATGATGAAAGAATGAGTAAGGCTCCCTCATCCATTGCTCACTGCAGGGCAGTACAGGTCTTTGTTCTGGAGACATAACTCAAGATACAATTTATACCAAAGAATGTAGTTAAGACTCATAGTTGAGCTCAGTTAACATAGTTATAGTTTCAGACAGCTTTTATTATCTCTTTAATATTAGTGCCTGATTTACTCTATATTCACATTTTCTCAGCCCCACTAAACTTACAGTTAGCACTACTGATTACAGGTTTTATTCTTTGTTTTCAGGGTTGTTGCCCCCTAGAATTCATTTCAAGGGAAGGATTCCAGTAGCAAGTTTTCATTAGACCATTTGTGTAAAATAAATTATTTTCTCAGGGACCTTATATGATTAAAACTTTAAGAACATGACTGCCCCTTTAAAGTACATCTTCAGCTTCTTTGTGCTTGCTCGCAGCGAGATCCAAGGCCAAGGATTTGGCTTCTGTAGAATTTCACTTCATCCTTCAGGGTCCCTGCAAACCTGGGCTATATCACATAGAGACAGCATAGAAAAATAACAGCCATATAGGAAATAACACAAGTCTTGTGAGGGGCTTAGATAAGGTATATCTAAAGTAACTTAAATGAAGAAATGACTGAAACAAATAATAATTACTTCTGTAAAGAACTTGTTGATCTAGGTGGTTCTTAATAGACTTAGGAGGTTTCTTTGTAGATTTAATGCCATTCTTCACATACATGATACCATTACTTGGTCATGTAAATACTTTTTTTGAAGCTAAGGTTGAACAGCGAGGTAGTGGTCATTTGCTTGGAGAGGGAATTTGGTGGAAAGTGAGCTATGGTTTTACGGAGATACAGGAATGGATTGTTTATAAAGGTGTTAGGGTCCATCAGTCTATTAGGCAACTTGCTTAAAAGAATCTTCGGCAGCAGTAAGAACCACTGGTTAATACTTACTGAAGCAAAGGACTGCAATTTTCAACTCTCTTCTGGTTAGCTGTCCCAGACTTGGCTCTGTTTCTGCAGGAATCATTGCTCTTGAGCACATGATCCCAAGTTAATGTGGAAAACAATTTTCTCCATCAAGATGAAATTTTCTCCCTATCTTTTTCTAGTAATGATTTTTATTTGATCTGAATGTAGCACTCTCTTCTATCTAATTGTTCATTTATTAGGAAAAAGATTGTTATCATGAACTTACATACTGGATGTTCCAACTCCTTGGTTATCAGTGAGCAGTGTTCCTAATTTAGCCTATAGTCTAGCTCAGCTAAAAACATCGGAGAAACATCTTTCAGAGTGAAAATTTAAGAGATTAAGGGATATGTGGAATCCTCATTCACTTAGTAAATCTATTGCTCAAAAAACCACAAAGCTTACACAATTAGCAATGTGCGGGCATGCCTGATGATAGAAGTATGTTTCTTAAGCCTAGAAACAAATAATCACACTGTAGATAATGATTTAAATGTTATTTAGATGGGAAAGAGAAGCTAAATACCCCAAAAGAATTTTCATTTTCTAGTTGGTTCTCACACCTAATGTAGTCATATAAAAATAAAGCAGCCTTTCCACACAGAGCACAACTTTCTTTAATATGTCTTCTGGGTTCTCAGCTCATCAGATTGAAGTACAAACAGAAGGCCAGAATAATTGAGAAAGTGTAGCAAATATATAATCACAGAATCTTCTTCTGTGGCCATAATTCCAAGCAGTAGAGAAGTACTGCCTCATTCTATAGAGGGACATAGGGATATAATAGGTATATGTAAACACATCATGTGGAGATATTGTGTGCAGAGTAGATTTAAGGAAAGGTCACTTGTTGGACTGTATTTATACTGAGGGAAAATTCACAGGGAAAGAACAAACAGGGGACCTGGCTAAAAATATGTTCCCAGCACAGTGCCTGGGAGAGAGTGTGACAAGCCCCCACGGTGCTGGCAGGCTAAACTGCATTTCATAAAGGGCTTTCTGTGAAGCTGCAGCAATGCTAACAAAGATTTGTCATTCTGAGCACTCAGAAGCTGTGTCAGCTCCACACAAATGCAAGTACAGCACAAAGCTCACTGGATCCTATGTTGAAGTCAGTGGAGTTACACAAATATATAATTTATTAAAATCCTTATCTAGAGACAAGGTTTCTGTTGTTGTGAGGCTGCCAGAAGCATTGTTAGCTTCTCCACTTCACTCTTTGATAAAGTAAAAGGACTGATCACGTACATCATATGGCTGGGTTCACCTGCTACGATGCATGGCTACAAAAGAACAAAAAGTGTTTAGCAGAAGATAATGTTGTTGGAGAGTTTGCTCTTATCTGTGAACAGAAAATTATTTCTCATCATTGCTGAAATAATTAAACTGATATTTAATGTTAGAACTGTATTTTGTATAAGTGTTCAAAAATATTTGAACATAATTTGGATCAATAGCAGCATATATTAACATTAACACTTTTGGTTGCAAATTAAACAGAAAACATTTTTACATGAACAAATAGTGGAAGGAATTGTGAACATCAAGATTAATTGAGTGAAGAAATCTTTCTTTCCTACTCACTGTTTTGGTTGGGCACAGGGAAGGCTGAGGAAGGTGTCTTTGAAACCCAAACTCCAAACCACAATTTAAATTCCACAGCCTGGCAATAGGGCAGCCCTCCAAAAGCATGAGCATTTGCAAAGAAGTGAAAAGTGCAAGGTTACTAAGACTGTAGTAGATAACAGTTTTCTGAATGAATAAGAATTTCATACAATGGAAAAAAATTATAACAAAATATTTAAAGTATAGTAAAAAAAGAAAATTGACTAAAGACTAAATATTTTGGGAAATACATAATTCTATATAAAAATATTACAAAAGTTGAATAATATAATGTACATCACTACTGGCAGTGCTCTTGTTAAGGAAAATGTTCAATTTGCCAAGTGTCTTTTATTGAACATAGAATCCTTCAGCTTGAGTTTAACTCGATAAAACACTGAGTTTTCCTACAGAGTGTTTAATACTTCCCTGGTGGACTCCTGAGCCCTTCTCAAATGCAAAATATTTTGTGAAGGGACCAGCTTTTCTAATCAAGGTGCTTCTGCTTTCTAGTTTATCTAAAAAGTGCATTATTGAAAACCTTTTCCTTTCACAGGAATTTAATCTATTGTTTATATAGGTATCACAGAGAGATATGTTTGATACAAATTGTTTCAGTTGGAAAGAGCTCTGCCAAAGAAAACAGACAGGCAGCTGTTTGCATTGCATATAAAAATTTTGTTAAATATGGCTGCACCTGTGTAAACACAAATTTATTTCCAAGAAGTACCCCTGCAGCTGCAAAAGCTTTCAGACGTTGCCAGACAAGTTATTTTTATTAAACCATGTAACATACTAAACAGCTCTTTCGATGGTTGTCATGCTGTAAGAACATGTAACATAAAAAAATCTTGTCCATTTTTAGGGAAGATTTATTTTGTTTTTATTTTTCAAAATCCAACAGAGCAATGGATCCACTCTATAAATTAGCATTATGCTATATTATTATGAAAATTTAAAGTAATTTAAAGTACTGCATGAGGTGCATACTTTACGAACACTATGTATGTATGTACACATATGTGGAATTTAATACTTTGTTAGTATCTGTCAGTATCTGCCTGATCCAGAGTCTATCAGAGATGATAGAGAGATTTTTACTGCCTGCAGCAGTCTATGAATCAGAGCTAAGTTGAAATGCCTGAATCTGGCATGATACTGTTTTTACTGTGCTTCACCTTCAAAAAGCCTAAACAAGACATTCGTTTAAAGACCAGGAGATGCTCAGATGCCCTGTGGTGTGCTGAGATGGAATCTGGGGAAGGCACAGGGTCCCTGCTTTTCAGCATCCACCAACACACTCCTGTTTCAGTGAGACAGGAGCGGTAACAAATCTGGGTGCACGGGAAACCTGCCTGGATTGTGAGGAACCTGCAACCAAACCACATGGCCAAAGAAAGCAGCGTGTCCATGCAGGACATAAACAAGACAGTGCTTCCTAGCCATAAGGCAGAATTTCTACCCCAGCTCTGGTCGCCCTTCAAGATACAAAACCACCTTGCCAAAGTGGGTACAAACGAGCCTCCAGGGACCACTTCAGTGACCAGGGGCCACAGCCTGTATTTACGAGCACGAATTCTCCAGCCTTTAGTAGCCTCTGGGGTAGGATTAACAGACATGGTGTGCCTCAGCTCTAGGTTTCCCTACGCAGATGCATATTATGTAATTTGCCTGGGGTATTTGCACCCACTCTGAGGTCCATTCTGGTCCTCTGCCAAACATGGGACTGCAAATACATGTATCGTTATTTAAATCTATACATACACACATTCAGTCTATGTGCAACACATCAAGAGGTCTACCTGCGCTTAATAAGTTCACAGATCCCCCACTGACATTTATTTTAGTTATTTATACTAAATCATTTTCAGGGAGAATAGAAGCTCTTTTATACACTCCAGGCCATATGAATGGCTTCTCTAGAAAGCCAAAATCAATAGCATTGAGTGATTCAAACAGTGTTAGGTGCAGCACCAAGTCAAGGGTTAGGGAACTTCACTGGATGGGGTATCATGGTGCCAATGAACCCATCTGAGCTTAGCTCTCCTTTCTGTCTCTCCAGGAGGATGCAGGAGACAGGGTGCTAGAGGCACTTGCTTCAATTATAAGGTGAAGTAAAGCCCAGTGTTTCAATTTATAAAGTGATCCAGCCATATATAATTATTTTTAAAGCATATTTCTGGCAATTAATGTGTAAATGAAAATACATATAGACATTCATTATAAATACTATTTTAAAAACCTTTTTCAGCCATATCTCCCTTGACAAGTGTCCCTCTGCAACCAATTCAAGCACTAGGGAATGGATCTTCAGTAAATGCCACAATACCTCTCAGCAGCCTCAATCCCACTACCCATGAAGATCTCAAAGAAAAACTAATTGGTAGGCAGGGTATCATGGAGCTGCCAGAGCAGCATTCAGTGAGAAATGTAAGTATCAGAGCAGATTCTTACACGTTTTAACACAAATGCAACCTGAATCAGTGGCACTAATAATTCACCTTTGCAGAAGGAACAAGCCCAAAGTACTGAGGGAAGGAGACTAGATAGAATTGGCATGTACCTGCTTGAAATAAAGCAACCGTATTTCACATGCTGCTCCACTTCTGATCAGAAGCTCTAAAATTTCAGAGGTCATAGGGAAACCAGTTTGGAGAGGGGAAAAAAATGAAGCCTACAGATGTAGGGAAGAAAGAGAAAGCAAAGTATGATGAAAGATGATCACCAATGTTTGCCTCAATTCCAAAGGGATGCTTTTTCTGTTCTTCACAAGAAAGTTGCCTTTGGCTCCCCCCACAAGCCTTTGGAGAATGATTTCTTTGAACATGTCTGCAGAGACAAGCACTTGGATCTGCCATGCTAGATCAGACAACCGCATGAAATTTGCACCAGATATCCAAGGAAAATGGATATGGAACCTACAAGACGTAAAGTTGGAAATAATTTGACTTTCAGAAAATCTCAGGCAAGTCAAAAAGTAGGGACTTTTGTAATTTTGAAGACTGAACTTTTAGATAGGTGTAAGAATGAAGTGCTCAAATACTGTAATTCTGGAGAATCTTGCTAGTAAAGAGAGTTGCACATATGCAGAAAAACAAGTAAAATTTATTGTTCACCACTGAGGAATTTTTTATTACTGTTTCAAAATTTCAACAGTTGGTCAAAGAAATGAAATTATGAAGCAAGTAAAGAAGTTTCAAACAAATAGATGTTGAAATAGGGTTATGAATACAGCCACAATTGAAAAATGAATATATAAAAATGATGAATCACACATTTACCAGAAAAAGACAAATCAAAACACAAAACCAGTAGAGGACAGGAGATGGGAAGAAAAAACTCTGATCCAAAGAAACAACCTCCCACGTTCATGTTTCTGCTGGTAAAAAATATGAACCTCAGGCTGTACGTGCAGCTCTCCTACCTTGTGACAGATGAGTTCATGCAGTAAGTGTGCACCCCAGAATCAGACTGTAAATAAAGGAGCACAAGACTGAATTAAATCTTGCCCAGATTCTGGGACCACGATGAGCAAAGAGTAACTGCTTTCTCCTCCATGAGTATATCAGTGAAACTTTGGACCATGGTCTGGGAGTGGGTTACTCTATATCCATGCTGATGGCTGTGATTTGACATGTTTTAATTTGACTTTTGTAAGCAGCATATTCTTTAAGAGTGTGTATAAGGCTGACTAGTTAGAAAATAGCGCAAAGGCAACAGAAAAATAAAAAAAAATGTCACTATGCTCCAGTATTCTTGGTAAGTAATACTAAGGAAGGAGGCTTGTCTCCACTCATTGGACAAACCTTCTTCAACACAGTTCTCTGTCACAAGGCAGCAGTAGGAAAAAAAACATGGCCATCAGTTTTCCTGCTGAATGGGTAAGGAAAGGGATGACAGCCATCAGTTTGGGGGTTTTGCTGCCCAAAAAATGGATATGACATTCTTCTGACTGCTGTGTCCAGAATGTACAGGAGTCATTTTGGGGTCCTTATTCCCGAGAGCAAGCATGATTGCACAGCCAGCACTGTGCAAAGCAATCATGAAATGCATTGTCCATGTTGTAATTCATATTTTATTGAAGAAAGCCATAAAATACAAAGTGTTGGTTGATTATGAGTAACCAAATCACACTAGATGTCCATAAGCAATTATAATAAAATATTAAAATAGCTTTACAGTCTAGAAAAAAAAGATAAAAATATAGAGCCACGTACTTTTGATTTAGTCACTTCAATTTCCTTTTTTGTGCATTAAAAATGTATACAGGAGCTGCCATTTCAGTTGCATAGGATATCAAGCCACTTTATTTTTTGAGAAACACCAACCTAAGTACAGCTGATTTGCCAAGTCACAAAGATTTGCCCCCACTAAGCTGCACATAACCGAGTTATGCTCATGATCCATCCTTAAATAATAAATTTAGAATCCTTATTAGAAAAAGTGTTGCTGTCTAGCAGTTGGAGATAAACTATGCTGCAGAAGTCTCTCGAAAAAGATAGAAATAAGTCGCTTAATAAAGTCTAAATCATTCCTTAGGTTAGCTAATAGAAGCACCCGTGGTTATAAAATTAATCAGTCTCTGCTATTACAGCAAATTGGTGAAGATTGTATTGACACATCTTCATCTGCATGTCTCATCAGAGGTGTCCGTGCCATTTAGCTACAAAACCCTGGAGGCTTTACTCTGCACAGAATCTTATAATACTTCAATTAAGGGACACCAAGCTGCCAGCCAGACAGCAGAGCATTTATTTCTTGATGACTCCTTAAGTTGTGCCACAGGCCTATCATTAAGAGAATATTTTTCACAGCATGTTGCAAAGATCCTCATGCCATTAAAAGGAATTGAAAAAGCATCAATTTGTTGTTTCCACCCAACACAGATATTTTTCATTGCAGGAACAGCCATTAAAAACAATCTGTTTTATTGCGTTCTGAAAAGATCACAGGAAGTACACATTGTGATTTAAATATGACATTAGTATTAAAGGTATAGCAAATCTGAAGTATTTGCAATAAATACTTAAAAACACAAAGTATTAAATATGTTTTCTTAAAAATTTTGCTAAAAAAACCTTTACTATGATTTCATATGAGACCTTCAGAGATTCTTAAATGACCTTGAGGGGATCTTTGTTTTTTGAGAGAATAATACTGTTTTGGCCCTATGATATTCAGAACTAATGAACTTCATATAGTGGACACAAAACTTAAAAGTGAATTTTTGGTCTCATATGCCTCCTATGGCTATGACCTTTTCTTGAGGTGGGGTAATACAACCTCTAACTAGGAAACAAGGAAGCTTTACATAGAATATTCTACATATATAGAATATTTTATATATATATATATATATACATATATACATATATACACACACCTACACACATATATATAAAAAGAAATTACATTTTCTCTAATAATTTAGAACTCATCTGCAATGGGACTCAAGCACTGCTCAGCCACTTGAACTGTTTAACTTCAATAGCAGGAAAGCAACTAAATCCCCAAGTGCCCACACTTCCTTAGACACCCAGGTTATCACCAGTTCACCTGCCAGTGTGAGAATGCAATTTAACTTTACTGACCAGCAGTGTGCCCAACACCTGGGTCATCTAGAGAGCAGCAAACCCAACAATGACCTGTCATGCAAACCCCAGCCCAGGGCTCATTCCCAGACCTCCTGCTCACTGGACTCAAGACGTTAGGATTTAGCTGAGTAATAGATACTGCACTGAGCACTGGGGCTCACAACATGACAAGGACTTGGACATGCTGGAGCAAGTCTAGAGGAGGGCTGGAGCACCTCTCCTATGAGGACAGGCTGAGAGAGCTGGGGTTGTTCAGCCAGGAGACACCTTATAGCACCTTCCAGCACTTAAAGGGGAGACAACAAGAAGTCTGGACAGGCCTTTTGACAACAGCATGTAGTGACAGAACAAGGGGGGAATGGCTTTAAACTGAAAGGGGATAGGTTTAGATTACATACTAGAAAGCAATTATTTTCTGTGAGCGTGGTGAGGCACTGGAAGAGGTTGCTCAGAGATGTGGATGCCCCATTTGTGAAAGTGTTCAAGGCTAGGTTGTATGAGGCTTTGAGCAACCAGTAGAAGGTGCCCCTGCACACAGTGGAGGGGGTTGGAACAACATAACCTTTAAGGTCCCTTCCAGCCCAAGCCATTCTATAATTCCATGATTCTGTATGCTTGGTTTTACCAAACTGGTGGGTGAATGGGACTCTCCTGTTTTCTCTCATCATCACTTTGGCTGCTTACAAGTTTCCAAGAATGCAAGCACAATCATCTCACACATCGCCAAGGGAGTCCTCCATCTGCCAGGGTGTGGTCCCCTCTGGAGTGGGGCTTCTCTAGTGTCCCTGTTGGAGGTATTTTTAATTGCACTATAATGTAAAGACAAATAAGAAAAGGAAGTGGCTGTCTTCCTAAGCCCATGTACTAGCTAGCACTTTGGGTAAGATTCCAAAATGATGGGGTCAATGCTCCAGATCAGGCAGTACGGGGATCTGGAGGATTTTGCGTCCCCAGTGACTCAGTCACTGTGCTGTTGTCATGGGTTGACCCAGGCTCAGCAGCAGGTGACCATCAAAGCTGCTCCATCACTCTGCCTCTCAGCAGGACAGGGGAGAGAAATTATAATGAAAGGCTGATGGATTGAGATAAGGACGAGAAAGATCACTCACCAGTTACTCTCATGGGCAAAACAGACTTAAGGAAGTTAACTGAATTTATGACCAATCAAATCACAGCAGGATAATGAGAAAATAAACTGTATCTTCCCCTCACACTTCCCTTCTTCCTGGGCTTCCCCAGTCTCTCTCCCTTCTTCCCCTTGCCAGTGCAAGGGGACAGGGAATGGAGGTTCATCACAGGTTGTCTCTCACACTCCTTCCTCATCAAAGAAACAACTCCTCACACTCTGCTTCTTCTCCAGCATGGAATTCCTCCCATGGGAGACAGTTCTCCACAAACTTCTCTAATGTGAATTCGTTCGCGTGACTGATCTTCACAAACTGCTTCAGAGTGGGTCCCTTCTACGGGGTACAGTCCTTCAGGAACAGGCTACTCTAGTGCTGGTCCCCTGCGGGGTCACCAGCCCTGCCAGCAAACCTGCTCCACATGGGCTGCTCTCACCATGGGGCAAAAGGCCTGCTCCAATGTGGGCTTTCCATGTGGCCAGTCTCTTTTAGGAATCCACCTACTATGAGGGTTGCAGGTGGATCCCTGCATTCCCATGGGTCTCCATGGGCTGCAGGGCACAGCTGTTTCATCACAGGGAATGAAGGGAAATCTCTGCTCTGGCACCTGCAGCACCTTCTCTCCCTCCTCCTCCACTGACCCAGGTGACTGCAGAGATGTTGCTCTCACATAATCTCTCTGTCTTTCTCTCTGGATGCAACTGTGCAGCAACTTTCCCCCCTTCTTGAATTCGTCACCCCAGAGGTGCTACCACTGCTGCTGACAGGCTCAGCATTGTCCAGTGATGGGTCCATCTTCCACTGGCTCTGTTGAACATGGGAGAAGCTTCTGGCAGCTTCTCACAGAAGTCACCCCTGTAACCCCTCTGCTACCAGAACCTTGCCAAGGTTCAAGAACTATGCTGCAGCTCTTTTTTGACCTTCACACTTCACCAGTTTCTCAAATTTTAATCCTGACTGTCCTGAGTACAGAGAGGTGGTTAAGAGCCTCTTGAGAGTCCATACAATGCTTAAGTTGCAATTTTCTCCTGAATACCACCACTGCTACTTCTGTGTCCTGGGATAGCTTTCCAAGACACCTCATTCTGCTTGTGTATGAGGGAAAACAAATGAGTATTAAAGTCTTTCCAATGCTCAAGTCCTGGATGATTTCAGCAGTGGCACACTAATGCTGTAGTTTCATGGTAAATTTAGAAGGAAGTGCTTTCCCCATTTTGCACTTTAAGAGGAACATCACCCTCACCCTGATGTTCAAACAGCTATTTACACAATCATGGACTTCATCTGGACAAATAGCGGGGATAAATGTTAAACTGGCCCAAAATAATTAGTTGGTTGTATTTCAGCCTGATTGGTCCTTGACATGACCAATGTATGACTCCACAAGGGCAGGGTGGGCTGAGAAGGCAGGAACGAACAATACAAAGCAAAGCAGAGCAAGAATCCTTTCACTGGAAATACAGCCAAATATATTGCTCTCTCAGGGAATTGTACTGCTGGTAGGTTGTTTAATTAGAAGTGATTAAGTATCATATGCGAAATCTTACGAAAAGTTTGCTTCCTGAACATGTCTAACATGCAGAAATGAAAAGTAGAGCTGAAAATGTTTGCCACCCAATTTTGATTCCTCAAATTGCTGTTTCAGTGTAAAATGTTTTCTTAATATGGACCAAGGAGCAATTAACTATATCAGCCACTTGTTTACCTGACCTTGATATTGATCCTAGAATCTTAACTCATGAGCAATCCCACTGAATGAAATAAGATTCTTAGCATGATTGAAACCTACTTCCTGAAGAAAAAACTTCTGGGATTAAGCTCCTTATTTGTAGGAAGTTGTTTTGGGATGAGCTATTAGCAAGTCACATCTTCAATTTAAATCAACACTAAACTATTATGTTAATATATGAGAGACTAAATTATTTGGCCTCCTACCCTTATTCATATATGTAAATTTCTGAAAATATATTGTAAGAAGTAGCATTTGCAATTTCATCTCCTCTGCAATTAATTTATTTAAAACTAACATGTATGGTGAGTGACAATTTTGTGGAGAAAAAATATATTACATAATGAAGGCCAGACTCTATAGCTCTAATTCTTGTGAATAGCCTTGCTTGTGTGAATAGTGCCATTGGTTTCAATGGACTATTCACATCAGTTCAATGGGATTATTCACATACATAATACACTATGGTATTTGGGACGAAAGAAGCTATATAAATGTAAACTGTTATAAAAATATTAATATTATGGATTTTAACTTGCAGCAAAATATGCGTTTTTCCTGGTAGCCATTATTGCTGATAAGGTAAATCATGTTTGAGCTAAGAAACTCCTACTGTACATCCAAAACACTTATTTAACTGTGCTACTAATAAGTAGTTTTTTTGTGAAAACACAAATACACGCTTACATGAATGAAAATGCAACATGTATTTACAAAAAAGCTTTTGAGAGCTTTCAGGTAAATACTATGTATATTTTCTTATTCCATAAAAGCAATATATTTTCCTTTTTCTTTTTTAGAATAAACAAAATACAAAGGTCCAAATTCATCTCTGCAGTAGTTCTATTGACTTTAGTCGAGTTTACCAAAACCAGGATGGCAATTTCACACAAAGGGTATCACAAAAAAGCTCTACTGCCAACCATTTAAAGGAGCAATTTGCAATGTGATGTGTGCAAGCAGTTCTTCTAAACCAGCATGCAAACCCTTCAGCAACTTCAGAGGAGCTGAATTGCACATTATGGCAACATTCACATTTCTAGTGCCAAAACCTAAAAATCCATAGTCATCATAAATCCACAGAAATTCATAGATATCATTTATAGATTGCAGTAATAACAATAATTAGAGAAAAATTGACAGACAAGTTACATCTGAAATACCTTTTCCCAAGAAAATGGTGTATTAAAAAAACTCTGTGGGGGCACATCCACAGCCACTGTGACTCTGCAGTCTTCAATTCAAAGTCAGCCAACTCCTTGAGAATAAAAAAGGGGAGAGAAAGCATGTGAGTGATGTACAGCCTTGTGCCTCCCAAACTAATAGCTGTGCAGTGAATTAATATCATATAGTCTAGGAAATCAGTCACTGTCATGGAAACAGTTTGCTAATTTGTTAGTTTGTTATTAGTCTATTTTCTTATTTATTTATTTCTTGCCAATTCTTCAGGATGCCTAGTAATGCCTTGAGTACAATGCAAACTGCAGCAGTACCCCTTTGGTCTGAGAGGCAAACCTTTTTAGGTAACTATTGCCTATAGGTAAAGCCTTATAAAATAAGGGCCTTGTTACCCTTGTAAAATCATGGCACAGGCCTGCTACTTAGGCTAAGTAGAAGGGAACTATGGCAGAGTGACTCAGCTGGCATAGAGGGACGTGAGAGACACGAGAGACACTGCGTGACTGCTGCATGTCCATCGTGGTGTACGGTGGTTGGCTGACTTGGGCTGGTTGTACCTTAAAACTATTCAACAGATAACCATCTGAATGCTTTGAAAGGCCTGGATTTTGCAATAAAGGGGCTCTGCTTTCACCTGCCCGGGGACTCTACGTCACTGTGCTTCCTACAAGTAACCAGCGTGGCAACCTAGCACAAAGAAACTATTCACTAGATGAGGCAGCTCCTCATCTCTCTTCTCACTTCTTATTCATTCCTCATAGGAAAGAAAACTGGTCAGAGATAAGGGGGTGGTGAGTGGGCCTTCAAATTGTCCACCAAAATGCTGAGACTGTTACTTCCATCAGTGACACCACTTGGGCTCAGCACTCCTACCAGTGTATTTCATCCGTGTGTTTCTTTGGTCTCTGTGCTGTGTTCTGACCCATGTGGATTTACAAAGACATGAAAGAGAGGGAGCTAGGCCTGTTCAGCCTTGGGAAGAGACAACTGGAAGGTGACCTCATCAATATATAGTATTTCAAGGGAAAGTGTGAAGCAGATAGAGCCAGGCTCTTCTTGGTGATGCCAAGCAATAGGACAAGAGGCAATGGGCAGAAACTGATGCACAGAAAGCTCCACCTAAATATGACAAAGGACTTCTTTACTCTGCAGGTGACTGAACACTGATCACCATACATTAGTATGGCAGGAAGGGCTGAGGTTTGATTTTCTGGGGCCTTGAGTGGCTCCAGTATTGTAAATCCACATTATAGCTTCAGTGGTGAGGAGATCTGGATGAGGTTCCATAATTCCACAATTCCATACATAGTCTAGGCACACACTATCTGTGCACAGAGGACAAACTGGTGGAGGATTCTGAAGCCACACTTGTAGGTGGACCACACATATTTTCTCACCATGTGTCTTCAACTGCTTCCAGTAAAAAGGGAAACTTCAAGTGCAACCATGTGTCTGAATGCATGTTATATTGCTCCATGTATAGGCATAAGGCAAATTTACACCCCAAATTTACACCTCCAGTTCACTATATTGACACTCTTAATTGAGACTTTAACCTTATCCTTGCTTTCTTCCCTACTCCTGGTGCTGGTGCTGGTATGGCTATGTCACCAGACAATTTTTCACATGTTCTGGTCTACTTCTTTCTTAAATCCTTCATCCCGTGTGTCAGACTATAGAAGACAGAGAGAAGAAATGCACAAGGGTGAGAAGCAAAAAGCAGAAGATTCTCCCTGCCATGTAACCTAGGTCCTGTCACTCCTACATTTTACAGGTACTAATTTTCCAAGCTCATTCAAACTATGCTGGACATTCCAAAGTGAATAATAAATGCTGATCTAAATGTGAACTACAGTGGATTAACTTCATAGTAACAGCTGAACTTGAACCAGAAACATGCTGATCCATGTCCTTCTATTTGTCTCCCCTTCTTGGCTTGCCTTGTCTTTGTTTTCTCCTTTCTTGGGTGAAGCATTTCATCTCATCTCTACATATTATTTTTCAATTTTCCATCCTATTTCTTCATCAAAAGACAAAACAGAACAACAACAATAACTAAAGAAATTATTCCCCACCACAACCCCCCCACAAAAAAACAAACAAACAAACCAAAAAACCCCAACCAACAATTCCAACCCCCCAAAGTAGTACATTCTTCTGTAAGTACTTCACAGAAACATTCACTGGTCCCTGGGACTGTTCCTTCTTCCCCTTGCCCTATTTGCAGTGAAGAAGGTTAATTCATTGACTGAAAAGAACAAAGTTAATAGGAGGCTGAAAGTGAATGGAGACAACAAGGAGTTGCACAGCCTCAAGAAGAGAAATCAGATCTAATACAGTGATCTGAATGTCACACAGTTTCAGTCTTGAGCTTAGTGACTGGGGAAAGGCAGCTGGATGCCTGAGCTCCATCAGGACACAGGAAAATCTGAGAAATTGAAAAGGAAATGTGTTTTGTCCTCTCAGACCCAGCTCAAAGTCGGGGCAGGCTTCATCCGCTCAGAAAGATCAGCAAACCCATTCAAGTGGTTTCAAAAGGTCCCTTGAAAGCCCGGTATTTTCATCAGCATCCTAGAAACACTGGTATGTTCATCATCTTCAGTGAATCTTTCTGCACAGGACTTCTATCTGAAATCAAAGTAATAAGCAGGTGACTAGGAAAAAAATAATTAAATCTACCATTGTTCACTGACTTAAGCTGAAGGTCCCATTGGGTCAGCCATGTTTAATAGGTAGGAATGAACTAATCTTACAAAAAGTATAATCTCTTAAAAAAAACAGAAAAACAAAAAAAGCTGAACAAAAATGCACCACTTTTTAGTCTTCAACAATCTTGTAGCAATGAGTTCCACAAATTAACTATATATTTTCTTTTAATTCCACTGCTTGATCTCTCCTAAGCCCCCCTAAGATAGTGACCTGAGAGTCACTCTTACTCTCTGCTTTTGGTTAATGTCATCTTCTCTTTCATCTGAATATAAACCCAAATGTTTTTCCATTGTAAAAGATTGCTCTTCAACTGTTACTGTATTTCTTTCTTGTCTCTTCCATTTCAAAAATCTTGAGTTTTTCATGTTCAAATTTTTTTCTGCATCCACTTCAATCTGACTTCTTCACCACTAAGCCTGGAAAATTGCACTTGAATTTCCCATGAGGCTTTTCTGACCACTGAGGCACTGCATAAAAAAGAAGCAGTGGCATTAATTCCTCTTCCAGATGTGCTTTCTCTGGGAAAAGCAAATTTTCACAAAGCTGCACCTTATTATTCTCAGCCAGCCTAGAATATTCCTTTTTTTTTTTTCCTGTGAAACCTACAGCAAACAATGCTAAGACTGCAGCTTGTTTCACTTCCTTACATCCATCTGCCATATATTTTTTTCATCCTCTGAAACTTACTGAAACATGGGTTTTTTTGTCCTGTGCTTGTGTCTCTCCTTGTACACAGAACTCTGCTGTGCAGCTGAGACTCCCAGATGCTACCAAGCTGCAAGCAGTACTAATAACTTCACATCCTGCCATCAGTTTTTTGAATGTGGAATATGTACAAATTTCCTTTTCATATGCAACATGAATCAAGTTTTGTCACAGGTAGAACAGTACACTTAAAAAAAGCCAGGTGCCTGTTGGGAGGATGTTAAGTACAAATGCCAACATTTTTAACCAAGGGTTGCTGCCACACCTGGACTGGGGCAATCCAGGGTATCAACACAGGCTGGGGATGTTGAGAACACCCCTTCTGAGGGGGACTTGGGGGTGCTGGTGAGTGAGAGGTTGGACATGACCCAGCAACGTGCACTGGGCAGCCCAGGAAGGCAGTTGTGTCCTGGACTGCATCCAAAGCTGTGTGAGCAGCAGAGAGAGGAGGTTTTCCCCTTCTGCTCTGCTCTGGTGAGATCCTACCTGGAGCCTCCAGCACAGGAAGGACACGGATCTGTTGGAG
>VRYO01001463.1:23334262-23346007 GCA_009812075.1 Sialia sialis
GAAATTACTGTAAGTCCAAAGCAAGCCACCAAGATGATCAGAGGGAGCACCTCTCCAATGAGAAAAGGCTGAGAGAATTGGGATTGTTCAGCCTGGAGAAAAGAGGATTTCAGTAGTTGCTGCTTCTCAGTACCTGAAGGGAGACCACGAGAAAGATGGAGAGGGACATTTTACAAAAGCATGACAGGACAAGGGGGATTGGGCTTCAAAGGAAAGAGGAACAGAGTGGGGAGGGTTTAGATTACATACTAGGAAAAATTTCTTTCCTGTGAGAGCGGTGAGGCACTCCTACAGGTTGCCTGGAGGAGCTGTACATGCTCCATCCTTGGAAATGTTTGAGGCCAAGTTGGATGGAGCTCTGAAAAACTCGACCTAGTAGAAGGTGTTTCCACCCATGGCAGAAGGGTTAGAACTGGGTAATTTTTAAGGTCTCTTCCAGCTCAAACCATTCTGAATCTATGATTTTCTCCCACTCTGTCACGCATTTTTACAATATTTTAGTCCTCTTTTCATGAAAAGGATGAAGCTGCGACACTTTTACTCCTTTAAAAATAATTCTGGTGAGTACTAAACCCTTTTCATTCTCACCGGAAGTTAACGTCATTGTGACTGCTTGACTGGGGTTGCCACCAAACTAGAGACTAAATTAGAGCATGCTGAGATGCTCATCATTCAGCTACTTATACACACGTACACAATGAAATACATGTATTAATCTCAGAAGCTCAAATTCTACCTAGGCACAAAATGAGATTAATAAAATTATACAATAAATCAACTGGGGAAAGAAAGATGTAAATACAGGTGTGTATGGGAATTTTCGACACTGAAAGGAGAAAACTCTATCAAGACAGGTCCAAATCCTGCAGACATTGATTTGAATAACTCAGGCCCTCTGTGCAAAAATATTTGTTTCAGCATCTGAGGTTCTGTAATCAGAAATGTGTGAATTTTCTGCTGATTCTTTCTCTGTAAACAGTCACCATAACTGAGCCCTGAAAACTTTTTAATCTCTGCAAAAATATGCTTGTAAGTAGAGTAATACCATAAACATAGATGAATGTTCATTCATGCTGTACTTTTCACAACAGACTTGCAAGTCACTGCCAGATGATTTGTTTCCATAAGATATCTCATTTTTCTTATATCATTTAGGCAGCTCAAGCCCCGTGCATTATCTTAATCAAGAAGGAAAAAAACCCTCCATATACAGAGTTTTGTCTTATTCTGGCAAAACTCCCCCATGAAAGAACTGATGTGCTTCAAACACCCCACTAATGGTACAGTAAATTACATTTTCACATTTGGAACATTGTAACAGATTTCTCTACAGAGTGATTTATCATGCAACAATTAGGAACCCTAGGGAATTAGATGACCATTTTAAATTTTATCAGCTTGTTTCAATAAACTGTTAATGTGACCCTAATGTTTGGGAAGCACTTTAATATAATCAGATTTCAGTTGTTCAATCTACTGACATTAATGGCTACCTCATTAATCATAGGATTCTCACTGAGACCTCAGAGGCTGTACTAAGTTCAGTGGACCAGTTCTTACAATAATAAAAACAACAGGCAATTTTCAACAGCGAAAAACTCTCACTTCAACTGAAAAACATTGGGTTTTGTTATCCTCCAGGAGTCAACAAGGTCATTTAATAATCCCTAAAATGGTGGGAAAAGATCATTTTTGTGTAGTTCATTTTTATTTGTAAAGTGGTCAATTAAAAATTGTAGTCATAGGCACTGCAATCTCACGCTTTAAACAAATAGTGCAGCCTAAGAGGCAAAACATGGGAGGAAGACTGTGTAACAGCCTGTGTACAAACGGTTCAGCGTGTCTACCACATGTCCTCAGGGATAGTCATGCTTCTGCCCTGAAAGCACCTGCATCCCACTGTGGTGGCTCTCACTTTTCCAAATGTACCACTAATTACTAATAATGCTTACCAAACTATAAGATATTACCAGGACATTGCAGTGGCTTGCCTACTTCACCACCAAAATATCTGAGCTGTTTAATGGAGGACCACAGCAAAAGCTTTGTATCAGATGGGGTGTTGGAATTTGCATCTCAAGGTCTAGGGAAATTTTTATGACTGTTCTTACAAAGGTCTTGACTGTACGTGTCCTTCCATATGGAGTATGTTAGGGAACACACAGAGATATTTCAGTGCAAACCCTGAAGAAATGTGTGGGCAAAGGATGTGAGGAGATAATGAAACAATTTCTGAGAAATGAGAGGTGCAGAAAAAATTGCTATAGTATCATAAAGATTTGTATCTTAAGATCACAAAGGGCTGCAAACTCAATTCAGGACTTTTTCCCATTCTGCACTAGCAGGTTTATCAACTGATGATCTATTTTTCAGCCAGTGATGGGCAAGCAGAATGGTGGAAACTTCCACTGCCTCTGAAAGAAAGCACTTTTCCTAATGAAGTGTCTTCTGGAAATGCAGGAGCCAATTAACTGCTCTTAACACACAGTCTGACAGTATCATACAACAGTAAGCACTGAAACAGTTAAATTTAGAAGCTGATTTTAATAGGTCTTGGTTTCTTTATTGAAAATGTAATCTATTTTTTGTATATGTGCTTGATACATTATTCACCTGACAGTCAATACAGTTAATGTGTACTTGCCTTATTTGCTGAGTTAATTTTTCCAAAACAGGTACATGGTTGCAAGCCAAAGAGGGTATGTACAGTATTGACATATTTATCTAACAGTTTGTTGGAGTTTCAATAAAATTGGTTTTACCAAGTTAGAGTGTCAGTTCTTTAAAACATTAGCAAGAATCATGCATTTTGATTCCTACTTTGCTTAGTAATTAAGTTAACAAAGACCACTAAATTAAGTCTATTTTTCTAATACATTTGAAATAGAAAAATATTACTTTGATCTCATCAGGTGGATGTGTTCAGAGGAGGAAATGTTGGCAGCACTTTGAATAGATTGGAAGGCAGCAACACAAAGCCATACACAAGAGGTAATTGTTTATACAGCACCCAAGAAAGGGATGTAGCAATTCTCAGATATGTTTTCAAGGTCAGTGAAAAACAGTAAGGAACAGTAAAAATCCCTGGATCACTAAGTCTACCTCCTGGCTATACAAGCACCACACCAGTCTCTTCCCTAATACCTGTTTTAAAAAGGGTCAGATTTCTTGCTATAAATGCTTTCATTGAAAGTTACTCCAATCCTTCCGCTCTCAAATGGTTAGAAATCCTATTAGTAATAAAATAAAAGTTATCCATGGTCAGTTTTACCATTGTATTACTCTTCCATGAAAGTATTACCATACTCCTTTTGCTATTCAACCAGCTTTAAGATCTAGCTTAAATGTTTTCTCACCAGGCATTCCCATTCTCTGGGCATATATCCCATGAAACATCATCTTATATTCCACTACCATACAAAATACATTTTATTTACATGAGTATCCAAAGCTTTTCCTTGTTTGTTCCACATTCACCTAATTCTTCTGGAACATCACTGAATCTTGCAGAAGATTCAGAAGATTACCCAATATTGCTGTGCAGAGGGCTATGACAAACACATAATGATGGATTTGCTATCAGTATTTAAAAGAGGACTCTGATTAAAGACAGAGAGCTGCTGCTCTGAACTAGCCAGATGAACATAGGTGTGGCAATAGGAAAAACTTCATGAGGTCAACAATTAGAGAAAGTAAATTAATGAGGTAAGTTATTGTATGACAAGTTCTCAAAATCTTATCTTCTAGTTCTGTATAGATTTTTAACTTACCAGAAAAAAATCCTATTAAAAAAAACTGATATAATTTTAAAGGGACAATGTATAAGAATTGGGATTACTGAGGTCAGAAGTAATGCTGTAACAGCCAGCATGAGAAGTTTGAAAGGTTCTTTAATTCAGGACCTTTCTACAATATGCAAGTGCAGAGACAAAACAGAGGGAAGAATTTAATGCAGGTGACTGGAGAGATGAAAAAGAACATAGCATGACAATGAAATAGATCAGAACAAAGATACAGGAAAACGAATGGCCCTACAAGGTTTGGAGAGATTAAGTCATTTTAATTTTTACTAAAATCCTTAAAAAATGTCAAACCATAATCTGTTAGTGACTGTGTATGTGGCCTTGGCTGATGGTCCAGTGCAGGAGTTACCTGATACATGGCTTTAGAGTGAAATGTGACATTTTTAGTACATGTTATTGGCAGTGATCCATCACAGCATAATATGTAAGATTACCCACTGGAACCTGGTCATTTTGCTTCAAGTGATTTTATTTATGGTTTGTGCAGATGCAGATGAAGCAGTGAATCTAGGCTGGCATTGGAAGACTTCAAAAAAAGAAGCACCTTCTTTCTGGATTGTGCTTTGAGACAGTTGTCAGTTGAACATCTCATATTGAACATCTATTTTAAGCTTGAAAGGGACACTTAACTCCAGGACACAGATCTGGCTGCTTACTCTGTGTTTTGAGAGGAAGGGAGTATAGCAAATGTTGGTGTTTCAAGGGAGGGGATGGCATTGCTTGTATTTAATTTGTTTTGCTCTTTCTCACTGCTGTTTGGAAAGGAAAGGCTTTGAACTCTTAATGGTATATTTTGTTTTTATCAGAGCACAGACCCATCCTGTCCTTTCTCACTCCCCCTCCTTTTCTCCTGCAGTCTTCACTTTACTGCTTTCTTCCTTCTCTTTTGCCTTTCATCTCCCACCCTGACAATAAACAGTCTGGAACTGAATCCAAAGAGCAGAAGCAACTCTGATTCCCTCCCCATCCAACACAGATCCCAATAAAACTTTAAAATGGCATCCAGATCTTTGCTGTGTGGAATAGGGTTTGTCTCTAGCACAAAAGAAAGTGTAAACCACAATTAGTCAAGCTATCGTCCTCCTCACTAAAGAAAGTGCTTGCTCCCACATTAGCAGGAATGTTTTTGTATGAGGAAATGAGCTCTAGGAATAGAAGCAGCAGCAGCTTGGGAAGAGGAGGAGCTTGTGCAGAAAGGATGATGAAGATGCTAAGGCTTAAGAGCCTGGATGCCTCTTGATGCACCAGGTATTTATGTCAGTAATTCTCATTAGATTTAATGTGAATAACAGTCACAAATCCCTCGAGGACTGAGAGAAGAACTGATTCCTTAATGTTTCCATGAGGAATACTTTGAAACCTTCATAAAACATTCATATTTGATGGAAAGGAAAACCTACTTTAATAAAACATGTTTACCACTATTATACAATCAGCAGTTGGTATTTTATTTACTTGAGTATAATGTATAACATACTTGCATTGTTATTATATATTATCAGGATAGGATTTCTTTACTTCATATTACTGGTTTGTTTATCTAACATTAGCAGTTCATTTTACTGTAACCTCAAAATGAAGCATTTTAACTAAGAAAAGCAGAATGAACCTAAGTTTACAGAACAGTTTCTTCTTCCTTTTCTAAGACCCCATTTCTGAATGTGGTTCAAAGGCAGACACAGAACTGATGAGTTTGAGGCAATTGCTGTTTAAGGTTTATTTTACAGCCTTAAGTCAGAGCTAGTTTGGTGTGCTTTGTTATGGATAAATGCAGGAGATTTTCAGAGGGCTAGTTTGTTGACTACAAAGGTGTGTCACAAGATGCCTGATGAGCCCTAAGGTACTTCACTTAGCTGCTTCCAAAGGCAAAAAATCCTGCAAGGCTCTGGGCCTTATATGATGGTCCTGGGGAGCAGGCTCTTTATACACCACAGCATGCAAAATAGCATTAGATGCTAAATTCAGTCATCCTAATCCCATCTTTAAAACATTCGATGCTTCCAGAATACACCCAGGGACATTTTGCTTGTGACTGCACACCCTCAATGTCCTTTGGCCACAGAGTAGCACAAGACATTCATAAAACAATGCACACAGCTACTTAAAATACTCCAGGCTGCACATACATGGTACTGAAATAGATATAAATAATTCCGAGGAGGGCAAGAAAAGCAAGCTCTGCTCCATAAAAACCTTTCTCTGTCCCAATGCAATCACCTTTCCACAGTATTCCAAGTCAAACTCATGAGGGCCTTTTGCTGATGAAATTTACTTACCATAGGCCATTTTTAACTCATATGTTTAAATTTTAGAAATTGAGGATAAAATGTGTTCAAGTTCCTGCGCAGCTGGGTAAGCACAGGTGTGTGATCCCAGTGTTTTATTTACCTTCTAATGGTTGCTAGCATTGTAAGCACTGTGAAAATAAGAGTAGTACACATTTAAAGCTCTCATATCATGAGTAAAATCTGCAACACTTCTTGAGGAAATGTTAAAATGTTCAACATCCATGTTCTCAACAAGTAAATAACACATTATAGGGCTACATTATGACCAGATTATATCTATTAGTTACTGCTGTGCACCATGTAAATCTCCAGATTCCCCTGGGAAATGAGAAAAATCATTTCAGACTTCAATAACTAACAATCAGTTATTGCTCTGGGCAATAATAAAGCTGAATGCAATTACCTAAAGTGAAGTTAGCAGTGTAACAAATGAAATACAGATTTCTTTCTCTCCTAAAATAAATGTAGCATCTCCTCATCACACACTACTGCATGGTATAATAGGGTCTTCTAAACAGTGTTTTGTCTGAACAGCCTACTTGAGATTTGAAATATATGCGATTAAAACTTATATAAAAAGTTACTTTTTATGACATCACTTGCATGATTAGTGCTAGGAAAAGACTAACAGCTATGAATCCGAAAAAGTAAAGCAGTCATTCTAGACAAACAGATTTCAAAAAAAGATTATCTGCTCCCAGTAGTACTCCTCTTTCCACAGGAAAGACAATTTACCCCAAAAGGGAAATAGAAAATTTCTGTTCATAAAATGCCTTTGATCAGATTTTTCTCAAAAGGCGTTAGAGCTGTAAATGCAGCATTTCAGCTTTCATACTTATCCTCCTGTCACATTAATTTATTATTTATTCTGTTAACATGAAAATGTTCAGTCTGTTAAGAAAGAAAAACTGTTCTTATTTTAAGCTGATTTTTAAAAGTGTTTGAGAACTGAAGTCCCTAGAAGCTAGAACTTTTCTTAACTTACCACTAGATTGTATAGTATAAAGCATATACATAAATGCTTGCAGGATGAGAATTTTTGCATATAACTCAGGAATTAATAATATTTCAATAAGAATGAAGATATAAGAAACTGGATGAAATAATTATATGCATAAAAATATTCATAACTAAGAATAATAGTGTTTTCAGCTATACTACCTTTCACCTTAGTATGCAGAGTAAGTATTAATTCTTCGTGCTGATTATTGCTAATTAATTATTTGCATCTAGTTTCTCTTTGTCACTACAGAATTCAATTATCCTGAAAGAGATTTTGCAGTAGACAGTTAATCCTAATTTCTGATCTTTTGAGAAACCAGTTTTTTATTTATAAGTACAGACTAGGTTTGAACCATGAATTTTCCAGTTATTTTGAGCTACTCAAGACTTTTTTTACATCTGCTACTTAAGAAATAGCTTCTCATTGTTGGACACTAGCTCATAATGCTACATGAGCTCACTTTCAGATATTTTAAGGCAAAGAATATCTTTATTGTTGTATATTTATATAATGCATAGTTCAAAATATCATTAGTACTATCAGTATTAGTAATGATATATTTAGAAAATGTGTTGAAGTAATCCCTGTCAGATCTGGCCGCCCTTCATTTTGGTACATGTTTTATTTGACTAAAGATGTTGAAAAGATGACTCACTTTGGCTGCACTAATCTTGAATATCCTTTTGAGGTAATTTTAGCTTATACTTAGAACATTCTGATACAAATCTCATGTTTTAAAAAAACCTAAAATCCATGCTGCCATTAAAGCAAGGCAGCATCGAGTCTCAACATACAGCAGATAGGATAAAACATTGTAGTACAAAGCTGCATCACTTTGGTTCAGTATTCTCAGTTAACTGGAGCAGTGCTTGGCAATTATTTGTAAGGTCTGAGAAGTTCCAGCTTCTTACTGTTCTCATCTTATTCTACCACTGCCAAACAAGGAGAACAGGGATGCTCTCCCTGAATGATGTTTACCACTATGCTGTTAAGATTCAGTGTCCGAACTCTGGGTTTGATAACATTTAGACACAGGGGAGAATGAAACCCAAAAAGCTGTATCTCAGTAAAGGGGAATTCAGGACCTGATTACCTTACGTCTTTGGACTCGTGGCCAGCCAGGAAACATGGGTTATGTCTGTACTGACTTTAGTGGTTTGAAGCACTGACAGAAAAAGCATCCACATTATTCTTGAATTCAGGCTGTGTAAAAATCCCATCTGTTTTCCCTCACAGGTGATGCCAGGATCTTTCTAGGAAGGATCCTTCTGTCTTGTGTCAATCATTACCAAAGGGAAAAGGTGTTGGGATGGGCAGCCTTGCCAGGAACAGCACGCCAGACACACAGAGAGTGAGCTGGTGCCTGCGTGGCTGCAGAGCACTTGCCACACTTCTGCTGTCATCCCTCCCAACAGGGGAAAAGGACCGGCAGCAAACATGGTCCAGGGGACTGTCCCGGCCTTGCTCTCACACTTCAGTGGCCTGCAGTCACAGCTCATGCCATAAATAGGCAGAGGCTGTCAAGCTAAAAGACCTGCTTTCTAACTGAATTTGTTATTACACTTACTAGGGAATTTTGGCAGTACACCGGTGTTTTGGGAAGAAATGATGAAGAATGACTTTCCTAGTAAGAAATCAATAAAGCACACATTAAAGATATTAAGAAACAGACAGTGAACCAAAAAATAGCTATTATTGAAGATACACTTAATAAGGTTTTTCTGGGAATGAGAGACACAAATGTTTTAAGGTTCCTGCTATAGCTCCAATTAGGCATATAAATTCATTTTTGATAAAATAATGAGAACAAAAAGGTTGGCCAATAGCAAGTAACATTGAGGATGGAATTAAAAGAGTGGTAAAAATTCATTGCTGGTCTGGAATCATTAAAACATTTTTAAATGAAGCCCAGCAAAGAATTAGAAATGATACTTAGAAAGGTGGAAAGCTTCATTCTGAAAACTAATGTTTTGAAACTATTATGGTCACTGCTTCCAAATGATTCAATGCAGTTTGCCAAAGCAAAGCTTTGACAAAGCACATGCTCACATGTTGGATAACAAAGTACCTTCCAGGGTTAATGACGTACTTTAATTCTTAATTTGTCACTGATGGGATCATTTTTTTAATAAATAATGCACTCTTATCACCTGTATTTTGGAAAACATATTGATAAATTAGGCAGACTGCAGCAGACAGCTGTAAAAATTATGTGAGAGCTGAAGTAAATGCCTAGTGATAAGAAATCTTAGTAAAACTTCCCAAATCCCAGTTTATTAAAAGTAGGGTTAGTCTGTGGTCTGATTACAGTATGTAAGCACCTTCCTAGTGAAAAGGTGCTGAAAACATCTCTGATAGATAAAGAAAGAAGAGCCAATGGCTAAAAGAGGGAATCAAACAGATTTGGATGAGATATTAGGACCAGCTTCTTTTGGCCATTGTTTATTGTTTTTTTTTATCTTAATTACAAATGGAACAAACAGCAGAAAAACTTCTAATTCTCCATCTCTGGATTTCCACAGCTCCTTTGGAAAGTGTACAACACATTATGTTCAGTCTTGACCCATGCCCAGCAAAACTCAGCACAGCAGTTAATCAACAAGTTTTCATAACACAGCACATACAGATCTGATCAAATGATCTAATATTCACTTCTGATGTAAACTATGAATCTGGGGAATGTAGACACCATTATACTGCTGTCTGTGACAAACTAAACCTTCTCTGAAATACATGTCAGGAGGAGTGAGATAAAACTCTGTAGGAGCCATACTTTGGTCTGTATCATGTAATCATTTAATTGGATCATTTTGTCAACTCTCCATAAAATTTATTTATGATATAAAAGTTTAACACTGTCCTTATTAAACAAACTTTAGGTGAGAAGAAATATTTCCAAATAGCCTTAACTGTATCAGTCTAGTAATTTGGGACTATCATGCAATTTGGAGAGTATGAATGTCAAAATATATTAAAAATAATTTTAAAAATTGTAAATAGCGTTTTTTTTTCCTAGATGATGACATTAATATTTGGAGGCAGTGCATTTCTTGGGTTAATTTTGTCATTGCAAGACCCACATTCATTCTTGGAAGCTGAAATTGTTATTTCATCTTGTAATAGATAACTATTGTGTTGATACTTAGACGGTTAGCTTTTCTAAATAAAATGAACCAAACTATTGTGACATTAATTTTCAAAATATGCTATTTCCCCCAATATGAAATATATAATTGTTATTACCTAATTAAATCAGTAAATAAGAAAATCTTATTCTACAACAGAGATTACAGTTGTTCAGGTATAACAACTATGTGTTACATAGGTAGTTCTATGTGCTACACAGAATAATATTTGCAAGCAGAAATTGCAGAAGAAAAAGATTTTATTATAATGCTATCAATCTTCAGCTGGAATCAGGACATAAGCATATAGATATGGGGAGATACGTATATATATAAATGTATGTGGTGTCCAAATTTACTTCATAAGAACTGAAAATCTCTATCATACATGAGACCTGTTAATATTGTAGAATACAAATAAGGTGATTTTCCTTTTTTATTTTTCAGGGTTCCCAAACTAATCAGGGCTTACTTCTGTCTTGTAATAGGGTCTGTTCTAAAGACCTCTGACACTTCCTATTGACTCAACAGGTTTTGGATCTGGCCCTAAAGCAGTAAAACCTTTGTGGAAAGTTTATAGATAACCACTTAGTCTGTGCCGGCTTAAGGAAAGCAAAAGGAAATAAATTAAATGCATCTTCCAGTGACATAAGTCTCATGAAGAATTAACTAGGATAAGCACTTACTCTAGTTGGTGCACTGTCGATTTGAACAATGCAGACAAAAAATAATAATTAAAACATAGCTTCATGCTGAGATGAAACTTTCAAGAGTGTCTACTGTGTTAAGCTTATGATTTTTTCTGGTTTTGTATTTGCAAGCATAATTACATCCCAGAGGCAACAGGAGCTAGAGCTTGTCAGTCCCCATTTCCCTCTCCGATAGGAGATTAATTTCTTTACACAGAAATCCAAAAGTTGATGCCAGAGCAATAATAATAATGTAAACAAGTATTTTATTCTTTTAATCTGGAATGCATAATTTAATGGCATAGTTGTATAAATAATGAAAATATCACATCTGCTTTAGACAATTAAAGGTAAACTGAAGGTAACATTTAATGTAGTATTGATTGACCACATCAACAAAACAACGGCAGACATCTGTATGGATGACAGCATTTAGGAAAATGCTACCCAGTCTATCAATACAGATTAAGTAGGGGTGGGATGGAGCAGACTTGATGGCTCAGAATCTTGGTAATGGAATATGAAGCCTTTCACCTCCAGCACGCTGACTTGAGCCAGCCTAGGTCAGCCTGTCACTGAAAGTCATTACCATCAGACAGTTCAGTGAAACCGGTTTGTCCTAATGGCAGGCTGGCTGTGTCACAAAATGCACCATCTATCATGACTGACATCATGTTAAGATTTTCAGCTGGAAGGCTGGAAGGAGAGAGGATGGGCTCTACAACCTTCCTATCCCTGCAGGAAGCATGGGTAAGGACAGTTGTCTGGGACTATCCTGCAGGGATTTTAGGAATGCCTGATTTTAGGGATAGTGGTATCAGCCACTTACAGTAGTTT
>VRYO01001463.1:23347007-23370236 GCA_009812075.1 Sialia sialis
TAAACAAAGTTGCACTTTGGGGAGATAGTTTGTTAATTTAATCTGTGTTGTCAACTTGGAACAAAGATGTTGAGCATAATTTCCCAACCTTTTATCTAAACTAACTTAACTCTAAAATCTCAGGAATGGCTTCCCAGAGCTTTGCAAAAGACAAATAAAATAGGAAACCTATTTTCAATGGGCTTAACTACACTTCTGTTTAAAAAAAATTTCACAAATCATAAACTCAGAAATCATTGCCTATGATGAGAACAAAAAGGGAAAGATTCTTGTCAAATTGTCAGAAGAAGATGAAGACCTTGTGAAAGAATGAAAACAGGAGGAAAATCAGGAAAAGCCAGTCACTGAAAACAATGGCAGATACATTTCCTTAAAAAAAGTTGTGAGATAAAACTATGTCATTTAAAGATACATTTAAAATTTTACACTAATGTGGTCCAGGGATTTGACAGCAAATTCATGGGTGTGGCAGGATCAACAAAAATCCCTCTCTGATTGACATACATTTCAGTTACAGTCACGTAATAGTAATAGTACACTTCTTCTATAACTACTTGTAAAAAACAGATTAAAAATATCCTAGGACACATATACTCCACCCAGGCTGTTTCTAATCCCACAAAACACAGCAAGCTTGTCAGTAGCACTTCATTGTGCAAAAGTCAACTTCCCTTCTGACTATTCCATTCTGACCAGTGTGAATCCCTTCTTGCAGAAAAAAATCTCAGTGGGAAACAAACAATTTCCCCATAAAATGGGGATTAAGAATGAAGACATGAAAGAGTGAAACTAAAAAGGTGAAAAACATCTCAGTGCCCATAAAGCTCTTTTTCATGAAGTCATAATTCCTTATGGCTTCTTTACAGATTAAGTATTGAGGCTGCTAGGCATACACTGGTTTATTACTTAGAAGAACAACTCAGCAGTGAAATGAATATTATGATTAGGTCAAATTAGGTGAAACTGAAGTAGAACCAGATGTATATTGCTACTAGGACTCACATGGACAAAGTCCTCAGCAGTGGTTCAGATAACACAAAATAATGTAGCCAAGAGCACTGATCCTGGTATTTCTTCATGGAATTTTGTTATGATTCTACAGTAAAAAAATAATGTGTAATGTCTATTAGAATGTGATTGCTGTTTTTTACATAATACTTTATTCAAATAATAACCATTAGCATAATGACGACTTGGGTTCAAGTGAATCATATCAAAAGAATCAAAGAATCAAAATGAAATATTAAAACATTTTACATATACATGGTTTCTTGCCCTACCATTAGGAGCAAGGATTAAATTAAATTATTGTTGAAGTTTTTGAACACAGAAGCTAGAAAAATCAGAGAAGGTGCCCATGGTGATTGTGGCAACTCCAGTCCCAGAGGGGCACAAGATTTCTTGGGAAGAAAATGTAAGGTTGTGTCCAGTGACCTGCCATGCTCAAAGCAGCTAAATACCCTTAGTGTAAGATTTCTTAACAAAAGGGTACAAAAAAAGTATTTTGTCTAATCACTTGAAATCGGGACAGACTATTCTTCTGAGAAAGCTGTATCATTTAAGCATCTATTAAGCTTGCTATAGAAATGACTGGAGAAAATTGTGGTTTGCTATGCATGCCAGACACAAGCTCTGAGTAATCAACTTTTCTGCAGGCTCATGCTCTACTCTGTATGCATGTCATCTAGAAAGATGGGAAAGCTCAGCTGGGTATGGCTTTCACTTCCAAAGCTACAGAGGCAAAGAAATACAAATTTTTCCCCCTGCATCCTTTTCTTTCGGGAGGAGCACTACACTTGGTTATTTTGCAGGAACCAAGGCATGCACTTGAAGTATTAATCAGTAAACTGTTCTCACAATCAGTGGTTTGCTTCTTGCACAGAAGTAAAAAAAATTACCTATTGCAGAAGGCCCATCACCATCTCAAGGTAGCCAAATAATTACCTGTTGGAGCTCGTAATTTTCCATATGTTTTGTTATGAGGACTCTGAATGCAAGCTCCCATTTGGGGAACTTACGAGTGATGAGTGAAGATGATGGGGTGCTGGAACTTGGTGATTTTTATGGTCCCTTCCAAACCAAATCATCCTGTGACTGATTTTACAACGCGAAAGTGGTCAATTGCTTCTCGCTCTACATGTCTGAAGCAGTATTTCTGGCACAGGCAAGAAACACAGTGACAAAAAGTGAGCGGGCTATGCTGATACACTCGTGTCTGAGCTTTCAGCTTGCCCCAGAGCATCTCCCCTGGAAAACCCTGCAGCACACCCGGGACGCCACACACGAGCCGGGGCACGGCGGGCGGGACCGGGAGGCGGGGACGCTCGGGCAGGAGGTGGCGGGAGCCCCGCTAGCACAGGAAGTCGCCCCGGCGAGGAGGAGGGAGGAGGCGGAGCTGTGCCGCTCGGCCCGAGGTACCGCGCAGCGTCCCGGGGTGGGCGAGCGGCCGCGGCCGCCGGCCCCGAGCGGGCGCTGCCCCGGCCCCGGCCCCTCCCGCGCCGCGGGGCCGCCGCCATTGGCCCGCGGGCGGGCAGGACTCGCGCCGGAGGTGCGAGCGAGCGGCTTGCTGACCGCCTCGAGGCCGCGCTGCCATTGGCCGGCGGGCAGCGCGCGGGTCCGCGATTGGCCGGAGCACGCTGTCAATCCGGGAGGCCCCGCCCCCCCGTGCCGCGGGCAGGAGGGACTGGGGTGGGAGAGGGTCGGCGGTGCTGCCGCCATTTTGGGCGTGGGCGGGAATAGATGCTGTGCTGCCGTCACAGTTGGTGTTCTGATTCACCGTACGAGACCCCTCGACTGCCAGGGCTGCTTTTCCGTGCTCGGAGAAGTACGACTCTCACCAGGCAGCAAATTGGAGGGAAACAAACCCCTCAGCAAAGTCTCCTCGGCGGGGCTGAGTTCGAGGCCTGGCTCGGGCACGCCAGCGGGGTGGAACTGGCCGAAGCCTGCCATGCCTCCATGGGAGAATAAATAGCTCACGGTTCTCCTTCGTGAGCACGACTGCTCACATGTTGCCCACCCGTGCGGTGTGGTTGGTGTTTGTGTGAAACTCTGTCCTGTGTGAAGTGTTAGAGTGTCTGGAGCTGGACAATCCGCTGCTCTGTGTGTGCTGACCCCCCACATGTGGTGGGACCGGGCCTGTAGTGCTGCTGGATGTGTTCGGCTTGCTGTGGGTGTGCAGTAAATCTGATGCAACCCAGAGTGCTGAGCTGGCTGTGTTTGCCTTACAGGCGTGATGTGTTCCGGGTACATTGGACTCCTTTGTGCTCTCTGCTGAGTGCTCTGGTCATGCCTGTGCTCAGAAAATCCTGGACAGAAATATGTGAGAATATGTGAGCTGCAAAAACTTCTAAATGTGAAGTGTTGGCAGGGGATTCTCTGCCACACTGTTCAGACGGCTCTCAAGCTGCTCCACCTTCCATCAGCCCACACATTTACAAGGACACATCATAGTAGTATCAAAAACCCCCTCTGAAAGAGCTTATGGTGTAATTGGGCTATATATACAGCACACACCTTCACACTCAGTAATTCAATTAAATGTCATAGGTTTTGAGTTCCTTCCTGTTGGGGGCCCAGGCTCATTCCTAAAGAACTAATCAGAATGGAAGGGTACCTGATACTAAAGATATATTGAGTTCTAATGCAGTGTTTGCTACTGATACATGATTTCTATAGTAGGTAACTATTTAAAGTGATGTTTAAGAGATACACACAATTCTATGAATCTGGGGAAAATTGAACTGTTCCTTAAGTACTGCTGTTTGGTGTTATCCTTGGCTGAATACCTTCACTCTTTGGTACAAAATGGGCTGGAGACAAACCATTGATCAAAAAATAGCTTGTCTGCTCACCTGAAGAAAAATTTGGCCAGTTTTTTTTTGTTGACATGATTATCTTTCATCATGCATTAATACAATTTATCCTCTAGGACTTCTTTTCTGTCATTGTGAAAGTTGGAAAGATGTAAGTCTACTGCTGATATAATTTATATATGGTTTTCTAGCTAAAGTTGGTTGACCAGGAATAGATGAGCACAAGTACCTCAAGTGGTTCATCAACAATCTTGGGAATTCTGTGAATTTGATTTATGTAGCCAAGAAGAGAGTACCACAGTGTTCTACAGCTGACTTCTTACTGTGCTTAAAATAGTGTTTTGTATCTGCAAAAACAATACAGAAAATACTTCTTCAATGCAAATATGGAACTCTTCAGACATTTAGGCTTTGAAAGATTGCTTCGAATCAGATTACTAAAGCAGAATTGTCAGTTAACAGTGGTAACATTTCTGATGTATTTAGCTGTAAGTCTTATGTTGAGCTTCCTACAAAGACATATACATGGCTTTTATAAAGTCATATAAACAGGACTGTGCCTTCCTTTTTAGATACGTGGAACTGAGTTTCAGAGTTTATTACTGCATCACATTGAATGGCCAGGATTTTTCCATATGTTGTTCCTTAAGAACATATTTTAGAGGAAGGTAATATGCAAGGAGATGCATACTTTCTTTGTAAAATTGGGAGTAAAAGCAGTACCTTTATTACTGCTTTTTGTTCGTTTGGTTGCTGGTTTTTTTTCCATGAATTTGAACTATGCAGAGTAAGTTTATATGCACTGAAGGATGCTGCGCTCACTCCTGCTGGTTCTGGATTTCATAGTAATTGCTGTTAGACTCTGCAGCTTCTTCAGATATGAAGCCAGTTGGGGTGCCAGTTTGAAAATGTTCTACCTCACTATTGGTCAGAAATACAGAATGGAGTTCTAGTCATGTAAGCTAATATATTAACCTGGGTGCTGCTCCAGGGTATCTTTAGGATTTATTTAATTCAAATACTTCAACCAAATTCCTACAACCCAGTCTAAAGGGCATCTGAAGGCCAGTGTACTCCATGGCTGTAACTTCAGAAAAGTTGTAGACCCTACGAAGAAAACAAGACAAGGGTTGGGGTTTTTTTTGGTTTATATTTTTGTAGGGCTGTGAAGATACTATCTTTGCATTTTTTTATTACATTTGTTTCTCTAGACCATGAATCAGTTTTGGTTAGATAATTTTAAATCCCTTTAAAAATTACAGTAATTTTACAATTATAAGCCGCACCTTTTTCATTGAAGAATCCAGCCTACCCCAGTAGTGCGGCTAATCATCAGGTGTGGCTTATTTATGGACAAATCCCAGCGAAATGCCAACCCAGAAGTGAGAGCTGGCCAGGGAGGGCACCTGGGGCTGCCTTTAAAGGCTTCGCTGGTCTATGAATACTGTTGCAACTTGAGCACCTGACACCAAACCCCGCTAGCAGTGATTCTGTTACTAATTTGTTACTTTGTTAAACATGGATCCTCACTTAAAAAAAAAAAAAATAAATAAAAAATGCAGCTTATATTCAGGTGCGGCTTATATATGGACAAATCCCGTGGTCTACCTGGCTACCAGGAGGTGTGGCTTATAATCAGGTACGGCTTATAATTGTGAAATTACTGTAATTGATACCATCAAGACTAGTCAATCTCAGTTAGAATTTTAGAGTTTCTGTGAGATTTTTCTCACAACTAGGAAGTTGTTGGTGTTTTTCTTTGGGCTATTTCCATATTAATCTAAATTCTGCATCAAGCAAGGCAAGCTGTGAGTTATAGGAGAGGATAGGAATTGGACTGATGTTAGAAAATCGGGTTGCCCACTAAAAAACCTTAACCAGTTTAATCTTATTGAGGGGAGCCGAGTCAGTCCGTTAAGTACTTGTGAAGAGTAAGTGAATTACTATGTTTACACATTATGAGATACGTGAAGAGAATGCAACGTAGGTGATTGTAAGATGTAGACAAAGAAGCCAGTGATTTCCATTTGCAGTAGAAGTCTCCCCCCAGTCCTCTGACTCTCGTACAGTGCTACTGTTGTAATGCAGTTACTCCTGGGAAACAGGAGTGTGAAAGTCAATGTTTTCTGACCCAAACTCTGCCTTAAATTTTTCTGCTCTTGTGGATTTTTTCATTTGCTTGCAGGTTTATTTGGCTTGAGGAAAAAATGTGAAGAGATTTACTGAATAAATAGTAGCTGATCATTTTTCAAAATAAAAAATGAAGTGCTTTTCAGTGAATGGCTATCCTCATTCCAAGTGAAGTCTGCAATGATTAAATATTAAAATGATCCATGGTTTAAATTAAAACAAAAATTTTTCAGGAGATTATTACAAAGATTAACATTTTTAATGTTTTAATAGTCCCGTAGTTTATCAATCACAGGCACAGTGTAACTGCTTTTAGTTAACAAACGTGATGATGCTATATATTACTGTAGTATTATGTACAACATAAACCTTGTGGTATGATTGGTAGAGGAGATGAAGAAACAGTGTCTCTTACAGCTCTTTAATAATCAGGTTTATTCTTGAAGTGTTTTTTGCTACACAAAATAAGCAGGTCACTATTGTTTTTTCCTTTTAAAAAGAAAATAGGAAGGAAAGATAGTTCCAGAAAAACTGTGGTGTTTGCTGTAGAGGAAGCAGTTGTTCTTTCATGTAATGACAGACATAGATGGTCACCGGTATGGCTGTGAAGAATAAAAAATTCTTGTGTGTGTGTTTTCAAATAAAACTTACATTAATGCAGCTTTAATATTGCAGAATTATCTGCAACAGCCTGTGATTCTTGATACATTTTTATTCTTCAGAATTATGTTTGAAGGTCATGGGAAAATGTCATGGAATCCCAGGTGCTCTTATATCACTAGCTGTGCACAGATACCCCTGTAATCAGTGACTTGAACAAATACTCGAGGCATCCCTCACACGGACTGTGTTAATTCCTTTGTTTCTCATTTCTTTTGCGTTTTTTCAGCCACAGGGCTAAAAATCAGCATTAGTGATTTTTAAAGTTTGATTCTGCCTTTCTAAACATACACTGCAGTAATACAGTGGAGCTTTGCACAATACAGTTTGTTGTGTCCTGAGATTGTTTGCAGTCTAAATATAGTTCATACATCATCAAAATATTGTTCATTTGTGTGTTGTGATCTTGTCATTATTCTTCACTCAATATGTTTTACAATAAAAAAAAGAAGCAGAATTGGGAATAAAGGCTGATGAAATTAGACAAAGTAAACCCGGAAGGGTTTGTAAAGAAGGATTGGAGATAGGAAAGGAAGGGTGCAGTAGAAATTCACGCCTAGACACTGAGTTGGTGAAATGAATTGAATAAATAGGGAAGGACTGTTCTGACAGCACAGACTTAATGGTGGAGAAGTTGCAGCAAGAAGGACAAAAGTGAGAGGAGAAAAGAGCAAATGTTGGCGGTAGGTTGGTGTTGGGAGTGATAGTTGGAAAGTTAAAATCCAGAGGACAAGCTGAAGCACACCATTTTCTACACAAGTTTGTTTTCACTTAATGCTGTTATTTCTAGTCTTAGGTAAGACAACAAATTAAAAAATGGGGTTGCATTGTCTGTGGTTGGTTACCACTTTGCCAGAAATCTAAATTAATCCTCATGTATTTCTATTGAAATAAAATAAACAGTGGAACAAAACAATAACCTTTTATGTCATGAACTGTTTTTTTTTTTTTTTTTATATTAGGGAAACAGATTGGGTTGAAAATGTAGTAGATTTTGAAGTCTCAATTGATTTCTCCCCGTCTGTGCTGCATGGTGTAAATGAAGAAAAGGTTAAGTTTACCCATGATAATTTCCTCTCACATTTACATTATCAATCAGCCTTTGTAGCTTTTTGTGCTTTTATCTATTGTGTTTTCATTGTAATCTTTGCACATGAAGTTCTCAATTCTACAAACTCTTGTGCTGAAATTTATTCACAAATGGCTCTGACAGATGTACTCTAGAAGCCTTAAATGCTGTAGTTTAAGATGGTGCCAGCTGCTTCTCCCCACCCCTCACATTGCAGTCTGTATGGAGGAGCTGACAATACCTGTGTCTCACCTGAACTCAGATTTCTTCTAGGGTGCTGTGTGCTGATGTGGAGGCTGGGAATCGGATCCTGGGTCCTGGGTACAGAACATAGCACCTTTTGTTGTCCTTTCTTACAGCCTCCTAAAATGTGGCAGGAGATTAAGGACCTGGGTCAGCAGCATCTTAAAGCCTCTCATGTACCCAGAGCTTGTTGATGAGACTCCTCTGTAGTTTTAAGTTGAACATGTTTAAAACTTTTTAAAATTACCCATATTTTCAATTTGTCACTGTACCAAGTCAGTGTGGAGGACATTTCCGAGCTTGGCTTTAATTGGCTTTACCATATTGCTATCTCTGCTTAAACTCTTGACTTTTGTCTGCTTTTAAAAGTGATCATGCCTAAAAGCTTATATTACAAACCAAAGATCTTTCTTTCATGTAATATGTATGCTGTAGAAATTTAGTGGGCGTGTGTTGCTCTCAATGTGGGGAGATGGTTACACTGCTTCCAATTAAGATTGCATCACTTACTTTACTGCTAGACCAGTTTTGTATTACGCTCTTGCCAAAAGGAAATTGTTAACCTGAAGCAGTGGATTGCTTGTTTTGTTTTTGTGTCTTGGCTGTCAAACTGAAAGCACACTATTTATATAGCTGATACTTAAATTTGGTTGGGTCCTTGATTTACTGTTACTCAACTAAAATTCTAAAATTAAAACTGTACAGTAACAATAAAATGGATAAAGAGCTGGTGAGCTGCCAGTGCTCAGAAGTAATGGCTGGGAGCCTCTGGCAATGGTTGAGAACTTGTGGGACTTCTCCCAGCATTTGCATAGGGTGTGATGTACTTGCTGTATTGGTCAGTTGTCTGTGTGTAAACGAGCAAGCAATAGTGGAAAATTAATATTTCAGTGATAGCTGGATTGATGAAGAAAGGATGAAGCTTAAAGCATGGCTGAGATCATGTTAGAATGTAGTTTGTTTGCACATGTGGAGGAACAAGGAATGCTGAATGTGTGTGCAGAATGGAAAATGTTTATCTAAAGCTCAGGCTGAGGGAAGACTTAGAGGTTTGTGAGGAAGGTCCTGTAGACAAAGGGGATTCAAGTGCAGGGCAGTGTCAAGAAGGGCTGGTGCTGCCAAGGGGAGGAGAGGTAGGAGCATGGTTTAAATAATAAAGTTAGTTTTATTTATATGGAAAACATGTCCTGAAAAATTTGAAAGCATGGTGAAGGTCCTGAAAGACACAGACTTAGTTCTGTTAGTAGAGCTGCCCTTGGGAGGTGGGTTTGAGCTTGGGTTCACGCTTGCCGTGGTGTTTCTGACCACACATCTGCTGTACCTCAGCCAGCTCTGTTAGCTCTCCCTCCCACCTGGCTGCTGCAGAGACCCTCCTGCATACACACTGTTTAGTGTCCTAGGCAAGGTTTGCTGAATTTGTCTCAATTTCTTTCCTTTGCAGAGGACATGAAAAGCATTGTTTCTATTTTATTGTATATATATGCAGCATGGAAAGCTTTCAAGAATATGTTTTTTCAACAAATTGGAGTGTTATTTTAATGGAATTGCAGCAACTAATACTTTACTGTTTTGTTTGGGTTTTTTTATTTTGAAATCATGAAATAGTAAAAGCAAGGGTGGATGTTGCTCTCCTTGGAACTTTTTGACATGCTATTTAATTTATGAATGAATCTTTCTGTAATTTTGAGTGAAAAGGTTAATAAGCATTCTTAGATTGATGCTTACTTTTTGTTCTGAAAGATAGGATAATTTGAAAGCCTGTATCTTGGTATCTTTTTGTGTATACAAATCTAGAGACCAACAGGCTAAACAGGAAGGGTATTCTGGAAAAAATATTATAGAGGCAAAACCTATTGAAAAAACCTTGAAACTATTTTCATTTTAAGTATACAAGTGGGATTAAATAATACTAACAACTCCTGTTAGAGTAACAGATCATAATAATTTAAAACTAAAGTTCCCAGCACACTTGCTAATCTTTTTTATGGCTTCATTAAAATACATCTGAAATAATTTACAGAGAAAAGCTTCTGGATGAATTCTTCCAGTTATGCTTGGGAAGAGTGCCTGTTTATCTTCATGCATGTTTATATAGACCCATGGAAATTATGATGTAAATGTGGATGCCGTACTAAAACATAGCCATATATGCAGAGTAAAGAATTCAAAGCATTTGTATTCTGTCATTTATTGCACACAACTAATGTATATTGTATAGGCTTGGTTCAATTCTGTATCGTGACCATAGAAGGACACTATAGAATATGTAGTCTACCTTGAAGGGACCTTGAAGGGGAGGGAATAATGTGTGCAGGAAAAAGCTCAGGGTGATAACTCTCTGACCAAATTTGTCTCTTTTCTGGTTTTGAGCC
Organism: Sialia sialis; assembly: GCA_009812075.1. Classification (NCBI taxonomy): domain Eukaryota; kingdom Metazoa; phylum Chordata; class Aves; order Passeriformes; family Turdidae; genus Sialia; species Sialia sialis. Next base: position 23,357,294 of record VRYO01001463.1, read on the forward strand.
TTCACATTTATGCACTGTCCTTACTGGTAATAATGAAGAGTTGGAAGAGTGGTTGCCCTGTACTGTACTGTCATATTTTTATTTACTTACCTTATTAAAATAAATACATAGATCAGTGTAGAAACAACTGGGACAGCTGTAAAGCTGAGTGTATGGGATAAAGTCTTCTGAAAGGTAAAGGAGGAGCCAGCTTAACTTCATTTTCAGAGTTAACCCAGCTCTCCTTAAACTTAGTTACGGAGCTGTACAGCTGTTGGTAGTGGCCAGACTGTGCAATTGTAGCAGGAAGAGAACAGACCTGCAGTTTCTTGTGATGTTGGTGTGTTATTAAGAAATCCAATCTAAACCCCTTTTTCTATATGCTCTAGAAGGTTTTTAGTTGTGTGTCACCTACAAGGCTAGATTTCAGGCAGTGCAATCACTTCTCCTAATAAAGCTTGATCTCAGAAGCACACATTCTGCTTTGACTCTAGCCAAGGGCATGTTTGCCACCCCAGGACACCCCTAGTGCTTAGAGAGGTGCACTCAGGAGATTTTAGCAAATGGAGTGGATTGTCATCTGTGTTTTATCTCAGGCTAGGTTCCTTAAGAAATGCTTGCAAACTGCTTTTCAAATTATGTCTTTTATCAGTCTTACAACTATTCTGTTTGTAACTGATTTGTGGTATAGGAGGTATATTTTAGGCCAGAAGAGGCCATCATTGAACATATCAGAATCCGGGATCTTAAAAAAATGTGCCATCTTCTAAAGCAGCCACCCATCAAAATATGTTCAATTTTGTATTTCACTAGTATATTTATGGTAAATAGAATTTCACTCATAGTGAATGACTCAAAAAGAATATTTTTTTAATGTGTTTGTCTCAGTGTCATCCTTTCTTTTGGCATTCTTTTGCACGATGAACCCTGAAGCAAAATCTTCCTTATGACACACATCTGCATGCTATTCAGGAGCAGAAGAAAGAGATGGGGATGCAATCTCCTCCCACCTTATTCCCATTAGTGGGGAGAGCCATGAAAAAATCCCAAACAGACCTTTGCACAAATGATTTCATCCAAAATATTCAGCTGTTCACATGTTCTATTTCAACTGATACTTTTCTGATGGTTGATGATTTTTCATTTTGCTGCCTTTCTTCTAGCTGCATTCCACAATTTTTTCTGCCTTAAAATGAGGCAAGGAAAATTTACCAGATTTTCTGATGGTTATCAAAGCTTATTTTTTCATTTGGTGCATATAAGGGTTTTAGCCTGATTTTGATCCATTCATTTAATTTAATCTTTGTTCAAGGTTCAGATTGTAGATAGATATCAATGATCTTATATTCCCCTTTTTGCCCAAACACAACATAAAGCTCCCAGAGAGATGGTATCATGTAAGCTGTTACTTTATTCTTTATCTTAAAAATCATTGCCTTTAATGGGATCTCTAGGTAGTTTTCAGGAGAGCCAAGTCTTGAGCAATTTAGATAAAATCTGCAGAGTGTGCTTGGCCTATTGTTTTGAACTACTTTGGAAACTACTGAGCTGATGTTATTTGCCATATTAAACTTTTCACCCAGTTATGGCTTTATTCTCCAAAACCAAGTAGGACTTGATTTTGAAAATACTTCTGTTAAGATCTATGGGCCTGTGTTCACTAAGCCTGACTATTTAGCTCATTATTAACTGTTGTAGGGCTGAACTTTACATTTTATCTGTTAACACTAAGTTAGCTGCTGGTTATATACTGGTTTTTGTCTCAATTTTGAAGAAAGTACAAAAAAAAGATATATTGTGTTCAGGCTGATGAAATGCATGCCAGCTTTATGCTCTGATCTTTATGGAGAAGATCTGTGTCTGGATTCAGTCCTGTGCCATGTGGTCTAGGAAGATCCTTCTTGATGTTGGACCAGATGACCCACTGTGGTCTCTTCTAATCTGAATTTAGTCAGCTGTTGAATAATGGAGGAAAACAGAAATACAAAACCCAAAAATTAAATCTCCTTATACTTTATGTTTCTTTTGCCTGGTGACTAGACTAGATGATTTTCTTTTTTCAAAGCTGAGTTGCTTTCCTGAATGCTTAATACAGCATGTGAAACAAAAAAACAAACAAACAAAAAAAGCATGAAACTATTTTTCTTCATTTGTAGATCAGCCTGTTTAATACTTACTGAGCTGCAGTAGCTTCAGAGGAAGGAAAAAAATGTGCATTTGTTCTGAATGCTAGATAGAGAAATTACCCTTTGAATCCTTTTGAACACCAGGTATAGTAATGGAACTAATAATTCAGTTTTGCTGAAGTGTTACGATTAGGTTTATGTGGACTGAAGTATTATTTGCTGCTGTCATTTGTAGAGTGCTTTCATCTTTTGCAAGCTTGCTCAGGGTAAGAAGGGAAGCAATCATTAGGCTATAAATATGGTGACCAGTTTTGGCAATTACTATGACTTGAAGTCATGTGATGGGACACTGTGTTATGCTACAGTGAAATGTGTTACAGAAGGGCACGTTTGTCTGCCTCCCAGCTTTGTGCCTGCATGGCATATTTGTGGCTGTTTTCTTTTCTGGTTTTCATTTATTAAGATTATTTTATTTGCCGAGAGTTGGTTTTCTGCTTGAATGATAGATGTATTCAAGGAAAGTGGATATCAATATTAGAATTAATGGAGAAAAATTAAGCCGAGACTTATCCACGCATACTTTAAAAAGGTAGTTTTTTTTATAAGCAGTGTGAGAGCATTAAAAGAAAGGAAGAATTCCAGCGGTTTCAAGCCGTCTTGTTTTGATTTATTACTTTAAAAAAACTATTTATAATTTACTCTGAGATCTTGTATTTTTAGTAGTCTTAAGGTAAGGCAAGTGAAAAGCAGGGCACCATAGAAACAAAAGCATGAAAATATGAAATTGCTACCTGTTCCAATTTTTGTGTGAGTGTAAATAACTTCAGGAGTTGTGAGATTGATTTTCAATAAAGGTCATTTTCTCATTTTGCAGCAATGGAAACTTTGTGAAACAATGTTCTCTGGATGGTTAAGAACTGTAATTTAAGATGGATGTACTAAAGGGAAAGATAATCCCTAAATACTTCTTGTCACTTGAAGAAGAAATCAGAATTTCATTTCCATCAAAAATGAGCCTAAGCTTAAAAATCTACAAATGAGAAATTAACAAGTGTATATAATTAAAGTATTCAGACTTACAGCAAGGCCATGGCTTGTGGCAGTCCCAGGAAAGAAGTAGCATTTAGGAAAAATACAATTTTTGTCAGTTGCCAAAACTAAAGATGGTAGAATGGAGGGCTTAATTTCTCATTTAAAGGAGGGAAAGAAGTCACTCTTTCCTTGCTGTAAGACGTAGGAGGGCAAAACAGTCCCAGATTTTGGAGTAAGACTTCAGTGAAACTATACAGGACTCTGTTGAATTTAAGGATGGCAACTTCATAACTTACTGGAGGTGAAGTGCATAGGCAGATTTAGCTGATTTTGAAATTTATGGTCTTTGACCTCTACCTTTATACTGTTACTTAAATTAGTCCCTGATTTATCAAATGGGTGCTGAAGGGCTGGGGATCAAAGAGGGAGTAAAATTGCTGGGGTATAACTGAACTGAAAAGTTACTGAGACAGAGCAAATAATTGTTTCTCATTGTGCTGTTGACTCGATGAACTTTTCAGCTCTTGAGGCAGAGAGCTGTGCTTCACTGTGAGGTGGTGGTGATGTCCTCCCTGCGCCTGGTGCGCACAAATGTCTGTACAGCATCTCAGGTGCTCCCATGGAAGCTGTATCCATCCGTGGCGGGTCTGCCTCTGGGCAGTGGGGTGGTCTGAGTGTCTTCTCTGCCGTTTCTAGCCCTGGTTTCTGCTGTAGTCCCATGTCCTTCCCACTCCCCCCAAAAATGTTTAGACAGACTCTCTTATTTTGAAGAATGTTGTTCTGAAATACTGCATATAGTGTCATTTATTGTGTCATTTTCCTTCAGCAGAGATTACTCTTCCCTCTGTGAAGTACTACATTTTGAGCTGTCTGGCAAGGCAGAAATGAAAAACGTGTATGCTGTTTTTCCTTCATGAACTTCTTTAAGGATATTTTCTTGACACATCAGTGCCATCATAGATTTATAAAAATGGAGGGGAAAAAAGTTCCTCTTCGAACATTTTGAATTTTAAATTTGTTTAGATGAAGATCTATCTTCATATTATATTGAATATGTGTTTCACACATGCTGTACCTCTTCTCATCTCTGAAGTAGGGAATCTTCCTCTGAAGGCATAACATCCTAATAATGAAAGTTAAATGTAAGGGGCACAGAATCACTGTGCTTAGGAATATTCTTCTGCAAAATTTACTGTTTTTTATAACAAGACTAACACCAATTGCTAAATAGATCTCTTCTGTGTAAGTAGTGCTTTTATAAATCGGATTTTTTTTAATAAATGTTTTGCCCTACTACATCTTCATCCTGTAGAAGTAGAGATAAACTGTACTCTTGTGAGAATGAAGGAACCTTTGAACATTTTTAGTAGTCTATTTTTGCTTAAGAAAGCAGTTTTGCATAAATACTAAGTCCTTTTAAAAAATCTTTCTCAGGTTTTGCTACCTTTGAAATATTCAGATTTCCTAACTGTGAGTGCATTAAAGGATAATCTTTTCAATCTCTTCAGATTTTAAAAACATATTTAGCAAAAGTATGTAGATTTGTCACTAGATGAGAAAATGCAAACATTTGGGTATAAATAATCCCACCAAATTTCAGGCACTCCAAGGAGGTTTAGGAACATAACAGGAAAGCAAAGATTGCCAGAGGTGGATTCCTTACCATTACATTTCTTTCTTCCCCCATTGCAAAGGGAGTGAAGATGGGCTCCTCCAAAGCCTGTGTGTCTCAGTTACGTTCCTGAAATTTAATGGAACTAATCTGGGGTGTTGATGAAGTTAGTTTTTCACAATATATTGCCTTAGGATTTTGAAACATTCATGAGAATATGCTGAAAATTGATATGAACTATTACTTATTACTTTATTTAAATAAATGCAGAGCTAATTCCATGCAGTTTGTAAGGTACTGTATAGCTAAAAAACAGCAGAGCAGCTCCTTTCCCTAGAGTGTAGAGGGTACTAAATGGAAGTAACAATGTGTGTTTTGTTCCTAATGCTTACATGAAGCTGTGAAGCAGCCTGATGTATTTCTGAGTAAAAGTTGTAGTTTCTATATTGTTTAAATCTACAGTGGTTGTTGTCTTTGTGTAGAACATTGAAATTCTTTTAATATCTATTCTGACTGCAGTTATGGATCCTGTGGTTTTGATTAATTTTCCTAAATTTAATTAAATTTAAATCACCTCTGCTACTTTCAAGGCTAAATTAAGTAAAGAAGTATTACATTCATTTTATTAACAGAAATATAAATAAATCCCCAGATAAAGTAGATAGGCTCTGCAAGAAGCAGCCTGAGCTGGGAACTTTCCTTTGAAATAATTGTCTCAATCTTTAAGAGAGACTTTCCAGAGGAATGGAAGACTACTGTAAGGCTTACAAAATAACATGAATGTGTCTTATTTGTAGAAGTTTTTTAATAAGGTAGTAAAGTAGTAGTAGTAGTAGTAGTAGTAGTAGTAGTAGTTGTAATAGTAGTAAAGGTTTTTAAATTATTTTTCTTGGGTACACTATGGTTAAATAATTAATCTACATTATTTTAGCAATTTTGACTGCAAGCTGCTTCCAAGGCTGTGTAGACAGGCTTTAGTTACTGTCCTTCAGCTGTACAACAAAAACAACAAAAAAGCCAATTGTGATAACCAACAACAACAATTTCCAGAATACCTAAATGCAGATGGCTTCCCACTTTTAAATGTAGTGCTAGAAGTTCTTTAGGATAACTTTATAACTTTGAAGATGATCTGATGTGCTCCTTGAATTTTGCCTGAGGTGGATAAAAGGCTATATATGCTCCCTTGTAGGTTGTAAATATTTTAATATCCATTAGTTATTAAACTGTCAGCTGTGGAGTTAACTGGAAGAAGACTAGTTCCTTCAATACCTGGAAGTTTTTGTAGCATCTTTGAATCATGTTACAAACTCGATTTATGAGTTCAGATGATCAACTTGAATACATCCAACAAAACAAATGGAAAAGGAGTTATGTTTAAGGTAGATATTTATTTGCAATTGAAGATGATGAGCTTCTGCACATATACAGATGCCAAAGACTTGGTCCAGTAACTTTACGTTCTGTAGTGGTTATTTTCTGTCCTGAAGTTTTACATGCTTTTCTCTCAGCTGACTAACTGCATTTCAGCTACAAAACCAGTCATTTCACTGATTATTTCTTTAATGTGCCCACTGTGATATTTAGGTAACCTGCTGTTGAAGAGTACAGACATACTATCAAATATCACTGGCAAGAAAGTTTGTATGCATGCAGATATGCATGTCTTAGAGTGTTTACTGATTTACATTTTAAAGCTTATCAGTGTTACTAATCATTTGTATTACGCCAAAAATGTACAAAGTACAGTCTCTGTGTATATAGATCCTTTTCTTATATTTGTTAGTATTTCTAAAGTAAGTTTCTATTACATTAAATTGCTTCATTTTTTTTTAATTGGTGTAGAAAATGCTGTGTATACATCAAGAACAGTGAATTGGGATTTAAAGTATATCCAGACCTGAAATGGACATTTAGGACTGGTTTTAATCTTACAAAATATTATTGACAGTTAGAGGTGATAATAAGCAATTTATTATGTGTTTTCATTATTATCAGCAAATCCTTAGGAGTAAAAGAAGAGAAAAAGTAGTGTGTTTTTCTGAGTGTGTAACTTTCAAAGGTGAATTACTAGAGGGGAAGCCAAAAGCGGTGAGAAAAAAAATGAAGAATACCACAAAAACAAAGATGTGTTTTAATCTTAGAGTATCTCTGAAAAAGAAATGAACAAAAAAATCATTCATTGGGGCCTTGCTTTGTTTTCTTTTATAAAAGCTTGAAAGTTGAGGATGGCTCACATTGCTTTCATATTATCTGAAATTACTTTTCAAGTTTTTCTGTAGCCAGTAAAAGGAGCAGTGACAAGTTCCTTTACGTGTTTTTAGAAATGGTTGTGTAGTAATTAAAACTTCAGGGACTTGAAGGCTGCTTGGGATGCATGCAGCACAGTGTGCTGCCTGTTCCTTTGGTTTAGCAAGGAAATACAGGGGAGGCCAGATCCTCCCTTTGCTGATGTCAGAAGCAGCAAAAGGGTCAGAGACCTGAGTGTAAATTTTTTTTACAGTAAAGATCACCAATTATTATAGGATGACCACTCCTATTTTAAATGGGGAGAATTAGTTTTGTAACTCACAAAGGTTTCAGGCTTTTTCTTTATCAAGAAATGGTTAGAAAGTTGCATTAAAAACCACTCCTACAGCAAGGTTCATAAATAATAAATATTACCTCTTATTAATCCATATTTTAGTTTAAGTCTAGCTCATGGCAAGTTGCCTCCTTAGGGAACATGGGATTCTTTACAAGAGAAGGTGATGAGCTGTAGTCCCCAAGGAATTAAATAGTGAAAACAATCTCAGTTTCGTACATGCTAATATAGATCTGTTATTCCCTTTCCACATCTATCACAACACATTCTAAATTGTGGCTGATCTTGTATGCAAATAGCTGTCTTATTAGACACAGGGCTCTGTGTGCCAGTGTCTCCGTGGGTTTCTCAGGCATTTGCTATGTAACCATCAAAGCAGTGGAAATGAATGGTGATTACTGCATCCTTTTAAAGAACAAAGAGGACTTGAGGTTCTAGATGTGAGACTTGGTGACGCTGGGCCATGCAGGCAAACGCGAGCATTTCTGTGGCTTATTTTAAGTTGGGAGATAATTTTGCCTATGTTTTCCTAGTCTGTTTTGTTGCCTTGCTAAAACTGCAAAAATTTTTCACAGCTGATGTTTTGTTATAAACCATTACTAGACTATGGAAATTGCAAAAGGCAAGTCAAAACAGTCTCTCAACGATGGCATAAAAAAGCGAAGAACTAGTTTTGCAGTGTAAAAATGTATCTGTTACCTCCTCAGTTAGAAAGTTCAAGCAATACTTTTATTTTTCCATTCTAATTATTATGATGTGAATATTATGAAGTACAACCCAGTCCAGAGAATTTCTGTGAAGCTTAATAGAGGGGGAAAGAAACATAACCCAGTGAATTATGGTTCACTGTTTATGTGTTTTACATAAAACAGGGAGTATTCTCGGAATTCAACCAAAGTAATGTATGGAAAAATTAGAACATCAAATTGAATTTTCAGTTCGGTTTAAAAATTAGTAGCACTTTACCTTGCTATTATTCCTGAATACGTTTTGAAAAAGGTTGCTGACTTTGGAGCATCCAAGTTCATTTTATGCCATGTGTCCCACAAAGGAAATTAAGGAGCCTGGATTTGTCACATGATATTAAATGACAGTAATTCCTATAGAACAGATAAATATAAAATAATAAACTTCGTTGTGCTTTTTAAATGAGCAAATAACTAGTGGGCATCATTCTTGCAACTGTATTTTAAATCATGTTTGAAGCTATGGAGAAAATAAAGGTGAATGCTTTAAATTTGGGATGCTGGTAGTAGTGTTCAGCAGTGCCATGGCGTGCTTTTTGGGTCGTGATTTGGCATCTCAGTGCCTTCCAGGGCTGCACTTCCCAGAAAACGTGTTTTGGCAGTGACTGGGGATGCTGATCTTGCTGTAGCACAGCTGGTTGTGCCTAACAAGAAAAGTACAACTCTTGCAGATACTGCATGGCCATATGTGCACAATCTGCACATGGTTTGTGGCTACCCAGGGTGATTCAGCCCATGTTTGCCCTTGGCATCGTGCTCGCCAGGGCCAGTTGGGAAAAGGCAGGGGTTGGCTGCTGTGTGTACTCTGTGCTTGAGCAGTAAATCTGATGCTTCTTGAAAACGTCAGACCTCTCGTGAGTGTAGGTGTTGATGTTGGGACTCTTGTCTTGTAGAGGCAGTCAGATGGTGGGGCTTATCATCACCATGGTGAGTAATGTCTTCAGTCCTGCCAAAAAGGTTCAGTCCCAGTGTTTTGAGCAATAAGCATGACTGTAACAGCCAGTTATTTCTTAACCAGGGAAGAAGAGGTGAAATGAGCACGTTTGTAGAATCTGCCACTTGAGTGGCACTCCTGTAAGGGATGAAACCATAAGGTTTTGCATGTTGAAAGATACAGCAGGAATTTTCTAGAGCACTGTTTGGATGATGCTTTTTCAGTTACATGGATGGTGTGGAAGCACCAATACACCAGAAAGAGCATCTTTGTATGGATGATTATGCAGTTCTTTGTGCAATCCTAGTGTCACCTCCTTGTGAGGAGGTGTACAAAATGACTGTGCAACATGAGAATCCCATTCAAGAGTCAGGGTAGTTCTTACTTACAGTAATTTCACTACTGTAGGGTGCACTGGATTATTAGGCGCACTTTTTTTTTGCAGCAAGGATCCCCGCATTACAAAGTAACGAATTAGTAACGGAGTCGTGCGATCGCGGGGTTTACTGTTGGGTGCTCAATTTGCAAACATTTTTCACAGATCGGTGCAGCCTTTAAACACAGCCCCAGGCGCGCCCTCCCTGTGCTGCAGGCCCCGGCACTCCCGCCCACCCCCAGCGCCAGCTCTCGCGGCTGCCGCAGTTTCCACTTCCAGGTTGGCAAATTTCAAAACTTTGTCCATATATGAGGCACACCAGATTATAAGGCGCACTTCCAGGTTTTGATCAAAATTTTAGTCAAAAGGGTGTGCCTTATAGTGGTGAAATTACTGTATATGCAGTGAAGGTGATTTAAACTATCAATTCCATGCCTGAGTGGTGTAAAATGCATACAGCCCTGGCTCTCAGTTTCTGTTCTCCACTTTCTTTTCATTCACAGATATCTAGAGCCCATGGCAGGAAGATAGGAGAGCGTGGGGTTGCTGTGTTTTAGGTATCTGCTCCTCTCTTTTCTCAAGGTGGCTGGAAGGCTGTGTCTACAGGTGGGTTTCCTGAGCATCTCCAACACCTGTGTGTGGTGTAAATGTATTTTCAGTCATGGAAATGCTTCTCACAATACCACATTCATTTCCTGGTTTACTAAAGAAATAAATTATATAGGAATGTAATTCAGTGGTGCCAAATGGTGAATTATAGTGCAATCAGTTTAAATCCTTTCTTTTTTCTTTATTTTCATTCAAACTAACAGGCATTCTGTAATGTTAATAATCCATGCAATGGAGAAAAAGGTATGTTTAGAATGTATCTAATAGTCTTCAGAATAGTGATGATTAACTCCAGCGTCTCCCTGTACTCTGGGAAGGCTTATGTCTTTGTGTATAATTATGTAAATGGTGCTTGTTACCATTTTTCTGATGTTATAAGCAATTGATTTTGTTAGTAATTTATTTAGGAATAATATTGTGGTTTTTGTTTTGTTTTGTTTTTCTGATACTGACAGTGATTTTTGGATTGAAAACAATGGGTAGAAAAGATGCCTCCACATCAAGGATGCCTGTTGACCAGTACAGGAAACAAATAGGTAAGACTTTGAAATATAAGTTTGTATGCTTAAAATAAAAACAAAACTTTTTTTTTTCCCCCCCAGTGAGGCCTACTCATGTAAGGAAACAGCATTCCTTTTCAAGAAATTAATTTTGTACATGCTGTTGATTAATTAATTCAGCTTTATGAAGACAGTATTTTGAGTGAGTTCAGATAAAGTATGTGCTGTGTGTTTGGAAACACCAGTGAAATACTGCAGTGAAGTGGCTTTACAATGTTTCTGAACTGTTGGAACTTCGCTGATTTTCCTGTTTGTCTCTGATTTCATATATGGGCATTTCTAACAAGATTCTTCTCTTATTTGTAACATTTTTTGATACAATGAATGTTACAGACCTTTGCATTGTATAACTGTATTTATTTTCACACTAATAGATATTTTAAACATGTTGATTTTTTTTCCTTAGGACTTTTTCTATCCTTACCTAGAACATATGTAGCTAATGTATACAAAGTACAGTAATTTCACGATTATAAGCCGCACCTTTTTCATTGAAGAATCCAGCCTACCCCAGTAGTGCGGCTTATATTCAGGTGCGGCTTATCTATGGACAAATCCCAGTGAAATGCCAACCTGGAAGTGAGAGCCGGCTGGGGAGGGCGCCTGAGGCTGCCTTTAAAGGCTTAGCTGGTCTATGAAAACTGTTGCTACTTGAGCACCTGTCACCAATTTGTGTCTGTTTCTAATTTGTTACTTTGTTACAAATGGATCCTCACCAAAAAAAAAAAAAAAAAAAAAAAAAGGCTTGGGGGGGAAAGTGTGGCTTATATTCAGGTGTGGCTTATATATGGACAAATCCCGTGGTCTGCCCTGCTACGGGGAGGTGCGGTTTATAATCAGGTGTGGCTTATAATTGTGAAATTACTGTATGTACGTGCACACACATATCCTCACATAGATACTTACATAGCAAATGCAAATCCCTCTTTCTTTGCTTAAATACAAAGGTGTGTTATTTTTGAAACCCGTATATGAGGGTTCTGTGTCTGTATGATAAATAATACAAAAGGGTCACAGTGTTTTGAAAGCTAATATATAAAACAAAGTACCTTAATCTGTACTCAGTTATTTAAGTAAATGACTTTTTTTTACAGTTGCTAAGCACACACATCTGTTTAAATATGCAGAAAACAACAAGTGTCTGGGAAAAAAGGTTGTTTACAATGTGCATTCTCAAGGTGAAAGAGCTGGGGTTATGTGAACAGTCATCTTTATCATCTTAATATTTTTAGTGTTGCCTGATTATTTTAATATAATTGTTTTAATGGTCTTTTCAGCTTCTTGTCAAGTTATAAGTAAGGGATTATTTTCTATTTTGTCTGTTTTAGATAGGTATGGAGTGGTCTGTATTTCTTAATCTTGAGCAGTTTGTGTGGCTGATTTCCTGGGCTCATTCTATGAGAAACATGGCTGAAAGCTTGTGAGTCCCTTTTCGGATGAGAAGCAGATACAATAGAAAACTTTAAAAATATGAACTCTTTGCTTTTGAGTATTTTAGGTTTTGTGTAGAAAAGCTTGCAAGGAAACTGTTGTCCAGTAGAAGATGACACCACAAATACTTCACCCAAGTGTGTTTGGTGGCAAATGGGAGCCCTGCAGCTTGGTTTTGAGACCACTCATCCTATGTAACTGGGTGCTTGGATAGAGGATGATTGTATCAGCTTTTGGGCATTTTCTCCACTTCTTTTTCATCAGGGTGACTTGTTTTTCAAACACCACCTTTAGGGTTGCTTTTTTTGGTTTTTTGTGAACACTTTCAGGTGACCGTGGTTGGAGTTGCTTTTTGAAATACTCTGCAGGGTGAAAGTGTCATGATCACAGGATCCCTGGAGAGACCAGGGTAGGTGTAAAGCTTTTTTAAGTAGGAGGCTCAGATAATTACCTCCCACTCTTTCACAGCTTGTGCTGTTTCTTGCACATGACTACTGTGTGGCACAGTTGGACTTCTCAAAGCTGTGAGATGCCAGGACTGATCAGCTGTGCTTTGAGCAGGGAAGAGGATGCTGTGCTATGACAAGGCACTAGGAGTATTCATACTGGGGTCCAGCACTCAGAGATGCTGTTATGTTGCTGTCTTGCTAGTTTTGGCCTGGTGTGTTGTCTGAACAATTTGGCACCTTCCATGTTATGCACTGCAGCACTGGGCACTCCAAATATTGGGGATGGGGGTTCATAGTAAGCTCATTTTCTTTAGATGCAACATATTGCTCTTAACTTGGCAAAAGTAAATGTTATAAATTACTGTAGGGAAGAATTTCATGCTGGCAGGCAAATAAATTACAGTAATTTCACGAATATAAGCCGCACCTTTTTCATTGAAGAATCCAGCCTACCCCAGTGGTGCGGCTTATATTCAGGTGCGGCTTATCTATGGACAAATCCCAG
>VRYO01001463.1:23371431-23413297 GCA_009812075.1 Sialia sialis
GTGTTTGAGTTTTACGTTGTAATCATTTTGGGCTATTCTTAGGCCTGGTAGCTGAGCTTAGTGGAGTGAGCCCTTTAGTCTCATTATGCATTTAGGAGTATTATAGGACAAATAGGTATATTATTGGCAAATATAATCCTATGTTGTTTTGGTTTTTTTGTCATTACTTCCTGATTTTTTGTTCTTGCTGGTAGTAAATCATCTGTTTGTCATAGGATCGTTAAGGTTGACAGGGACCATTGGAGGTCATCTCATCCATATACCGTGCTCAAGCAGCATCAACTAGAGCTGGTTGCCCAGAACAGTGTTCAGATGGCTTTTAAATATCTCCAAGTATAGGAACTCCACAGCTTCTCTTCCTGTGTTTGACTATCCTCAGAGTAGAAGGTTTTTTTCTTATGTGTTTCTGTGTATGCCCATTGCTTCTAGTCCCATGACAGGGCACTACAAAGAAGAGCCTGGCTCTGTCCTCTTTGCACCCTCCCTTCAAGTACTTACATACACTGATGAATATCCTCCTTGAGCCTACTCTTTATCTCCTAGATAAACACTCTCAGATCTCTCAGTTTTTCCTCATAGCAGAAGTGCTCTAGATTCTTCATTTTAACTCCTGTTGAGTCTTCTTGGTCCGATTTCATTCAGGTACTTATTAGAAATTATACAGAAAGTATTTTTTTTAAATCAGTCATTCTTTAAGACTTTGATTTGACAGCTTAGGTACTTTTGCAGGGATGTTTTAGTGTGATGCTGTTCAGTAGATGATCCCTTAGAACACAGAATGCCCTAATGCTCCAGGCTCATTTGTTTTGGAGGTGGACATTTGGTCACTCTTTCTGAGATAGATTATATCTAGATACAGTAAACAAAGCAAAGGTGCACAGGGCCTGTCTTTAAAAAAAATAGTTTATCAAATACATTTAAAGCTCAAAATCCACACTTGTAGTAATTATTGGCCTTCTTTTCCAAGCATTTAATATCTATGGATTGTTGAAAACATTATGATAGATGCTGGCTGAACAGCTATCTCCTGCTGACTAATGGTTTGATGTTATTTTTTAGCTTGCAACTTAATGTTTTCTAGCCTTGCTGGATAGAAGGTAACCAGATTGAAGTGTTTTTCATACCTTTTTTTTTGGTGGAAAATGGCAGCCTTCAAGGAACAACATGTCACAAAGTCATATCAACTTCCAACACGATTTTCAGTTAGATGTTTAGTGGAGTAATTTGAAATAGAAGCAGATTTTTAATTTCATTTTGTTCCAAGCTTTCTGTTTTGTTCTGAGTTTCCATACGGCGTGCCACATGTTTGCCCTGTGCCATGGTTCAAGTTCATGTTGATTACTTCAGTTCAGTCGTTTGCCTTTTTCTCTTCTCCATGAGAACAAGATCACTCGTGCCTTGTTTGCCTTTGTGCTGCTAGCGGTTGCTGTTTGCTTCAGTAGCATTTTCAGAGGATTCCCCCAGCAGAGAGATTGATACTGTGCTTCCCTGTCAGCTGGCTTTCAGCCATCTCTCCTGCCACCAGCCAAAATTTGTGTGTAGTGCCACTTAAGCTAGTGCTCCAGTATCTGACACTGGCACTGCCTTCTCAGTGGGGAGCAGAGGCAGTCTTTTAGTTATCAGATCTAACTGGCAGTGAAGCCTATCCCCACGTGGACAGGGGACAACCACAGCAACCTTTTCAAACTGGCTTCAGCTGTGCCTGGAGGAGGGAGGATGGCACAGAGGGATCTCTCCCTGTTCAAATCTCCATGAGCAGCCAAGGCTGTAGAGGAAATGAGGAAAAGTAATTTTAACACTTCTTATTCATCTCTCTCTCACATACCCAAATACATACCTGTAGTGCAGCAGCAAACAGGGAAGCTCTTCTGCAGAGCGTTTCCTTCCCCCTGCTGCTGTTTGTGCTGCTGTGCTTAATTTGCTGGAATCTGAGGAAAGGTGTGAGGCACTATGCATCCTTCTGCATTTATGCAGCTTTGCTCCACAAATGCTGTGAAAATAGCAACAGGTTTTGTACCATATTTGCTTTGTTTACTGTTATGTGTGCTTTAAGTTCCCAGAACAATTCCACATGTATATTTTCCATCCTTCTTCATCTGGTGTGTCGCTTGCTTGGCATGGAAGCCGCAGGATTTGTGGGTAGTGTTCATGACTTGTGTGATTGCGGGATCCTAAGCAGGCATACTGAGAGGATTATAGCATAACTAAAACCTGGTCTACAAATCAGGAATAGACATACTTTTGGCTCCCATTACTATTGTGTTGCTGTAGCATAATTTTTCATAAGGAGAGGTGGTTTGCCAGTCATTCAACCTGCAATTTGTAGGCTCAAAGGTCTACCTGTTGTCTGCTCTGTATCTCCTGACTTACCAGCTTGATCTTTTAGGGGCTGGGGCTTATGTAGGCATAGCCCAGGGGTTCTTTGGAGCAAATAGGAGTAAAAGTTAGGGATGAAAATACATTCTCTTTTTGTTTTGGAAAGCACAAAGCTACTCACTTTGGTAGAGTGAGCACGGTGACTTGGTGATGGAGGTGGTGCTATTAGCATCACTCATGTGGAGCAAGGGGACTGGGTAGGAGTCCTGGGTCCTGCTGGGGCAGCACAGGAGGGGAGAGAGCAGTGCCCACCTGAGCTAACAGATAGAACTTTGTGTGTGAAGCTGGGCCTTTTAAAAATTCCTGGGTGTCCAGAAGAAAGGTGCCTCATCCTAGGGCCAAGAGCGTGCTCTCACTGTAGCCCTGAGATGGAGAAGAGCTTGAGGAGTAGCAGCAGCACAAACATCTCTGGGGTTCCCACCTCCATCTACCAGCTGGAGCATGGACCTGTTGCATTCTTGTCTCCAGAAAGAAGCCCTTCTTGTGGAAGATTGCCATTTCCACCTACCCTACTGCTAAAAGAGTTGTCTTTACTCTCTACCACCTCACCTTTGCTATGTTTTCTGTTACTGTTCAACTTCTCTCTGTTTTTATTCAGTTACTGTGCCTCTATCTTCCATGTCCTGAGTAATGCCATTGCATACTCAAAAAAACTTGGCCACTATCAGCCTTCCTTTTCAGCTTAAAAAGAGGGAAAATGGTACATTTTGATACTTCTATTTGAAATATGTTGCATACTTTGACCTGCAATGTGGGAGTTTTTTGTTTTGGATCAGGAAATGCTTGTTATCAGCATGAAAATGTTAGATATAATTTCTGAAATAACAGCAACAGCAGCAACAGCAATAAATGTTTGGACTGAATCTCTTCTGAAAATTTCAAAACTTTCCCATTTGTCACAAAAAAAGCAATTCCTCTATCTTTTTTCTGTTAAGAAAAGGCATGGAACCACAAGAAAACATCTACATCATTGAGATTGCTCTCCTCTGTCATAAGCAAGGATGTAGCAGGACAGATGTCAATGGAATAAAAGTTCTCCAGTCTATTTTTTTAACTAGTCAAATTTTTTCCCCTATTTTAATGTCAGTTGCCTATTTACTATGGGAAAGGAAGGGAGGAGAAAAGTACAGAAAAAAATATTAACTACTCAGAAAGTTTTCTCCTACTGTTTATAGTGAAAAAAAACCCAAAAATAGACAGTTCTGGTGTACCCTTTTTTGTTTTTGTTTTTGTGTATGGAACATTACATTTGCTCTCTTGAATTTTTCTAATAAAAATCTATTACTAAACATGTAATAAAGAGAAGCAGGGGAAAAAAGCCTTCCTTTTACTATTATGTATGATTGTTGGCAAGTTTTGGAATCTGAGTTTCATACTTCACAGTGATAGGCCACTGATGCCACATATAATTCCTTTTTTTTGGGACAAGGTTTTATGAGGAATGAATTTTGTTGTCACAAAGAAAAACTACATCCTTTGGTCAGTTAGCTGTTTTAATTTTGATTTTGTGCCAGTGGAATCACTTTCTGGAAACTAAAGTGGGAGCAGCTGAGGAAAACACTGCTGTGGAGCAAAGCCTAGTCTGGCTATACTAATTTAATCCACATTTTGTAATGATTGGGATGTTTTTAAATATGTTCTGTGAGGACCGATGATGGATTTTAAGAACATGCAGCTTGTGATCACATATTTTGTAAGTCCAAAGCAGCAGAGCTATGTTTTATTGCCTTGGCTGGGAGCATAAGAGGTGATGGTAGATCTGGATATGTACTTACATTTGTGAGGATATTATTTAGTTTTCGTTTGTTGGGCAGACATAGACTCAGTCTGAGAAGAATGGGAGGGGTGGCTGCAGATCCAGAGGACTGCAGAAATGTGTTCCCACGCCTTGAAGAGAAGCTAAGGAGAAAGGTTGTGTATCTAAACCCTTGGATCCCATCCCTTCTCCGCAGCAAAAGTTCCTTTGAGCTTGTTTGATTATACTGCTTTTGCTATATGTTCACTTGTTTCTTATACAGATGGAGGCTCGTAGTCTGCTTTTATTTTAATCTCATCAACAATATCACTATTTCACTCAGTGGAGCTGCTACAAATTTATTGTAGGTGTAAATGAGAGTGAAATTTTACATGTTTCCAGTTGCTGAACTGGCTTTCAGCATGGTGTTATTACAAGCACTTACAATTCCTGTTAGGTATCCGGTGTCTGCAGGGCTGTTGCAATGTTGCATATTTTTGTTTGTACTTACTGTCAGCTTCATTCAGTTCTTCAATGAATTCTTTCCCGCAGTCAAAGACAACCAAGAAAAAAACCTACTTACAATCCTTTACAAAATAAATAAAAATTTCACTATAGACACATATAAGCATGTATGTATTACATTCAGAGGCAAAGCAGTTTAACATTTTTAGAAATTCTTTCACCAGGCTTTGAAAATCTTAGCTCATGTGTGAAAGCTGGACTTCAAAGTACTCTCATCTCAGTGTGAATATGTAAATCTAATTTTAGACACCCACTTCTAAAAAATCTCAGACACAATTTTTTGGTGTGTACAGTGTTCATATATACACATTCTCTATGTGTGGTGCATGTGCTTATATTTTTAGGTACTCTTGCATTAATATAAATGCAAGGAGAGTTGGGCAGCGAGCTACAAATCAGATTTCCTCTCATTTCATCATAACAAGCAGTGGAGCAGGCATAAGAATGAAATGCCCAGTGCAGATGCATCTCTCAAGATGTGCTTGATAGATATTTAGGGTGAACCTAATTCATAGTTATAACTGCATTTCTTTAGCTACAATGCTGTGAGAAGTAGCTCTGGGTGTTTTGGGTGCAGTTAAATTTTGTTCAGCCATTGTCCTACCATGGAAAGTGTTGGTCTGTTAAACCTCTGCTGCTCCTCCCCTATCTGGGCAGGAATGAAGGCATCAGGGAGTCTGATGAGCATTGCAGGGGCAGTGGTCTAAGAAGGAAGACATAAGAGTCACCTTGGGTTGAGTCAAGAGGTTTAACTGAAGGAATTTTTGTATTTCATGCTTCACGATGTGGCCACGTGCATTATGTAGTTCATTAGGTATTGCACTTGTTTATGGCCTTAAAAGATGTCCATGTTCAGGGAAAGCCTGACCACAGAACAGTCATCTGGATTTTGTAATGAATTGATTGTAATGAATCACATTGGTGCTTGCTATCATTCAGTCAATTAATTGCATGTTGTCATGGATTTTTGTAACTGGATTCTATTAAAAATATTTTTATTTTCAGTGGAAACTTTTGCTTGTATTATGCCTTATTTTGGGAGAAAGCTAGGAACTGGCTATGTTGTGCTTTTCAAGGTCTTGAACTATTTATGGGATTGTCTGCTTGACTTTACATATTGTTTTCAGGCTTAAAGTGTTGGATAAGAAAAGAACTTGCAGGGCACAATGAAGATGGTTTTAGGAAGCTCAAACTTCTAGAATGAAAATTTGCATTTGCTTGATTTGAATTACAGTTACAGAAATCTCAAACATCATGTGACTAGCTTTTATTTGATGGTAAAGGCTGATTAAAATAAGACTATTGAAAGTATTCACACATTCAAAGTTATTTTGGGATATTTCATTTGTGTAGTAGTTGAATCAGTACAGAAAAGCACCATGAAGTTAACGAAGACCTCTACAATAAGTGGAATGTGGGAAAACAATTTGCCCTGATGAGCACTCTGGTTTCAGTTAATAAATTTACTGATAATGCAAAGCAACTCACTAATCTGTTGCTTAATTTTTGAAATACAGTAATTTCGCGAATATAAGCCGCACCTGAATATAAGCCACACTTCCGGGTAGCTGGGAAGACCACGGGATTTGTCCATATATAAGCCACACCCGAATATAAGCTGCGCCCTTTTTTTCTTTCTTTTTTTTTTTTTTTATCTCCACACGGCAGTGGGGGCGGGGCGCTCCCGCCCAGCCCCACACAGCCTGGTTTCCCAGCGGCACCCCGTTCCTGGCGGTCCTACGCTGCTGCCGGCTGCCAGCGGCACAGGGGCTGGCCCGCCCACTTGCCACTCTGCTTGGGGGTTGACATTTCACTGGGATTTGTCCATAGATAAGCCGCACCTGAATATAAGCCGCACCACTGGGGTAGGCTGGGTTCTTCAATGAAAAAGGTGCGGCTTATATTCGTGAAATTACTGTACATTACTTGAAATCTGGGCCTTGTCATTATCTCAGTTACATACATATGCTATTCACTATGGGACCAACTGAAGGAATTTTGCTCAGCTAAGCTACTGATACTGTTCTAGAATAGAGTAAACAATAGTATTTTCAAGAATTTTGACTGCCTGTTGGATAGGCAAAGTGTAAAAGCCTGGCTTTTGTTAATTTATTTTCTGTGAATATCTTTTCATTATCAGCATATTTGCATTGGTGCTGTAAGATTTGTTTCAAAACTGATATCCTCAGCTGCAGTATTTTATTTTTCATTGACTAAGTAACAATCATTTTAGAATGCATGGGGGGTTTTTTTGTTAGAAATAATTTTCCTGTGATATTTTAACCAAATACCTGTGGACCATTCATAAGCATTGGTGTTTGGATGATCTAGGGTATGATAGGTAAGAGGATGTGACACAGATTGTCAGTAAATCACTTGCTCAGGTTCAGCCTAGGTGATAGTCATGGGAAGATGGTAACTGCCTGGCAGATGTTGGGTGGCATTTATAATGCGATGTTTGTGCATTCAGTTCCTAGTGGAGAAGTGTTGAAAAACATCATTATTTGTTGGCAGTCAAAACAGAGAGGAGCTGGATAATGAACTAGCATATGGAGTGAAACAGTGTCTCAGCATTAGACATGGTCCCTTCAGCTCAAGGTTACAGCATACTGGTAAGAGCACAGCCCAGATTTACCAAAGCTGTTTTGAGTAAGTCTGAGCTCACACTGTGCATTAAACCCTTCAGCTTTAGGCCTCTTGAGCACAGTGCTTGTGTTGGCCTGTCTCTTATCAGCACTCATTAACTTGGCCATGATGCTGTGTACTTTGGCAATGCATCTCCTGTTTGCACCTTACCTGTTCTCATCACAGGCAGGTGTCAGTTTAGACCTGGTCTGAGGGACTGTGGTCACTGTGTGCCCAAGAACAGGGAGAAGTTTTAAGTCAAAGTAGAATGTGAGTGGGGCCTTTTGCAGGCACTGAGTGGAGATGTGTAAGAATGATCTCTACAGGCTTCTGTTCCAACAGGTGAAGGGCAACAGATTCATGTCTGCACTTGAAGGTTAAGCAAGTATTGTACTGCTTTCTGGCACAGAGGTCAAAGAACCCTGATGGTTCTGTTAAACTCTATCCCTAGAACAGAGTGACTGCTTGCACACTGCTTATGGAAAGTTGCTCCAGGCAATTATCAGTTCCTTCTTGAGCTATATGTAGGAATTACTTTGGGGAGAGTGACAGTGGGCACACATGTCAGAGACTGCTGTAACAATTGGAGTGAGCATACCCTTTAATTCCAGTTCCTATTCACATTGTCTGATACATTGATGCACCTGCAACCAGATGTTCAGAGGGTGCAGTTCAAGATTACAAAGTGACCTTTAGCAACACCTACTTCTCTCTCCTCGTTCCTGCCACAATGTATAGTACACCATTCTCTGGGATGGCAGAGCTGCTTATATGGCATTTTGATCCAGCTTGAAGTAAAATATGTGCTGAGAAGTTTGTGAGTTGAGTGAACTCCCTGATCTTCATCATCTGGCTGCATGCACAAACTAAGCTAATACACATCAAAGCCAGGACAGCACACTGCAGGAACTGAAGTGTGTGGCAAAACTCAGGCCAGCAAGTGCCATCAGCCAATATTGCTGTTGAACACTGTGCAAAGCCAAGCCACACATCAGCTGAGTTTAGGAAGAGTCTTTATTCCATAAAACATGCAAATTGAACGGATTATGAAGCATAAGAATTTGTGCCCTGTGTAAGTTTCCTTCAGCTTCTCAGAATCAGTTGTGATTTCAATCCTGTGGCCTCTGTAGGTCAGATCAGGCCTTCAGGCTGTGTTACTTTATGAATAATGACTACAGTAGTTTAAATCCGTATTTTTTAGAGGTGTTTTATACTGTCTTCAGTGAGTAATGATGTTGTCTTTTATATTTGTGGAAGCACTGAATGCAGTCCTGGTTTTGGCACAGCCTTTTCCATAATGTTCAGGAATAGTACAATGGTGCTTTGCCTACTGAGCAGTGGAAAGAAGTGGAGTGAAATGACTAGTGGGGTTGTCTCTGAAGAAATACTTTTGCAGAAAAGATCGGCTGCAGTCCTCTCTGTCTTTTCTGGAATAAATGAGGACTGTG
The DNA here is from genome assembly GCA_009812075.1 of Sialia sialis. Lineage (NCBI taxonomy): Eukaryota > Metazoa > Chordata > Aves > Passeriformes > Turdidae > Sialia > Sialia sialis. Next base: position 23,380,141 of record VRYO01001463.1, read on the forward strand.
CAAACTAAAATGCACAGAGAGAAACATTGAATAAATTGCAAATCAAATAGTACTGAAGGTACAATCCTTAACATACTTCATAGTGTGAAGTGTCTCAGAAAATCCACCTGTTAAGTACAATACCAGATGGGAAAGATTGGTAGAGTTACAAGAAAGTCAGACTCATGTCTGTAATACAGGAGGCTCTGTGTGTCTTGATAGGCAGCTTGGAAAACCACAGAGCTTGTAGCATATATACTCCATGAAAGAGCTTCTATCCAAATGGTTTAGTGGAAGAAGGAAATATACATGTTTGTGTAGAGAAAATTATCGAATTCTAATGAGTAATCATTGTGAAAAGGACAAAGAGCGAAATGCTTTCACATATTCCTTGAAAAGGGAGAATAAAAGATTTTAGCTCTTACAAAAGCAGAAAAAATGTATCCCATAGAGGGTTGTCTTCCTCATCTATTTCTGTCACAGATGAAAAAAGAGTAATTAAAAGCATAGTTTCGTGTTAAATTTTTTGGTTTATTCAGCTACCTTTCAGGTAATTTTTAGTCTGAAGAGAAACATTTCCTACAGTCAAGAGACCATGAGTAGGAAGGTTAGATTTTCTTTTGGTGGAAATTTGGGACAGGTATCACACCACCGAATTTAGCAGTGATTTCAGATGCTTATCCTTGTAACTGGAAGCAAAATCCAATCCATAAGTGAGAAGATAAAATGAATAACATTTCAGTGCAGGAAAAGCTAATTACATTTCTTCACCATTTGTTGCTTATGGCCAAAGTGGTATCAAAGAACTGTGCACATTGATGACCAGCAGTTCACAAACAGTAATATCAATTCATTGGCTGGATATCTTAGTGGAAAGTTTCCCTTGTTCCTAGTGATTACTTATGGTCATGAAAAAAGTGTACTTTATCCTTGTATGTATTTAAAGCAATGATAAAAAATATTAAAGCCATTAAATAGGGTACTGGGGACAGTGAGTTTGAAATACTGAGTACTGTTTAACTCATCTGTGTTTAGAAAAGATGAACTGAAAGTGAAAGAAATGCTGTGAGAAACACTAGGGAAGACCAAGAAGAGCCTTGTTTAGCACAGCTGAACACAAATTAAGACAAATATGGTTCCTTTTGGAACTTCCAAAGTAAACACATGGGAAAACCACAGTCCGTATATATCCAGTCTGTAACTGTATAAAACTATAACTTGTCCATGAAGAAACATAACAGGAAACAGAAGGCAGTTTCTTACCAATAGGAGCTAGAGCTTCTTGGGTAATGTCTTGTTGGTAGGCTGAAAAAAAAAAATACTCCAAAACAAACCAACCAAAAAAAAAAAATCCCAAACTGAAAGCTCTAACTTGTTTTCCAACTGATCATTTTCTATGATCAGTTTTAAAGAAACCAGAATGATACATGTGCCTTCTGTAGCAAAGCACTGGATTTCAGTAGTTCACCAAGTCCTTCCTAGTCATATGTTCCATATGGACAAAGTTTCACTGTGAAGTAGAGCAGCTTTCTGAGATATTTATAGCCAGAGAATGCATTTGGAAGGATTACCATAACTTTCTGACTGAAGTTTTACTCGTGGAAAAATTAATACTGAATATTTTTACCAAAATCAAGATTTCAAGAGAGCTGACAACATAATCTTGATTTTCACAGGCATTTTCTTTTCTTTTTTTTTTTTTTTTTTTTTTTTTTTTTTTTTTTTTTTTTTTTTTTTTTTTTTTTTTTTTTTTTTTTTTTTTGAGAGAACATGAAATTCATGCTGAAAAGTGAGAGATAGGGGAGGAGGGACATATTTTGGTCATAACTTTGTTTTATAGTACCTGTGCTCTCAACACAGTGTAGTGAAGCTATCACAACATTTTCACAGCATCATTTTTTTCTGTTTGTTTTGGGGACTTCTTAATTAATTGTTGAGCATACATTTGGTGCACTTCTTGTTCTTTGTATTACAGAAGTGCACTACTTAGCAGTCCAGTAAGTATAGTGTGCAGTTTATCAGAGGATCCCCAGCTGTGCATCTTAGACAGAACTTTCCTGTGTTACCCATTGGTCCTAGCTGCTACAGCATGTCCCAATGGTAGAATGTGACACAGGCATGTCATCAAGAAATCTCAGTGAGAAACTAAAAGGAGCTTATACCACATATTTCTAGCAATTAGCTCATCTCCAGAGAGTGACAGAAAAGCACATAGTCTGTAGGTTGACAAGGAACCTGGGAACATATTTTATTTAGTAAGTAGAAAGGAAGATTTTCAAACAGTTTAGAGCAGGTGCCAAAGGTGGTGGCATAAGGGCATAGTAATATGTTCTATCTCCATTGCATACATCACTGACTGAGGTGCTTTCTTTAGGTGTTTTCTTTCTCCACCTATTTATTTATTGCACAGCATATGCAAAATCAGTCATTTGCCAAAAATTATTTTAACTTAGTTTATCACATTTTGAAAGAAATTCATGCAGGTGCACAGCGGTTACTGAAATCTTCCTCACAGAGTGGCTCAGATCTTAGAAATGTGTACACAGGTATGGGGGACATTGGAAGAGCTTGGAATAGGTTGAGATACTGGCTAGAGTGGGTTATAGTAGAGTAAACACCTGGAGTGGAAAGTGATGAAGGCATTTGTATGTCTGTGGACTGTTGGTCACTAACATACCACGCTGATGTGTCATCTGGGGCTGCCATTTGAGCAGTGCTTGAACTCAAATGTTGTGGTAATACTGTTCTAATAATTTAGTGTCATCAGTTCTGCATTTGCAAAAATCCTTTGCTAAATTGTTAGAACTTGGCATAGTGGGATTCACTGGCTTTTTTTTTGGCTCTAGGAAAAGCATGTCTATCACAAGGACCGTGTTGTTACTCAAAGTGACACTGTGTATCTTTTGTTCTGAGGAATGGAGCTGTTGAAAAATGGGCCATAGAGAGGGTGTGTGGCTTTTTTTGTTGTTCTGTATTTTTATATCTATCCATGTATCTATCTGCAAAATGAGACAGTCACAAAAACATTTCATTCCAAATTTGAGACAAACCTCTAGGTTGCAAGGAACTGAAAAATTACTTTGAAAAAGAAATGTATTGCCAGTTTTTCACTCTGCATGTTATGTATAATGAAAGTGTCCTTTCTGGTGTGTTTAAAGAACAGAATCAGCCAGTCTGAGGAATGTCAGTAGAGGACCATTCAGAGAGTTTACAAATAAACTCTAATGTGCACACATCAATACCTGTCCTGTCTGCTGGGAGCCCACCTGGGAGATGGAGGGTTCTCTGTGCTGATCAGGACTCTCTCACAGGAGATGGAGCTGAACTAAGGCAAGTCACTGCCCACCTAATGGTGCATGGCTGATGTTCTATGACCTGTGTCACATGCTAGACCACATTAGGTGATTCTAGATAGAGGGAAGGCAGGGGGTGCCACATAGGACCTTTGTGATCAGAGCAATGTCCACATACAGTTTCTGAGGAACAAAGCATAGCTAAAATTTGGTTTTCTGTTTAATTCTGTTTAATTTTGTATGCTTTTAATTCCAGAAACTGAAATTGCTTTGTCCGTGGTTTATAAATATTTAACACACACTTTTAATGAATAAGAAATTGAATTTAAGGGTCAGTAGCAGATTCAGTTACTTTTTCAGGTACTTGTTTAATTATTTCTCATTATATTTGTAAATGTAATTTTAAAATCTTTAAAAATAAATTAATATAGGCCATCAGAGAATCATCTCTAATAGATAACATTCATGAGTGTTTTTTACTTCTATTATACCATTACACTAGTATCTCAAGAGTTTTTGATGAGTACCAAAGTCTTGCAAGGAAAAGAGATTTCCCAAGGTCGTATGGTAATTTTGTGGAAGATTCGGGAATAGAAGACTGCTCCATGCTTTATCTGATCTAATCAAATAGTTTTCCAGATGGTAGAATTTTTTCTTAACAGTCTTTCCGTCTTTTGTGTGTTTTGTGCAAGAGACATCATACTTAAAAGATCATCCTGTGGAATAAAGATTAGGAAAAAAGGGTACTGGGAGCAACACTTGATTCTTTGAATAGATTGCCCTAATACATACCTTTCACTATTCAAATTATTTATTATATAGTGGTGTTCAAAGTAAGGCTATTACTGAAACCAACTGACTTTATTCATTAAAATATCAACAGAGCAGTGATCCTGATGAAAATGGTGAATAAAATCAAAGGGTCTCAGATAAAATCATTACCATCACTCTGATGTCAGTTATTGGAAAAAATGCAGCATATAAGTTAGTTGACGAATTTGTATTTCTAAAGAGGAGGTTTGAAGTAAAGGCTAGCTATTCTTCACTGTGTATTTTAGACTGCAGTATTTGTGTAGGATTCCAGACATTCACCTGTCAGGCAGTAGTAAGTCCAGTTCTGAAATCAGGAGTAAAATACTATTATTTTATTATGCACACGTTGTAGTTCCTTTTCTGTGAGCCTTCAGAAAAGGAAACAGGATGGAGTTGAAGGTATGAGAAATTGAAAGTTAGCCAGGCTCCTCTATCCTAGTATCTTAGCACCCATCTCATCACTGACAGAAGCCCAGTTTGGCTCTTGAAGGTAAAATTCTGTCTCCTAATATGCCTTCAAGACATTATTACACCTTTAGTTCTCAGGTCCATAAACCATTACTCTGGGTGCTCATAAATATGCATTTCCTTTACACTTTTAAGTAAGCTGCTATTGCTGTCATTCACTTTTAGTTAAGACCTGTCAGGTGGTGTTTCTGTTGAAGGAAAGAAGTTTAAATTACGGGTGAACTGAAGATATGTAGTTCCTAGGCATGCTAAAATTATGAGTGAGTTGGAGAGATTATTCCTCACAAGTAATTTTAGGATCCCAAGGGATAATGGTGATGCGTACAAGAGATGTTTCCTTCTTGGCTAATTCCATTAAAAGCTTCTGATTTCTGCATTGCTGGAGTAAGACTCCAAAAATCTGCATTTCTATCTTACATAATCACTTTACAGTGTCCTGGAACATCCACCTCAGCTATGACTGTCAGTGCGTTGACTTCTGGAATGACAGTGACATGTAGGTCTGACGAAGCATCCTTTGCAGTGTGCTTCATTGAAGTCAGAACTGCAAATGCTGTCAGTATTACTGGAAACCTTTTACTTAGGCAGAATTAATAAATTGCAACTTGTATTTTGGGATGGCCTTGTTATATATAGCTGGTCCAGAACGATATGACTTTACTAGTATGATATTACTGCATCTTGGCAGACAACATTCTATTTATTTTCAATTCTGAGAAAAGCATTATCCACTGGATAAGACACTGGATCAGAAGTTAGAGCATTCAGGATCACATTTGTGCCATTCTTATGGTGCCTGACTTTGCAGGTCTCCTCACTCAGATATTTTCTTCCTTTCATTTTCCAAACATGGCTGTGATTATTCATAGGATATCCCCCTGAGCTCTTGAAGGTCTTCTGCTCCTAGGTGAAGAACATGAACCCTATAATTGTACTAAATCCTACATTTAGTCTGTTCCCCAGAAGTTCTAGCTCCTGTCCAGGCTTTGGTTCAGACCTGGAAAGCTTTTCTTTAGCAAGTTGTGACCAATGGTGAATTTATGTAAACTTGGCAGCAAAGACTCAGGTTGAGGTTAAAAGGGGTTTTGCTCAACAAAGCAGGTATCTCAGAGAAGTGATCCTAGCTTCTCCTGAGCTGTTCTGTCTCTGGTGCTCTGACCCCAGTTCATCATGAGACTTTGTTGGTCTTTGTTTACTGCAAGGCTTTGTTTGGTTTTTCATAAAATCCGATACATGCTTTAATACTGTTCAAATAGCGCCATCCTGTTGTGTGTGAGAACAGAAAACTGAAGCTGATAGAAACAGATGTGATGTGCTATTTGTGGTGAAAGTCCTGTACTATGTTTCATATGGCCTTATCTGGTCAGGTTTTCCATGCCACCTCCAAGGCCTCTCTGTTCCACCTGGGGAAAAAGGTGTAGGTGACAAATTGTGTCATTCCCCTCTTAGACTAGTCACCATCCTTCCTTTAAGTAAAACCCCATAGCAGATGTTGGGGATGTGTGTGGCTCCTTGAAGGGTACTTTTGGAGAAGCATTAGACATGGGAGAAGGGATGACTGCAGATTCCTGTGATGCCATAGCTCCACTGTGTCATGCCCCAGGGACTGGCCCCAGTCACCTAATAAGGTTGGACATGCCAGGTAGTGTGATGTCAACTACAGCAGAGGGACATCCTCCTCTCCTGAAACACCAGTGACTCTTTATCCAAAAGGTTTCATAGTGTTACTACAGTATCTGCTGATGTGCTTATTGAAGCAACCATTTTTGGGAGTGAGTTACTAGTGTTGTCTGGCAGTAGAATGATACACAGCAGAGTAATTAGGAATAAATTTAAAATTATTGATAATGAAAACATTTTTCAGGCACTGATTAGGTCCTTCTTATTGCCAGAGATGTGGTCTGGAAGAATTTCTTGATAGTTCAGATGGGCTTGGGCTGTTGAACAGATTTTCTTCAGTGGGGAAAGAGGCAAAGTGCCATCCTTTTGACCAGGATCCTTTTGATCCTGCTGCTAGAATCATATACAAGTATATTGAATTTTTTTCCTAAAAATATAACCCAGTGGGTATCTGACTTTTCCTTTATTGATTTAGTGATTTTAGTTGCTCCTGTTCTGTTCACGGTCAAAAGACATTAATGAATATAAGACAATGGTAGAAATTTCTGACTCTGTAGTTGAAGAGAGAAGAAGAGCAGAGAACATACTTTGTGGAACATCTGCTACGTGGATATACTTTATTGTGGGCAACTGAATGGCATGACCTGGTCATCAGTCTCTATATTTTCCTTTGTCATCTTTAAGTGTTCTCAGTGGAGAACTATTAGTACTATTTTCCTACCTTCCTGCATAAGCACAGGCCAGTGTTTATTGGAGCTAACCTCTGGTAGTTATAAAGCCAACATCACAGTAATAAGCAGACAGATGAAACATATAATATTCATAAATTATTGAATGCAGCTTCCTCCTCCTTACAGTAATCTCTTCAGGACCGGGACAGTTTCTTGTGAGAACCCACAGTCCAACAAGAAGATCAGCAACAGCCAATGTTTTTTGTCAAATCAGTTCAATTTTCTTCTCTGATAGAGTAGCAAACGTACCACTGATGTGGAAAAGGAAGAGGTGCCATTCACCTTGACCTTATCAATGTATTCTGGTTAACAAACTAGAGATACATGAATATGAAGCCACTGCAGGATGGGTACCAAACTGTCATGAAAGCTGTTCTCAGTAGTTACTAGTGGATCCACAGTGGCCTGTCCAGTATTTAATTGTCTTCCAGTGGGATGATGAATTTAGTCTGCACATTATACCAGTATGAGAGGCAGATTCAGACTAAATTTGAGAAATCAGTGAAATGGCTTGGAAAAATAGAGTATAATGCAATAGAAGAAGGGTAAGTTTCTTAACTGTGGCATAAATATTCAACCTAAAAACTGAGTAAATGTAAGAAATGCTTATGCAGTAATCTTGGAGAAAGGGTTTGTAACAGTGAGTAAGTAGAGTGACAGGCAGACTGACTGAATGTGTAAGAAAAGTCTGTACATAAAAGATACCAATAAGATTTGTTTCCACTTTTGCAGGAGATATATCACATTTCCTCTATTTGCAGCCAACTCTTAATAAAATCATTGTAAGCCAAATTGCAGCTGGGTACAGCCTGAATCAGGAGCAGAGAGACTCATTGTGTTTTGTGTGTCTCTCTTACCACACCTTATGCTGCCTTTTTCACATCTGTTATCATCAAATAAATAGTATAATAGTTTCTGTTGCCCAAAAATCATCTCATCAAATGTTTGATAAAAATATGGCTTAATTGCATTGATAGTGAGTAGTTCACGGAGTCATAGAATGGTTTGTGTTGGTAGGGACCTCATCTGTTCCAACCCCTGCTGTGGGCAGAGACACCTCTCACCAGAAAAGGTTACTCAGTGCTCCATCCAACCTTAAACACTTCCAGGGATGGGGCATCTACAGCTTCTCTGGGCAGCCTCTTCCAGTGCCTCACCAGCCTCACAGTAGAGAATTTTTTTTTCTAATATCGAATCTAAATCTACTCTCTTTCAGTTTGAGGCCATTCTCTCTTGGCCTGTTACTATGTGCCCTTGTAAATGGTCTCTGCAGTAGTAGTTTTGGTTTGCTTTTTTAATTTTCAGAATTTATACTAAAATATGGTTGTTTATATGAAAGTGTAACTACAAGTAGTTCTTCCATAGGAAAGTAGTACAAATGTACACAAAATAACATGTAGAAAGTAATGTATATATATGTTATGTAGGTAGAGAAGAAAGAAGCAAAATACCCACTCAGTGATCTGTTTCAAATTACAGAAACTATAAGGTGCACTTTCCGGACTATAAGGCGCACTCTTTTTTTGCAGCGAGGATCTGCGCACAATAAAGTAATGAATTAGTAATGGAATCGTGGGATCACGGATTTACTGGCAGGTGCTCAATTTGCAAACATTTTTCGTGGATCGGCGTAACCTTTAAACGCAGCCCCATGCGCCCTTCCCGTGCTGAGGGCCCCAGCACTCCCGCCCGCCCCTGGTGTGGCTGCTGGCTCGCGCGGCTGGCGGGGTCTCTTGACGCGCGGCTCTCGCAGTTCGGCTCACAGCTTGTACTTCCAGGTTGGCAAATTTCCAAATTTTGTCCATATATAAGGCGCACCGGATTATAATGCATACTTCCAGGTTTCGATCAAAATTTTAGTCAAAAGAGTGTGCCTTACTGTCGTGAAATTACTGTAATTCTGTTAATTTATTTAGATATTTAGTGTTTTCATAGTTGTCTGTTTAAGTAGGAAATGGTAAGGAGATTGTTGGGAAGGTTAATTGAAGAGCTGCCATCATGTGTGTGGAGACTCTTTACATGGAGCCAGTACTTTTTAATGGCTGTAGGCATGTACCTGTTGGACTTAAACAAAGGATTGCAACAGATAGTTTAGCACTGAAAGGCATGAAAAAGGACTGCTTATCATAGTATAAGTAACCATCAATATTTTTAATGCTGTTCTTCAGATCTTTCATTATAGTCTTGCAGTTAATTGAGTATATTCTACAGGTATTGAAAACAAATTACCTAATAATTAGCTGCTTTTAAGTATTGCTTTTATTTGTTGTTCTGTGCATTATTGATAATTATTTTCTTAAGCACTTACATAGATTTTTAAATATTCCTTAAGTATCAGAAAAGGTGCTAATCTACAGTAATTTCACACTCATAAGCCGCACTTCCGGGTAGCCAGAAAGACCATGGAATTTGTCCATAAATAAGCTGCACCGGGTGATAAGCCACACTTTTTTTTTAAAAAAATCGGAGATCCATGTGTTAATAACAGTTAGTAACAGAATCGCATGATCGCGGGGTTTGGTGTCAGGTGCTCAATTTGCAAACAGTTTTCACAGATCGGTGAAGCCTTTAAACACAGCCCCAGGTGCCCTCCCTGTGCCGCGGGCCCCGGCACACCCGCCCCTGCGCTGGCTGCTGCAGCTGCCCACGCTGCTCAAAAGCAGCGGCTCAGCAGGCTGGCTACGCGATGCCGGCAAAGCGCCGGCAAAAAGCAGTGGCAAAGTGCGAAGTCGGCAAAATGCAGTGGCAAAGCGGCTGGGCTTCGCGTGAAGGGCATTTCACTGGAATTTGTACAAAAAGAAGCCGCCCTGGGTGATTAGCCGCACTTCTGGGATCGACTCAGTTCTTCAGTGAAATAGGTGCGGCTTATCAGTTTGAAATTACTGTCAATATGTTCTTAATTGCTTATTGCAATCAATGTCTTATACAAACTTTAAATGTAAGCCTTTCTTTTAATGAAATGCTGCTTTTTATGGCAACTCTGAAAATTTGAGTGATTTTCTGCCTCCAGTCAGAATATTATATTTAACCATTATTACCAGACTTCTGGTTTGGAATTAGGGAAAGATAGCAATAATTAAATGGGTATATTTTGGTGTACTTAAGAATGCATTATATTTTGGGGTTTTAAATCTTGCATGCAGCATAAAATGAAGTTATTCATTTTAATGCATCCTTCTTGTTGGCTTAAAGCTGAAATATACTTGCTTGAAAATTAATTTACCCCTCATGAATGACTGGTTGGATTATCTTTGTAGCATTAAATGTCAACCCTGAGCTCAGAGCACATTGTGTCTACAGTAAAAAGTTGTCCCTGAGCACTTAATGTTGTGTTAAATGATGATGTGTCCTTTGCAAATGTATTATTAGTGTCAAGCTGTTCCGTCTCTCAAGATTGAAAAATGGTCAGTGATTTGAGCTGCCATTAAACCTGAATAAAATAGAGAAGCTGTGGGGGGTTTTCATGCCTTTTCTGAGTACAGACACACTCTTGTGTAGGTATAAGACTTATAAAAATCTTTCTGTTAACCTCAGACTCCAAAAACTCCCTTCAGAATCATAGCAATCAAAAATAAGAAAATCTCACTTCTGCTTCTCAGGAAGAGAATGGACACTGAATTTATCTGTGTGACACTAATAGCACAAAATGCAGTAAAATAAATACTTGAGAGCTTGATCTTGTTTCCATAGATGTGAGCTTGGGTTGTGTTGCCAGTTCTCAGATGTAGGTCATAAAACTGTTACTGCTATGTGGTTTGCCAACTGATTTTTAGTGACGTTAGGCCTGAAATTGCCATGGAATTTTGTTTTTCTTGGATTCCTCAACATTCTAAATAAATCATTATTTAGAATGAATCAGACATGTTGAAGATGTGTTCTGTGAGAGTAGAGTTTCACTGGATTGAAATAAACTCTGTTACTCAGTGAATATACATTGGCTGGTTTAAAATCTCTCAAAGATCATAGAATGAAATACTTCTTTGTGCGCTTTTGGAGGCAGGTGTGTCAGTACTTCAGTGGTTTTCTATGGTGTTACAAAGCACTTCAGAAAACACTTATTTCCCCATGCCAGACACCTAGCTTGTTGGCATTTAGAAAGGCACTTAAAGAAAAGTTGTACTACTGTGAGATGATAGAGCTCAGTTTTGAGCTCATTCTCAGTTTTTCTTACATCCCAAGGCGTGTAAGAAAATAAATGCTTGTCTTTCCTCCGACTGAAAAACAACCTACTCTAAGGTTAGGGAATTGGTGATGGTGCAAACTGATTTGAGCCTTCTAGTCCATTGACTTGCAGTTTGCAGACCCTACTGAATTCCTCTGGTGCACTTTAGTTCCATTGCAATGATGACATCAGGATACTTCAGGCCATGTGATTTTGTGACTAAATTCTCTCTCAGCTGTCAGCCTGATTTAGCTGGTTCCATGGAATTAGTTCCCTGATAGTTGTAAAAAGCAAGTGCCATGCACATGCAGAAGAAAACAAGGGCATGGACATAATAGAGTGAGCCCAGTGAAGGGTCAGGATGTCCATCTGGAGCACAGGATGTACAAGAGGCTGTGGGAGCTGTCTTTTCAGCTTTGAGAAAGCTCAGCTGAGATGCTACTGCTGTCTTCAACTACTTAATAGGAGGCTACAGGCAGGGTGAAGCCAAACTTTTCTCAAAGGTGCACAATGGTAGGACAAAAGGCAAGTTAGAACATGAATGTTCTCGGTAGGTAGGTGAATAATACTTCTACCAGAGGGATGGCCAAATGTTGGGAAGAGTTGTGGAATCTCTACCTTTGGAAATACTAAAAACTCAACTGGATAAGCTAAGCTAGACTTGTTTCCCGACTCACTGGAGCTGAATTTCAGGGTGAATGCAGTTTAAAAATTGGCTCTGTTCTGAGCAGAGGGATGGATCATATGAACCCAAGGAATGTCTTCTAATCTAACCTATCCCCTGAGACTGTGGCTTAAAGCAGGACTGTAGCTGGTACATGGGAGCAGTTCGGAAGAAGCGGTGTGATAATTATGGTACTGAGCGCAGTCTCTCTGTAGCACAGGCCTAGCTAACTGGGAACCATCACATCATAGCTGAGCAGGGATGGAATTCAGGCTGTGGGTTTCAGTGCAATTTACAGTCCCTTCATGACTTTGTGATTTTCTCTCTATTGTGCTAGTAATACCCCAGGTAATTCCTTCAAAGGTAATTTGGCCTTGTCTGTAAATGTCTTGAATCAAGATGAAGTAATGTAGGACTGGTTCTTCTTCTCTCTTTGTACCTTAATGCTATTTCCTTGTTTCATATTTATTCTGCTTAACCTTAGAGTTGAAGCCAACCCACCTGACTGGGGTTCTGAACATCTCTAGTTGTTCTTGACAGTAAAACTGGCAGCCCCAGGGAGCTCTTTAGGCTGTGCTAGGCTGGTATCACTCACTCCTTGGAGAAGTCTCTCTATGGGAAGTAAAAAGAGACCTAAACTAGCAATCCCTAAAACTGAAATCAGGTGTAATGGGTGTCTTGCACCTAAGGAGGTTGTGGAGGATGGCATTAATGAACCTTCCTCCTTCTTGGGCCTTTGTCCCTAGTAGTTAAACTACTATTGGTGACTGAAATTTACCCTCTAGTTGTAGTTGCATTGATCCTTAAGCAGTACTTTAACATATGAAATGGATTGCTAATGTATGGAAAAGGTCTTACTAATGTTTTCAGTATGACTATAATACCAGCATAGAAAGATTCAAGACAGCAGTTTGTTGGTTGTTACAAATTATAGTGAAAGTGTTGAAAGGAATTTTAAATCTGTAGCGTTGATTAAAAAATTTAACTATCTGTCAGGTTTTTTGGCGTGCTGTAAATAACTCATCTTCAAATTATTTGTCTGAGTAATTAAATTTAGATTGCACATTTCTCATTTCAAATATTTTGACTCTTATCTGTTTGGTTTTCCATTGTGGCTTAATTGGTGTGGTCTATATAAACGGACAATAAATTTATATACCTTTGTTATAAAGATCAGTCAGTGAATAGAACTTGGTATTCATCCCAGACAGAATTATGATTGAATGTATTTGCAAGATTAAAGCACTGAATTTACTTCTTTCTAATTAAAGGCAATTAAAGATTTGCAGACACAAATAAAAGACAATGAATTGAGGAATAAGTGTAGAAGCAAGTCCATTTGCAGGTGAAAAGAAGTGCCTTTGAAGCAGAACCAGCTGTATTTTCATTGAAAGAATAACAGTTTAGGAAGCTTTTCTGCATGTGCTTGCTTGATAGCATAATGTACTCATAAGCAGCTTATGCAGTACAGTATTCAGAAAATAGCAGTGCATTAATTTTTAAAGTAGCAAATGCAGGCGAAGAGCAATGCTGCCACATGATGATAATGAAGGTGGATATTGTAAAGTCTGCTGAGAGAAAAGAAAGCAGGGAGCTCCTGAAATGTGAACATTTATAAAACAATAACTAGATATTCATATGATAATAAGCTTGGACAGCAGCATCAACAAAGGCCAAAGATGCAGTGCTGTTTCTGCTTAAGCTTGATGAATTGAAAAGCAGAGAGGCAGTCTTTAGTCTGTTATTCAATTCCAGTAATGAGCTATTGTTAGAATGAAAGAGTAAATATATAGAAGGGCTGGAAAATTTTTTTTTTCCTCATGAAGTTATTCTGTAGATTTTTTCAGGTTGTATCTTAAACAGCAGCATCTTTAAACACAATTCTAAATGTAGTCAGTTTTCTGAAATACAGTGCTCAGCATGCTGCATTCTCAGTTACATGTATAAAGGAGCTTGGTATGTATGCAGAAATACAGTATTGTGCATAACTACCTGGTAGTGTCACAGTATTTCTGCAGACTAAAAAAAATTAATCCAGAACTTGAATGAACTGATCTAGCTTACACATATTATTTAGATTTTTGCATTTATCATCATGTCATTGGAAGTTTAATTAAAAAGAGTACTGAACATATAGGATCAGGTCATGTCTAATATATTATTAAAATTATTGAATAGAAAATGTATGGCATCTCAATTTTCCTTGTAAGCAGAGTTAATTTTTTTTAAAAATCTTGCAAAATCCATGGATTTTTATTCCTGGTTACGTGAAGAGAAACAAACTCTCTTTGTATATTGTATGAATCCCTAATATCCACTCCGAAGGAGCACCCTTTGTCATTTCTCACAATATCGTTGTTTTAGTAGGAAAAAAACCTCCCTTATCTTCACCCTTTTCTAGTCCTACAGTTTGTACAATAGTCTTCATTTCTACCTATCGAAAGGATTCCTAACAGGATCTGTAAACATGGCACAGCTCAGTTCAGATGCTGCTGAGATCACTTTGCCACCAAAGGAGTGGAAAAGAAGGATGGAAGGAAGGGAGTGGGGCAAGGTGAGCTCTGTGGAGTTTCTGCAAGGCAAAGGCTGCTTCAAGCACTGAATGGGAAGGTGGATGATCTTTGGAGGCACTGGCAGGAAGCAGGACAAGCAGAGAACTGTCATCAGTAAAAACAGTTGCGTTGTCATGGAGTACTTCTCTGGCCTTAAAAAAGGAAGTGACGGACCTGAAAAAGTAAGGAGTGGTGAATTTGTTTAAAAATAAATAAACAAGTAGGGGTAGTTATATAAAAAGTTAAGAGAAGCTGGCGCTAGAGTTTAGAGTTTGAGACAAGAGATGACAAATTGGTAACAATAATGACTAGTCAAAGAATCAAGGATTTTGTTTAAGTAAAGTAAGATTTGGTCTGGAAATCTTCCAGTTGTATCTTTTTGGCTTCTTCTTATATTCCATCAGGAAAACTCTGTGTCTCAGATAGGCATTGGATAAAGCAGACAAATGGGGCTTTGTCTGATGAGTCTGTCTCAACTGGCTTTGATGATCATTTCCTGAAAAGAAGAAATGGCTTCAAATGATGACTCTGACAGATAAATGTACAAGACAGCTTGCAGGATAAGTGAGATAAAACCAGAAGACATTGAGAGTGTGAATATACTTATCCCAACTGGTTGAATTTGCAAGCCCAAAAGAAGGGAAGCTGTAGGGAGCCTATATTACTTTTTTCTGCTTGTTTTCCAGGTGGTAATGATCAATATTCACGTGGCAGGAGCTTTGCATTTCATTGTTCTTTATAGTCCTGTAATGCAGATGTCTTTCCCAAGGCCTCAGAAAGTTCACATGTTTTAAGAGTTTTAGTATGATTGCTGAATCTGGTTTCCATTACAAAGAAGCCCACAGATGCCCTTTTTAAACTTTTGCACTTGGTGGACTCAGACTGTTTCCCTACTGTACTTTTTTCCTTTTGGCTATTACATTTAGCAAGGAGAGTGGTAAATTAATGGCAGGTGCATGGATTTGGAGAACTACCAGTTCTAGAGTCATCACTGAAATAGCCTGTTTGTTATAGGAGAGTTAGTTGTTCATATCAGACTTAATATAAATCTGGAAGTATTCTCTAGGTAAGTAGAATCCAGTCTTAGCTGTAGCATTGATACTGGAATAAAGAGTAACAGGATGCTAGAAACCAAGGCAAAGAGCACCAATAAGCTTTCTCATTTGGATGAATAAACATCTGCCCATACATGAATTTCACAGACTGAGTCTGCTATGAAATATTTGTCCCTGCTTGTGTCACCTTCACACTTGAGCTGTGGAGGAGGGAGAATGGGCAATGGGAGGAAGGGGAGGTGGGGTTTACTAGCTGTCTTGTGTTCCATTCCTTATGGACCTTACCAAGCTTTCTAGTTTCCATTATCTAATACTGTTGCATCACTGGAAGGGAAATTTCTGACTGTCTTGTTTCATTTACCACTGGTGGAAGAGTAGCAAACCTGAATTATGAGAACTGAGATTGACTTTAGCGCTTGTCCGTTATATAGTTCTAAACAAAGATATTTTTCATGCTTAAAACATTTCAGATTGATACATTTCTATAGTTTGTTCACAAGTAAGAACAGCTGCATCACTTAGGAAAGTTGGCTCCCAACAAACAAACAAAAAAAATTCAAGGCTGGGGTGTATTTTTATGAGTAATAAACTCCT
This sequence comes from Sialia sialis, assembly GCA_009812075.1. NCBI lineage: Eukaryota > Metazoa > Chordata > Aves > Passeriformes > Turdidae > Sialia > Sialia sialis. The sequence goes on from VRYO01001463.1 coordinate 23,396,072, forward strand.
GACATTTGTAATGGAAATTCTGAAAGATCCTTTAACTATTTCATGGTGAAAGAATTAGTGTAGGACTTCAGGGAGAAGGAACACATTCTCTTTGTGGCTGGATTCATCTCATGACTTAGCCATTTTTGTGGTTTCTGGAAGTCTTTCCCCAGCTGTTCTAAAATATTACTGGACTCCTGATGCATCCTATTATCATATATTACTGACTTCTGAAAAATAATGCTGCAGTGGTCATGTCCTGCTAATAAGATGTATTGACTGGATGAACATATTGGAACATCTGACATAAATCATCTTTTTGTCATTATTTCTTCACTCTAGGTTTCCTTGGATATATGCTGCCTTTTTTTTATTCCTAATATGTATTGTTTCAGTTATTTTTCCATTTGTTATTGAGTATTTTTAAGTTATTTCAAGTCTTCTATGAATAATGTCTGACCAAAGGATAGCATGGAGACTTTCACAATATATAATCCGTAGGACTAAGGAGAGATAATACAATGAAAGCAAATTTGTAATGCAAGTTCAGCATTCATGGTATGCTACACAGACAATCTCTGCATTGAGTATGAGCAGGGCAATACAAGGAGTAGACAAAGTCAGAAGTGTGTTTCCATGAATCCAGTGTATCAGTGGAAGAAGACATTCACATTTCAGAATTTCATCACTACACTACAATATCCCAGTTTTCAAGGTAGCCATAAAATAAGAAGTTTGCATTATTGATTATGAATGTAAAATCACATCTGCTTGGACAAATGGCATTTTTTTATACAAAACCACTGGACAGAGTTTAAGAGGAGAGGTTAAACTATTTGACTGTAGCAGTAATGAAAGTTAATGTCCAAATAGGTAAACTTAGTGATTTGAAAAAGGACAGACACTCTGCTTTAACTATTATAGTTTAGTTTTGGAATTGGGCATAAAGAGCAAAAAAAGGTATGTATGCATTAGGAGGGGAAAAGATGACAAGGAATTTTTTAAAACCCAAAGCAGTTGTACTGAGGCTCTATGCCTCCAAGCAGTTTCTTCATGAGTTCTTCTTTTTCTTCTCCTTTTGTATCTATAGCTTGACTTCTGTTAACTTAAAGAAGCTATGGTTAATAGTTCATATCACAACTATCCCTGAAAAATATCAAGTGTTTTATGCTTCATTATTGAGATAAATGATTTCTGCCATTTCTACCATTTTTGAATACTTACATCTCCCTCTCTGAACTCAGTTCATATGGATTCTTAGTAATCAAGCCCTAGTCCCTGTAACTTGTAACAAGTTAATCTAGAAGATTTTGTGTAATGTATTTCTACAAACAGATGGTGTCAAACAATGGTTTTATTAGCATTTACTTATATTGATCTCCATATCTCTGAGTTCTGATACCTGCAAATAATGTTCCAGTTCAGAATGATGAACCTTTTCATTCACCAGAATGTCTTGCATTGCACATTGTATGTGCACTAGAGATGATTAACCAAGAAAAATTCTAACGAAAATTCTTGTTTCGATTTCAAGGAGAGGGAAAAACATAATCTACCTTTAATCTACTTATTTGCTGTCTGATTCCTATGGAGCAATTTATTAAACATTGTACTAGTGGATATCTATCCATACATATATTTTGATGTCACTCTGAAGTAACAGGCTCTACACTGATTTGTCCGGTCTTGTTTCTGTCACTGTCTGTGTCAAGCATGGTTGTTCACAGATTGAATCCCTGGGTTACACAGTAGCTGTTGTTTAAAATGCTGGGCTGCGGGATGTTTTTAATATGTTAAATCTGACTCTTCAACTGAAATAAATGTTCACGTTCTTTATATTATTTTTGCATTGTTTTCATTGAATATGCTTTTTTACTCTAGGGAAACAAGATTATAAGAAAACCAGGCCTATGTTAAGAGCTACAAGATTAAAAGCAGAGGCCAAGAAAACTGCACTAGGCGTAAAGGTAGAGAACCTCTTTGATAGCTCAAACTACCTTTGTGTTTGTTTCTTTTCCCCATTGATATGCTGTGTGAATATTGATTTCTGAGAGAAATTGTTTATGACACTTCAAAATATAAGTAGAATGCTAGAATCTAAAATATTTATGATGAACTGCTTTTACTTAACCCTAAAATGGCTTGAATATTTGAAGTGCTGAAAGATTTTATGTAGCTTATGTCCTTGTTATGATGCATGCTTACTTCAACGTTTAAAATACCGTGTGCTTAGAAAATTGATGATTTTACAGAGCCTGTCTACACACAGAACAAATTCTTTAGCTATTTCATATAGCTAGACAAATTACAATAAACATTTCCCATGTTCCTCTTCTCATCCTATACTAGTAGTAATTTAAAAACTGGATTTGTTAAATATTGCTAATTCTCAGCATTATTGTCTCAGTCTGCATCCTTGGTTACTGGCTCTGACTTGGGAAAAGAAGACTTAACTAACAGCAAAACATATGGAAAGGTACTAAACTTTATTTTGAAAAATGTTCCCATTTCAGGTAGGTAAGAAATACAAAAATTGTGATCATAGCTGTGAATATGAGCAATTTCTACTACTCAGTGTGCCATCAAAACAGGACCTATCTGAACACACATTGTTCATGTGTTCTCCACTATTTTTTCCTCAAACTTAATTTTTACTCTAACTGGTATACTATTAACTTAACAGCAAGCGTAAAGCATGAGGAAAATAAAAAAGTGGATCCATTAACTGGATATTCTAGTAAAAGAAACTTCAGAAATGTTAAAAGGAGAACATTTTCTTGTTTCTGGCAGATGAGAAATCAATTTTTTCAAGTTATAGCTTATAGCAAATGCCAAGGTATTACTACCAAGCTGTAACAGCTGTTAGGCTGCCAGATGATGTATTTGGTTGTCTTCCAGAATTTGCTATTATAATCACGAAACAGTGCTTTCTTTTTGCTCCTGATTGCTGATCTCGATCAAGCATTACCGTGCGATGCAGTATGTTTTCACAACATAATCTCCTCAGTTAGTGCTGTGTGTCAGGTTTTAATGAGAAAAAGTAGATTGCCTTTTTTGTTTAAAGGATAGATTATTAACCTTTTGTGTTCCTTTTCCTTCATTTCTTATTAAATTTTCCTTTTTCTTTCCATTTTTCTTTCAATGAGGTGACCCTTTAAAAGTGATGTTCTACTTGGAGACTTAGTGTACAGCCTAATTCTTTTTAAATGTACACATTTTTGCATGTCTTTCACAAGTGAGAAGAGAATGAGATTTGGTCCTCCAAAACCTGTTTCATTTCCTTATTTTCTAAAGTAGTTCTTTGCTAAAAATGAGGGTGAATAGGAAAGCATATGTGTAATCATATATGTAAAAAAGGTTTGAGTATTAGTGAATAAAGGACTTTTGCCGTCAAGGTGCACACGTGCTCTCCAGGTCCTGAGTGGGTGTATTTCTGGAGTTCTGCTAGTTGCACTATGTGATGTGTCAGGTTTACAATTCTGCTTCTATCTTTAAAAAAAATTCTTTAAAATATTTTCTTCCGGCTGTAATGCAAAAAAACCCTGGATCATCCCCAAATAGATCACAGTAATTTGTTTTGCTTCCAAATTGCTGAGAAAAGCTGACAGAGCTGAAGCGAAAAAAGAGGGTAAGTTGGGCACCTTTCCCTTCGGGGATTTGCTTGTAGGGAAAGGAAGGCAGGGCTTTTGACTGCATCTTTCTCACTGAGCCTGCTTAATGCCAACAACCTCAGGCATACTAAATGTTACAATACTTTTCCCAGAATGTGGGCAATTTCTGTAAAGTCTTTACTTCTGCTGACAGACCCCACAGTGCTCAGCACAGAAGCAAGGTGCATTCAATGTCTTGGGGTAAAGGTGCACCTCTTCTCACCGTGCAGGGACAGCTCTTCACCCTGCTCAATCCCTCCAGCAGCAGAACTTCACCGTGGGCAGTAGATGCTCCTGTAGTGTCTGCAGGGAAATCTCCTTCCTTACCCCTGGAGAGGCTGCTTAGTTGTGAAGCTCCATAAGCTGTACTCCTCTATCATGGCTTGTTTTGCTCAGTCCAGTGCTAAGGTCTTCCAACTGTCCCGGTGCTATCTTTTTACAATTATCCTCCACACCTATCCTAAATACTCCTCTGATGTTTTCTGGATAGTTTTTGAAGTAATTCTTAACAACTTATGTTTGGTATGGTGGCAAGTTAAAGAACAGCAGAGAAAGTAATTTGTTCTTCAGATCCCTTGACCAGTTGTCCCAAGGCCCTGAGGTCCCACTTGATCATCCTTAGTCTTGTTGGGACTTTGTATGTCCACCTGGAAAAACAGTGAGCAATAGTCAGTGGACCAAGCCAAGCTGGAAAGTTTCTTGGTGATTTCCCCAAGGCTCCCACACCTCCCTATGGGCTGGGTTCAGCTGGTTTATTGGGCCCTCTGTTCCTCTCAAAAGGGAGTCACCAATGACTACTACCCTTTTTATTTTCTTAATTGAGGATGTTTTGATGTGGGAGGTAGGTTGCCCTGCCCTAGACAGCCGCTCCAGCCTGGATAGATCTTCCTCCACATTCTCATTTCCCTGGTTCTCAGATTCCAGGGACTCGTGTCTGTTGTTTAAAGCACCTGGAGAGGTGAGGTAGGTCAGGAGGGAATTCACCTGCCACCCCAAACAGAAACCCATTTCCACTCCCCACTGTCTCTTAAGAGCTCCTCCTTTTCCTTAGGATGAGTAATGGTGATAAACAACATGATTCACCTTCCAAAGGCTGGGATTTTAGTAGTTTTTTATTGTGTAGGCCCTAATTCTGTGCTGTAGCAGTTGATGAAGTTCAATCTGTGTTGAGAGAAAAAAAGTGATACAACTACAGTGCAATGTAATAAGTAGGCACTTTAAATAGAAATGTCCAAAGTTCTTGTAAATCTTTGAGAAGGAACTAGACCCATACATGTATTTGAAATGTATTTTATTTGTTTATATACCTGTCTATTCTGTACATGATGCAGTACACAGCAGTTCAAAATAAATTAACCTTTTATTATAGAAAGCTAAGTTGAAGCTAATAAAAATATTGTAGAGGAAGGATAAATACAAAAGTATAAACTCTCCGGGAAAGGGGAATATATTTGTAGTTCTGTGAAATACAAGCATACAATAAGCTAATGCAATAAGCACCATACAGCCACTTAAAACAATAGGCTTTTTTATGTCATTGATAACTCTAGGGTTGTTTTGCATTACTGTCCTGAAGAATAGGCTGTAAACTAAGACTTAGTGTAGTTTTTAGGGCAGGAAAAAAGAGGGCTAGAATATAGTGAAGGGATTTTACTCCTTAATTTCTATGAGGATAATGAAATTCAACTGTTGTGTATTTCACATGAGAGCTGACAACATTAGCTTAAAAAAAGGCCCCATAAATGACATAAAACTTTACAGAACCAATCCCCTGGAGATTCTTAACATTTCATCGCTGGCATACTAATTAGCTTGTCTTGTCAAACTTTGATTGCCTTGTCATTTTAATGCAAGGTTTAAAGTAACAAAGTTTCTTTCAATCACTGGCATTTAGTACTTTTTAATTTCCCCAATGAGGGATTTTTATCTGTGTTGATAATGTCAGAGAAGCAGCTGAGCACTAGTAACTGTCCAAAGTTAGTTCAAGCAGGGTGACCATGCTAGTACTTGGTGTGTCATATTTGCTCTTTAAACATGTTTAAAGATTAAATATTGTAGCAGAGCTATTGTACTGGCTCTGTTTGTGTATGTGACACTAATGTAGACAGTGCCAAAATACATTGTGTCTCTTGGAAAAGCGGGACCCTGTCTCGAGAAACAGCTCCAGGAGAAAGCAGTATGCTGTATGTCTCCTGGTGTTTGGATAAGACAAAATCCTTTGTAGCAGTACCAAAAAGGGAGCCTCTGAACTTTCTCTGAGTCATTTTGTTGGCCCCCCACATGGGGCTTGTGCTGGTGGAAGCCCAAGTGTTCATCCTTAGCAAGTAGAGCAGGAAAGCCTTTCCACCACTGGTGCTAACTCTGCTCACACTGGACGAGGCAAACATGCCAGCAGGAGAGTGACAAGCAGAAAATGGTTTGAGAAGGTGTGGAAGCTTGGACCCCAGATAGCTGAAGTTTGGTATGCAGAGACCAAAAGTTATGGGGGTTCTTGGGGAGAGATTCTTTTCACAGGCTGCAAGAGCAATTCAGTGTTCCATGCGATAAGGGTTGAAGTTTTCTCTCTTCTTGAAAGGTGGCACAAATCTTAGCATTTGCAAAGTACTTGCAAAGACATCATTGACTGCAGAATATCACTCCACAGAGAATTAGTAGCAACACGGTACATTGATTCAGCCAAGGAAAAAACATTTCCTAAACAAAGTGAGAGCTTACTTAAATAGAATGTCTGTCATTCTTTTGCTTACCTGCTTAATCTGTTGTGTAGTGAGATACCTCACTATGGAGATTTTATCTCATCTGGAACAAGTTAGATAGGAATAGGTAACAAGACATTCCTAGTGTATTTTAGCCAAGTATATTCTCCGATTTCATGCTGTTCATAATCTGCTAAGTTGGTGAAATACATTTGCCAAGATAGTTTCATAGCTTTGTAGAAATTTAGGCCACAAGAGACTATTAGATCATTTGATCTGCACTTCTATATGTTACAGATCATAAAATTTCATCCGAATACTTTCTGCAAAGTCTAAGCACTTTGTAATGGCCAAAATACTGGGTCTTCAAACTTATATCTCACAAAATGCAGAGCAGCTTAATGTGCCACCAGTGAATAAAGTGTCATATTCCCAGTTATCCCTGTAGTCAGACTTTGATCCCTGACCTTGAAATGAAAGGGAGGGGAAACAACATGTGCAAAGAGAAGAACAAAATCAGACCCTTGCCTGATCTGAACACATAATCATGGTGGTTTGACATGTGAAGAAGATGCACCAAGCAAAATCTTAGAAGGATTTTCGGTACAACTTAGAGCAGTAACCCATCCTTCTCAAGCCTTCTTATGTCTCTACTTAGGACCAGTCTGTAGCAGTTCAAATAATCAACAACAGCAAAACCTCCAAACCTAGAAATTAATTTCTCTGATACAATTGGAGAAAAATGTCAGCATCAGAAATATTTTGATGCTACATGGAAAAGTCTGATCAGTTAAAGATAGGGTGCTAATATTATTAATAACCTGATACTTCAGGGGTTCAGAATCTAGAACTGACCATGGAAGTAATCTGAGTTTTCCTAGGGTCCTGAAGGAGGGGAGCAGCTAGAAGAGCTGAGTTTGCTGACTCCTGGCAGCCAGGTCCTTCTTTTCACACAAGTCCAAGCTGAAGTTTTCTTTCCAATCACTGAATAAAAATGTACATTTTTGAGAGAGATCAGAGAGAAAAGACTCACAGGTATGGAAGTCCATATTTTCCTGAAGAATGTTCAATCATTCTTGCTCCTAGAAAATGGCATCTTAGTTCAAGGCTGAACTTACCTAACTGCAGCTGGGCCTTGAAATTTTGTTGTAAACAGGATAAAAGGACCCCACACTGTGAAATGCTTTACTTAAATACAGGTGTATATAATTATATGCTGTAACCAAACTACATCTCATTCTCTCTATGATAAAATAAATACCGGTCATCTCGCTGCTGGAAATCCCTCCACCTTTGTACATCCAGAAATCACACTGAGGGGGTAGTTACCCATGAAATCCAAAGACCTTCTTAGAATCACAGTTTTTCAAGGCAGAATACTCCACTTTTTAAGTACTGTCTGCATCTTTGATACCTGTCTATATTATTTTGCATTAAGCTGTTTTAAAATGAATCCTGTTGCTTTGCAGGCATGTAGCCAGGTTTTTCGATGACTCTCTAATAGCACCTTGTTCTCATCATTTGAGACAACAGTGATCTTTCTTCCATCTGAAATTTTCACAATAAAAAAGTAGAGCCTAAAAAGTGTGGATAAAAGTTCATAAATTACTTTTGTTGCCTTCTGTTAGGTTTAGAATGTCCTGCATTAAGGAATATTTATAAATATGATTGTGTTGAAACTCTAAAACACAGTCACATTGACTGTCCACCTAAAGTCTTCAGTTAAGAACTATATGAGATAAAATGATTGTCGGTTCCTATATATTTATTTTCTCATCTGTCCTTGATCAGCATGATTTTCTTTTCCGCTCTTCTCAGACATAGCTAGGGATAGTTTAACATTTCAAAGAGAGCAATTTGTGATACTCCTTCACTTAGTTTTAAGCACATTTTAGGTAAAAAAGGCATGATACTTTTTGAAGGACAGTTAAAAAACATGTAAAAGCTCCCCCTGACATTTTCTGGGAGTATGATATTTCTGTAAATGTGTAGGATATGATGCTGCCATACACAGTGTCCAGATTTGTCTTATCATAGCTAACATTTTTTCCTCACCCCCTCTCCTGATTAATCTTGTTTAGATCCCAGCTCTGCCACTTGCTCCTTTAGGGTGAATTTGAGGACATAATCCAAGTATTTTGGCATGAGAGACATAAAACTGACAAAAAATGATAGGAGAATTAAATCTACATTATACTGTAATAGTATGCATTTCCTTTATGAAAAATTTCTGGAAAACTTAACCAAACTGAAATCAGTAGGGTTCTACATACGTTATTCTACTTGTAAGAGGGTAAAATAGAAAATTCTGTTCCTTTTTAAAGGCTTCTATGACTGTACTTTGGGATTTGAGAGTGGGGATGTTGTTTCCTAGTGTTCTGTACCATGACCATGTACCATAAAAGTAAAAAACAGGAGAAAAAACCCTCTGATCATTTTAAATTTGTTTCTATAGGACTTTTTCTCTACTCTTTAATTATTTATTCATGGTGAAATCCTTTGAGTAAATGGGTTCTGCAGAGGATGATGGGGATGATCCATAAAGTGCAAGAGAAAAGGAGCTATGTATGCCAAGCAGGGAGTATTTTAACATTTCATTTCTATGCATGACTTAAAATACAAACAGCAAAGCCTGAAAAGTATAAAACAAATTAAAATGACAATATATATCTGTTTTTGCAAATACAGTATAGCAGTGTAGCATCTCATTTGCTATTTACCTTGCAAAATTTATGTTTATAAAAGTTCATAAACTGGATGCAATTCTTAAGAGACTGCATATCCCTTGCTGAGAGCCAGATGTCCTTTGTAAGGCCATTTATTTTCGATTTTTGTTACTCTGCCTTTTTCAGTAACTCAAAACTAAGGTTCTTGCATAATTCTCAAACTTGGAGTTTTAGAGAGATTTTTCATTCCCAGGGATAATAAATAGTGATCCACCCACCCAGTTGGTGGCTGCGCAAGGAAAATGATATTGTTATCACAGTGTTACTCATTGTGAAACTTAGGCAGAGAAATTAAAAAGCTGCTTCTGTCAAGTAGTTACTTGGACAGCCTGATAATAAAACCCAAGATTTTCCCAATTTCACTTCCTTTGAAACAAATATTTAATGCAGAGGTTTCTGAGAAGCTTGCTGCTGCTACCCACAGAATTTCATAAGGGAGACTGGGGAGAAGGGAGGGGAAAGGTAAACCTATTGTAAGGCAGAAAGTGTGGGAAGTGTGGCATCCAAACAAGGGGAAAACTTTTTAATACTGGAATGAATTTGCTCTCTGTGTCAAATGTGAACGGTGCCTGCATTGTACGGTTTTGTTGTCCACTCTCCTGAGCAGATGGAGCCTGCAGTTGTATGTCACTTGTTTATTACATCCTCTTAAGATTAGTAGCTGTGTGGCCAGATGGGTCTGGGAGCACAGCTGTGGATACAAGGAAATAAATGAAACCTGTCTGATGCTGCCATGCCCTTTTGTGAGATACTGACGTGTTGCAACTGCAACAAAGCAAAAATCACTTTCCTTTAATATATGAGTGAATTAGATGTACTTTTTTTTAAAAAATCAAATCATGAAATTGGGAGGATGAAGTTCAGAGGATGGTACAATTCTAGGAGGAAAATGTAGTTGAAATCTGTAGCCAACAGCCTCAGCAAATTTGCAGGAGCAATTTTCATGTGGTAAAACAAATTTAAAGTATATCTCAATCATCCATATAAAATATAAAGCAAGGGTTTCTATAGCATAAAGAATATGCTCCTATAGAACATATGCCAACTAGGCAGTAGTATTTCAAAATTTATTAGATGGCATATGTTGAATTATTGATCCAACATTCTGATAAACTATATAATGCATTCATGTAAATGCAAATTAAATGCTGTTCTATAGAAGAATGCCAGATTATGGGCTAGACTTTAAAAAATGAAATGCACAGTTTTAACTCCTTCATATCAGTGGACACAATGCTGGTCACAAAGCCATGGGTAGATGCTGGGTAGGATTAATCCCACAATGCACACAAGAGGTACCATCTGCACTCCCTTCTACTCTAAGGGGAGAAATGGTCATTTTGGGGAAGAATTCTCCTGGCCTTTCTTAGAGGACATAATGAATTTTACACCAAGGCAGACAGATTCTGTCCTTGGGCAGTAAAGGGTGTCTTGTTCTCTTGGTTCAGTGCAGGCATCTCCTTTCAGTCCCATTGAAGGTTCAATGTGACATCTTCTGTACCAATTCAGATCTTGTTATAAAATCGCTGAACTTTTTTTCTTCTCTCACTTTAAATGCTCATTGGGATTGTTCTGATGTCATTGTTTTATAGCTTAACATGAAGCTGAGAATTGAAGGGGAAGCTTTGCTTCTTTCCTTAGAGAAAGAGTGGGATTTGGAGGTGCAGACTAACCTTTGGAGAATCTCGAATGCACAATTTTAAAAATTCATCATGATGATCAGGAGTCAAGATGTTGTTAGCTATAGAGTCATACTTTCTGTGAGCTGAAGGGACATAAGGATTTTTCACAAATTTATCTTTCATTGTCTAGCAAAATGAGAGTCAACGCTATAGGAAGTGTGCTGTGCCTTACAGAAAAATAAAAACTTTAAAATGTGAAATACAGTTTCTTTGAAAGAAATAAAAATGAAAGAAATATAGGAAATAAAAGAAAAATAAAGAGGATGATTGTACTGTAATTATATTTTTACAGAGTCCGGCCTTAATAGGATAGGCAGTCACATAATGAGTATAATGTGTAATATAAAAACATTTTTCTGCTTCTGAAAGCTGCCATAAATCATGTATACTTTGGAAGTCTCTTTTATGTTAATTAAGGAAGATGCAGTAAGTTGCAATATTTTATGGGAAGAGAGGCAAGTGCAAGTGCAAATTGTTGTGCTTTTTGCCTTATTGCAGAGCATGAGAAAGAAAAGTTTCATCCAATTCTGAAGGAGTTTGTAATTCCATATTGTACTGCATGCCAGGAGGTTGGAAGGTAGAGGTAGCAATTTTCATTGACTTCCACCATACTGTGTTTACTTCATTAAAAAATTACAAATTTGTTGGCAAAAAGCAGTAACATATTGCTAGAAAACATCAAAATTCACAGTGTAAATTCATAACTTAAATTTGTGTTCAAAACTGTGGTTTGTGAATTCTGTCTTTTCCTTTAAAAAAAAAAGAATTGGATAATAAAAAGATATAAAGATCCTATTCCTAGGTAAGACTAAAAATTTTTAAGCTCTTTCTGATGGTATATCAGACACACCAAAGTCTTCATTTAGTGAATGGATTCTACAATATTTGAAATGGTAACCACAGTAGAGAAATCATTAAAGCATCAGTGCTTTATGCAATTATATATTTCTGATGTTATTTTGATGTGCATTGTAGAAGGGAAATAATATTTATTCCTGATTAATCTGAAATGATGGTATTATTTCTAACAGATTTTTGTTTTCTTTTATTTCTGCAGGAAGTTGCCCTTGTCCTTGCAGCTATACTGGTATTTTTGTTGGCTTTCTATGCTTTTTTTTATCTTAATGTTTCCAATGAAGTTGACCTTGATCTGGATCCAGATGAAAACTAGCAGATGTAATGAATCTATCATCAAGATTTCTTCAGCTTCAACAAGACTGCATAGGAACTTCACTACAGTCCCTTCACTATAAGACAGTAAATGATGCCATTTCTTGCAGTCCAGATTCATAAGGAAGATTTGCAATACGTCTGTCACATTCCAGGTCTGCAAAATAAGAACACTTATGCCTGGCCAAGTGTACTTGTTTAGCATCAAAGCCAGGAGGAACAGTACAAAACATGAAGTTTATTGTTTACGTTATTTTTTTTCTCAGGCAGAGAACTTTGATGTCAAAAGACAGGTGCTACTCTTATCATGGGTATTGATGCTGACTTCACAGGAGGAGCATCTGCCTTGACCAAATTTAGGAATCAGAGCTTCCTAATAACCAAATTAGTTTCCTGTTCCTTTCTGAAAAGAAAGCAGAAATACCAAATAAAACGTCTTTTCTGTGTTTGTGTTTAAAACATATCAAACCCCCTCTCATCCTTTCTCTTCCTTTTAATGTTTCCTGTGCATGTGTGCACATGCATGAAGATGGAAGAAATTGTAGGAAAAAATATCTTCTTACAAGCAGTCTGTCACCTTCTATATGGACTTAATTTTCTGTCGTTCCAGATTCTGTGTGCCCATATATCTGCAGTAATCTTTTTCATTCTTTTGCCAACTGTTCAGCACACATGTGTTCTGTTAGAAATGGCACCTGGATGACAGAAGCTCTAACATTCACATATGCTTCTGAAACACAGTTCTTTGCCTCCTGTGCTGTCTGAACTAGTGTAAATAGAAAGTTTAGTCAATGTTGGTTTTAATTAGTATATTGGTCTACTATTAATATAAAGTCAAATTTGTATTTTAATTATGCTCTTCCTGATGGTTTTGGTATCAACTTGCTCTACCTGTTAGGGGCATGTTGTATAAAAACATGCCTTTCGAGCTATACAGTCATTTTAATCATCAAACTAATGTGAGAGGCTGTAAATAATAAGAAAACACTTTTTTTTTCCTGGCATACTAATAACTGGTAAATCTTGGCTTCATTACATCCTTAAGTTCTTGCAAAGTGCCTTTCAAATTAGGCACTGTAGATAGCATTTTTGTTCTTTTTGATAGCTAAAAGCCACTTGAAGAACTTGGTGTGTCAGAGCAGCTGCAGGGAGCTTTAAATTTCTGGCTTTATCCTGTTCTGCTTTGAGTTTGGCATATAACTGAGCTTTTGGATGTAAAGTTTCGATCCTCTTAAAAATGTGGTCAGTCTTTCTCTGACTGCGATTCAGTTCCGATTCAGTTTGGTATCAAGAACACGCAGAGCCGTTGGCACTGAGTGTGGCAAGGAAATATAGGCAGGCTGACTTTCAGAAAAGTTTTTGTAATTCTGAAGTTAGTGAACTAGCTTGGTTTTGCCTTTGAGATAAATTTCAGAGCTGAATGTTAGGTTTAATTGCAATGGAGGTATTTACTGTCTTGTTCCTGAGATGCCTGACTAAGATTTCTTATAGTGATTTTGAAGACAAAGGGATACAAATCACAGCACATACTATAATGGGAAGTATATGTCTTTTAAATTGACACAGTCCCATTATCACCACTTAAGAAACTTGGATCAATACAGTTAATTTTTAAAACATACAGTAACTATGACCATATACATTATGAGTCTCTAAGGATCCATTTTATATGTGTCATAGTCTTCATTCACTTCATGCCATGCAAAACAACTCCTCTAGAAATTCAGAGTACAACAGTCTTCCAAAAAATACATGAAAGAGGAACTTATATATGCAAATATGTCTCATTTTCTAATTATGACTGTTACAGACAAAATCCTGACATTTATGCATGCATATGACTTATAGTCCGCTACTGATCATACACATGATCAGACACCTGACAACATGTTGAATTTATGGTGAAGCATTATCTGACACATGGCCCAACTTCCAGTGGAGGGAAAAGCATATCACAAGCTGTCTCCTTGGATATAGCATGCCTTTCACTTCATCAGCACCCAACCACATGTCACAGAAGCTGCAGACCTCTCCTGTTACTTTACATTAGCAGTTTTCATGTTCTATAATGTGCTGGAAGGACTGCGTCTTTAAATGTCAGCATTTAGCTCTCTGGGTCATGTGTGGTCGGAGAAAGATTAGTTACTCCCTTCATGCAGGTCATCTCATAACCTGCTCTCTCAATTGGTTCCATTAAAAAGCAAGAAATTCTTACTGTCAAATTTGTGAACATGAAGTTCCTAGAGCAGGAATATTCCATTTCCATAACTCTGAATCAGATCAAATCTGAAGTGATTCTATCAGCTTCCCTGATGTGTGGCTTATGAGTCCACAGTTAGAAGTTTGTCTATTGGCTTTGTTTGGATTAGGTCTTTTCATTTGCATGAAAGATCATAGAATCATGAAATCATTGAATGGTTTGGGTTAGAAGGGACACAAAAGATATCTAGTTCTAAAATGTCTGCCATGGACAGAGACTCCTTCTACTAGAGCACATTGCTCACAACCCTGTCCTGGGCTCAAACTCCTACAGGGATGGGGCATCCACAACTTCCCTGGGCAGTGCCTCACCACTCTCAGGATAAAGAATGTTTTCTTAATATCTGATCTAAATTTACTCCCTTTTAGTATGAATCAACTCCCTCTTGTGCTGTCACTACATGCTCTTGTAAAAAGTTCATCTCTTTTGTAGGCTTCCTTCAGGTACTAGAAGGATATTCTCATGTAACAGGAAAATTTCTTTTTGCTTGGACTGGCTAAACTTCTGTTCAGTGTATGTAGAAATACATGGTAAATATTGCAGCAAATACACCTCTTATCAGTACAATGATTCCTAATGGGACATGTGGCTTATATTACCCTTAATTATATCTGAAATTGAAATACGCCTTTTGGATTTTGGGCTATCTATCTTTGTATGCGTTGCTCAGTGTCTATTTTATTAATAAATTATTTTTTTTCTATTTTTATTCTCTTATTGTTGAACATTGTTGTTATGTTGAACACACTGAATTATGTACACATTTGAGAGGACATTAAAGCAATCTAAACAGCACAATATTCAAAAGTAAGCACTGATGTCAGTTTTAGAATATCTGGATTATTTTAGGCAGTTCTAGCCACTAAACTCTTACTAAAACTAAATGTGGCCTATGAATAATTACAAGACAATGTAGAGAACTTCGTTTGGCATCCTACCCAATACTAATAGATGAGATCTCTTTCTGGAGTTGATCCATGCAGTTCTAGCACTTCAGTTGGACAAGACTTCTTTTATTATAGAATTAATAATTTTCTATACTTGTTTTAAGGAAGGATTGCTGTTCAAATAATTTATATGGCAAACCTGGCTTAATGAGTTTTTTCAAGTATATTCACATGAAGGAAAAGGTAGACATCGGTAGTTGCCCTCTACCCCTGGTATAAACTGAATTTCTTTCTAGCAGAGGTTGTGGAGGATATGCTTATGCTGCATCCTTGTGCTGTGGGAGCAGATGTCTTGCCTGGAAGAATCTCTGACTAGGAAGGCATAACGGTCTTCCAGCAATGTAACTCTTCCTAGGTAGTTTTCCTTTTCTCTTTTGTTCTGAAAGCAGAAACCAGCATGTAGACCATCTCAGTACAGAAGCCTCAGTCTAGTTTTTTTACTAGTGCTTCTAGTGAACTTTGCAAAGGAAAGGCTCTAGCTCTGCTACCTAGAGTCCATAAACATGTTTTACTGGAAGCTTAGGAGGCATGTTAAGCATTTCCCTAATAGACCCTAGAGATATATTTAAACTTTTCTTGAAGAATGCTGTAATTAAAAGTTCACTGTTGCATATCATGTAGACATCATGTGATTCAGAATCAACTCCTTCCATGCCTCAGAGCAGCTGTAGCAGGCCTGTGGCAGGACATGTAGACTGGGAGATTGTGCTGCACCATCATTATCTGCTGTAACTGCAGGTAGCTACAATATGAGCAAACTCATCTGTTTACTTAGGTGTCCTCTAGAGCAGCTGACCTAAAAGTTTTGTTTGAAAACAGGTTTTGAACAACTCTACTAAAGGAAAACAGTGAAAACTCTACAAAACTGTTCATGCCTCTTCCATGAAAGTTGCTACCATGGAAGAGGTAATTTGCTGACTTAGGGCCAAGTTTTAAATGCTGCCATTTATAGAAGGAAAATTCTGCTAGGAGCTCCCAGTAGAGTGATGATTGATAAGGGATTGTCCCTGTAAGGCACAGCTGAGCCAGTTGGTGAAGGTCAAATGCATTCAGGATGATTCTTTGTAGAGAACTGTACTTGAAAAGGAGAGTAGGCAAGTTAGAGTGCCAACAAAAATGATACTACAGATCTTGATCACATTTCAAGTTCTACTTACAGTAGCATAGTAATTAGTGGTGCTTATGACTAAGAAAATAACAATATGGCACATCAATAAGACAGCAGAAATGTGATGTTGGAACTGCATCCTGAAAGATTTTACAGGGGATTATGCCTGCACTTTGGGAAGTGAAGCCATGAGATGAATAAATTGGCAAAGTTTATCTGTGATATTATGCTTACAATATTTTTCCCTGAAAGAGCCAGCAGAGATACTTTGCAGTACTTTTCCCCATCATCCTCTTAGTTTGCTATAATGCATTTTTGTAGATGTATTTCTTTCTACACATTTCCAAGAGTGAAAAAACATTTTTGCAGTTCATCAATTCATTTAATTGACAGAATCCTCTACTCATCCTTTTATCCCCCCTTAATCACAATCAAATTAGTGGGGAGACAGCCAAAATGTTAGGTACCAGTGTCTCTCAAGCAGATGTCACACCACTATTTTTTAGCTCGTTTAAATGAATAAACATGTTAAACTGTGAAGTATTAAATTTTAGATTTTTTCATTTAAAAAATGGGACAATCTGTTTACTGTCCTTAATTGAGACAACAATCCTGGTGGTTGCCAGTTTTGGCAGTTGTAATGATGAACTATAAATATTGGGACAGACTAACTGATGATTGTGGAGGATAGTTCAAGTACAATACTCATTCTGCATGAATACTTTTTTCAGTGCTACATTTTTTCTAGCTTTCCATGATTGTTGTACTGGTTTTGCATGTTAAAAACAAATAAATACCTGGCTAGTCAATCAATAGGCTTGATTCTGTTGTCTTATTCTCCATAACTACATATGGCATAGGAAAGCTGTCCACCCTGAACCACAGTGCCCAGACTCTCCCTAAAAGATGTATGTCCATGCTAGTTACAAGTATGAGCTACAAAGAGTTTTGTTTTGGTGAACCGTGGAAAAACGGAGCAACATAAAGCTCTTTAGTACAGTAATTTCA